>CM058231.1:52078135-53278135 GCA_030180135.1 Orychophragmus violaceus | reverse complement strand
TGGCGCGGGTGTGCGTCGAATGTGGGTAGTTCCGGTGTAGGTGCCGTGCTGGGACGTGGTTCCACTATCGGGCAGATGGGCGCCAGGAAACCATCGTTACCGCAGATCTGATATATTACTGGTGGCGGCATGGGCTAATAAGGCTCGCTGTAGCGAGGATCAGACGGAATATGGCACTAGTGAAAGTGAAACCATGTGGATATACAAGCATTACAATGCGAGTACTGGGGCATCTCCGGAGGCGGAGACTCAGACGAATCAGCTCGAAGAGGCGGTTGTGGCTGAGGAGGTGGCTGATGATGAGCGCTGACATGCTTCTCTAGAACATCGGCGAGCACAACAGTCTGCTCGGCGATACATATGCACAGAAGAGCCTCATTTCACTCGATCTTTCAAGAACATCATTTTGATCATTCATCACCATTCATCTAATGACTCCTCCAAAGCTCCAAAGTCACCTAAAATATGCAAGAAAAGACCATACAATGCAAAATCTTAACTTTAGACTCCTAAACATCTAAATGCAATAAAACTCATGAAAACATAAATGATACAATGCTAAAAGCAACAAAACATGAACTAAGAACAAACTAAAAAGTCTAAAATATGAAGATATTATCCGCTACCTTGGGATTAGTGGATTGCTAACCCCATAGACGGCTCACTTAATTAACTCTTTTAATTAACTTTCCTAAATGTCTTTTACTAAACTCCTCGATCTGTTGGTTTAGGATTAGTAAACTTACTAATCCCACGACATCTCATTGTTATTAACTTTTAATTTAGTTAACCCATTAACCCGTCTAATAATTATTAACCCACCCATTCTTTATATTCTATAAGGTTTGTTAAGTCTTTTATCGTATTTTAATTCCTTCTCAATTCCAGTATATATGTTCATTTAATATGGTTCTTAATATAATATACATGCATATATATATATATATATATATATTCTGAACATGCCAGTCTAATATGAATGCACCCATCAACATGCAATTAACAAATAATCGAACAGTCAAGACTATCTATCTAGCATGCATTTATAATCCTAGTCAATTCATTATTAACCGATATCAATCAATTACAGGTATGCATTTCTAAATTACAGTTTAGGGTTTCCCGGTCTACATGACTTAACTACGAATGCAATAACCGACTCACAGTGATAATGTGACGGATGACGGAAGTGACGGATGCGAACTCCCAAAACCGAGCAACAGGATTCCCGAACCTCACTAACCGACACACGAACACTCCAAGCTCACCCAAACAAGAACCGGCCGTTGACTACGTGCTGACCGGCGTTGACCACGACTGACCGGCCGGTGACTGGCGTTGACCGAGCTGACCGAGCATTGATTGTTGACCGTTGACTTCTGACCGTTGACAACTTCTAAACCGGTTGACCAATCTTGAACCGAGGCTGAACCAACTCCAATCTGAACCGGTTTGAGAGAACATAATTGAACCGGATTTGACCAAGTAAACCGGTTTGATCAAATGTTGAACCGGTTGACCGATTGCTTAACCGATTTGACCAAACCAAATCAAGCTTAACAAGGCTAAAGTGACTCACCCCAATATATGAATCACTGCTAAACCAAACTAGCTGAACAATGGTGGCGGCGGAGGCTTTTCCGGCGGCTATTCCTGTTGGAATTGTGTCCAGTAATCTCGGTACTGTCTCTAGAAAGTAAGAGTATGTCAATGATCAGACATAAGTCATATAATACTGGGGGTCATGATGGCTTGCTAGAGTCCGCTCATGATCTATAAGTCTTGGACTTATTGCCTTTATTATATGATCCCATATGGGTCACACGCCTAAGCTAACAGGAAAATGTGTTGGAACGGCTTAGCAGAAGTACGGTGCATTTGTCGTACTTAGAGAGAGATTAATGGGTCTGATTAAATCTAAGGGATTTAATCAGATTGGTATTTGGGCCCAAAAGCCCAAAAGGAACTAGACAAGTTTTATAAATAAAACTTAAGTCTGAGTCCCAAAAAAACCCTAATCCCCTGCGCCACTTTCTCTCTCTCCTGCGGCCTCCTCAGCTTGGTCTAGCAGCCTTCTTCCTGCTTGGTGTGCGTGTGTGAACCTCTGGAGGAGCTATCACTTGGTGGTTCTGCTGATCTCTGACCTGTTCTTCATATTTCGCTGCATAAACAAGGTAACAGGTGAGATCTATTATGTTTCTAACAAGAGAACCTAGATCTGGCATGTTTAGGATCTATTAATCTGATGAATTGAATCAGGATTAACACCAAAGATCCTTCAGTGGTATCAGAGCTATTGGTTCTGTGGTTTTTCTTGTTTAGAATCATGTTTAGGATTGTTCAAGATGTGTTTTGAATCAATCTACTGATAAGAGAAATCACTTAAGCAACAAGGAATTGATACCTAAACATATTTGAAATCGCAAAAACCAAGCTATATGATTTGGTATGCGTCGGCCGAGTGATGATCCGATCAACCAAGCCGATCGCATGTATCGATCAAGGATCGATGGCGTGGATCGCGTTGGCCGGTCGGATCGATCGACCGTGAGGCGCAAGGCAGATCGCTTGCGTCGCGTCCCGTCCGATCGCGGAGAGATGGGCCGATGATCGCATGGATCGTGCGATAGCCGATCGCATGGATCGCGCCTCGTCCCGATAGCATCGTCCCGCGATCGTCCCGTCCCGTCCCGTCCAGCAGCCTGTCCCGAGCGTCCCGTCCGTGCATCGTCGCGAAAGACATGGACCGATCTTGGATCGCGTCCGTTGCTTGCGGCTGGCCGATGTCTCGTCACGCTTGCAGCTAGGTCACGACCATGATTGGTTCGTGACCAATTCGGTTCGGTTCGGTTTAAAATTTTATTAATCTTAATCGTCACGGTTTAATAAACAGATTTAATAAATTTATTAAGTCTGGTTAAACCGGGATAAGAAATCCAAAGTCGAAAATTGGATTTTGTGCCTAAACCAGGATTTTCTAATTTGATTTGGTTGGACCAAATAAATTGAGAAAATCCGGTTTAGTAAATAACCGGTTGACAATTGTGGTCATCGTAGTAATTAATTTTGGTTAAGACCAATTTTAATGAACCAGACCGGTTATGTCATTTAATTGGACAATTGGGTTATGTCTTGGACATGGACCAATTCTTGGGCCTCGGGCCAAGAAGTTAAAACAGTTGGGCCAATTATTTGAGTCTTTTCTTCAGAATTAATTTAAAATTTATTTTATATAATTATAAATCGATTTTAAATTAAAGTTTCCGAAATTTTGAAATTAGAAAGTTTCTTAAAATAGAAGTTTCTAGATTTGCATGTTTTGGATTTTAAGAAATTTCTAAAGTTAGAAAGTTTCCGGTTTTAGAAAGTTTCCAATTTTAGAAAGTTTCCAAAATTAGTAGGTTTCCCAAAATGGAAAGTTTCCCAAAATAGTAATCTTCTATTTTGGGATGAAATTTTTATAAACCTACGAACCTCAAATAATATCAAGCGTTGGATGTCTTGTCCAGGCTATGTCAGCTGTCGAAGCCCATTCAATTGTATTCATGGCCTTACACTGTGAGGGTGTCTACTTTTGCGTGGGTAAGACGGTTTGTGATTCATAAATGTCATTGGGAGTCCCAGACATTAATGATTACATGACTGTATAGTCTGGTTTTCTTGACTAGGCCATCGGGAGTCCCGGGCCTTGAGACATCAGAGTGGATTGGGCCTCGGGCCCAGATTCACAACCAAGAGTTATATCACGGATATAATTAGCCGAGATAGGGCTTACCGATGTAAGCTAAGGTTGGGTGACGGCCAGTGGCCCACTTTAATCTTAGTTATATGTGGATCTTGGAATCATTATATTCTATTGAGGGTAACTGATGTTATTGAATATAATGAGAGATTAATCACATTGAATGCGAGATTAATCATATTGAACAAATTAACTAAAATCCTTTTATCTTAAATTTCAGTTATGACGAGCACAAACAATCAAAACACTTTCTCGATCCGGTCTGTCCTTGAGATGGACAAGCTGAACGGATCAAACTTCTTGACTTGGTCGCGGAACCTGAGGCTAGTCCTCAGACAGGAGAGAAAGGACTATGTCCTTGAGAGAGCTCTCCCCGTAAGGATCGGGTCCAATGCTTCTCATGCAGTATATGATGCTTGGAATAAGCATTATAACGATGCGGTAGATGTGCGTGGTCTGATATTGGCTACCATGGACTCAGACTTGCAGAAGCAATATGAGAACATGGAGTCGCCAATAGAGATGATCAGCAGCCTGAAATTGAAATTTCAGGAGCAGATAAGAGTGGAGAGATACCAGTTGGTTAAGTCTCTCACTAGCTGCAAGCTACCAAATGATCATCCAGTGAGTCCTCATGTCAGTAAAATGATGGGTTACATTGATAACCTGAGGAAACTGGATTATCCAGTTAGCCAAGAATTGGCAACTGAGATCATTCTACAGTCACTGCCGTCAAGCTATGATAAGTTCAGAAGGAACTATATCAAGAAAGGCTTAACGAAGACGCTGACTGAACTGCATGATATGCTCAAAACAGTTGAGCCAAACGTGAAGAGGACCCTGAATAATCTCATAAATGAGAAGGGTAGGTTTACTAAACCTAATGCTGACAAGGGTGAAGGCAAAGTTGTCCAGATTTTGAATCATGGCAAGCGTGTGTCTTCTGAGCCCGAGTCAGATACCTCTTACGTTGGTAAGTGCTGCTACTGTAAGGAGACAGGGCATTGGAAGAGAAATTGCATTAAATTCATGGAAGATGATGAGGAGTTGAAGTTGATGTATGAGACTACTTCCTCAGGTATTCATGTTATTACTTCAAGTTCTACCTTATAGGTATTGGATACTGGTTGTGGCACTGATATTTGTGATAATATGCAGAGCCTAAGCAACAGTAGAATGTTGAAGGAAGGACAAGTGGATCTACATGTCTGGAAGGAGCTATGGACGCTGCCTCAGCCGTAGGATTTTCACTTGTAGATGCCTTCGAGGCTTGGTTTTGTATTAAGTAATTGCTACAATGTACCTGCTTTAAGTAGAGTTGTCTTTCATTTTCTTGTAAGAATTTGAATGTTTTTCATTTTGATAAAAGACAAGTTTTGTTCTTTTGATCTTAATGAAATATTAATTTTAGCACCCTATTCAAGGAATGGGTTTTATATCTTAAACCAAAGAGCGCCTAAATGTAACATAAATACCAAATTGGTTTAAATCTGATGAATTAAACCTGATTTTTCTTGGCATAAAAGTCTTGGTCACATAGAGTAAGTCGGATTCAGAAATCCCATAGTTATGCACTATTGGGCTCATTTGATCGGATATCTTATGAGACTTGAATTCTGTTTACTGGACCAAAAGACAAAGGGGCCTATCTTAGCCGAGCTAGAGAAAGGCCCAAAGGCTTATTGGAGATTGAACATACTCATGTATGTGGTCCGATAAGCAGTAATGCCAGAAAAAATTTCCTGTACTTCATTGTCTCTACTGATTAACTCAGTGAGTAAGACTGTGTTCATTATATGAGACACAAGTCGAAATTCTTTGACATGGTCGAAAGAGTTCCAGAATGAGGTATAGAATCTGAGTGACAGAAGTATTAAGACTCTGAATTAAATCACGAGTGAGAATACTTGAGTCATTAATGGTGTGATCATCTGAATGAGTGTGAAGTCGCTTCACAACTCAATTCTCCTGAAAACCTTGAGGTTTTTCTGTGAGATAGAATCAGATCTTATAAGAAATGATTAAAGATGAGTCACACGAATCTTCCATGATATTCTTGATGAATAACGCTCTAAAAATATCTAAGTTTACGCTGAAATAGTTCCACCAATATCAGTTGAAAGACACCACGTAAATGTGGATTGGAATCGATTCAAATTCGTCTTTACTGAGTATTTGTAGTTGAGCTACTTCGCTGGTTGTCCTAGGGAAACCAAGGCTTGTTACTTTTACGTCCATTCTGTTTTCTAAGAAGGGAAGTTACTTTCCAAGAAGAACAGTGGGAGTAAAAGTATAACTCGAAGAAATTCGAGAAATACAGGTGACTGCTCAACCTGTTGAGGGAGAGCAACGGATGGATTTACAGATTTCTGTAGAATCCACACCTGTAGAGCCTGAAATTCGCAGACATGAATGAATCAGTCACTAATCCGAGAGTGATTTCTCGTTATTAGTTGAACCTGATGATCATTGAAAGTTCGCATGATCTGATGATCATTGAAAGCGACGAATCTGCGAAATTCAAATAAGCGAAAGTGAGCCCGGACTCCGAAAAATTACACTATGTGTAAGTTAGCTTCATCGATCCATTCATGGATGGAAGCAAACATATCGGAGTTGGAATCTTCGTTCTGTTGAAGTAGTCAAGGTTTTGACCTGAACAGGAACGAAATGGAACTGTGCGTTTACTAAAAGATAAGTGGGAGCAATATTGCATTTCTCATAGTGTATGTCGATGACATACTGATTCTCGGATATAACGTCCCAATGCTGCAGTCGGTAAAGGACTGGCTTGGGAGTTGGTTTTATGATTGACATGGGTAAAGCCACATATGTTCTTGGATTTTGGATCTAAAGATAGAGATCCAAAAGAGCTGGTAGGACAATGTCAAGATTCTTAAATTGACAAAGTTCTACACGTTTTTCAGCAATCCAAGAAGGGTTTTATGCCAATGTCACATGGCATTACGTTAAGCAAGAAACAGTATCCTACGATAACTGCTGAGCTTGAATGCATGGATGAGATTCCATATGCGTCGGCAATTGGATCTATCATATATGCCATGACACGTACTTGTTTTGATGTTGCTTTAATGTTAAGCAAGACAAGTAAAAGACCAGTCAAATCCAGCAAAGAATCACTGGATTGCCGTAAGGAATATCCTAAAGTATTTGAGGAATACTAAGGATAAGTTCTTGATTTACGGAGAAAGTGAGGTGCTACAAGTCGGTAGAGTCTGAAAAGCAAGCTTCCAACGGACAAAGATGATTTCTGGTCACAGTCCGGTTATATCTTGTGTCTCTCTGGCGGTGCAAGGCACTGTTGCTGACTCCATGACTTAAGCTGAACATTTCGCAGCTTTAGAAGCGGCGAAAGAGGTTGTTTGGAAAGAAGAGTTCGTCACTGAAATTGATGTGATTCCCAGCATAGATGAGACTAGCTGCACATCAGAGGTCCAAACACCTTGAGGATAGGTATAACCTATTCCGTGAGATAAATGACAGAGATGTTAAGTAGATCAGCAAGTTTCAACGATTGAGAACATTGCTAATCTATTAACGAAGCCACTCCTTAGGCCTAAGCACGAGTCGCAGACTGTTGCTGTAGGATAAGTGAAATTAAGATGTAGTCTTAATTTCAGTGGGAGTTTAAGGGCTTTATTTAGTTATTTGATATGTTCTTGTAAAACATTTTATGTTTAATGAAATTATTATTTCAAGATTATTTTAACTGTGATGAAATAATCGTTCCAAAGTGATATAAACCATTTTATAGGTCATCGAAGTAAGTGACTTGATCTTGAGTCATCAAAGTCATTTAGCTTGATCATGAGACCCTATATTTGATAGATGGCTTATATTATTCAGTCCCTAGTCGAAGGTTGTTGAAATTGGAACACCAACAACCGTGTGAAACTAGATTGGTATGTGACTTATGACAAAGTCTCAGTGTGTCATAGATGCGCGGCATCAAAGTCAGTACATAGGTGTATGTGGGATACATACGACCGGACTAGACCCGCTTATAAGAACTCTTCAGGATATTTATATCTGTGTCATAAGAGATTCTTACTACGACTATAGAGTATAGTCCTTAGACCTGAGTTCGCATGCATGTGACTGCACATGAACTGATGCGCTTTGATCACTGTCTAACGCTGTTGTTATGCAATAGCTATAAGGACCTTGTTTGGGTGTATTACGAAATGAGTAGTTTACAGTGATGGAACAAGACGGGATTTGTCCCTTCAATATAAATGGAGTGAATATCTCTAGGCCAATCGGAGATTTGAATACTGGAAAATGCATGGCCATGCTCAAACGGACTGTCCCGAGTCGTTTGGATTGTCAGTATCAAATCAGAGTCCGATGAACATGATTAGGCTTTATAAGGATGACACTCATCTTGCCTTATGACTAATCGAGATATTGAGACAAAAGGATTATGAATACAGAGATTCCAGTACAAGTGGGAGATTGTTGGAATTGTGTCCAGTAATCTCGGTACTGTCTCTAGAAAGTAAGAGTATGTCAATGATCAGACATAAGTCATATAATACTGGGGGTCATGATGGCTTGCTAGAGTCCGCTCATGATCTATAAGTCTTGGACTTATTGCCTTTATTATATGATCCCATATGGGTCACACGCCTAAGCTAACAGGAAAATGTGTTGGAACGGCTTAGCAGAAGTACGGTAAAAGTGCCAGGCATTTGTCGTACTTAGAGAGAGATTAATGGGTCTGATTAAATCTAAGGGATTTAATCAGATTGGTATTTGGGCCCAAAAGCCCAAAAGGAACTAGACAAGTTTTATAAATAAAACTTAAGTCTGAGTCCCAAAAAAACCCTAATCCCCTGCGCCACTTTCTCTCTCTCCTGCGGCCTCCTCAGCTCGGTCTAGCAGCCTTCTTCCTGCTTGGTGTGCGTGTGTGAACCTCTGGAGGAGCTATCACTTGGTGGTTCTGCTGATCTCTGACCTGTTCTTCATATTCCGCTGCATAAACAAGGTAACAGGTGAGATCTATTATGTTTCTAACAAGAGAACCTAGATCTGGCATGTTTAGGATCTATTAATCTGATGAATTGAATCAGGATTAACACCAAAGATCCTTCAATTCCGGCGTTGACCGGCGGTGGCTCCTTGTTGATCGGCGGAAAAGTGAGCTCTCCGGCGACTAAAGAAGGTCTCCGGCGACTGTAAAGGATCTCCGGAAAGTGAGGAGACCACTGAAGGGAGAGATCTAGCTGAGTTGAAAGAGAGAGACTGAAGAACCGGCTGAGAAGAGGAGAGAAGCAGCGGCGACTCGCCGGCGAGTTTCCAGCGAGCTCCGGCGGCGGCGGAAAGACTGATCGGCGGCGTATGATGAGGAGGTGATAGGGATTCAGATTATGTAAGTGGCTTGAGCAGATCAGACTTGGTTTTGGAGATTCATCAGTAACTTGCAATCCAAGCCATGAAGAGTGTTCTTGAAGAAAGATGAAGACGAATGAGTTTTTGGTTGAATGTGGAGAGAGAGGGAAGGAGATCTCATGGGTGGTGAGAGGAGAGAAGCTAGAGAATTTTCTGGAGAGTTTTTGGTGAGTGATTTGCTAGAGAGAGGTGTGTTTTTGGAGAGTGAAGTGATTAGACCTCCTGCATGCAACACATACAATGAATCAGGCATTGATTCATTGAACTCAAATGGTGAGAGGTGGATCCATATGAGTGCAAGAGAAGGTACACTTTTCTCCATGGGGTCTAATCTGCTCCATAAATTGGTTCCAGCAACTTAAACCGATCCAATCTCCGATTCACTCCGTTTGGCCCGAAATAGCTAATTCCGAGTTTAATTTTATAAAAACCTCATAGCTGCTTAAATAAATCCCCCAAGACTAATTTTAAAATACTAGATTATTTTAGAAACAGTTAGCAATTTGAATCACCTCAAACGGAAACCTGTAGTTCGTATTTTAAAATTTACAAGTTTTGTCGATTCTCTCGGTTTCTTTTCCCGATAGTCCGAAAAACTTGTTTATAATCCGTTCTTGCCACTTCTTGTCTTCTAAATGTTTTCTTTAATTATAAAGAGAACATTTGGCCCGTCTCGGCTTCCGACTCGCTTTTTGGTAAAATTACTAAAATGTCTCTCTTCTTCTGAAAATTATGAAATTGCCCCGATTGACTTTTCTACTGCTCGTTGACCCAATTTGTGGGACAAGGTATTACATTCTTCCCCAATTACAGGAATTCGGTCCTCAAATTCTTCGTTACTGTCAAACTTTGGATCGTACCAAACTCTGCAAGTCGCCATACTGAACTGATTTCACTGCTCCATTGCTTGAACACTGATCCAAGTGAGCTAAGCTCCTGACGCTCACTGATACTGAACCACTGACTTGCACAAAACTTCCCTTACTGATTTTCACTCTGCTCGCTTAACCATTGATCTTGACTGAACGGTTCCATCTTGAATCTTGTTTCCATCTGCGCTAACTGACACTGTTTGGCTTCACACTTCTGGCTTCCCCACTTTGCTTTGACTTCCACCACTGCACAATACTGATTCACCAGGTTTGCCATACTCGCACACCCTTCGGAATTTCGATCACTGAACTCCACGCCTCATGGATTCCAAAACCGCTTTTCTTCTGGTAACTCCGAGCTGATCCAACACTGATACTGATGCCTTCCACATCTCTTTTATAACTCATCATTCTTGCCCACCTGCTTGAATCCAACTATCGCTGATACCCACACCGACTTGAACATGGCTCGGGTAAACTACTCCACGGCTTCCTTGAACTTGACTTGTCATTCGGGTTCAGGTTCGGTCTCGTGTTCACGTCACATCCTAGACGTAAACACGAAGTCTTACGACCTAGGACATTGTTCTCAGTCCATTTATACACAGCGACTCGGGCTACCCCACGATAGCCTAAGATTCCTTGCAGTCCAGCCTTAGGACATGACCTTGTATTCTCCGGAGTACACACCTACCGGCGTCACTCAGTAGGTTCACACCATAACCTGATTCACCACATGAACTGGCTAGGCAGTTACCCGAGGATCCAATCGGGTCAAAAGTACCGGAACACTTTCAAACCTAGACTTGCAGGATCTAACGCACCTTAGAGTCCTAATGCAATAAAGTAAACATGCATACTCACTGGGACTCTAGCACAGAACACAAGACCATCAAGGTCAACAATAATAATAAACACCACCCAATTAATATCCCGCAAGTCCTAATTCAACCACCACCGCCAACCTTATCCGGTTCTATACCGGATTACGTAACTACCAAACTTATCCGGCCCCATGACCGAGATAAGTGTCACACACAACGTCTATCCGGCCCAACACCGGAATAGACCTACAAGCAAGCATGCACAACACTGTTGGAATTATGTCCAGTAATCTCTGTACTGTCTCTAGAAAGTAAGAGTATGTCAATGATCAGACATAAGTCATATAATACTGGGGGTCATGATGGCTTGCTAGAGTCCGCTCATGATCTATAAGTCTTGGACTTATTGCCTTTATTATATGATCCCATATGGGTCACACGCCTAAGCTAACAGGAAACTATGAAGGAACGGTTCAGCAGATGTACGGTAAAAGTGCTAGGCATTTACTGTGCTTGGAGAGATAGAAGGGCCTGATTAAATCCCTTCATTAAATCCAAGGGATTTAATCAGACTGAGACTTGGGCCCAAAAGCCCATGAGAACTAGAAGGGGTTTTAATGAATAAAACTTGACCTAGCTCTCTAATTTTTCCTGAGCCTCTCTGCGCCTCTCTCTCTCTCTCTCTCTGCGCCTCCTTCCCTACTGGTCTAGCAGCCAACTTCCTGAAGTGTGCGTGTGTGAACCTTTGGAGTAGCTGTCTCTTGGCGGTTCTGCTGATCTCTGACTCATACCTCTCCATTCCGCTGCATAACAAGGTATTAGGTGAGATCTTTTATGATTCAGCAAGAGAACCTAGATCCAAGCATGTTTAGTAGGATCAATCAATGAGAAATTGAATCAGGATAAACTAAACAATCCTTCAGTGGTATCAGAGCCATTGGTTCTATTAGGATTTCTTGTTTAGAATCATGTTTAGGTTGTTTAGAAGTGTTTGAATCAATCTGTGCTTGAATTTGATAAGAAAACACTTAAGAAACAATTGTTGAAAACCCCTAAACTGATATTGCATCCCCCGATGCATAACTAAGATCGGATTGACGCACGGATCGCTTGCTTTGCGGATCGATCGCGTGGTCATTCGATCGCGAGAGATGGTCCGATCGGCTGGATCGCATGGATCGATCGTTGCGATCGATGGCATGGATCGTCGGCGATCGTGTCCCGCCTTCTCTCGACCCATGCCATCCCGCCGCTCTCGTCCCGATCGATCGCGTGAAAGCATCGATCATCACGGACCCGAGCATCGATCGTTGCGGTTTGGTTTGTGGCTCGGTTTAATTTGATTAAAACTTAATCGTCACGGTTTAATAATTACAGACTTAATAAATTTATTAGATCTGGTTAAACCGTGATAAGAAATCCAAAGTCGTAAAATTGGATTTAGTGCCTAAACCAGTGGTTTTCTAATTTGATTTGGTTGGACCAAATAAATTGAGAAAATCCGGTTTAGTAAATAACCGGTTGACAATTGTGGTCATCGTAGTAATTAATTTTGGCTAGACCAATTTTAATGAACCAGACCGGTTATGTCATTTAATTGGGCAATTGGGTTATGTCTTGGACATAGACCAATTCTTGGGCCTTGGGCCAAGAAGTTAAAACAATTGGGCCAATTATTTGAGTCCTTTCTTCAGATTGAATTTAAAATTTTATTTAATAATTAAAATTTAATTTTAAATCAATCAGTTTCCAAAATCTGAAATTAGAAAGTTTCTTAGAAAAGAAGTTTCTAGATTTGCATGTTTTGGATTATAGGAAATTTCTATAGTTAGAAAGTTTCCAATTTTAGGAAGTTTCAAATTTTAGAAAGTTTCCAAAAACAGTAGGTTTCCAAAAATGGAAAGTTTCCAAAAATAGTAATCTTCTATTTTGGGAATGAAATTTTAAGAAAACCTATAAACCTCAAATAATATCAAGCGTTGGATGTCTTGTCCAGATTATGTCAGCTGTTGAAGCCCATTCAATCGTACACACGGCCTTACAGTGTGAGGGTGTCTATCTTTTGCGTGGGTAAGACAGTTTGTGATTCATTGATGTCATTGGGAGTCCCAGACATTAGTGATTACATGACTGTATAGTCTAGTTTTTCTTGACTAGGCCATCGGGAGTCCCGGGCCTTGAGACATCAGAGTGGATTGGGCCTCGGGCCCAGATTCACAACCAAGAGTTATATCGCGGATATAATTAGCCGAAATAGGGCTTACCGATATAAGCTAAGGTTGGGTGACGGCCAGTGGCCCACTTTGATCTTAGTTATATGTGGATCTTGGAATCATTATATTCTATTGAGGGTAACTGATGTTATTGAATATAATACGAGATTAATCATAATGCGAGATTAATCATATTGAACATATTAACTAAAATTCTTTTATCTTAAATTTCAGTTATAACTAGCACAAACAATCAAAACACTTTCTCGATCCGGTCTGTCCTTGAGAAGGACAAACTGAACGGATCAAATTTCTTGACTTGGTCGCGGAACCTGAGGCTAGTCCTCAGGCAGGAGAGAAAGGACTATGTCCTTGAGAAAGCTCTCCCCGTGAGGATCGGGTCCAATGCTTCTCATGCAGTATATAATGCTTGGAATAAGCATTATAATGATGCGGTAGATGTGCGTGGTCTGATATTGGCTACCATGGACTCAGATTTGCTGAAGCAATATGAGAACATGGAGTCGCCAATAGAGATGATCAGCAGCCTGAAATTGAAATTTCAGGAGCAGATAAGAGTGGAGAGATACCAGTTGGTTAAGTCTCTCACTAGCTGCAAGCTACCAAATGATCATCCAGTGAGTCCTCATGTCAGTAAAATGATGGGTTACATTGATAACCTGAGGAAACTGGATTATCCAGTTAGCCAAGAATTGGCAACTGAGATCATTCTGCAGTCACTGCCGTCAAGCTATGATAAGTTCAGAAGGAACTATATCAAGAAAGGCTTAACGAAGACGCTGACTGAACTGCATGATATGCTCAAGACAGTTGAGCCAAACGTGAAGAGTACCCAGTATAATCTCATAATAGAGAAGGGTAGGTTTATTAAACCTAGTACTGACAAGGGTGAAGACAAAGTTGTCCAGATTTTGAATCATGGCAAGCGTGTGTCTTCTGAGCCCAAGTCAGATACCTCTTACGTTGGTAAGTGCTGCTACTGTAAAGAAACAGGGCATTGGAAGAGAGATTGCATTAAATTCATGGAAGATGATGAGGAGTTGAAGTTGATGTATGAGACTACTTCCTCAGGTATTCATGTTATTACTTCAAGTTCTACCTTATAGGTATTGGATACTGGTTGTGGCACTGATATTTGTGATAATATGCAGAGCCTAAGCAACAGTAGAATGTTGAAGGAAGGACAAGTGGATCTACATGTCTGGAAGGAGCTATGGACGCTGCCTCAGCCGTAGGGTTTTCACTTGTAGATGCCTTCGAGGCTTGGTTTTGTATTAAGTAATTGCTACAATGTACCTGCTTTAAGCAGAGTTGTTTTTCATTTTCTTGTAAGAATTTAAATGTTTTTCATTTTGATAAAAGACAAGTTTTGTCCTTTTGATCTTAATGAAATATTAATTGTAGCACCCTATTCAAGGAATGGGTTTTATATCTTAAACCAAAGAGTGCCTAAATGTAACATAAATACCGAATTGGTTTAAATCTGATGAATTAAACCTGATTTTTCTTGGCATAAAAGTCTTGGTCACATAGAGTAAGTCGGATTCAGAAATCCCATAGTTATGGACTGTTTGGCTCATTTGATACGATATCTTATGAGACTTGAATTCTGCTTACTGGACCAAAAGGCAAAGGGCCTATCTTAGCAGGGCTAGAGAAAGGCCCAAAGGCTTGTTGGACCTTGAACATACTCATGTATGTGGCCCAATGAGCAGTAATGCCAGAGAAAATTTCCTGTACTTCATTGTCTCCACTGATTATTTCAGTGAGTATGACTGTGTTCATTTGATGAGACACGAGTCAGAATTCTTTGAAATGGTCGTAAGAATTCCAGAATGAGGTATAGAATCTGAGTGACTGAAGTATTGAGACTCTGCATTAGATCACGAGTGAGAATACTTAAGTCATTGATGGTGTGATCATCTGACTGAGTGTGAAGTCGTTTCACAGCTCATTTCTCCTGAAAACCTAGAGGTGTTTTCTGTGAGAAAGAATCAGATCTTATCAGAAATGATTAAAGATGAGTCACACGAATCTTCCATGATATTCTTTAAGAATAATGCTCTAGAAATATCTAAGTTTACGCTGAAATAGTTCTACCAATATCAGTTGAAAGACACCACTTAAATGTGGACTGGAAATGATCCAAATTCGTCTTTACTGAGTATTTGTAGTTGTGCTACTTCGCTGGTTGTCCTAGGGAAACCAAGGCTTATTACTTTTTACGTCCATTCCGAAAACGAAGTTAGGTTGTTCGGAATTCTGTTTTCTAAAGGGAAGGTTGCTTTCCAAGAAGAACAGTGGGAGTAAAAGTATAACTCGAAGAAATTCGAGAAATACAGGAGGCTGCTCAACCTGTTGAGGGAGAGCAGCGGATGGATTTACAGATTTCTGTAGAATCTACACCTGTAGAGCCTGAAGTTCGCAGATTTGAATCCGTCACTAATCCGAGAGTGATTTCTCGTGATTAATTGCCATGATCTGATGATCATTGAAAGTGACGAACCTGCGAAATTCGCAGAAGCGAAAGTGAGCCCTGATTCCGTAAAATTACACTGTGTGTAAGTTAGCTTCATCGATCCATTCATGGATAGAAGCAAACATATCGGAGTTGAATCTTCGTTCTGTTGAAGTAGTCAATGTTTTGACTTGAACAGGAATGAAGTGGAACTGTGCGTTTGCTAATAGATAAGTGGGAGCGATATTGCATTTCTCATAGTGTATGTCGATGACATACTGATTCTCGGAAATAACGTTCCAAAGCTGCAGTCGGTAAAGGACAGGCTTGGGAGTTGTTTTTAATGATTGACATGGGTAAAGCCACGTATATTTTTGGACTTTGGATCTAAAGATAGAGATCCAAAAGAGCTGGTAGGACAATGTCAGGATTCTTAAATTGACAAAGTCCTACACGTTTTCAGCAATCCAAGAAGGGTTTTATGCCAATGTCACATGGCATTACGTTAAGCAAGAAACAGTGTCCCACGATAACTGCTGAGCTTGAATGCATGGATGAGATTCCATATGCGTCGACAATTGGATCTATCATGTATGCCATGACACGTACTTGTTTTGATGTTGCTTTAATGTTAAGCAAGACAAGTAAAGACCAGTCAAATCCAGCAAAGAATCACTGGATAGACGTAATGAATATCCTCAAGTATTTGGAAATACTTAGGATAAGTTCTTGATTTACGGAGAAAGTGAGGTGCTACAAGTCGATAGAGTCTGAAAGGCAAGTTTCCAACAGACAAAGATGATTTCCGGTCACAGTCCGGTTATATCTTGTGTCTGTCTGGCAGTGCAAGGCACTATTGCTGACTCCATGACTTAAGCTGAACATTTCGCAGCTTGGAAAGCGGCGAAAGAGGTTGTTTGGAAAGAAGAGTTCATCACTGAAATTGATGTGATTCCCAGCATAGATGAGGCTAGCTGCACATCAGAGGTCCAAACACCTTGAGGGTAGGTATAACCTATTCCGTGAGATAAATGACAGAGGTGTTAAGTAGATCAGCAAGTTTCAACGAATGAGAACGTTGCTAATCTATTAACGAAGCCACTCCTTAGGCCTAAGCACGAGTCGCGGACTGTAGCTGTAGGATAAGTAAAATTAAGATGTAGTTTTAATTTCAGTGGGAGTTAGTAAAGGGCTTTATTTAGTTATTGATATGTTCTTGTAAAACATTTTAAGATGTTTAATAAAATTATTTTTATGATTATTTTAACTGTGATGAAATAATCGTTCCAAAGTGATATAAACCATTTTATAGGTCATCGAAGTAAGTGACTTGATCTTGAGTCATCAAAGTCATTTAGCTTGATCATGAGATCCTATATTTGATAGATGGCTTATATCATCCAGTCCCTAGTCGAAGGTTGTTGAAATTGGAACACCAACAACCGCGTGAGACTAGATTGGTATGTGACTTATGACCAAGTTTCATGGTGTCATAGATGCGCGGCATCAAAGTCAGTACATAGGTGTATGTTGGGGTACATACGACCGGACATGACCCGATTATAAGAACTCTTCAGGATATTTATATCTGTGTCATAAGAGATTCCTACTACGACTATAGAGTATAGAGTATAGTCCTTAGACCTGAGTTCGCATGCATGTGACTGCACATGAACTGATGCGCTTTGATCGTTGTCTAACGCTGTCGTTAAGCGATAGTTATAAGGACCTTGTTTGGGCGTATTATGAAATGAGTAGTTTACAGTGATGGAACAAGACGGGATTTGTCCCTCCAATATAAATGGAGTGAATATCTCTAGGCCAATCGGAGATTTGAATACTGGAAAATGCATGGCCATGCTCAAACGGACTGTCCCGAGTCGTTTGGATTGTCAGTATCAAATCAGAGTCCGATGAACAAGATTAGGCTTTATAAGGATGACACTCATCTTGCCTTATGACTAATCGAGATATTGAGACAAAAGGAATATGAATACAGAGATTCCAGTACAAGTGGGAGATTGTTGGAATTATGTCCAGTAATCTCTGTACTGTCTCTAGAAAGTAAGAGTATGTCAATGATCAGACATAAGTCATATAATACTGGGGGTCATGATGGCTTGCTAGAGTCCGCTCATGATCTATAAGTCTTGGACTTATTGCCTTTATTATATGATCCCATATGGGTCACACGCCTAAGCTAACAGGAAACTATGAAGGAACGGTTCAGCAGATGTACGGTAAAAGTGCTAGGCATTTACTGTGCTTGGAGAGATAGAAGGGCCTGATTAAATCCAAGGGATTTAATCAGACTGAGACTTGGGCCCAAAAGCCCATGAGAACTAGAAGGGGTTTTAATGAATAAAACTTGACCTAGCTCTCTAATTTTTCCTGAGCCTCTCTGCGCCTCTCTCTCTCTCTCTCTGCGCCTCCTTCCCTACTGGTCTAGCAGCCAACTTCCTGAAGTGTGCGTGTGTGAACCTTTGGAGGAGCTGTCTCTTGGCGGTTCTGCTGATCTCTGACTCATACCTCTCCATTCCGCTGCATAACAAGGTATTAGGTGAGATCTTTTATGATTCAGCAAGAGAACCTAGATCCAAGCATGTTTAGTAGGATCAATCAATGAGAAATTGAATCAGGATAAACTAAACAATCCTTCAAACACAACATCAGTCCAACACACAATCACAATAACAATCAAACCTTTAATTCATTAATAACTTCCCGATTACTTAGTCCGCTGATGATAGACTGTTGTGTAATGATCTAGCTCAATTCCTCAAGTCTACTCGTGTCATTTTAGTACTTAAGGTATCAATCCAGGGAGGCAAGAAGAACAACCAATCAAGAATGCAAGAAACTACTCAAGCTAAGCAAATCAAATAAAAAAGGGTTTATCTAACAACCTTAACAATTTAGAAAGGAAATAAAGCAAACAAGAAACAAATAAGACACTAAGCAAGAAGACAAATAAGATAAAATAAGGATCTTGGGATGAGGCTATGGAGACTAGATGGTCTAGAGACAATCAATGATGCTTCAATCAATCAAACAATGCTAAACAAGGCTAATGATCATAATTAAGCTAATCACATTCTCATGTTCATAACTCCTATGCTAATCATGCATTCATTCAATTCTCATTCGCAAATTACAAGATAAGCATGCATTAATATCCATCAAATACCTTTTAGCAAAGCTAATCCTTAGTCTAAGAACACTAATCAATAGACTAATCCAATCTCTTGGCACTAATCCCTTTGTCTAATCCCCAATCAAGATCAAATTCTCATTTGTGATTAAGAGACAAACAAGCAATCATATCAAGTTCTCATTACCAATAATCACCTTAGACATATAATCTCTTAGGCTAATATGTGAAAATCCTCTAAAGAGTTCATTCAAGCATTTCATCGAACACCTTTCGGGCATGAAAAAGCCTAACATCTAGATTCAACAATTCTTTGCAACCTAGCATAGAGCACAACCAATTAGAGTAGGATCATTCATAATCAAGTTCTAAACATCAATTTCATCCACAAACCACCTAAATCAACCTCATCCACAAAACCCAAAAACTCTACTCCGTAATCATAAAAGAGATATGAGAAATCCTAAAAAGAAAGAAAGATTAAGAGAAACAAGAAAAACACTTAATTAAACTTAAAAACAAAGGTTTAAAAGCTCTAAAATCATAAACAAAAGCATAAGACAAAAGAAATCTAAGGCTTAGGTAGCTTAGGGTTTTAAAGACCCATAAAAGAGTATTTATACAAGAAAGGGTCGAGATGGCAAAATGATAATTTTGGTGAAGTTTCTTCTCTGGCTTGCTGTTTCATTCTGGCCGCTGGCCAAACCGCTGGGTTTCCCGCTGTTTCATCATGGCCGCTAGCCGAACCGCTGTACGTGCTTTTCTCCTGAAGCACTTGTGGTCTCGTTCCAGCCGCTACACAAACCGCTGGCTGGTAAATCGGCCATAACTTCTTGAATACAGCTCCAAGCGACTTGAAACCACCTCCATTGGAAGGCTAACTCAATTGCCTACAACTTCTGTTTGATGCTCCAGAAGCTAAATATGCACGGAAGAGCCTCATTTCACTCGATATTTTTCAAGAATATCATTTTGATCATTCACCACCATTCATCCAATGACTCCTCCAAAGCTCCAAAGTCACCTAAAAGATGCAAGAAAAGACCATACAATGCAAAATCTTAACCCTAGACTCCTAAACATCTAAATGAAATAAAACTCATGAAAACATAAATGATACAATGCTAAAAGAAACAAAATGAACTAAGAACAAACTAAAAAAGTCTAAAATATGAAGATATCAATTCCCCCAAACTTATCTTTTGCTTGTCCGCAAGCAAATAATCAAAGATAAGAAGGAAGAAAGGTTTGAAAATGAGAGATTAAATCCGAGAATGCCAACAAATGAATTCAATTCAATGCCCTTCAAAGTAGTTGGAAATGCACAAACAATCTCTACTCCAAAAGATTTAGCCATGCTCATCAAACATTTCGCTCTAATAATCAAACCATCAAAGCAATATCAAGGAACCAAGGTAACACAAATCTTTAACATTCAATTAGGTGTTTGGTGGACTCTCTACTTGGAAACATGAACCACAAACCAAAGGGCAAGGTGTCAAAGAGGCTTAGCATGGATTTTGGTGAGGGCTCAATTCCTGAGAATTGAATGAATGCATGATTAGCATAAGAGTTATGAACATGAGAATGTGATTAGCTTAATTATGATCATTAGCCTTGTTTAGCATTGTTTGATTGATTTAAGCATCATTGATTGTCTCTAGACCATTGTGAGATCCGTGATTCACACTAAGAATTTGTATTCGTGGATTTGGACTTTAGGATATAGAAATGGTATAGTTTCCTATGAATCAAAGACTTTATTGAGATTGATC
Source organism: Orychophragmus violaceus (assembly GCA_030180135.1). NCBI lineage: Eukaryota > Viridiplantae > Streptophyta > Magnoliopsida > Brassicales > Brassicaceae > Orychophragmus > Orychophragmus violaceus. Next base: position 53,257,667 of record CM058231.1, on the reverse strand, counting down.
GTCGAGATAGAACAAACACAATCGAGAATAGAGAGTAAAAAGTATGAAATTGAGCTATCTAGTCGAAGTGTTCTTAGCCAAGGTTGGTATATCTCGAATGAATCGCCACTTCTTCTTTAAATAGTCTCGACTTTGATCTTCTGGTCCCGATATTTCGGCCTCACCGTTGTAACGATCTCCGAGCTTTGTGTGGATCAGTTGAACTGGCGAAGACCGAGTTGCTATATCTCCACGTCATCTTCTGCCGAGCTCGAGCTTGATCGTCTCCAGCTTCGGCATCGTTCGGGCCTTGTCAGGGCGTTTATTCGCTTGGGCCCAACAAAGGAGTCGGCTCTCCTCTTTGTCTTTGATTCTGGAACGAGCTTGTAATTACGGGCCTTTGCATTGTCTGTTAATGGGCCGGATGGAAATCCGGTACCAACAATAGCCCCCCAGCCCATTGATTTCGAGAAATCAAGGTTAATGGGCGGTGGACGTTCTTGGGAAGAGGTGCGTGCCTCGGACGTGACAAACCTAAAGATTATTTTCGCCCCATCCGTAGATCTTGTTTTGATCCAACGGTGAGGAGTGAGCGCGTGAGATGGGCTGAACTGCTTTTCAGCGCGTCTGCAGTCGTTGCATGTATTAGTTTCGAGAATTTCATCTCTCACCGTAGATTCGGTCGATCATCAACGGCTTCGATTCGAAGGTTGCGAAGAGTCTTTTCGGGCTCGTTCTTTTGGTGAAGTGACCTAATTACTGCGCATTCGCAACCGTTAATCTCAAACCGACGGTTAGAGTTGAGGGAAAGTGAGAAGTCCAAACCGTCTCGGTTTTCTCAGTGATTAATAAGAGTTTGGGAGTCATACGGACGATACTGCGCACGATTCCCGATATAAATAATCATATATATCGTCGAAGGGAGCCCTTCGCCTCCTTACTTTTATTCTTTCTTGTTTAAAGTTTTTCTCTATACTTCCTCTATCGTCAGAGAAAGTCCCTTCCTGGAGATTTTCCATTTTCTTTACTCCGGCGCGTTCTCTGTTATGGCCTCGAGAGACCCTGCGGGAGCGAGTACGAGTGCGGCGGCGGGATCTTTCGGACCGCACCCGCCGTCTTCGTTAACCGTAGACCATATTCAGCAGTTAAGGGCGCTTTGCCGGATTCCAACGGAAGTTGAAATCATCATTCCCTCCCCGGCGGTGTCCCCCGAAACAGTCGTAGAAGGCTACTGCTGCGCCTCCTACACGTATTTCGAGAAATGTGGGCTCTTCTTCCCTATTCCCCGCCTTGTCTTCTTGGTGTTGGCCCAGCTCCAGCTGGCGTTTTATCAGATGACGCCGAACTTCGTTCGATACGTTATCGGACTTGGAGTCAGGGCCGCGGAGGAAGGGATTGAGTTTGGTCCCGGGGAGTTAATGCGGGTTTGCTTGGTGAAGCAAGATTCCCGCTTTCTGGGGTCGTATCGTCTTTCTCCTCGGTTTGGGAGGATTCTCGACGGTCTCCCGCCGAGGGACGGATGGAGGGACCAATATTTTTTCTTTAGGGTGACCCATCACTCGGTCGGAGAGTTCGACTGCTCGGTCGTTCCTTCGCGGTGGGCTTCCAATGTTGGTAGGGCTCTTGGTTTCCTTTTCGATCCTATCCCTCTTATTTTGTTGTTGTCGGTTCCATTCCTGATCGGTTTTGTTCTGTATTACAGAGTTTCCTGAATCGCTTGACCTTAACCCTGTCACGGAGGCCCTAATAACCCGTTTGAGGAGGGGTGCCGTCAACTGGGACAGTTTCACGGTTGAGCGTGTGCAGGCTACCCTGAGGGTCGACCCAAGAGGGGCTCCGCAGGACCGATCTCGGATCTCTCGGGACCTACCGTTTCCTCTTGTACTTCCTCGGGCTTCTCTGAGTCGGGCTGTCCGACCTTCGCTTCGTATACCCGAGCGGGCAGAAGAGGGTGGGTCTTCTGTTCGTGACATTTTGTTCGTCTTTATTTGGAAAAGGTCTAAACCCTCTTCTTTTTTTTATGATTCTACAGGCCGTCCTTCTCCGGGTGAGGGTTCGGATGCTAGCACTCCATCTCATGAGAAGTTATCTCGTAGATCGAGGAGTCGCCGAAACGGGAAGGACCCTATGGATTTGGCGAAAAGGGTGGGGGACGGGAGTCTAAGCAACGCACTCTTTTTTGCCATGTGTGATTCTCCTCTCCCTTCCCTGGTTATCCCTCCGAACTCCGGGGCCTGCGATGCGGCCGCTGAGACAAGGGGGATCCCTCCTTCTCCGGTTGTTCGGAGAGCAAACCCGGTCTCATCTGGGGAGCCGAATTTGCGCGGCTCTCGTCCGAATGGTTCGGGGAGACCGAATGATCAGAGTGTGGGCGGGAGCCTTTCCCCCGTACCGAAGCGTCGGAGGATCGATTCGGAGGCGAGCTCGATCAGTTCGAGCGAAGGCGTTGGGACGCCCCGGGGCGCGGCCCGTTTGTCAAGGCACGTCGGATCTACGGGTCCTTGGCTTCCGGTTTCCAGGGACATGGTCCTTGGCGACTTGTATGCCAAGATGGCTGATGCTACCGGGAAGGTATCGATCGCGGCTCTTTGTTCTCGCCTTTCTTTTGTACGAGAGATTTTTGAGATTCGTGTGTTTATGTAGTTTTTGGAGGCTACGAACGAGCTTATGGCCCAATCCGAGCGCGAGCTTCGTGAGAGGTCGCAAGTCGATGAGCTCGAGGCCGCTAGGAGATCGGCTCGTATTTTGACCGCGGAGCTGCAGGATTCCCTTGCTCGGGAGGAGGAGCTCGAAAGGAAATTGGCTAGGTACGAGGGGATAGAAACCCGGTTATTGGTTGTTGGGAATCGTGAGGAGGATCTTTCTCAGAGGCTTCGGGCGGCCGAAGGTCGGGCGCTAGCCGCTGAAGATACGAGTCGAGCCACGGCAGCGCGAGCTGCCCAAGATCGAACCGACCTAGAGAGGGTCCTCGTGGGGAGGGATTTCGACATAAAGGTCGCGTCTCACGAGGCAAGGAAGAAGATGAGCGGGGAATACTTGGAAATCCTTAAAGAGGTCAAGGAGAAGAGCGAGAAGCGGAAGCTTGAAACCAACGCTGAGATTCGCCTCCAAGAAACCCTGGCCAATATCGAACTCATCGCGGAGTTTGCTTCCGGCGAGCTTGACCTGACTCGGGAAGTGCTGAGGTTGGCCGACCAAAAGAGGACGGCCATGGAAGAGATGAACGCCGCAGCGGTCTCTAATTGTAGTGTTGGCAAATCGAACTTGCCGGCCGTGTCGAGTGACTCGGTTATTTTGGCGCATGCTCCGCCGCCGGCTGCCTCCCGTCCTGATCAACACGGATCGAATCTCCCGACTGGGGTTGCGTCCACCGGTGATCGGGCGGAGGATGGAGACGAGGCTTCCTCGCGTTCGCGGCAATCTTGATTGCCCTGTCGTTGCCCCAAGGGGCTTTTTTGATTTTTGTTTTTTGGATATCTATTTGCCCGAGGGGGCTTTGTTTTGCTTTCGAACTCAGGGACATCATGTCCTTTTTTTATGAATTGCTTTTTAAATCTTTTATGCCTTAGCATAGATTTTATTGTTTTTATGCCTTAACATAAAATTCGAGCCGTTGTGGCAATTCGAACTTCTCCAGAGGAATCGAGCAGATAACTTATCTTGAATTGCCTTAAGTAGTTCTTTGCAAACTTTTAAGTCAATTGTATTTGAGCTCGAGCTCTTTGCCAGGGGTAGTCTGAGGCGCGACTATTTTGTAATGTAAGATTCAGGCTTAATCGATGAATTGAAAAGAGAAGCATATGAGAACGAATCGAAGTAAACTTACAAAGATCCGATTTGGAGTGTGTGTAGAGGTTGCATGCTTAAATAGCCGTCTTGACCTCGTTATTTTGCTTGAGGGGTGGGGTAGCCCCCGATTATTTTAATCCGTATAAGGTTTAGAAGAATTGTATTTTTTGGAAAGATCATTATGGATCTCTTTCTTTTGGGACGATCATTTCAGTTCGTTCGAATTGGAAGGACCTTTTTAGGTCGCTCATTTTGGGGCGATCATTTCAGTTCGTTCGGCTTGGAGGGACCGTTTTAGGTCGCTTTGTTGGAAGAGATAATTTCATATCACTTGATTTTTGAAGAGATAATTTCATATCGTTTGATTTTGGGGGAAGCCGTTTGAGGTCTCTCGGAAGGGATAATTTCATATCGCTTATTTTAGGAGAGATAATTTCATATCACTTTAGCTTTGGGAGAGGCCATTTCAGGTCGCTCGGAAGGGATAATTTCATATCGCTTATTTTAGGAGAGATAATTTCATATCACTTTAGCTTTCGAAGAGATAATTTCATATCGCTTTCTGGGAATGTTATGATGAGGTATTTCGCAATGGTTCTAACCTTTACGACAGAAAGAAGCATTTGATTAAGGGACTTATTTTGATTTCACAAATATAAGCTAGTACGACTTTGTTAGGAGTCGTTGAGCTCGGTAGAGGCTCGTGTTGGGGGGGCGGCTGCGCTCGAAGTCGAGCTGCCTACATACCCTTTTTTAAGGGGATCAAACCATTTCGTAGTTCGATTATGTTGATGTACTCCTAGTGGAAATACTTTTTGAGGTTGATGATGTTCCAAGGTCGTAGTTCAGGTTTCTGGGTTTCTACCGACTTGAGTCGGTAGACCCCGTCCTTTACAATGTCGGTGACCTGGTAAGGACCTTCCCACTTTGCTCCTAACTTTCCAGCGTGTTCTTCCTTTTTATGGTCGAAAACTTTCCGTAAGACGAGCTCTCCTACTTGAAACCTTCGAGTTTTTATTCGGGAATCATAGTAGCGAGCTGCGGCTTGTTGGTAATTCTGGAGTCGAGCTAATGCGAGGTTCCTTCTTTCGTCGACGAGGTCGAGCTCGTCAGTTATCATCTTGTTGTTAAGTTCCTCTTGTCGTGGGCATTCTTCTTTGCGGATGCTTGGTACGAGGATTTCGGCTGGTACTACCGCCTCGATTTCGTAAGCCAGCGAGAAGGGAGTCTCGCCAGTGGATTTGCGGGGGGTAGTCCGGTAGGCCCAGAGTACGGCTGGGAGTTCGTCACTCCAGGTTGTTTTGCACTCGTTGAGCCTTTTCTTGAGGCTGTTCATAATCGCTTTGTTAGCTGCTTCTGCTAGCCCGTTCCCTTGGGGATAGCGTGGCGTTGAGTAAGTCAGCTTTATGTTCCAAGTTCTGCAGAATTCTTTGAACGTGTTTGATATGAACTGAGATCCGTTATCAGTGACGATCTCGTGGGGTAATCCATGTCGGCAAACGATGTTTCGCCAGACGAACTCCTTAACGTGAACGTCCTTAACTTTTTGGTACGACTCTGCTTCAATCCACTTGGTGAAGTAGTCCGTCATCACCAATAGGTGTGTAGCTTTCTTTTTGCCGGATGCGACTAGCGGTCCCACGATGTCCATCCCCCATCGCATGAATGGGTATGGTGATGAGATAGAGGAGAGTTTTTCCGATGCTTGGTGGATAATTGGAGCATGCTTTTGGCATTTATCGCACTTGTTGGAGAAAGATTCGCATTCGGTGGCCATTGTCGGCCAATAGTAACCTTGCCTTTTGATTCGCACGGCCAATGCTCGTCCTCCGGAATGGCTTCCGCAGGATCCGTCGTGTGTTTGTGTAATCACGGCCGTGGCTTGCTTTTTGTCAAGGCATTTAAGGTAAGGTCCGGAGAGACTCCTTTTGAAGAGCTCTCCTTGCGTGACGCAGTACCTTGCGCTCTGTGTTTTGAGTTTCCGTGCCTCCCATTTGTCGTCGGGAACTTTGCCGTTTGTGATGTATCGAATGATCGGAGTTCTCCAATCTTCGTCGTTGTTAGGCTCGGGTCCCTGACTAGCGGATGCGGCTTGGATTGGTCCGTCGGGGACGTTCGCAACGTACACGGCGTTTCTAGGATCGAGGTCATCATCAATCTCGATGATGTCGCTACTGGTGATCCCAGGACATTCTTTGTGCTTGACATCGTCCTTCATGGCGGGCCCGTCTTCTTTCAAGGACAGAGCTTTGAGGGCTATGTCGATGCTTGGTTTTTCGATCCCTTCGACTGGTATGATCCTTTTGAGGTTAGGATCTGATGTCGATGCTAATGCGGCTAGGGCATCGGCTGCAGTGTTTTCCCCTCGTGGGATTCATGTTAGATCAAAGAATTCGATCTGTTCGGCCAGTGTATGGACTACCCGTAGGTATGCTTCCATCCGTTCGTCTTTGGCCTCGTAGTCGCCATGATATTGGCTCGTGACCAATTGGGAATCGCTGAAGGCGTTTACTTCCCGGGCTCCTATTGCTATCGTGAGTATGAGCCCGGCTATTAGCACTTCGTATTCTGCTTCGTTATTTGATGCGGCGAAGCCCAGTCTGAACGACTGTTCTAGTACTTCGCCCGTTGGGGAGACTAGCTTTACTCCGACTCCGGATCCTTGCCTCAAGGAAGCTCCATCGACGTAGAGTTTCCATTTTTGGACCGAGGTCGGGTCGAGCTCTATAGTCGGAGGGAGCTCGATTATGAAATCTGCCAGTACTTGTTCTTTTAGGCACATTCGAGCTTTGTAATCTATGTTGTACTCGCTAAGTTCGATAGCCCATTTGACCAATCGACCTGACTGGCTTGGACTGTGAAGGATGGTTCTCAGTGGCTGAGAGGTCATCACTATGATCGGGTGCGATTGAAAGTACGGTCATAGTTTCCGAGCCGATGTCACTAGCGCTAAGGCGAGTTTTTCCATGGCGGGGTATCTGGCTTCGGCATCGATCAAGGTCTTACTGATGTAATACACCGGCCGTTGCTCGTTTTGTTCCTCGCGAACCAGGACTCCACTCACTGCTGCCGTAGAGACAGCTAAGTAGAGGTAGAGGGGTTCCCCTTCTACTGGTTTCGCCAGTATGGGTGGTTCGCTTAAGTAAGCTTTGAGCTGAGTGAACGCCTCTTCGCACTTTTCGTCCCAGAGGAACTTTTTGTTTGCTTTCAGCAAGTGATAGAAGGGTAGACATTTATCAGTCGACCTTGAGATGAAGCGATTTAGAGCAGCTATTTTTCCGGTCAGGCGCTGGACTTCTCGCGTTGTTTTGGGAGATTTCATCTCTATGAACGTTGCGATCTCTTTGGGGTTCGCTTCGATCCCTCTTTCGGTCACTAGGTAACCAAGGAATTCTCCTGAGGGAACCCCGAATGTACACTTTGCTGGGTTGAGTTTCATCCCGTATTTATTGAGAATGGTAAAACATTCTTTTAGTTGGGGGATGTGATCCTCGTACCTGGAAGATTTTACCAGCATATCGTCGATGTAGACTTCCATGGTTTTGCCTAGGAGTCCTGAAAACATCTTGTTGACGAGGCGTTGGTAAGTTGCTCCTGCGTTTTTCAGTCCGAAGGGCATGACTTTGTAGCAGTACGTTCCTCGATCAGTTATGAACGAAGTCTTTTCTTGGTCCTTAGGGTTCATCAATATTTGATTGTACCCTGAGAACGTGTCCATAAAAGATAGTAGCTGGTGTCCAGCGGTAGCCTTGACCAGTCGGTCGATGTGCGGGAGTGGGAAGCTGTCCTTTGGACATGCTTTGTTGAGGTCCGTGAAATCTACACAGACCCTCCATTTTCCGTTCTTTTTATTAACCACTACGGGGTTCGCAAGCCAGTCGGGGTACTTGACCTCTCTGATCGATCCGATTTTTAATAACCGATCGACCTCATCATTGACGGCTTTGGCCCGCTCAGGTCCTAGTTTTCGACGCTTTTGTCTTACCGGTTTGTAGGTTGGGTCGACATTCAGCTCGTGGCTGGTTACGTCGATGTTGAGCCCTTTCATGTCTGCTGAAGACCAGGCGAAGGAGACGACGTTTTGTTTGAGAAAAGAGACCAGTTCATTTTTTACTGGCTCTGATAGGTCGATTCCGATGCCAATGAGTCTCTCGGGATGAGCATCGTCTATGCAGACCTGAGTCGTGAGGTCCTTTGGGGGTCCTATTTGACTTGGGTCGTTTGTCCTTTTGGTCTGCATGGTGGCGAGCTCCTCATCTTTCTGTAATTGCTACGCAGGGGATTTCTCGATCTGCTTATATCCGTTCATGTAGCAATGACGGGAAATCTTTTGACTTCCGTAAATGGTTTTGATCCCTTTGGGAGTTGGGAATTTTACGCATTGGTGGTAGGTCGATGGTACCGCTTTCATGTCGTATATCCATGGTCGACCTAGGATCGCGTTATAGGGAGCTGGCCGATCTACTATGACGAACTCCATCATTTTTCGAACTCCTCCAGCGGTTACTGGGGCGAAGACAGAGCCCATCGAGTACGTCGTTTTGCCAGCAAAACCTACTAGTGGTGTCTTTTCTTCCACGATCTCGGAGTCATTGAAGTCCATCTTTTTGAACGCGTCGTAAAAGAGGACATCTACCGAACTTCCTGTGTCAATCATTATCCTTGAGAGTTCGACATCTCCCACTACTGGACAAACGAGGAGGGCGTCGTCATGTGGTTTGTCGAGATTACTTGTCTCGCTTTCGTGGAAAATGATTTTGTGGTCTGGACCCAACATTGGGGTTTTCCCCCCTCTGTCGGTCTCAACTCTTCTTTGAAGGGCTTTGATCGAATTGACCGAGTCGCGGCAAAGCTTGGAGCCACCGAAGATGAAGTCGATTCGTTTAGGGCCCCCACAGAGACGAGGGAGATTGATTCTCGAGCGTAAACTTTTAGCGGGAGCCGGAGGCGGGGATATTGCCGAACCTCCCGGAGTGCCGCTCAGGTCGAGCTCGCTGAGGATGAACTCGAATCGCTTTCGCGACCCTTGAGGGAGCGCTTCGGGGGATTCCGGCTCCTTTGACCGTTCTCGTTTGTTCTGAGAAGGTTTTTTGAAGTTTGACTCCTTGGTCTGTTTGTTTTCCTTTTTGTCGGGCAGAGTTTCCTCCTCGATTTCGGAGTCTTGTTTGCTTTCGGACTCTCGTTTTTGAGCCTCTGCTTTAGCTCGAGTATAGCAATCTTCGGTCGAGTGTCCTCTTTTATTGTGGAAATCACAGAATTTTTCATTGTCGAACTCGAATTTCTTCGAGCTCTTTGGGCTCTCGACCGCGTTGACGTTCCCTGATTTACGGGAATCCTTTTTCGAGTTCGAATTCTGCGAGCCCGACGGGTTCTTTTCTTTTCGGTGTTTTTCTCTGAGGGCCGTGGTTTCGTCCTCGAGGCGACAAAGGCCGATGCGCGATGGAGGGCGTCATCGAGCGTTTGAGGTTCGCGGACTGTTATTTCCTTGCGGAATCTGGTTGAGTACCATAGTCCTTGTCTTAATGCTTATATGGCTACCTCGTCTCGTGGGTTCGCGATTTTGGATTTTATTTCCTTAAATTGGTCGATGTACGAGCGAAGTGTTTCGTCAGGTTTTTGAGAGACGCCAAATAGGGCTGCCTCAGTAGTCTTTTCCTCAATGAAGACGGAGTATTGTTTGAGGAAAGCCGTCATGAACTGGGTGAAGTTGTCTATGGACCTTTCCGTAAGACGAGCTCTCCTACTTGAAACCTTCGAGTTTTTATTCGGGAATCATAGTAGCGAGCTGCGGCTTGTTGGTAATTCTGGAGTCGAGCTAATGCGAGGTTCCTTCTTTCGTCGACGAGGTCGAGCTCGTTAGTTATCATCTTGTTGTTAAGTTCCTCTTGTCGTGGGCATTCTTCTTTGCGGATGCTTGATACGAGGATTTCGGCTGGTACTACCGCCTCGATTTCGTAAGCCAGCGAGAAGGGAGTCTCGCCAGTGGATTTGCGGGGGGTAGTCCGGTAGGCCCAAAGTACGGCTGGGAGTTCGTCACTCCAGGTTGTTTTGCACTCGTTGAGCCTTTTCTTGAGGCTGTTCATAATCGCTTTGTTAGCTGCTTCTGCTAGCCCGTTCCCTTGGGGATAGCGTGGCGTTGAGTAAGTCAGCTTTATGTTCCAAGTTCTGCAGAATTCTTTGAACGTGTTTGATATGAACTGAGATCCGTTATCAGTGACGATCTCGTGGGGTAATCCATGTCGGCAAACGATGTTTCGCCAGACGAACTCCTTAACGTGAACGTCCTTAACTTTTTGGTACGACTCTGCTTCAATCCACTTGGTGAAGTAGTCCGTCATCACCAATAGGTGTGTAGCTTTCTTTTTGCCGGATGCGACTAGCGGTCCCACGATGTCCATCCCCCATCGCATGAATGGGTATGGTCATGAGATAGAGGAGAGTTTTTCCGATGCTTGGTGGATAATTGGAGCATGCTTTTGGCATTTATCACACTTGTTGGAGAAAGATTCGCATTCGGTGGCCATTGTCGGCCAATAGTAACCTTGCCTTTTGATTCGCACGGCCAATGCTCGTCCTCCGGAATGGCTTCCGCAGGATCCGTCGTGTGTTTGTGTAATCACGGCCGTGGCTTGCTTTTTGTCAAAGCATTTAAGGTAAGGTCCGGAGAGACTCCTTTTGAAGAGCTCTCCTTGCGTGATGCAGTACCTTGCGCTCTGTGTTTTGAGTTTCCGTGCCTCCCATTTGTCGTCGGGAACTTTGCCGTTTGTGATGTATCGAATGATCGGAGTTCTCCAATCTTCGTCGTTGTTAGGCTCGGGTCCCTGACTAGCGGATGCGGCTTGGATTGGTCCGTCGGGGACGTTCGCAACGTACACGGCGTTTCTAGGATCGAGGTCATCATCAATCTCGATGATGTCGCTACTGGTGATCCCAGGACATTCTTTGTGCTTGACATCGTCCTTCATGGCGGGCCCGTCTTCTTTCAAGGACAGAGCTTTGAGGGCTATGTCGATGCTTGGTTTTTCTATCCCTTCGACTGGTATGATCCTTTTGAGGTTAGGATCTGATGTCGATGCTAATGCGGCTAGGGCATCGGCTGCAGTGTTTTCCCCTCGTGGGATTCATGTTAGATCAAAGAATTCGATCTGTTCGGCCAGTGTATGGACTACCCGTAGGTATGCTTCCATCCGTTCGTCTTTGGCCTCGTAGTCGCCATGATATTGGCTCGTGACCAATTGGGAATCGCTGAAGGCGTTTACTTCCCGGGCTCCTATTGCTATCGTGAGTATGAGCCCGGCTATTAGCGCTTCGTATTCTGCTTCGTTATTTGATGCGGCGAAGCCCAGTCTGAACGACTGTTCTAGTACTTCGCCCGTTGGGGAGACTAGCTTTACTCCGACTCCGGATCCTTGCCTCAAGGAAGCTCCATCGACGTAGAGTTTCCATTTTTGGACCGAGGTCGGGTCGAGCTCTATAGTCGGAGGGAGCTCGATTATGAAATCTGCCAGTACTTGTGCTTTTAGGCACATTCGAGCTTTGTAATCTATGTTGTACTCGCTAAGTTCGATAGCCCATTTGACCAATCGACCTGACTGGCTTGGACTGTGAAGGATGGTTCTCAGTGGCTGAGAGGTCATCACTATGATCGGGTGCGATTGAAAGTACGGTCGTAGTTTCCGAGCCGATGTCACTAGCGCTAAGGCGAGTTTTTCCATGGCGGGGTATCTGGCTTCGGCATCGATCAAGGTCTTACTGATGTAATACACCGGCCGTTGCTCGTTTTGTTCCTCGCGAACCAGGACTCCACTCACTGCTGCTGTAGAGACAGCTAAGTAGAGGTAGAGGGGTTCCCCTTCTACTGGTTTCGCCAGTATGGGTGGTTCGCTTAAGTAAGCTTTGAGCTGAGTGAACGCCTCTTCGCACTTTTCGTCCCAGAGGAACTTTTTGTTTGCTTTCAGCAAGTGATAGAAGGGTAGACATTTATCAGTCGACCTTGAGATGAAGCGATTTAGAGCAGCTATTTTTCCGGTCAGGCGCTGGACTTCTCGCGTTGTTTTGGGAGATTTCATCTCTATGAACGTTGCGATCTCTTTGGGGTTCGCTTCGATCCCTCTTTCGGTCACTAGGTAACCAAGGAATTCTCCTGAGGGAACCCCGAATGTACACTTTGCTGGGTTGAGTTTCATCCCGTATTTATTGAGAATGGTAAAACATTCTTTTAGTTGGGGGATGTGATCCTCGTACCTGGAAGATTTTACCAGCATATCGTCGATGTAGACTTCCATGGTTTTGCCTAGGAGTCCTGAAAACATCTTGTTGACGAGGCGTTGGTAAGTTGCTCCTGCGTTTTTCAGTCCGAAGGGCATGACTTTGTAGCAGTACGTTCCTCGATCAGTTATGAACGAAGTCTTTTCTTGGTCCTTAGGGTTCATCAATATTTGATTGTACCCTGAGAACGTGTCCATAAAAGATAGTAGCTGGTGTCCAGCGGTAGCCTTGACCAGTCGGTCGATGTGCGGGAGTGGGAAGCTGTCCTTTGGACATGCTTTGTTGAGGTCCGTGAAATCTACATAGACCCTCCATTTTCCGTTCTTTTTATTAACCACTACGGGGTTCGCAAGCCAGTCGGGGTACTTGACCTCTCTGATCGATCCGATTTTTAATAACCGATCGACCTCATCATTGACGGCTTTGGCCCGCTCAGGTCCTAGTTTTCGACGCTTTTGTCTTACCGGTTTGTAGGCTGGGTCGACATTCAGCTCGTGGCTGGTTATGTCGATGTTGAGCCCTTTCATGTCTGCTGAAGACCAGGCGAAGGAGACGACGTTTTGTTTGAGAAAAGAGACCAGTTCATTTTTTACTGGCTCTGATTGGTCGATTCCGATGCCAATGAGTCTCTCGGGATGAGCATCGTCTATGCAGACCTGAGTCGTGAGGTCCTTTGGGGGTCCTATTTGACTTGGGTCGTTTGTCCTTTTGGTCTGCATGGTGGCGAGCTCCTCATCTTTCTGTAATTGCTACGCAGGGGATTTCTCGATCTGCTTATATCCGTTCATGTAGCAATGACGGGAAATCTTTTGACTTCCGTAAATGGTTTTGATCCCTTTGGGAGTTGGGAATTTTACGCATTGGTGGTAGGTCGATGGTACCGCTTTCATGTCGTATATCCATGGTCGACCTAGGATCGCGTTATAGGGAGCTGGCCGATCTACTATGACGAACTCCGTCATTTTTCGAACTCCTCCAGCGGTTACTGGGGCGAAGACAGAGCCCATCGAGTACGTCGTTTTGCCAGCGAAACCTACTAGTGGTGTCTTTTCTTCCACGATCTCGGAGTCATTGAAGTCCATCTTTTTGAACGCGTCGTAAAAGAGGACATCTACCGAACTTCCTGTGTCAATCATTATCCTTGAGAGTTCGACATCTCCCACTACTAGACAAACGAGGAGGGCGTCGTCGTGTGGTTTGTCGAGATTACTTGTCTCGCTTTCGTGGAAAATGATTTTGTGGTCTGGACCCAACATTGGGGTTTTCCCCCCTCTGTCGGTCTCAAATCTTCTTTGAAGGGCTTTGATCGAATTGACCGAGTCGCGGCAAAGCTTGGAGCCACCGAAGATGAAGTCGATTCGTTTAGGGCCCCCACAGAGACGAGGGAGATTGATTCTCGAGCGTAAACTTTTAGCGGGAGCCGGAGGCGGGGATATTGCCAAACCTCCCGGAGTGCCGCTCAGGTCGAGCTCGCTGAGGATGAACTCGACTCGCTTTCGCGACCCTTGAGGGAGCGCTTCGGGGGATTCCGGCTCCTTTGACCGTTCTCGTTTGTTCTGAGAAGGTTTTTTGAAGTTAGACTCCTTGGTCTGTTTGTTTTCCTTTTTGTCGGGCAGAGTTTCCTCCTCGATTTCGGAGTCTTGTTTGCTTTCGGACTCTCGTTTTTGAGCCTCTGCTTTAGCTCGAGTATAGCAATCTTCGGTCGAGTGTCCTCTTTTATTGTGGAAATCACATAATTTTTCATTGTCGAACTCGAATTTCTTCGAGCTCTTTGGGCTCTCGACCGCGTTGACGTTCCCTGATTTACGGGAATCCTTTTTCGAGTTCGAATTCTGCGAGCCCGACGGGTTCTTTTCTTTTCGGTGTTTTTCTCTGAGGGCCGTGGTTTCGTCCTCGAGGCGAGCAAAGGCCGATGCGCGATGGAGGGTGTCATCGAGCGTTTGAGGTTCGCGGACTGTTATTTCCTTGCGGAATCTGGTTGAGTACCATAGTCCTTGTCTTAATGCTTATATGGCTACCTCGTCTCGTGGGTTCGCGATTTTGGATTTTATTTCCTTAAATCGGTCGATGTACGAGCGAAGTGTTTCGTCAGGTTTTTGAGAGACGCCAAATAGGGCTGCCTCAGTAGTCTTTTCCTCAATGAAGACGGAGTATTGTTTGAGGAAAGCCGTCATGAACTGGGTGAAGTTGTCTATGGACCTTTCTTCCAGTCCGGCAAACCATTCTAGGGCGGAGTCAGATAGGTTTTCTAGCGAAGAGCCTGCAGAAGGCCGACTCTCTCTCCTCATCGGTAGCACCTCCCCCACAAAAAGATAAACGTCAGTAGCACCAGAGGATGCTCCAGTAAGTCCTCATGTCATTAAACTGATGGGTTACGTTGATAACCTGGGGAGACTGGGATGTCCTGTCAGCTTAGAGTTGGCTGCTGACATCATTCTGCAGTCACTGCCGTCTAGCTATGACAAGTTCGTTAAGAATTATATCAAGAAAGGCTTGACGAAGACGTTGACTGAGCTGCATGGCATGCTCAAAACAGCAGAGCAAGACATCATAAAGGGTAAAAGATTTGAGAAATCTTGTGTTGGCAAGGGTAGAGGCAGGGCCGTCCAGATTTTGAATCAGGATAAGCCTGTGTCATCTAATAAACCCAAGTCGAGCCCATCTGGTGTTAGAAAGTGCTTCTACTGCAATGAGTCAGGGCATTGGAAGAGAGATTGCATTAAATTCTTGGAAGATTCACAAGAGATGAAGGAGATGTATGGTACTTCTTCTTCAGGTATTGTGTTATTAATTCAAGTTCTACGTAAGTATTGGATACTAATAGTGGTACTGATATTTTTGAAATATGCAGGACCTAAGCGACAGTAGAACGTTGAAGAAAGGACAAGTGGAACTGCGTGTCTGGTATGAAGCAATGGTTGCTGCATGAGCCGTAGAGATTCTCCACTTGTAGGAGCCTTTCATACTTGGTTTTAGAAATTAAGTAATTGCTACTATGTATCTGCCTTGTGCAGAAATGTCTTTCATCTTCTTGTAAAGAATTTGGATGTTTTTCATTTTGATAAAAGACAAATTTTGATCTTTAGATCTTAATGAAATATCATATGGTAGCACCCCGTTTGGAATGGGTTTTGTATCTTAAACCAGCAGAAGTTCAAACATAACACAAATACTAAAGGTTTAAGTCTGATGACTCAAACTCGACTTTTCTTTGGCATAGTCGTTTAACCACAAAGAGTGAAGCGGATTCAGAATTTCCATAGATTTGGACTCATTCGATTTTTTAATCATTTGAGATATGAATTCTGTTCACTGGACCAAATGACTAAGACCCATTTAGCAGAGCTAAAAGGAAACGGGCCAGAGGCTTATTGGGCCTTACACATACTGATGTATGCGGCCTAACAAGTATTAGTGCCAAAGGAAACATTCTGTACTTCATTACCTTATTGATGGCATCAATAAGCATGGCTGTGTTCATTTGATGAGACACGAGCTGGAATCCCTTGAGGAGTTCCAAGATGAAGTGTAGAACCGATTTGACAGAAGCATTGAGATCCTCGATTGAATCGCGGAGGAAAATACTAGAGTCAAGAACTGGGTGATCATCTAACAGAACGAATCGGATCTTATTAGATATGCTCCGATTAAGGATGAGTCACATGAATCTTCCATAACGATTTAAGAATACGTCCTAAAACGTCTGTCTTTACGCATAAAAGAGTTTCTATCAGAATCAGTGAAAAACACCACATTGGATGTGGACTGGGTGATTTCCAAATTTGTTTTTCTAATTAATTGGGATTGCAAGGTTTGTGTAAGACAGTAGTCAACAAACAAACTTGAACCCAAATATGATAAGTTCTACCTCGCTGGTTGTCCTAGGGAAACCAAGGCTTAGTACTTTTGTTGTCCAGAACTGTGTCTTTTAAGAAAGATCATACTTTCAAAAGGAACAGTGGGAGTAAAAGTACACATCGAAGAAATTCGATGAACACATGAGGCTGCTCAACCTGATGAGGAAGAGCAGCGGTGAGATCTGCAAAGTGCTGTAGGATCTACAACTGTGGAACCTGAAAATCGCAAATCCGAAAGGATCCGTCACTGACTCGAGAGTGATTTCTCGTAACCAATTGTCGTGATCTGTTGATCATTGAAAAGTGACGAACATGCGAAATTCTAAGAAGCGATGGTGAGCCCCAACTCCGAAAATTTGGCTGGGTATGCATGTTAGCTTCACCAATCCATTTCTGGATTGAAGCAAACATCTTGGAGTTGGAATCAACATTCTGATAAAGAGGTCAAAAGTTTTGACTTGATCAGAAAGAAAAGAAACCATGCGTTTACAAGAAGACTAGTGGGAGCGTAATGGCAATTCTCACACTGTATGTGGTTAACATACTTGAATCTCATAAACGACGTTCCGATGCTAAAATCTTGTCAAGATTTAGGTCGGAAGTCAAACTGAATGATAGACATGGGAGAAGCCGCGTGAATTCTTGGAATAAGAATCTATTGATATAGATTGAGTAAGCTAATTGGATCGTGTCAAAATCCTTATGTTGATAAGGTGTTGGACAGTTCTAATGTGCTTGATTCCAAGAATGGCTTCATACCAAAGGTCTTATGGCTATAATCTAAGCAAGATGAAGTGTTTTGGACACTGGCTGAGCTAGTAACAATATTAGCAAGATGAAGTGTTTTGAACACTGTCTGAACTAGTATTAATGAGTGTGATTGCTTATGCTGCTGCAATAGATGAAGGATTGTTTAGTTGATCCTGATTCAATTCTTAGATTCATATCAACCTAAACATGCGGATCTAGGTTCTTCTCAGAATAGAAACAAATGATGATCTCACCTTATACCTGTTTGCAGCGGAAAGAGATGGTATGTTTGAGATCAGAGAAACACCGAGAGATGAATCCTCCAAAGGTTCACACACGCGATCACAGAAAACGGCTGCTAGACCACAAGGAACTCGGCGCAGAGAGAGAGAGAATTTTCGGCTGGGGGTTAGGGTTAATTGTTCTGAACACGAGTTTTATCTCATAAAACTTGTCCGGTTCCGTTTGGGCCATTTGGCCCAAACACCAATTAACTCGACGGCATTCGCGCACTGTGTCGACCGACACACCTTGTGTATCGATCGACACAGAGTAGCTAAACCGTTTTATTCTCTCTAAGTACAGTAAATGCCTAGCACTTTTACCGTACTTCTGCTAAACCGTTCCTACACATTTTCCTGTTAGCTTAGGCGTGTGACCCATATGGGATCATATAATAAAGGCAATAAGTCCAAGACTTATAGATCATGAGCGGACTCTAGCAAGCCATCATGACCCCCAGTATTATATGACTTATGTCTGATCATTGACATACTCTTACTTTCTAGAGACAGTACCGAGATTACTGGACACAATTCCAACAATCTCCCACTTGTACTGGAATCTCTGTATTCATAATCCTTTTGTCACAATATCTCGATTAGTCACAACTACTCATTTCATAATGTACCCAAACAAGGTCCTTATAACTATCGCAGAACGATAGCGTTAGACAAAGATCAAAGTGCATCAGTCCATGTGCAGTCACATGCATGCGAACTCAGGTCTAAGGACTATACTCTATAGTCGTAGTAAGAATCTCTTATGACACAGATATAAATATCCTGAAGAGTTCTTATAAGCGGGTCTTGTCCGGTCGTATGTTCCCAAACATACACCTATGTACTGACTTTGATGCCGCGCATCTATGACACACTGAGACTTTGTCATAAGTCACGTACCAATCCAGTCTCACACGGTTGTTGGTGTTCCAATTTCAACAACCTTCGACTAGGGACGGGATGATATAAAACATCTATCAAATATAGGGTCTCATGATCAAGCTAAATGACTTCGATGACTCAAGATAAAGTCATTTACTTCGATGACCTATAAAATGGTTCATATCACTTTGGAACGATTATTTCATCACAGTTAAAATAATCTTGAAATAATAATTTCATTAAACATAAGAATGTTTTACAAGAACATATCAAATAACTAAATAAAAGCCCTCAAACTCCCACTCAAATTTAGATTACATTTCAATGTCTCTAATGCCTACAGCTTCAGTCAGAAACTCGAGCTTAGGCCTTGGGAGTGGCTTTGTCAACGGATCAGCGACGTTATCATCAGTCTGAACTCGGCTGATCTTGACTTCCTTTCTATTAATGATGTCACGTATCAAGTGAAATCTTCTTAGAACATGCTTGGATTTCTGGTGTGATCTTGGTTCCTTTGCCTGAGCTATAGCACCATTGTTGTCACAAAACAGTGCCAGAGGCTCAGCCGCATCTGGTATCACACCTAGTTCAATAATGAACTTTCATATCCAAACAGCTTCCTTCGCAGCTTCTGAGGCGGCGATATATTCAGCTTCTGTAGTGGAATCTGCAACGGTGTCTTGCTTGGAGCTTCTCCAACTGATTGCACCGCCATTCAGACAAAAGATATAACCGGACTGTGACCGGAAATCATCTTGGTCTGTCTGGAAACTTGCGTCCGTGAATCCACTGACTTTAAGCACATCACTTCCACCGTACACTAAGAACTTATCCTTAGTATGTCTTAGATACTTCAAGATATTCTTTACGGCAATCCAATGGTTTTCACCTGGATTTGACTGGTATCTACTCGTCATGCTCAATGCATAAGCAACATCAGGACGAGTACAGATCATGGCATACATGACAGATCCTATTGCAGATGCATAAGGAATATTCTTCATGCGCTCAAGCTCAGCAGCCGTCGTAGGGCTCTGCTTCTTGCTTAGCGTTGTGCCATGTACCATTGGCGTGAAGCCCTTCTTGGAATCCTTCATGCTGAATCTTTGTAGGAATTTGTCAATGTATGAATCTTGACACAAGCCTATCAGCCTTCTAGATCTATCCCGGTAGATCCTGATTCCAAGAACGTATGCGGCTTCACCCATGTCTTTCATGGAAAAACAACTTCCAAGCCAGTCCTTTACGGACTTCAGCATTGGAACGTCGTTTCCGAGAAGCAGTATGTCATCGACATACATAATAAGAAATACTATCTTGCTCCCACTAGTTTTCTTATACACGCATTGTTCTTCTTCGTTTCTGATGAAGTCAAATTGCTTGATCGCTTCATCAAAACGAAGATTCCAGCTCCTCGATGCTTGCTTCAATCCATAAATGGATTTATGAAGCTTGCATACTTTTCCAGCATTCTTTGGATCTATGTAACCGTCAGGTTGTGTCATATACACATCCTCTTCCAGAATACCATTCAGGAAGGCGGTTTTCACGTCCATCTGCCAAATTTCATAATCATGAAAAGCTGCAGTTGCTAGTAGAATCCGAATAGATTTCATCATAGCCACTGGTGAATAGGTTTCATCGTAATCCACACCGTGAACTTGTCTGAAACCTTTTGCCACCAACCTGGCTTTATAAATCTGGACATTTCCATCCACGTCAATCTTCTTCTTGAAGATCCATTTGCACTCGATGGCTTTTACACCAGCGGGTAAGTCAACCAACGAAAACACTTGGTTGACCGACATGGAGTCCATTTCGGAATCAGTGGCCTTGCGCCACTTAGAGGAATCTGGGCCCATCATGGCTTGATTGAAGTTCGATGGTTCATCACCATCAATGATCAGAAGATCATGACAGTCAGTCACGAGGAATCCTTGATATCTCTCGGGTTCGTGACGGATCCTCCCGGATCTTCGAACTTCAGGTACTACAGGTTCAGGCTCTACAATTTCTTGTAGGTCCTCCTGCTGCTCTTCCTCATTAGGTTGAGCAGTATCCTGTTCATCTTGAATTTCTTCAAGCAGTACCTTACTCCCACTGTCTTTCTTAGAGAGAAACTCCCTCTCAAGAAAGTTACAATCCCGGGCAACAAAGATCTTGTTCTCGGAACGTAGATAGAAGTAATAAGCCTTGGTTTCCTTCGGATAACCAATGAAGTAGCATTTATCAGACTTTGGTGTAAGCTTATCTGAGATTAATCTCTTGACATAGGCTTCACAACCCCAAATTCTTAGATAAGACAGCACTGGAGCCACTCCAGTCCATAATTCATATGGTGTCTTTGCTACTGCTTTCGATGGCGCTCTGTTTAGAGTGAACACTGCTGTTAGAAGAGCATATCCCCAAAGGGATATTGGAAGGTCTGTGTGACTCATCATAGATCGAACCATATCCAATAAGGTCCGATTTCTCCTTTCAGACACACCATTCCATTGAGGTGTTCCGGGAGGAGTGAGTTGGGATACGATCCCACACTCTCTCAGATGATCACTGAATTCTTGGCTTAAGTATTCTCCTCCTCGGTCGGACCGAAGAGCCTTAATGCTTTTGCCAAGTTGGTTCTGTACTTCATTTTGGAATTCTCTGAACTTCTCAAAAGATTCAGACTTATGTTTCATTAAATAAACATATCCATACCTACTGAAATCATCAGTAAAGGTAATGAAGTACTGATAGTTTCCTCTTGCATTTGTGGACATTGGGCCACACACATCAGT
Source organism: Orychophragmus violaceus (assembly GCA_030180135.1). Classification (NCBI taxonomy): domain Eukaryota; kingdom Viridiplantae; phylum Streptophyta; class Magnoliopsida; order Brassicales; family Brassicaceae; genus Orychophragmus; species Orychophragmus violaceus. Next base: position 53,237,081 of record CM058231.1, on the reverse strand, counting down.
GTGTATCAGGCCCAATACGTCACTGGCCCTCTCGTTAGGTTTATTAAAGGGGGGCCGTGTCATTTTGCCCATCATGCAGGATTCGCATTTCTCACATGACTCAAAGTCAAATGAGCCAAGAAGTCCATTCGAATGGAGCCTCTTGATGCGTTTCTCGCTGATGTGCCCTAAACGACAATGCCATAGAAACGTTCGGTTCTCCTCATTAGGTTTGAACCGTTTGGTATTAATGTTATAAATTGGCGCGGATTGATCGAGTATGTAAAGCCCATTCATAAGAGGGGCAGAACCATAGAACAAATTGTTGCGATTGAAGGAACATAATTTATTCTTAACTGAAAAATCATAACCTTCCAAATCCAACAAAGAAATTGAAATAATATTTCTGCTTATAGCAGGTACAAAATAACAATTATTGAGTTCTAAAATCAATCCCGAAGGTAAAGACAACAAGTAAGTGCCTACAGCTAGCGCTGGAACTTTCGCTCCATTCCCAACTCGTAGCTCCACTTGTCCTTGCTTCAGCCTTCTACTGTTGCTGAGTTCCTGCATATTAGTACAAATATGAGCCCCACAACCAGTATCCATAACCCATGAGGTATTATCAGAAGTAGTTGTATTAACTTCTATAACAAAAATACCTGTTGAAGAAGTCTCAAAAGTCTTCTTCTTCAATTCCTTTAGACCTTCCTGGAATTTCTTACATTCTCTCCTCCAATGCCCTGGTTCTTTACAGAACCTGCATATGTCAGTTGGCCCAGCCTTGGACTTGGGCTTGGGCTTTGGCGTGTCCTTGTCCGCGACTTGGACAGCCTTGGCCTTTCCCTTATCCTTAGCAGAGGATTTCTTAAACCCCTTGCCCTTCTGCACCATAAGCACATTGGGGTCCTTGGCGGTTTTCCTCAAATTGGGCTCCGCAGTCTTGAGCATTCCGTGAAGCTCAGGCAATGTCTTACTCAAGCCATGCATGTTAAAGTTCAGAATGAACTGATCATAGCTTGCAGGTAATGACTGCAGAATGATGTCGCAGGCAAGTTCCTGGCTGATTGGGCAGTCGAGTTTCTGAAGATGATCGAGATAACCCATCATCTTCAAGACATGAGGACTCACTGCCGCATTCGCAGCCAACTTGCAGTCCAAGAGGTTCTTAACTGTTTGAAACCTCTCAGTCCTAGCCTGCTCCTGAAAAAGCGATTTCAGGCTTGCCATTATCTCGATGGGTGACAATACACTCTCGAACTGTTTTTGCAGCTCAGGAGTCATTGTCACCAACATCAGGCAATAGGCATCATTTTCATATGACGAATGCTTTTCCCAAGCATTATGCAGAGTCCTGGCGGCATTGGCAGGAGGCCTCTCGGGGAGAGGATCACGAAGGACATAATCCTTCTTCTCCTGCTTGAGGACTAGCCTCAAGTTCCTTGACCACGTCAGGAAGTTCGTTCCAGTCAGCTTCTCCTTTTCGAGAACAGACCGGATCGAGAATGTGTTTTGTGTGCTTGTAGTAGTCATAGCTGAAATATATAGATAAAAAGGTTATTAGTTAAAATGTTCAATATGATTAATCTCGTATTAAATTTAATATGATTAATCACGCATTATATTCAATAACATAAGTTACCCTCAATAGAATATAATGATTCCAAGATCCACATATAACTAAGATTAAAGTGGGCCACTGGCCGTCACCAAACCTTAGCTTATATCGGTAAGCCCTATATCGGCTAATTATATCTGTGATATAACTCTTGGTTGTGAATCTGGGCCCGAGGCCCAATCCACTCTGATGTCTCAAGGCCCGGGACTCCCGATGGCCCAGTCAAGAAAACCATACTATACAGTCATGTAATCATTAATGTCTGGGACTCCCAATGACATTTATGAATCACAAACCGTCTTATCCACGCAAAAGCAGACACCCTCACACTGTAAGGCCATGAATACAATTGAATGGGCTTCGACAGCTGACATAGAATGGACAAGACATCCAACGCTTGATATTATTTGAGGTTCGTAGGTTTATTTAAAAAATTCATTCCCAAAATAGAAGATTACTATTTCGGGAAACTTTCCATTTTTGGAAACCTACTATTTTTGGAAACTTTCTAAAATTGGAAACTTTCTAAAAACGGAAACTTTCTAACTTTAGAAATTTCTTAAAATCCGAATCATGCAAATCTAGAAACTTCTATAAATTAAGAAACTTTCTAATTTCAAAATATCGGAAACTTTAATTTAAAATCGACTTTATAATTTTATAAAATAAATTTTAAATTAATCTGAAGAAAGACTCAAATAATTGGCCCAATTGTTTTAACTTCTTGGCCCGAGGCCCAAGAATTGGTCCATGTCCAAGACATGACCCAATTGTCCAATTAAATGACATAACCGGTCTGGTTCATTAAAATTGGGCTAACCAAATTTTAATTACTACGATGACCACAATTGTCAACCGGTTATTTACTAAACCGGATTTTCTCAATTTATTTGGTCCAACCAAATCAAATTAGAAAATCCTGGTTTAGGCACTAAATCCAATAATTCTTTCGACATTGGATTTCTTGTCCCGGTTTAACCAGACTTTAATAGAATTATTAAATCTGTTTATTAAACCAGGACGAATTAATTTTAATCAAAAATTGAACCGAGCCTTAAACCAACCATGTCGATCGATGGACCAACCGTGTCGATCGATCCATCAACCACATCGGTCGATGCTCTTAGCATCGATCCTGCATCGATCGTGCATCGATCCTGTATCAATCGATGCTCTCACGCATGCACTGAACCGAGCCAAAACCCTAACCGTGTCGATCGATGCACCAACCGCATCGGTCGATGCACCAACATCGAACCTGCATCGATCCTGCATCGATCGATGCTTTCACGCGTTAACAGGGTTAGCCGATAGACTGTATCGACCGATCCATGCGATCGTATCGATCGATCCATGCGATCGCAGTCGATACTGACTTATGAAAATCGCATTCTACCAAATCATATAGCTTGGTTTCTGCGGTTTTATGTGTGTTTAGGTTTCAATTCCTTGTTGCTTAAGTGATTTATCTTATCAGTAGTTGATTCAAAACACTTTTAAACAAGAAAACAATCCTAAACATGAATCTAAACAAGAAAAACCAGAACCATTGGCTCTGATACCACTGAAGGATTGTTTAGTTGATCCTGATTCAATTCTTAGATTCATATCAACCTAAACATGTGGATCTAGGTTCTTCTCAGAATAGAAACAAATGATGATCTCACCTTATACCTGTTTGCAGCGGAAAGAGATGGTATGTTTGAGATCAGAGAAACACCGAGAGATGAATCCTCCAAAGGTTCACACACGCGATCACAGAAAACGGCTGCTAGACCACAAGGAACTCGGCGCAGAGAGAGAGAGAATTTTCGGCTGGGGGTTAGGGTTAATTGTTCTGAACACGAGTTTTATCTCATAAAACTTGTCCGGTTCCGTTTGGGCCATTTGGCCCAAACACCAATTAACTCGACGGCATTCGCGCACTGTGTCGACCGACACACCTTGTGTATCGATCGACACAGAGTAGCTAAACCGTTTTATTCTCTCTAAGTACAGTAAATGCCTAGCACTTTTACCGTACTTCTGCTAAACCGTTCCTACACATTTTCCTGTTAGCTTAGGCGTGTGACCCATATGGGATCATATAATAAAGGCAATAAGTCCAAGACTTATAGATCATGAGCGGACTCTAGCAAGCCATCATGACCCCCAGTATTATATGACTTATGTCTGATCATTGACATACTCTTACTTTCTAGAGACAGTACCGAGATTACTGGACACAATTCCAACAATAGAATCCATCATGAATGCCATATTTTGCGCTCGTCTAGATGCAGCTTACGCACAAAGCATGACGAGAAAATACCAAAATATTCCGGTAAGAGTCACTGATCAGTTGCCAGAAATATCCCAAATGTTTAAAGAACTCTAAGGATAGTTTCGTAGTGAACTGAGGAAGTGACGTACCAGTTGAAAGTAGTTAGACGGACAAAGACGACTCCCGGTTCCCACCTGGTTATGTCTACTTGTCTGAATAGCGGTGCTATCTGTTGGAAAGGCTCCAAGCAGTGGACCGTAGAGTAATGCTCTTATCTGAATGGCGGTGTGGTTTGTTGAAATTGTTTCAAGCAATGACACCGCAGGCTCTCCCACAACCTAAGCACGGAATTTATTCTGTTGCTATAGGTATAAGATATCTGAAGAGATGATCTTGATTCTAGTGGGAGTAATTTTAGTTATGTTATAATCTTTACATAGACATGCTATGGTAGTGTTCATGTAAGTTAAAACTGACATCAGTGTTATTTAATTATTGGATAATTAAGTAATAGTCCCAAAGTATTTTATGATCATCATATAGGTCATCAAGTTGAAGACTTGATCATGAAACCCTATAAGTAAAAGATGACATAAATTATGATTGTCCCTAGTCGAGGTTGTTGAAGTGGGACACCAATAACCGCGCGAGACTAGTATGTGAGGTGACTGTTGGACTAAGTTTCATGGAGTCAATGATATGATTATCACAGTCAGTCACATAGATATATGTTGGTAAACATATGATCGGACATGACCCACTAATGAGAACTCCACAGGATAGTTATATCAGTGTCATGGGAGGTTCTCATTACGACTATAGAGTATAGTCCTTAGACCTGAGTTCATCATGCTTTCTAGCATATGAATTGGTGCGTGTTGACCTTGTCAAACGTCGTTCCGTAACTGGCGGCTATAACGGCATTGCTTGTGCGTATCATGAAGTATGTGTAGAAACAGGGATGGAACAAGATGGGATTTTTCCCTCCTGTAACAACGGGAGATAAATATCTCAGGGCCCATCGAAGATTTGATACTGAGAAAATGCATGGCCGTGCTCAAACGAGGTGATTGTCAGTCGTTTGTTTTATCAGTATAGATCAGGAATTCGATGAACATGATGTTGGCTATACTAAGGATGACACAGTCTCTTGCCTTATGCCATATCGAGATATAGTGACGAAGGGATTATAGGAATAGGTGATTCCAGTACAAGTGGGAGATTGTTGGGATTATGTCCTGAAATCACATTGTACGAACTCTAGAGATAGTTGTATTGTCGAGATCGGACAATTCATGTGATACTGGGTAGTCATAATGTTTTGCTAGAAACCGCTTATGACAAATGAGTTGTAACTCATTTCCAGTATCGTGTGAACCTACAGGGTCACACACCTAAGCAAGTTGGACATACTTCGTAGGGGATTGACCATTGGCATATGGTCTGATCGATGTGTATTAGATACACATCGAATTGAGTTTCAAAGGGGTGTATCGATCGACACCATTGGGTGCGTCGGTCGATACAGGACGTGTGTCGATTGACACCAATGAGTGTGTCGGTCGACACAATGGCGAAACCGAAACTGATGTTTCGGTTCACCTCGACGTTAATATATAAACTCGTTTTATGTATCTCGACTGAGAGAGTGTTCGTGTGCGCCGCCAGACAGTGTTTTCTCAGAGAGAAAACACATAAACCTCTAGAAACAAAAGTCCCAGGGAGATCCGAGCACCGGTACTAGCATCCCGGCGGATTCCAGCTTGTGTGCGTGTGGACTACGATAGAGGCGCAACGATTGGGGCGCTCCAGATCTCGTATTACCTGCATCTTCCGCTGCCAAAACTCCAGGTAATCACGAGGTGAGATCCATGATTCAATTAACTAGACCCTAGATCCTAGGCTATCTGGAACTCGCGAGAATTCTGAATCCGGTAGAATTGGCTCCAAGTTCCCATCAAACACGCCGTCGGTCTGACCCATGTTCCTTACCCCGGTGGTGCTCTGAGGAACGTTGTCGACCGTTTGAGGGAGGTCAACTGGTGGTGTGGCGCTGGGAGAGCCAGTTTAGTCGGGATTCATCTCGATCTATCAGATCTAGGATCTGATTCTTAAGATAGGAAAAGCTATAGATAGTCCCCACAGTCGGCGCCAAATGTGAGATCCGGGATTCACACTAAGAATTTGTATTCGTGGATTTGGACTTTAGGATATAGAAATGGTATAGTTTCCTATGAATCAAAGACTTTATTGAGATTGATCGTCGAGATAGAACAAACCCAATCGAGAAGAGAGAGTACAGAGTATGAAATTGAGCTATCTAGTCGAAGTGTTCTTAGCCAGGGTTGGTATATCTCGAATGAATCGCCAATTCTTCTTTAAATAGTCTCGACTTTGATCTTCTGGTCCCGATATTTCGGCCTCACCGTCGTAACGATCTCCGAGATTTGTGTGGATCAGTTGAACTGGCGAAGACCGAGTTGCTCTATCTCCACGTCATCTTCTGCCGAGCTCGAGCTCGATCGTCTCCGGCTTCGGCATCGTCCGGGCCTTGTCAGGGCGTTTATTCGCTTGGGCCCAACAAAGGAGTCGGCTCTCCTCTTTGTCTTTGATTCTGGAACGGGCTTGTAATTACGGGCCTTTGCATTGTCTGTTAATGGGCCGGATTTCCTAGAGGGAAATCCAGTACCAACAACCATCTAGTCTCCATAGCCTCATCCCAAGATCCTGATTTTATCTTATTTGTCTTCTTGCTTAGTGTCTTATTTGTTTCTTGTTTGCTTTATTTCCTTTCTAAATTGTTAAGGTTGTTAGATAAACCCCTTTTTATTTGATTTGCTTAGCTTGAGTAGTTTCTTGCATTCTTGATTGGTTGTTCTTCTTGCCTCCCTGGATTGATACCTTAAGTACTGATAGGTGTAGTTTTATCCCTATTCTACTGCAAGTGCACAGTTAATGCAATCGTAGTATATAAGGTATCGAATCCCACAAGGACTCTCAGTCACACAATAGATTATTAGTAATTCAGATTTAATTAAGCGAAACAGGTGTGAAAACAGTAAACGAGATAGCGAACGAATAAAGTGAGTTTGTAAGCAAGAAGGCGAAGCGTTAGGTTTCAGGAGTTCTCAGGAAATCAGAAACGCAAGCAATCAATCTATTTAGATCTAATCAATAACTGTTCTAGAACTCAAACACGGATATAGAATTAACCAAATTCCTTTGCGATAATTCTCTAAGTCTAAGTGCAGCAAACCAAACTTTCGTTTGCGAGAACTAACAGATTAAACCAGCTTTAATTCCAAGTTTGATATGTTCACAATTAACCTAAACCAAACTTCTGTTTGCGAGAAGTTTAATTGCTCATCTAGGTTGTTTCTAGTTAAATTAACCAACTTCCGCTGCATTAATCAACCTAACATCATAATTCTGATTAGCTACTTCAGATTAAGCATTAAGAACAACTTAGATAAAGAACTAGCAGATATGAATCTCTACAGATTAATTTAACTATAATTCTCTGAAATCCTTAATGAGAATCCTTCAACCTAACAGGAGATCTACTTGGACATATTCATTGAGACAGAAAATATCATAAGTAGAAAACCAAATATCATATAATCAAATAAGAACTGGGGTTCAAAATCAAGTCTCTTTCGAGAACTAAACCAGCCCCTAAAATCTCCTAAGAGAATAAAACCTAGTTCTGAAGCATTCGCCTAAACAATGGCTTAAAAACTCTATTTATAACCTAAAACATGAATTGGGGCTTCTTTGTAAATATCAGGAACTTCTGGGCAAAACTGCAATTTCTTTATTCTTCATTTAACCGTCGTTTGGCCCATCTCGCGTGTGCAACGATCGATGCCACTAGTGTGTCGATCGTTGCGTCTCTGAAATATCGACAGTGAAGTCTGCCTCTCGGCCAAATACTCTAATTAGCTCCAGAAAGTGCCATAATCACCAAATATGCTCCAAATGTGCTTGTACCTAATAAACACCTGAAAAGACTCTAAAACATAGTAAAAGACTCGATAAATGACACATATACCATGGTTAAAAACCCTAAAATCCATGGTATATCAACTCCCCCACACTTAGCTCTTGCTTGTCCTCAAGCAAAACAGAGAATTAAAGTTTGGTGAATAGGTTTGAAAACTCTTCAGAAACTCATTTCATCCTAGAAGCTACAATACTCAGATTCCCCTTAGTAAACCACTGAAAGAATCAATCACAAGATATCAAGACCAACATGTACTTCCCCCACACTTAGCAACTGTCCTAAGTAAACTCCACAATCACATTCAAGCATTCAAATTCTCCCTACTGACTTTTGCAAGTATTTAAGTGCGGTCTCACCTAAGGAGTATCGATCAAAGGGCACATGGATTCTTACCTTATCAGCTCTAGACCACCATACTATCTTTCTCTAGTTCCTTTCTTTTCTTTCCCTTCCTTAACAACTGATTTTTCCCACATTGGGTATCATTTCATTTTCTTATCAGTGTTCTTCCCGTTATGGGGTGTACTTTGGACACATTCCATGGATGCATAAGGGATAATAGTGTTTGCTACTATTCTCATGACCACTTCGGAGTTACTAACTCATCCTCAGTTTATTTTTTTTATTTTTACTTTATAGAAGGGGAGAAGGGAACTAAATAGGATAGGTTGACAGGCTGTGTCAGAACTAACAGGGAATCCGACACAAAGTATACCAAGCCCTTAGGTGAGAAATCTAAGTCAGTATTAAATTGAAGTCAGTAAAAGGATCCTCTGATACCTGAAGTGATGTGGGTGTTCCCAGTAGGTTGATCTGTGTCTGGGTTTTCTAATAGTCATAGATAGATCCTGCAACTTCATCCCAATGGTTACTTAAGTTCCTGCAAGTCTTGTAAATCTTCTCAGAAAATCATAGTTTCTTACTTAAACAATTTTGACTCAATAAAACAAAATTTTTGAAAAATGGACTGACTCTTAAGAAAACAAAAAGATAAACGTCAGTAGCACCTCCCCCACACTTAAGACACACTGTCCCCAGTTTGTGTTGATTTCTGTCGTATTTTACCTCTGTCGCTAAAACACCGATCGTTGCACATAGTGCATCGATCGTTGCTAGGCGATTTTTTATTGAATGTCGATCATTGCTCATAGCAGCAACGATCGTTGCAATGCGTGCATCAGATCAGTCAGCAAATTAGCAGGTTAGTCCGTTGGAATCAGTCAAATTTTGAATCCTGCAAGCTGGAAACACTGAAAACAGAGTAAAATCGAAGCAAGTAGCGCAGCATATCAAACATAACATCCAAAAACAACAAAATCCTAAAAAGTCAAAAGGAAAAAGTGCAAAGAAAAATAAGAAAAGGATAAAAAGTACAGAACCGAAAGTCTGAATACGGAGATAAATCTCACTCGCTCTCATCATCTATCCCACCGTACCGCGCATCGTCATCGGCTGCCTCAGCTATGCGATCAGTACCGCTCGAAGAGGTAGGAGTCGGAGATCGTCGTCTGCGTCGAGAAGGTCCTGGAACGGGCTGGTGAACCTGTGTCTGTCTCCTGCAAGTGCAGCTGCGCAAGAAACCCCAAATGGTCTGAAACATACCCTCCTGACGCTCTCTCCAATCACCCTCAGACATCTCACGCACAGGCATAGACGGGGCCGGATATAGACCGATGTCCTGTGTAGCAGGGGCAGCAGCAGGTGCAGAGGAAGATGACGCTCTCGTAGACGGCTCTCCCAGCGGGTGGGCCATAGTAGGCACTGCGCGTCGAGCTCTGGCAGGAGGGTGGAAACTCAAAGCATCAATGGTATCGATCCGAGTCAGCCCAGCAGCAGGAAGATCAATACCATACTGTGTATCCTCAGGGTCGAAGTAAACCCACACTCGCCCCTCCTTCAGCCACGTAGCGCTCTGCAAGTGACTGAGATCCAGGAACTCTCTCTCAGTAACACACTCTGTACCCCCCATAGGTATCCTGCAGTGTCTGAAAATAGAAGTAAAAAGACTCCCTACTGTCTCCTTGCGCACGCCGTCATAAGGCTTCTTCTGCAGCTCGCAAAGATGATGGGCAAATAAAGCTCCCAGGTTGACTTTCCTAGCTGGGTCTCTCACATCGGTGCCCCTGAACTGCTCCCTCAGTCCTCTGAATAGAATCTCCAACTCGTTCTTGCGCATCTTGTTGGCCTCATGCTTGCACAATAGAGTGCGTCCCAAGATACGCAAGACATACCTGAGGGCCGGATGCCTGACCTGAATCACCGGTGTAGTCCGTGAGTGATACCGTCCACCACCAATGTACTGCCAAAACTGCGCAGCCTCTGCTGGTTCCCATGGAAGGGACATATCAGTGCGTGGCTGCTCAGTGCTAAACCCATAGATCCTACAGATATCGAGAAGGGGCATTCGATACCTGGCGCCTAGGCACATGAAAGTAAAAGTGCCTCCTTGAGCATTCCTGCTCTCTGGGTTCGGGTATACAACCCTGCATGTGGCAAGCAGCTGCCTCACCAGCTCTGGGTATAGATCGTAAGGCTGCATTGGCATTGTCCCCAGACCAATGCCTCTGCACAGCTCCATAACCTGCTGGTCTATGCCGAGACCATGACAAGTCGAGTAGTCCGCGAACATGGTTGGCGCTATCTCCATGCCACACCAACCGTTATACAGCAGTGTTTCGTACTCGTCCCAGTACTCGTGTAGCGGCCTCTCTGTGAAATCAGTCGTAGTGAGCAGCCTCTTGATAGACTTGCCCCAGTTGCGATCAGACTGAATCCGAGTCTTATCTGCTCTTGGCCACGGTGGCCCAATGGTCGCATGAACCAACTGATATGGCTCTGGAGGATCAGAATCCCTATGTAGCCACTCTGGTGGCGGAATGTACTGTCGCGAGGCGCTTGCGGGGTTGATCTTGAGTTGCCATCTGCAAAACATAATTTTAAGCAAATTAGTCACGGCAAACTCTCTGTGAAATCGTCGTGAAACGACCGTTGCACTAAGGCAGCGATCGTTGCAAGGCGATTTCATGTATTTCGTACATTTTCCCTGAATCGTCGAGCAACGACCGTTGCACAAGCGCAACGATCGTTGCTGGGCGATTCTGGCCGCAATCAACAGTCGACAAAATCGTCCCAAAATCGTGAAATCAACCGCAAAATTGACAACAATCCATCACTAAACAACCTAAAGCATAATCATTTTAACATGCATTCATCAATTTTGATCCAAAATTTCCATTTTCTAAAACCCTAAAAGTGAAATCCGAAAATCATAAAATAGAAGTACATTACCTTGATTTCGTGAGAAATGGGTAGGAGAAATAGATTGGGGATGTAAAAATAAGTGAAATAGTGCTTTGAATCAAAGAAATCGATGAAGAAACGATGAATTTCGGTTTTGGCTCTCGGTGTTATCGGCGGCGAGAAATGGAGAAGAAAGAGAGGAAAAAGGGTTTAAGGTAACTTACCTTGGTCGTGGGTGCAACGATCGTTGCATAGTAGCAACGATCGATGCTGGTTGAACCAGATTGATTCCGGTTTAGTGCGACATACCTTAATTTTTCAATTTAAACCAACTGCAACGACCGTTGTGTTGGGAATGTCCTGAAATCTACCGTACTATCTCTAGAAAGTATGATAAGTGTCGAGATCAGACATAAGTCATAAATACTGGGTGATCATGATGACTTGCTAGAGCCCGCTCATGATCTATAAGTTTAGGACTTATTACCAGTATTGTATGATCCCTAAGGGTCACACACCATAGCTAACGGGAAAGTTAAATGGAATAAATACAGTAAGATGCAGTGGCATTTACTGTATTGGATCAGAGAATTGGGCCAGACAAAATGCAGGCTTTTGCCTGATTTGTGTCTTGGGCCCAAATGATTAATGAGCCATTAGTCAAATGACTTGGGCCCATTAATGAGAGATTAAGGATTTGAAAAACCTAAGGGGATTCATGATCCCTGCGATTTTCTTCTCCTGTGTAGCCGCATTTTTCATCTTTCTCTCAAACCTCTCTCTCTGATCATCCATCTCTTTGGTCTAGCAGCCGTCCCTTGCTTGTAAGAGTGTGGATACTTGAGGAGGAGCCGATTCTCATCAGCTCTAATCTGATCTTGTCATTACCACCAATCACTCCGCTGCAAAAGGTAAAGATCAGGTTGGTTTTATGATTCGTTTTGCAAGAACCTAGATCTGTTTAAGATTATGTGTTAGGTTGTAATTTGGGAATTGAACCTTGAAAAACACCATAATCCTTCAGTGGTATCAGAGCCCAGGCATAAAGTTTCTTGTAAATTGGATCATATGAAAAATTCGATTAATTGATTAATTGATAATTGGGTTTTGGTTATAATCATCGTATGATGTTATTGTTGATATTCGATTAATTGAATGAGATGGCCTATTCTATTTTGATTATCACGACGGCTGATCTGTGTTAATGGGATGTTAATAATTGAATGAAATCATTGTTGTTAATTGAATGAAAACGGCCATTCAATAATTGTTAGAAACCCTAACTCGCGTGTGCCTTGCGTGTGCCAACCATGAACAATTGCTTTTGTCGATTGTGTGTTAATGGTTGTTGTTAATAATAGAATTGTGTTGTGACCACGTGATAAGTTTGATAAGACGTTGCTATTTCCTTGTTAATCATGAGGCAAGGTCAGCAGATTATTAAATGAGAATGAGTCACGAGTTTTTTTTTCCATCTTTCCATACTTTTATCGTGATAATGCGTGTGCGTTGTTGCGATCAATTTTAATTAATTGAATGTGATGATTTGTTAATAGTATATTATATAAATCATTAATTATTAATTAATGTATGGTAAAGGCGTTAACCCAAATCGCGGTTTGCTGGAAATAATTTAATACTTGGTATTATTTAATTTCTGGTTAAACCGGATTTAAATTCATAAAATTGAATTTTAACCTAAACCGAAGGCTGGTCTAAGTTTGATTTGGTTGGACCAAATAATTTAGAGATGGTCTGGTTTAGTAAATAACCGATGGTTTTGATAGTTAATTTGGTCTTGGACCAGAATTTATAAACCGGATCGGTTATGTCAAATTATTGGGCCAGCTGGAATTCTATGGTCTTGGGCCAAGAATTGGGCCTATAATTTGTGACCCAACCCGAAAATATTTATAAAATATTAAATTAGAAATTTCTATTTTTAGAATATTTCTAAATTTAGAAAGTTTCTAAAATAAGTAAGTTTCCCAAAATAGTAATCTTCTATTTTTGGAAATAAAACTTAAAATCCTCAAAAACAATATCAAGCTTGGATGTCTTGCCCAATCTTGTCAGCTACTTAACGCTTATTTGATTACAGATATGGCTTACAGTGTGAGGTGTCTGTTTTCGCGTAAGTAAAGTAGTATATAGTCACTAATTTCATTGGGAGTCCCAGATTTTAGTGATTATTTGGCTGTAAGAGATTGGTTTCCTTGACTGGGCCATCGGGAGTCCCGGGCCTTGAGACATCTGGTGAATTTGGGCCTCGGGCCCAATTCACAACCGAGAGTTATTGGTTATAACTAGCTGTGTGTATGCTTACCAAGTAAAGCTAATTCTGGGTGACGGCCAGTGGCCCACTTTGGATTTAGCTGAACATGGGTCTCGGAATCATTGCATTCTTATGAGGTTAAACAAAGAAATTTTGAATGCAATGCGAGTTTTCTTATAAGTTATTAAGATTACTCTTTTATGAACTAAATAACTAAAACTCGTTTTATCTCTAAATTTCAGCTATGACGAGCACAAACAATCAAAACACTTTCTCGATCCGGTATGTCCTTGAGATGGACAAACTGAACGGATCAAATTTCTTGACTTGGTCGCGGAACCTGAGACTAGTTCTCAGGCATGAGAGAAAGGACTATGTCCTTGAGAAAGCTCTCCCCGAGAGGATCGGATCCAAAGCCAGTCATGCAGTATATAATGCTTGGAATAAGCATTATAATGATGCGGTAGATGTGCGTGGTCTGATATTGGCTACCATGGACTCAGATTTGCGGAAGCAATATGAGAACATGGAGTCGCCAATAGAGATGATCAGCAGCCTGAAATTGAAATTTCAGGAGCAGGTAAGAGTGGAGAGATACCAGTTGGTTAAATCTCTCACTAGCTGCAAGCTACCGATTGATCATCCAGTAAGTCCTCATATCAGTAAAATGATGGGTTACATTGATAACCTGAGGAAACTGGATTATCCAGTTAGCCAAGAATTGGCAACTGATATCATTCTGCAGTCACTGCCGTCAAGCTATGATGAGTTCGTAAGGAACTATATCAAGAAAGGCTTAACGAAGACGTTGACTGAACTGCATGATATGCTCAAGACAGTTGAGCCAAACGTGAAGAGTACCCTGTACAATCTCATGAATGAGAAGGGTAGGTTTACTAAACCTAATGCTGACAAGGGTGAAGACAAAGTTGTCCAGATTTTAAATCATGGCAAGCGTGTGTCTTCTGAGCCCGAGTCAGATACCTCTTACGTTGGTAAGTGCTGCTACTGTAAAGAGACTGGGCATTGGAAGAGAGATTGCATTAAATTCATGGAAGATTATGAGGAGTTGAAGTTGATGTATGAAACTACTTCCTCAGGTATTCATGTTATTACTTCAAGTTATACCTTATAGGTATTGGATACTGGTTGTGGCACTGATATTTGTTATAATATGCAGAGGCTGAGCAACAGTAGAACGTTGAAGGAAGGGCAAGTGGAACTGCGTGTCTGGAAGGAGCTTGGGATGCTGCCTCAGCCGTAGGGTTTTCACTTGTAGATGCCTTTGAGGCTTGGTTTTATTAAGTAATTGCTACAATGTACCTGCTTTAAGCAGAGTTGTCTTTCATTTTCTTGTAAGAATTTGAATGTTTTTCATTTTGATAAAAGACAAGTTTTGTTCTTTTGATCTTAATGAAATATTAATTGTAGCACCCTATTCAAGGAATGGGTTTTATGTCTTAAACCAAAGAGTGCCTAAAATATAACATAAATACCGCAATTGGTTTAAATCTGATGAATTAAACCTGATTTTTCTTGGCATAAATGTTTTGGTCACATAGAGTAAGTCAGATTCAGAAACCCCATAGTTATGGACTTTTGGGCTCATTTGAATGAATATCTTATGAGACTTGAATTCTGCTTACTGGACCAAAAGACATAGGGCCCATCTTAGCCGAGCTAAGAAAGGCCCAAGGGCTTATCGGAGATTAAACATACTCATGTATGTGGTCCGATGAGCAGTAATGCCAGAGAAAAATTTCCTGTACTTCATTGTCTCTACTGATTACTTCAGTGAGTGAGACTGTGTTCATTTGATGAGACACAAGTCGGAATTCTTTAACATGGTCGAAAGAGTTCCAGAATGAAGTATAGAATCGGAATGACAGAAGTATTAAGACTCTGGATTAGACCACGAGTGAGAATACTTAAGTCATTGATTGTGTGATCATCTGAATGAGTGTGAAGTCGTTTCACAGCTCGATTCTCCTGAAAACCTTGAGGTATTTCTGTGAGAAAGAATCAGATCTTATTAGAAATGATTAAAGATGAGTCACACGAATCTTCCATGATATTCTTTAAGAATAACGCTCTAAAAATTATCTAAGTTTACGCTGAAATAGTTCCACCAATATCAGTTGAAAGACACCACGTAAATGTGGATTGGAATCGATCCAAATTCGTCTTTACTGAGTATTTGTAGTTGTGCTACTTCGCTGGTTGTCCTAGGGAAACCAAGGCTTGTTACTTTTACGTCCAATCTGTTTTCTAAGAAGGGAAGTTACTTTCCAAGAAGAACAGTGGGAGTAAAAGTACAACTCGAAGAAATTCGAGAAATACAGGAGGCTGCTCAACCTGTTGAGGGAGAGCAGCGGATGGATTTACAGATTTCTGTAGAATCTACACCTGTAGAGCCTGAAGTTCGCAGATATGAATGAATCAGTCACTAATCCGAGAGTGATTTCTCGTCATTAGTTGAACCTGATGATCATTGAAAAGTTCGCATGATCTGATGATCATTGAAAGCGACGAATCTGTGAAATTCAAAGAAGCGAAAGTGAGCCCGGACTCCGAAAAATTACTGTATGTAAGTTAGCTTCATTGATCCATTTATGGATGGAAGCAAACATATCGGAGTTGGATTCATCGTTCTGTTGAGGTAGTCAAAGTTTTGACTTGTACATGAACGAAATGGAACTGTGCGTTTACTAAAAGATAAGTGGGAGCAATATTGCATTTCTCATAGTGTATGTCGATGACATACTGATTCTCAAATATAACGTCCCAATGCTGCAGTCCGTAAAGGACTGGTTTGGGAGTTGGTTTTATGAATGACATGGGTAAAGCCACGTAGTTCTTGGATTTTGGATCTAAAGATAGAGATCCAAAAGAGCTGGTAGGACAAAGTCAGGATTTTTAAATTGACAAAGTCCTACATGTAATCAGCAATCCAAGAAGGGTTTTATGCAAATGTCACATGGCAATTCATTAAGCAAGATACAGTGTCCTGCGATATCTGCTGAGCTTGAATGCATGGATAGGATTCCATATGCGACGGCAATTGGATCTATCATGTATGCCATGACGCGTACTTGTTTTGATGTTGCTTTAATGTTAAGCAAGACAAGTAAAGACCAGTCAAATCCAGCAAAGAATCACGGGATTGCCGTAAAGAATATTCTGAAGTATTTGAGGAATACTTAGGATAAGTTCTTGATTTACGGAGAAAGTGAGGTGCTAAAAGTCGATAGAGTCTGAAAGGCAAATTTCCAATAGACAAAGATAATTCCTGGTCACAGTCCGGCTATATCTTGTGTCTATCTGGCGGTGCAAGGCACTGTAGCTGACTCCATGACTTAAGCTGAACATTTCGCAGCTTGAGAAGCGGCGAAAGAGGATGTTTGGATAGATGAGTTCATCATTGAACTTGATGTGATTCACAGCATAGATGAGGCTAGCTGCACATCAGAGGTCCATACACCTTGAGGATAGGTATAACCTATTCCGTGAGATAAATGACAGAGGTGTTAAGTAGATAAGCAAGTTTCATCGAATGGGAACGTTGCTAATCTATTAACGAAGCCACTCCTTATGCCTAAGCACGAGTCGCGGACTGTAGCTGTAGGATGAGTGAAATTAAGATGTAGTCTTAATTTCAGTGGGAGTTTGTAAAGGGCTTTACTTAGTTATTTTGAATGGTTCATGTAAACATAATATTTTATGTTTATGAAATCTAATGATTTCTGGATTATTTTAACTGTGATATAAATAATCGTTCCAAAATGATTCATGTCATTATATATGGGCCATCGAAGTACATGAGTAGACTTGATCCTGAAACCCCATATTTAACAAAGTGACATAAATTATATTGTCCATAGTCGAAGGTTGTTGAAATTGGAACACCAACAACCTGTTGAGACTAGATTGTGTTGAGACTTATGACCAAGTTTCGAGGGGTCATAGATGCGCGGCATCAAAGTCGACACATAGGTATATGTAGGGGAGCATATGACCGGACATGGCCCGCTGATGAGAACTCTGCAAGATATTAATATCTGTGTCATAAGAAGTTCTCATATACGACTATAGAGTATAGTCCTTAGACCTGAGTTCGCATGCATGTGGCTGCGCATGGAGTAATGCGCTTTGATCATTGTCTAACGCTGTTTCGTAACTGGGAGCTATACGGACCTTGGTTGGGTGTATTATGAATTGTGTAGTTCATAGTGATGGAACAAGATGGGATTTGTCCCTGCCGTTTAACGGAGGTAATATCTCTAGGCCAATCGGAGATTTGATAGCTGGTAAGAGAATGGCCATTCCCAAACGGACTTGCCCAAGTCGTTTGAATTGTCAGTATCAAATCTGGTCCGATAAACATGGTCTGGCTATATAAGGATGACACGCATCTTGCCTTATGCCAGATCGAGATATTGAGACAAAAGGACTAGGGAATGTAGGATTCCAGTACAATCGGAAGATTGTTGGGAATGTCCTTTGTAGAATTCCAGTACAAGTGGGAGATTGTTGGGAATGTCCTGAAATCTACCGTACTATCTCTAGAAAGTATGATAAGTGTCGAGATCAGACATAAGTCATAAATACTGGGTGATCATGATGACTTGCTAGAGCCCGCTCATGATCTATAAGTTTAGGACTTATTACCAGTATTGTATGATCCCTAAGGGTCACACACCATAGCTAACGGGAAAGTTAAATGGAATAAATACAGTAAGATGCAGTGGCATTTACTGTATTGGATCAGAGAATTGGGCCAGACAAAATGCAGGCTTTTGCCTGATTTGTGTCTTGGGCCCAAATGATTAATGAGCCATTAGTCAAATGACTTGGGCCCATTAATGAGAGATTAAGGATTTGAAAAACCTAAGGGGATTCATGATCCCTGCGATTTTCTTCTCCTGTGTAGCCGCATTTTTCATCTTTCTCTCAAACCTCTCTCTCTGATCATCCATCTCTTTGGTCTAGCAGCCGTCCCTTGCTTGTAAGAGTGTGGATACTTGAGGAGGAGCCGATTCTCATCAGCTCTAATCTGATCTTGTCATTACCACCAATCACTCCGCTGCAAAAGGTAAAGATCAGGTTGGTTTTATGATTCGTTTTGCAAGAACCTAGATCTGTTTAAGATTATGTGTTAGGTTGTAATTTGGGAATTGAACCTTGAAAAACACCATAATCCTTCACGTTGCACATGTGGGCAACGATCGTCACACATCTCCAGACTTGGTTCTGTATCTAAAAACTAGCAAAAACAAATAAAAACGTGAAATCCTAAGAAAAACACCAAAAATGAAAAGGAAAAACAAATAAACCTAACAGTGGGTTGCCTCCCACTCAGCGCTTGTTTTAAGTCATTAGCTTGACTTTTGGAAAGAGGTCAGAATCATGGAGGTTTCAACAGAGACTTTGAGTGTCTCTGTGAATGCCTTATCATCCATGGTGGTGTGTAAGCAGTAGCAGCATGATGTCGTCCAAGGAACGTAGGAAAGAATGTAGGGTGGGATCGACACTTGGGTGTTTTAAAGCTTTTTCCTGCATTCAAAACAGTCGAGTCAGGAGGTTTAAACTTAGAGGACTTATGCTTTACCTTTGGCAGAGATTCGATGTTCGGAGCCTTCTGCTTATGAGTAGCCTTAGGCTTTGAAGATGTTAGAGTAGACTCTTGTGGAACCACCACCTTCTTGTCAACCACTAATATGCACTGAACAACATCTTTAGACCTTACATGGGCTTTGGGGAATGGTATTGGGGGTTTGTAGATTCTTTCCTTAGCAACTCCACGAGGTATAAGTGAAACTGGTCCTTTACGGGGTGCAACGATCGGTGCATGTGGTGCAACAATCGACGCGGTTGTCTCAGCTCGTGTTTCAACTACAGTCTCGGGTCCATCAGCTTCCTTGTCTAATCCAGCAATCTCAAACTCAAATTTCTCCCCTTGACCTGGTCCAGTATCAGTCTGAGCTATCCAAGCCAAAAGATCCATGTCAATCTCTGTTGAGTCAGGTCCGTCGAAGCTCTCAAACTCAGGGAATTCAATGTCAGACTCCCCTCTGTTTTCCACAAATTCCATAGCCTTAACTGCTAGATATGGTTCATGATCCATCCTGTGGTCAACCTGAATAGGAATGTCAACGACATGGGCTTTCTGAGTATTCTTCCTTGTGGTAGGACTTGAAATTTGATCCATCTGTGTATCTAGCAACTTCATATGAGTGTCCAAGGACTCAAATTTCTCATTCAGATTAGTGTACAAGATCTCAAGCTTTGAGCTGAAAGACGCTGTGGTCTGTTGTTGTTCCGCAATTGATTGCTCCATCATGATCTCTAATCTGCTCCTCTGTGCAGGTACATGAGATGCTAGGCAGGGTGTATAACCATAATCTCTTGATCCTTGAGCATGCCTAGAACCTTGTCTCTGCTGATGTCCAAATGTATGTCCATAAAAATCAGCTCCAGCCATATGGTTTACCTCTGCAAATCCTTCAGTTTCTGCATGTGCTCGGAACTGTCTTTCCCTTAGTAGGACGTTGTGGATGTCATCTATCTTATTCTTCATCTCAGCTACTTGCCCAACCAATACATGGTAATCTGGAAAAATGGGGTTTCCTTCCCCATCTAGTTTCTGACCTTTTGCGTTGCGTATATGACCCTCTTGGTCTCGTAAAACGCCGTTTTCTCCCCGAATCAGAATCACAGGTTCCATAGAGTGGAACCTGTTGAACGTCTCAGATCTTGGCATCGCTGTTCTCGCTTTGCGTCGATCGATGCTAGTGTGCAACGATCGATGCAGTGCGAATCCCTGCAATCCAAAAAATTAAAAGCGTGAGTAAACAAGAAAATTAAAAAGAATGCTTAGTCTAAATCCTAGTACTAAATCTATTGGTGAACTCAAAGAGTCCCCGGCAACGGCACCAAAAACTTGATAGGTGTAGTTTTATCCCTATTCTACTGCAAATGCACAGTTAATGCAATCGTAGTATATAAGGTATCGAATCCCACAAGGACTCTCAGTCACACAATAGATTATTAGTAATTCAGATTTAATTAAGCGAAGCAGGTGTGAAAACAGTAAACGAGATAGCGAACGAATAAAGTGAGTTTGTAAGCAAGAAGGCGAAGCGTTAGGTTTCAGGAGTTCTCAGGAAATCAGGAACGCAAGCAATCAATCTATTTAGATCTAATCAATAACTGTTCTAGAACTCAAACACGGATATAGAATTAACCAAATTCCTTTGCGATAATTCTCTAAGTCTAAGTGCAACAAACCAAACTTTCGTTTGCGAGAACTAACAAATTAAACCAGCTTTAATTCCAAGTTTGATATGTTCACAATTAACCTAAACCAAACTTCCGTTTGCGAGAAGTTTAATTGCTCATCTAGGTTCTTTCTAGTTAAATTAACCAACTTCCGCTGCATTAATCAACCTAACATCATAATTCTGATTAGCTACTTCAGATTAAGCATTAAGAACAACTTAGATAAAGAACTAGCAGATATGAATCTCTACAGATTAATTTAACTATAATTCTCTGAAATCCTTAATGAGAATCCTTCAACCTAACATGAGATCTACTCGGACATATTCATTGAGACAGAAAATATCATAAGTAGAAAACCAAATATCATATAATCAAATAAGAACTGGGGTTCAAAATCAAGTCTCTTTCGAGAACTAAACCAGCCCCTAAAATCTCCTAAGAGAATAAAACTTAGTTCTGAAGCATTCGCCTAAACAATGGCTTAAAAACTCTATTTATAACCTAAAACACGAATTGGGGCTTCTTTGTAAATATCAGGAACTTCTGGGCAAAACTGCAATTTCTTTATTCTTCATTTAACCGTCGTTTGGCCCATCTCGCGTGTGCAACGATCGATGCCACTAGTGTGTCGATCGTTGCGTCTCTGAAATATCGACAGTGAAGTCTGCCTCTCGGCCAAATACTCTAATTAGCTCAAGAAAGTGCCATAATCACCAAATATGCTCCAAATGTGCTTGTACCTAATAAACACCTGAAAAGACTCTAAAACATAGTAAAAGACTCGATAAATGACACATATACCATGGTTAAAAACCCTAAAATCCATGGTATATCAAGTACTATAATGACACGAGTAGACTTGAGGAATTGAGCTAGATCATTACACAACAGTCTATCATCTATCATCAATTTCATCCACAAACCACCTAAATCAACCTCATCCACAAAACCCAAAAACTCTACTCCCTAATCATAAAAGAGATATGAGAAATCATAAAAAGAAAGAAAGATTAAGAGAAACAAGAAAAACACTTAATTAAACTTAAAAACAAAGGTTTAAAAGTTCTAAATCATAAACAAAAACATAAGACAAAAAAATCTAAGGTTTAGGTAGCTTAGGGTTTTAAAGACCCATAAAAGAGTATTTATACAAGAAAGGATCGAGATGGCAAAATGGTAATTTTGGTGAAGTTTCTTCTCTGGCTTGCTGTTTCATTCTGGCCGCTGGCCAAACCGCTGGGTTTCCCGCTGTTTCATCATGGCCGCTAGCCGAACCGCTGTACGTGCTTTTCTCCTGAAGCACTTGTGGTCTCGTTCTAGCCGCTACACAAACCGCTGGCTGGTAAATCGGCCATAACTTCTCGAATACAGCTCCAAAGACTTGAAACCACCTCCATTGGAAGGCTAACTCAATTTCCTACAACTTCTATTTGATGCTCTAGGAGCTAAATATGCACGGAAGAGCCTCATTTCACTCGATCTTTCAAGAACATCATTTTGATCATTCATCACCATTCATCCAATGATTCCTCCAAAGCTCCAAAGTCACCTAAAAGATGCAAGAAAAGACCATACAATGCAAAATCTTAACTCTAGACTCCTAAACATCTAAATGCAATAAAACTCATGAAAAGATAAATGATACAATGCTAAAAGCAACAAAACATGAACTAAGAACAAACTAAAAAAGTCTAAAATATGAAGAAATCATCCGCTACCTTGGGATTAGTGGATTGCTAACCCCATAGACGGCTCACTTAATTAACTCTTTTAATTAACTTTCCTAAATGTCTTTTACTAAACTCCTCGATCTGTTGGTTTAGGATTAGTAAACTTATTAATATCACGACATCTCATTGTTATTAACTTTTAATTTAGTTAACCCATTAACCCGTCTAATAATTATTAACCCACCCATTCTTTATATTCTATAAGGTTTGTTAAGTCTCTTACTGTATTTTACTTCCGTCTTAATTCCAGTATATATTTTTATTTAATATGGTTCTTAATATAATATACATGCATATATATCCTGAACATGCTAGTCTAATATGAATTCACCCATCAACATGCAATTAACGAATAATCGAACAATCAAGACTATCTATCTAGCATGCATTTATAATCCTAGTCAAATCATTATTAACTGATATCAATCAATTATCAATCACTTACGGGTATGCATTTCTAAACTACAGTTTAGGGTTTCCCGGTCTACATGACTTAACTACGAATGCAATAACCGACTCACAGTGATAATGTGAAGGATGACGGAAGTGATGAATGCGAACTCCCAAGACCGAGCAACAAGATCCCCGAACCTCACGAACTGACACACGAACACTCCAAGCTCACCCGAACAAGAACCGACCGTTGACTACGTGCTGACCGGCGTTGACCACGGCGTTGACCATGACTGACCGGCCGGTGACCGACGTTGACCGAGCTGACCGAGCGTTGATTGTTGACTGTTTACTTCTGACCGTTGACCACTTGTAATCCGGTTGACCAATCTTGAATGGAGGCTGAACAAACTCCAATCTGAACCGATTTGAGAGAACCGAATTGAACCGGCTTTGACCAAGTAAACTGGTTTGACCAAATGTTGAACCGGTTGACCGATTGCTTAACTGATTTGACCAAACCAAATCAATCTTAACCAAGTCTAAAGCGAATCACCCCAATATATGAACCACTCCTAAACCAAACCGGCTGAAAAATGGTGGCAAAGGAGGTTTTTCCGGCGGCTATTCTGGCGTTGACCGGCGGTGGCTCGCATTGACTTGCCGAAAAGTGAGCTCTCTGGCGACTAAAGAAGGTCTCCTGCGACTGAAAAGGATCTCTGGAAAGTGAGAAGAACACTGAAGGGAGAGATCTAGCTGAGTTGAAAGAGAGAGAGACCGAAGAACCAGCTAGGAAGAGGAGAGAAGCGGCGGCGACTCGCCGGCGAGTTTCCGGCGAGCTACGGCGGCAACGGAAATACTGATCGGCGGTGTTTGATGAGGAGGTGATGGGGATTCAGATTATGTAAGTGGCTTTAGCAGATCAGACTTGGTTTTGGAGATTCATCAGTAACTTGCAATCCAAGTCATGAAGAACATGAGGAGTATTCTTGAAGAAACATGAAGATGAATGAGTTTTTGGTTAAATGTGGAGAGAGAGGGAAGGAGATCTCATGGGTGGTGAGAGGAGAAAAGCTAGAGAATTTTCTGGAGAGTTTTTGGTGAGTGATTTTGTAACGCCCTTTTCCCATTCTTCACTGACCGTCGAGCTGACCGGTCAACAATCAAACAAGAACATGACCGATCAAACCCGAGCAAGTCGAACGGGAAAAGTTCGCCACAAGACGAAGCCAGAGACATATCAGTTTGAGACAAAGGCTCGCACCAATCCATCTTCGACTCCGCTATCCTCATGTCCATAGTACAAAGCGGTACCACTTGTACGACTTCTATGAGTTGTGCTGGTTCGGACGAAACCCACTATCAGGGAAACAATTTCATTTTTGAGTAATCAAACGTTAAGTACAACGTTTAACGGGTTTTACAAACAATCATCGCTACAAACACAAAATCAATCAGAAACACGAAATGGCGCAGATGCCGAACCGAAATAAAACATCCAAAACCCCGAATAAAATCCCGTCACAAGCCATCCCGAAACTACACCGAGGACCTCCCGCGTCCGTCGCTGCTAAACCTGAAAAACACAAAAAGAGTCTAATGAGCGATCTAAGATCACCCAGTGAATCGGCTCCCCACTAACGGCTTCTAGTCTATCTAGGGTCTACAAAGTCCCTCCCCAAAACCCCAAAATAACAATCAATGAAAGAAATGGGCGATCACGCACTACCACGTCGTGATAAACCCACAACACACAATCAATGCCAAAGATAAGGAGAATTAGGGAAATCGAAGGCACTGTGGCACATGTCCTCGATTAGAATCGGTCTATCTAACGCACAACGAAAGAAATAACAAACAACACTTGGCCCTACGATCTCGGTAACTTCCACGGGTTTACGTCGTCACCTATATGGTAACTAACTCACGACTCCTAAACGTGTACACAAGGTCCCACAATTAGGACACCGTTCTCCGTCCATCGATACGCGGTGACTCGGACTACCCCTAGATAGCCAGAGTTCCCATGTGATTCAGCCCTAGGACATGACCCCTTATTCTCCGAATCACACACCTACCGGCGTCACCCGATAGGTTAACACCATACCGGAATCACCATGATCCGGTTAGGTAAAACCCGAGAATCCAATCGGGTCGGAAGTACCGGAACGTGAACAAAACCTAGGCTTGCGGAATCTAACGCACCCTAGAGTCCTAGTGCAGAAATATAAACACGCAGACTCGCTGGGACTCTAGCACAGTTCACGCAATCAACATCAATAATAAAAGAATCCCCAACCATTCCGCAAGCCACTACACTACCAATACCACACCAACCAACTTACCCGGTCCCGTGACCGGAGTAAGTATCCACAACAACTACTCGGCCCAACACCGAGCAGTCTAACAAGCCTGCACACAATGCTCACAACAACAACATAATAATCACGCAATCACAATCAGTCACAACAAACACTACACAAGCAGGCCTATTAGGGTTTCTAAGTCTTTTAATTCGTTCTTATTCGCTACCTTGGGTTAGCGGATTGCTAACCCGTAGACGGCTTACAACTCACACCACTTCCTTTGCTTATCTCTTTCTAGATATCTTTTAACAACTCCTCGATCCGTCGGTTTAGAGTTCGTAAAATTACTAACTCCCCGAAGTCTCATTATTATTTAATTGATTCATTACCCATTCCCGCTATTAAACCTAAACCCAATCCCGTTATAATATTCTATACGTTCGTTTAGGTTTAACTCGTATTTTAATGTCGTCTTAATTCCAGTATATAGATTCATTCGTTAACGTTCTTATACATATATATTGCATATACGGTCCTAATCAAACGGTGTCTATATGAATGCATCAACCAATCGTTACTAAATACCTAACGGCACGCAATTGATTAACTTTGTTAATTTTAAAACCCTAACATGCTTATCTGATCCTAACCGGTTTATCATTAAACGTCCATTTAATTATCAATTACTAATCAGGTTATTAACGAGTATGCAATCCTAGTACTACGGTTTCTCGATTCCCGGTCTATATGAATCTAAAGGTTTGTGAGCCGACTCACAGTGAGATAGGTGAGGAAATGGCGGCTCGATGCAGATGTGAATCCCGAGACACCCGACTCGAATCCCGAACTCCCGATCACCCGAATACCAAACTCCGAACAACGAACACTTCGGAAATCTCAGAACGGCCGTGGACCAAGCGTTGACTGACTTGGTCTCCGGCGTTGACCGGCGGTTGACCGAGTTGACCGGCGGCTTTGACCGTTGACCATTGA
Organism: Orychophragmus violaceus; assembly: GCA_030180135.1. NCBI lineage: Eukaryota > Viridiplantae > Streptophyta > Magnoliopsida > Brassicales > Brassicaceae > Orychophragmus > Orychophragmus violaceus. Next base: position 53,211,000 of record CM058231.1, on the reverse strand, counting down.
TCGAAGGTTGACAGTTGACTCTGACTTGAACCAGTTGACCTTCCTTGAACCATATAAAACAACTGAATTGATGCAACCCAACTAAACTGGTCTAATTAGAACCGGTTAGGTTAAACCGGTTTGGTCAAAGGTTGACCGGTTTTATCTAACCGTTGACCAAGGCTGAACCAAGCCCAAACCAAACCCAATCTTGAACCAAACCATGCTGACCCAACCACTGAAGAACCGGCTTGAAGATACGGAGGCGGTGGAGCTTCTCCGGCGACTACACTGGCGTTGACCGACGGTGGTCCGGCGTTGACCGGCCGGTTCACCCCCTTTTCCGGCGACTCAGAAGACAATCCACCTATCAAACTGACCGCAAAGAAAAGATTTAGCCATCCATGGCTTCAAAACGTTCAGATCTGGTGAAGGAAGAGAGAGAGATCCATCAAACGCTAATCCGCGGATGCTTTCCGGCCAGATTCTGGCGAGCTCCGGCGACGACGATGGCAGGCTGGAGATTGTAGAGGAGGGAGAGAGGAAGCTATAGGACTTTGCAGAAGTGGATTTGAGTTTATAATGAAGAAGTTATGGGATTTTTGGTGTTGGAAGGTATAAAGAACACTATAAATGTTCTTGGAAGTTCTTTGAAGATGCAAAGGATTTCTGGGTTTTCTGGGAAAATGGGATGAATGGAGAGAGATGTCGTGGGTGAGAGGATTAGAGAGAGGTTTTGTGGCAAAAAATGAGAGTTGTCAACAATATTTCTCATGTTCATGAACCATTCTCATGCATTGCATGGAAAGAGAGAAAGGTGGCGCCACATACAGAGTGACACCTATCTACAGGAGTGTCTTTATAATAAAAAACCCTTCCCTTAAACCGCCTAAACCAAGTCTAAAACCCACACTTTCCCGATGCTTCGGTTTCCTCGATTGCGCGAATATTGTTTTAGAAAAAACCAAATGATTCCCATAAATCTCAAAACCTCTATAAACTGATTCCCCATGAAATTAGATGAATTTAGAAAGTCGAATCACTCCATTCGGACTTACGTAGCTCCGGTTATGAATTTTTGAAGTTTCTTCGGGTTTGTCGGTTTCCGTTCCCGACAAGTCGTAAAACTTGTTTCTGCTCCGTTTCTTCCAATCCCGGTCTTCTAAATGTTCTTTATGTTGTTAAACATGAACATTTGGCCCGTCTTAGCTTCCGTCTCGAACTTTGGCATAATTACCATTTTACCCCGGACTTTGGTAAAATGACAATTTTGCCCCTGGTTGACTTTCTGCTGCCCGTTGACCATATTTTGGATACGGGGTATCACATTTTTCCCCACTTACAGGAATTCGGTCCCCGAATTCTCCGTCACTAACAGACTTCAAATCGGTTCCGAACCCTGTAAGTTGCTTCGTTACTTCACTCCGACGCTTCTATACTCAATCACTGCTGCATACCACTGACCTCAACACTATGGCAATCTGACTCTTCAGCCTCGTGTACCTTGCTTTGTTTCACTCTTAACTGTCTTCATCGGTCTCGACCTTTGAACTTAACTGGCACCTGGCTTCCCCACTTCGCATCGACCTCCACATCCTTCTGATTGCGACTTTCTTTCTTCTTTTCTGAGACACTCTTAGAATATCTGATCTTTTGCTTCCTTCTGACTGCTTCCAACAACATCACCGATCCTTCTTTCTTAAATCTCTTTGCTACCTCATCATACTTCTCGGCTTCTTTCTGTCAGTCGCTTGGTAAGCTGATACATTTTCCACTGACGATGTCTGCCACTGCTTCACGGTCTGGTCTACTTGTCTCACGACGTCTTGTCACTTTATCTCGCTTTTCGGGTTCGGGTTCGGTCTCGTATTCACATCGCGTCGCCATTCCGTCCTACATTCAATTTCAACAACTCACTAGAACAGTTAGTTTCATCCCGATCCATCCCTGATACCACTTTCCCATAGGAATATGGTTACTTAATCACGTACCGACGGTTACTCGTGATTAAATAACAATACACTATAAGTCCGTTCCCTCGTGAATTGACGGTTGAACGTAACCGTTCTCAAGTCAGCTCAAATCTCAGGACAAAACTAAAATCAAGCTAACACTTTACATGTCTAACGAAACTGAGAAGAGCTACCAATCACTAATCAAATTTCTGAACAACCAGCAATCCAAGGGTCTCTAAGACCCAAAACGATCAATCTACTAAAACCACGCATGCTAACACTACGCAATCTACCGCACAAACAAATCAATCAATCAATCAACAAGCAGGAAATGAAAATAAGCAATTACCACACACACACAGTCACACAATCTAATGATCGGTCAGATGCGTCGTCAGTCTGGGTTCGAGTCATGATGAACGGTTGTCAGTTCCGCTCATCATTTGTTTTCACACAGTAATCTATTTGCTTTCATAACCGTCTCAATCATGCAAATAGTTACTATGCTACTCAAAATGATTCGCTGAACACTCTGCATCCACCACATACATAAAACGATATATCATCATAATAAGGTTTTCAGTACATGGTCCTGATGAGAGTCCGTACATAAGGCCGTCATCATATCCAAAAACCCATACGACGCCGCTATACATCAGAAAAGTCAAAGACGACACGCAAAGTCGCCTATCCGCCGATCTATCTACCGACAAAAAAAAAAAAATAGAGTTAGTGCCCCACTTACCTGGCCTAACTACTCCTACCCTAACCTAACGCCTCCAGCAAGACCGAAATGCCCAACACCACTGGCACAAAGGCTCGCTGAAGTATCTGCTGGCAGATGCGCCGGGAGGTGTGGCGGGTGTGCCTCTCGAGACGGTGCTCCGACATGCTGCGGCTCGGCTATCGGGAAAAGATGAGCAACGTGACCTGCGCGGCCACATACCTGACAAACTGGGGTAGATGCTAAGTGCGGTCCACGGTAACATGCGGATGCCTGATGATCATAACCACCACACAACTGACAAGCAGAATTCGGCTCTGACGGGGGATCCATAAAACAATCGGGTGTGAGATGACCCTGACCTCTACACAACTGGCAAGTCCTCACTGGCTCGGGTCTGGACGGCTGAATGACCGGCAACTGAACAACGGGGAAATGACTGGGCTCGGGATCTCTACGACTAGGTCCCGCTTGATAATCCTCTGGTACTGGTGCTCTATACGGCTCTCCATCGGGCATACACCGTCCTAATCCGACGATCGGGCAAGTCGATGCTCCATGGCCCTCCTGACCGCATAATGGACAGTAATCTGGTCCGGGTACTGGATGATATGGCTCTCGAAGACGCGGGTCTACTGATCGGAGAAACCAATGCAAATGAAATCCACACACTCCACACTCACTGCATGTCCTTGTTGGGATTATGTCCCGAAATCATATTGTACTTACTCTGCATGATAGTTGTATTGTCGAGATCGGACAATTCATGTGATACTAGGTGGTCATAATGTTTTGCTAGAAGCCGCTTATGACAAATGAGTTGTGACTCATTGCTAGTATTATGTGAACTTACAGGGTCACACACCTAAGCAAGCTGGATACACTTTGTATGTGATTGATTATTGGTATATGGTCTGGTCAATGTGTATTAGATACACATTGAATTCGAGTTCTAAGAGGTGTGTCGATCGACACCATTGGGTGTGTCGATCGACACAAGGCTGGTCCCGAAACTGATGTTTCGGTTTATGACTTAAACGTTTTGGGTTTAGTCCAATTATCGGTTTTAGTCATTCCAGGTCTATATATATATGTTTATATGAACGACCTGGAACCCTAGTGGTGGAATTTGGCAGCCACCTCTCTAAACACAGGGATTCCTAGGAGATCCGATTCCCGGCACTAGCATCCCGGCGGATTCCAGCTTGTGTGCGTGTGGACTGCAGTAGAGGCGCAGCATCTGAGGCGCTCTTGATCTCAATTACCTGTTCATCATTCCGCTGCAAATCACCAGGTAAACACGAGATCATCGGTAAGGATTCAATTAAATAAACCCTAGATCCTAGGCTATCTGGAACTAGTTAGGATTCTGAAAGATGTTAGATTTGCTCAAGTTCCTTCAGTGGTATCAGAGCCATATGGTTTTTAATCGTTGAATCTAAAGCATGGAATTCGAATAATGATGTATTTGAATAGGTTGATGCATGCTAGTTTTCATTTTGATGAAAATAATCTCGGATTTTGTTTCTTATCGAAAACGAAGAACCTGTGTTTTCGCACAGTGTCGATCGACACAAGTTTGTGTCGGTCGATACACCGCGAAAACGATCAAAAACTTTAGGGTTTTCGCACAGTGTCGATCGACACTAAGTTTGTGTCGGTCGATGCACCGCGAATACGCGAATACGCTTATTAAAATTTGGGTATCAATCTTAGAGACCGCACTGTGTCGATCGACACACTGGGTGCATCGATCGACACAGGCTGTGCGAAAGGATATATCAGTTCAATTGGATTGAACCGGTTATCTCGCATGGTTAAATTTCCTGATACCCTACTGTGTCGATCGACACAGGTTAAGTGTCGGTCAACACAGGCCTTGCGATTGGTTGATCGGTTCAATTGGATTGAACTGGTTATCATGCTTGGTTAAGGTAGATCAGATCGGTTTAAATTGGATGAATTGGTTCAATTGGATTGGACTGGTTATCTCAATTAGTATAAACCGATTTGATTGGATAAGATCAGTTTGATTGGATAAGTCGGTTCAATTGGATTGGACCGGTAATCGCGATTATTTAAAACTGATTGAATCAGTTCAATTGGATGGACTGGTTAAATTAGATTTGACCGGTATCTCAATTGGTCTAAAACCGGTTCATTTGGTCAATTACCGGTTCAATTGGATTGACCGGTTATCGAGTTTTGTTAAGGTTGGCTGCGAACCGTAATCGTTTGGTTATTGAACCAAATGATTGAGAAACCGAACCAAATGACATAACCCACTTTTGTTAGAACAATTTAAACTCAATTAAAATTAGAATTTAAACATGTTCTAAACCCATTGAATACACATTGGATGTGTATTAGATCAAAGCTTAGTTGTCAATATGGTCAACTGTCAAGACTCATTTCGTTGTTGTGATACTCTTGCCAAGAGCTTGGTGTCCACAATTACATGAGTAAGGCAGGTAGTTGTGTTGATGTTCTTGCAGTGCTTGACATCAACAATTACATGACCTAAGAGATTGATTTACTAACCTTTTAGAGTTCCGTTTCCTCAACTAAATATCAAGTGTCGTTGATGTCTTGCCCAAATCTTGTCTGCTGTCAAGACTCATTTCGTTGTTGGATAGTCTTGGAGTCCTTGGTATCCACAATTACATGAGTAAGGCAGGTGATCATTGATAGACTTGCAGTGCGACTGTCAATGATCACAAGACTGAAGAGATTGATTTACTTGACTGGGCTATCAGAAGTTCTGGGCCCAGAGACGTCAGAGGGGATAAGACATGGATTGTCTTATCTGCGACCAAGAGTTGTATTGGGTACAATTAGCAATGATTTGCGTACCTAGATAACTAAAACTTGAGTGATGGCGAGTCGTCCACTCAGATTTTAGTGAAGCATGGGTCTTGGATCATTATATTCAAAGAGGAAACATTGTTTGAATATAATGCGAGTTTTCTTACTAGATAAGATTTCTCATTTCCAGAACTTCATAACTAAAATTTTCCTTTTCTTAGATTTCAGCCTATGTCTAAAACTACTTTCTCGTTACGATACGTCCTTGAGAAGGACAAGTTAAATGGATCAAATTTCCTGGATTGGTATCGTAATTTGAGATTTATTCTCACGCAAGTGAGTAAGGACTATGTCCTTGAGAAAGCTCTCCCCGAAAGGCTTGGGACCAATGCCTCGCATGCAGTATATGATGCTTGGAATAAGCATTATATTGATGTGGTAGATGTGTGTGGTCTGATGTTGGCTACCATGAACTCGGACTTAAAGAGTCAATACGAGAACATGGAGTCACCAATAGAGATGATCACCAGCCTGAAACTAAAGTTTCAGGATCAGGCACGAGTTGAGAGATACCAGATGGTTAAGTCTCTCATTGGGTGCAAGCTACCGGAGGATGCTCCAATGAGTCCTCATATCATTAAAATGATGGGTTACATTGATAACCTGGGGAAACTGGATTGTCCTGTTAGCCTAGAGTTGGCTACTGAAATCATTCTACAGTCACTGCCGTCAAGTTATGATAATTTTAGGAAAATCTATATCAAGAATGACTTATCGAAGACGTTGACTGAGCTGCATGGCATGCTCAAGACAGCTGAGTAAAACATCATAAAGGGTAAAAGGTTTGAGAAATCTTGTGTTTACAAGGGTAGAGGCAGGGCCGTCCAGATTTGGAATCAGGATAAGCCTGTGTCATCTTATAAGCGCAAGTCCCGCCCATCTGATGTTGGTAAGTGCTGCTACTGTGATGAGTTTGGGCATTGGAAGAGAGATTGCATTAAATTCTTGGAAGATTCACAAGAGATGAAGGAGATGTACGGTACTTCTTCTTCAGGTATTGTGTTATTACTTCAAGTTCTACGTATGTATTGGATATTAGTTGTGGTACTGATATTTTTGAAATATGCAGGGCCTAAACAACAGTAGAACGTTGAAGAATGGACAAGTGGAACTGCGTGTCTGGTATGGAGAAATGGTTGCTGCATGAGCCATAGAGATTCTCCACTTGTAGGAGCCTTTCAAGCTTGGTTTTTTAATTAAGTAATTGCTACTATGTACCTGCTTTATGCAGAGATGTCCTTCATTTTCTTGCAAGAATTTGGATATTTTTCATTTTAATAAAAGACAAGTTTTGCTCTTTTGATCTTAATGAAATATTATATGGTAGCACCCCTTTTGATAATGGGTTTTATATCTTAAACCAATGTACGCTTGTATATATATAACATAAATACCAAACGGTTTAAGTCTGAAGACTCGAAATCGATTTTCCTAAGCATAGTCGTTTCAACCACATAGAGTGAAGCAGATTCAGAAGTTCCATAGTTATGGGCTTTTAGGCTTATTTGATTATAAATCATATGAGATATGAATTCTGCTTGTTGGGCCAAATGACTAAGGCTTCTTTAGCAGAGCTAAAGAAAAGGGCCAGAGGCTTATTGGGCCTTGCACGTACTGATGTATGTGGCCCGATGAGCATTAGTGCCAGAGGAAATCTTCAGTACTTCATTACCTTATTGATGGCTTCAGCAAGTATGGCTGTGTTCATTTGATGAGACACGAGTCAGAATCCTTTGAAATGGTCAAAGGAGTTCCAAAATGAAGTATAGAACCGATATGACAGAAGTATTGAAAATACTCGATTAGATCGCGGAGGAGAATACTTGAGTCAAGAATTGAGTGATCATCTAACTGAGTGTGAAGTCTTCTCACAGCTCATTTCTCCTAAAAAACCTCAATGGTTTCTGAGAATGAATCGGACCCTATTGGATATGCTCCGATTAATGATGAGTCACATGAATCTTCCATTATCCTTTTTAGGAATACGCTCTAGAGATGTATGTATTTACGCCAAATAGGTTTCTATCAGAATCAGTTGAAAGACACCACATTGGATGTGGACTGGGAGTTTTCCAGATTAATTGGGATTGCAAGGTTTATGTAAAGCAGTTGACAACAGACAACCTTGAACCCAAGTCTGATAAGTGTTGCTTCGCTGGTTGTCCTAGGGAAACCGAGGCTTATTACTTTTGCAACCAATCCGAGAACAAAGTTTTGTTGTTCGGAACTCTGTTTTTCCTAGATAGAAAGTTTCTTTCCAAGAAGAACAGTGGGAGTAGAAGTACAGCTCGAAGAAATTCGAAAAACACAGGAGGCTGCTCAACCTGTTGAGGGAGAGCAGCAGTTGGATCTACAAAGTACTGTACGACCTACACCTGTGGAGCCTGAAGTTCGCAGATCCGAATGGATCCGTCACTAACCCGAGAGTGATTTCTCGTCACCAATTGCCGTGATCTGTTGATCATTGAAAAGTGACGAGCATGCGAAATTCAAGAAGCGATGGTGAGCCCCAACTCCGAAAATTTGCTAGGTATGCATGTTAGCTTCACCGATCCATTTCTGGATTGAAGCAAACATCTTGGAGTTGGAATCTACGTTCTGTTAAAACGGTCAAAAGTTTTGACTTGATCAGGAACGAATAGGAACCATGCGTTTACAAGTATACTAGTGGGAGCGTAGTTGCAATTATCACATTGTATGTATATAACATACTTAATCTCATCAACGACGTTCCGTCGCTTAAGTCTTATCAGGACATGGGTCGGAAGTCATCTTAACGATAGACATGGGAGAAGCCGCGTGAGTTCTTGGAATAAGGATATATTGAAATAGATTGGGTAAGCTAATTGGATCGTGTCAGAATCCTTATGTTGATAAGGTATTGGACAGTTCCAATATGTATGATTCCAAGAATGGCTTCACACCAAAGGTCTTGTGGCAATAATCTTAGCAAGAAGAAGTGTCTTGGACACTGGCTGAGCTAGTATATATGAGTGTGATTCCTTATGCTTCTGCAATAGAATCCATCATGAATGCCATATTTGACGCTCGTCTAGATGCAGCTTACGCATAAAGCATGACGAGAAGATACCAAGATGTTCCGGTAAAAGTCACTGGACAGTTGTAAGGAATATCCCCAAGTGTTTGAGGAACACTAAGGATAGGTTCTTGTTCAACTGAGGAAGTGAAGAATATGTTAAGAGTAGTTTGACGGACAAAGACGACTCCCGGTTCCCACCTGGTTATGTGTCTTTGTCTGTGTAGCGGTGCTATCTGTTGGAAGGGCTCCAAGCAGGGGACCGTAGAATAGTGCTTATTAATGAATGGCGGTGTGGTTTGTTGGAATGGTTCCAAGCAAGAACACCGCAGGCTCTCTCACAGCCTAAGCATGAGTTTTAACTGTTACTGTAGGTACTAGATATCTAAAGACGTGGTCTTGATTCTAGTGGGAGTTATGTTAGTTATGATGTTCACATAGACATGCTATGGTCATGTTTATGAAAAAACTGACATCAACATTATTTGATTATTGGATAATTAAATAATGGTTCCAAAGTATTTTATGTTCATTTTATAGGTCATCAAGTTGAGGACTTGATCATGAAACCCTATAAATGAAAGATGACATAAAATTATGTTTGTCCCTGGTCGTAGGTTGTTAAAGTGGGACACTAACAACCGTTAAGACTAGTATGCGAGGTGACGTATGACTAAGTTTCATGGAGTCATTGATATGAGTATCAACGTCAATCACATAGATATATGTTGGTGAACATATGATCGGAAATGACCTGCTAATGAGAACTCTACAGGATAGTTATATCGGTGTCATGAGAGGTTCTCATTACTGTAGGATTATGGGTGTTTTCCATGGTTTAATTCTCAATTACAACCTAACACATAATCTTAAACAGATCTAGGTTCTTGTAACTGAATCATAAAACAAACCTGATCATTACCTTTCTGTTTGCAGCGGATTGATGGATGGTAATGATGAGATCAGCTAGAACAGATCAGATGCCTGTTCCTCCTTCAGTATCCACACTCTTACAAGCCGGGATGGTTGCTAGACCAAAGCAATGGATTGATCAGAGAGAGAAGAGAGACGGCTCACGTTTTAGGTCGCAGACCATTCGAGTCGAAATTCTAAGACAACTCAAATAAATATCGACTCTGTTATAAACCTAAACCGATGTCTCGGTTTCGCAACTGTGTCGACCGACACATACACTCGTGTCGATCGACACAAGTCATTTGTCTCGATATGGGCCCAAGTGATTAAACTAACGGCCCAACTCTCTGCACAAATACAGTAAATGCCTTGCATCTTACCGTATTCATTCCATGTTAACTTTCCCGTTAGCTATGGTGTGTGACCCTTTGGGATCATACAATACTGGTAATAAGTCCTAAACTTATAGATCAAGAGCGGACTCTAGCAAGTCATCATGATCACCCAGTATTTATGACTTATGTCTGATCTCGACATTTATCATACTTTCTAGAGATAGTACGGTAGATTTCAGGACATTCCCAACAATCTCCCACTTGTACTGGAATTCTACAAAGGACATTCCCAACAATCTTCCGATTGTACTGGAATCCTACATTCCCTAATCCTTTTGTCTCAATATCTCGATCTGGCATAAGGCAAGATGCGTGTCATCCTTATATAGCCAGACCATGTTCATCGGACCAGATTTGATACTGACAATGCAAACGACTTGGGCAAGTCCGTTTGGGAGTGGCCACTCTCTTACCAGCTATCAAGTCTCCGATTGGCCTAGAGATATTACCTCCGTTAAACGGCAGGGACAAATCCCGTCTTGTTCCATCACTATGAACTACACAATTCATAATACACCCAACCAAGGTCCGTATAGCTCCCAGTTACGAAACAGCGTTAGACAATGATCAAAGCGCATTACTCCATGTGCAGCCACATGCATGCGAACTCAGGTCTAAGGACTATACTCTATAGTCGTATATGAGAACTTCTTATGACACAGATATTAATATCTTGCAGAGTTCTCATCTTGCGAGCCATGTCCGGTCATATGCTCCCCTACATATACCTATGTGTCGACTTTGATGCCGCGCATCTATGACCCCTCGAAACTTGGTCATAAGTCTCAACACAATCTAGTCTCAACAGGTTGTTGTTGTTCCAATTTCAACAACCTTCGACTATGGACACTCTGATTTATGTCACTTCGTTAAATATGGGGTTTCAGGATCAAGTCTACTCATGTACTTCGATGGCCCATATATAATGACATGAATCATTTTGGAACGATTATTTTATATCACAGTTAAAATAATCCAGAAATCATTAGATTTCACAAACATAAAATGCTATGTTTTCATGAACCCTTCAAAATAACTAAGTAAAGCCCTTTACAAACTCCCACTGAAATTAAGACTACATCTTAATTTCACTCATCCTACAGCTACAGTCCGCGACTCGTGCTTAGGCATGAGGAGTGGCTCTGTTAATAGATTAGCAACATTCTCATTCGATGAAACTTGCTTATCTACTTAACACCTCTGTCATTTATCTCGCGGAATAGGTTATACCTATCCTCAAGGTGTTTGGACCTTTGATGTGCAGCTAGTCTTAACTACGCTGGGAATCAAATCTAGTTCAGTGATGAACTCTACTTTCCAAACAACCTCTTTCGCCGCTTCTCAAGCTGCGAAATGTTCAGCTTAAGTCATGGAGTCAGCTACAGTGCCTTGCACCGCCAGATAGACACAAGATATAGCCGGACTGTGACCAGGAAGTATCTTTGTCTATTGGAAACTTGCCTTTCAGACTCTATCGACTTGTAGCACCTCACTTTCTCCGTAAATCAAGAACTTATCCTAAGTATTCCTCAAATACTTCAGAATATTCTTTACGGCAATCCAGTGATTCTTTGCTGGATTTGACTGGTCTTTACTTGTCTTGCTTAACTTTAAAGCAACATCAAAACAAGTACGTGTCATGACATACATGATAGATCCAATTGCCGTCGCATATGGAATCCTATCCATGCATTCAAGCTCAGCAGATATCGCAGAACACTATATCTCGCTTAATGAATTGCCATGTGACATTGGCATAAAACCCTTCTTGGATTGCTGATTACGTGTAGGACTTTGTCAATTTAAGAATCCTGACTTTGTCCTACCAGCTCTTTTGGATCTCTATCTTTAGATCCAAAATCCAAGAACTTCGTGGCTTTATTCATATCATTCATAAAACCAACTCCCAATCCAGTCCTTTACCGACTGCAGCATTGGGACGTTATATTCGAGAATCAGTATGTCATCGACATACACTATGAGAATTGCAATATTGCTCCCACTTATCTTTTAGTAAACGCACAGTTCCGCTTCGTTCCTGTTCGAGTCAAAACCTTGACTACTTCAACAGAACGAAGATTCCAACTCCGATATGTTTGCTTCCATCCATGAATGGATCAATGAAGCTAACTTACACTCAGTGTAATTTCTCGGAGTCCGGGCTTACTTTCGCTTCTTTGAATTTCGCAGGTTCGTCGCTTTCAATGATCATCAGATCATGCGAACTTTCAATGATCATCAGGTTCAACTAATGACGAGAAATCACTCTCGGATTAGTGACTGATTCATTTTTATCTGCGAACTTCAGGCTCTACAGGTGTAGATTCTACAGAAATCTGTAAATCCATCCGTTGCTCTCCCTCAACAGGTTGAGCAGTCTCCTGTATTTCTCGAATTTCTTCGAGTTATACTTTTACTCCCACTGTTCTTCTTGGAAAATTACTTCCCTTCTTAGAAAACAGAATGGACGTAAAAGATAACAAGCCTTGGTTTCCCTAGGACAACCAGCGAAGTAGCTCAACTACAAATACTCAGTAAAGACTAATTTGGATCGATTCCAATCCACATTTACGTGGTGTCTTTCAACTGATATCGGTGGAACTTTTCAGCGTAAACTTAGATATTTCTAGAGCGATATTCTTAAAGAATATCATGGAAGATTCGTGTGACTCATCTTTAATCATTTCTAATAAGATCTGATTCATTCTCACAGAAACACCTCTAGGTTTTCAGGAGAAATGAGCTGCGAAACGACTTCACACTCATTCAGATGATCACACAATCAATGACTTAAGTATTCTCACTCGTGATCTAATTCAGAGTCTTAATACTTGTGTCATTCAGATTCTATACTTCATTCTGGAACTCTTTCGACCATGTCAAAGAATTCCGACTTGTGTCTCATCAAATGAACACAGTCACACTCACTGAAGTAATCAGTAGAGACAATGAAGTACATGAAATTTTTCTCTGGCATTACTGCTCATCGGACCACATACATGAGTTTGTTCAATCTCCAATAAGCCTTTGAGCCTTTCTCTAGCTCGGCTAAGATGGGCCCTTTGTCTTTTGGTCTAGTAAGCAGAATTCAAGTCTCATAAGATATCCATTCAAATGAGCCCAAAAGTCCATAACTATGGGGTTTCTGAATCTGACTTACTCTATGTAACCAAAACATTTATGCCAAGAAAAATCAGGTTTAATTCATCAGATTTAAACCAATTCGGTATTTATGTTACATTTAGGCACTCTTTGGTTTAAGACATAAAACCCATTCCTTGAATAGGGTGCTACAATTAACATTTCATTAAGATCAAAAGAACAAAACTTGTCTTTATCAAAATGAAAACATTCAAATTCTTCACAAGAAAATGAAAAACAACTCTGCTTAAAGCAGGTACATTGTAACAATTACTTAATAAAACCAAGCCTCAAAGGCATCTATAAGTGAAAACCCTACGGCTGAGGCAGCATCCCAAGCTCCTTCCAGACACGCAGTTCCACTTGCCCTTTCTTCAACGTTCTACTGTTGCTCAGGCTCTGTATATTATAACAAATATCAGTGCCACAATCAGTATCCAATACCTACAAGGTATAACTTGAAGTAATAACATAAATACCTGAGGAAGTAGTCTCATACATCAACTTTAACTCCTCATAATCTTCCATGAATTTAATGCAATCTCTTTTCCAATGCCCAGTCTCTTTACAGTAGCAGCACTTACCAACGTAAGAGGTATCTGACTCGGGCTCAGAAGACACACGCTTGCCATGATTCAAAATCTGGACAACTTTGTCTTCACCCTTGTCAGCATTAGGTTTAGTAAACCTACCCTTCTCATTCATGAGATTGTACAGGGTACTCTTCACGTTTGGCTCAACTGTCTTGAGCATATCATGCAGTTCAGTCAACGTCTTCGTTAAGCCTTTCTTGATATAGTCCCTTACGAACTTATCATAGCTTGACGGCAGTGACTGCAGAATGATATCAGTTACCAATTCTTGGCTAACTGGATAATCCAGTTTCCTCAGGTTATCAATGTAACCCATCATTTTACTGATATGAGGACTTACTGGATGATCCATCGGTAGCTTGCAGCTAGTGAGAGATTTAACCAACTGGTATCTCTCCACTCTTACCTGCTCCTGAAATTTCAATTTCAAGCTGCTGATCATCTCTATTGGCGACTCCATGTTCTCATATTGCTTCCGCAAATCTGATTCCATGGTAGCCAATATCAGACCACGCACATCTACCGCATCATTATAATGCTTATTCCAAGCATTATATACTGCATGACTGGCTTTGGATCCGATCCTCTCGGGGAGAGCTTTCTCAAGGACATAGTCCTTTCTCTCATGCCTGAGGACTAGCCTCAGGTTCCGTGACCAAGTCAAGAAATTTGATCCGTTCAGTTTGTCCATCTCAAGGACAGACCGGATCGAGAAAGTATTTTGATTGTTTGTGCTTGTCATAGCTGAAATTTAGAGATAAATAGAGTTTTAGTTATTAAGTTCATAAAAGAGCAATCTTAACAACTTATAAGAAAACTCGCATTGCATTCAAAATTTCTTTGTTTAACCTCATAAGAATGCAATGATTCCGAGACCCATGTTCAGCTAAATCCAAAGTGGGCCACTGGCCGTCACCCGGAATTAGCTTTACTTGGTAAGCATACACACAGCTAGTTATAACCAATAACTCTCGGTTGTGAATTGGGCCCGAGGCTCAAATTCACCAGATGTCTCAAGGCCCGGGACTCCCGATGGCCCAGTCAAGGAAACCAATCTCTTTCAGCCAAATAATCACTAAAATCTGGGACTCCCAATGAAATTAGTGACTATATACTACTTTACTTACGCGAAAACAGACACCTCACACTGTAAGCCATATCTGTAATCAAGTAAGCGTTAAGTAGCTGACAAGATTGGGCAAGACATCCAAGCTTGATATTGTTTTGAGGATTTTCAAGTTTTATTTCCAAAAATAGAAGATTACTATTTTGGGAAACTTTCTTATTTTAGAAACTTTCTAAATTTAGTAACTTACTAAAAAAGAAATTTCTAATTTAAATATTTCATTAAATATTTTGGGTTGGGTCACAAATTATAGGCCCAATTCTTGGCCCAAGACCACAGAATTCCAATTGGCCCAATAATTTGACATAACCGATCCGGTTTATTAATTCTGGTCCAAGACCAAATTAACTATCAAAACCATCGGTTATTTACTAAACCAGACCAGCTCTAAATTATTTGGTCCAACCAAATCAAACTTAGACCAGCCTTCGGTTTAGGTTAAAATTCAATTTTATGAATTTCAATCCGATTTAACCAGAAATAAAATTATTTCCAGTAAACCGCGATTTAGGTTAACCGCTTGAACCACCAATTAAATTGGATCGGTTTAGTTAAGTCCAAAACCGGGAAGAAACACCTTGTGTTTTAGCCAATTTTGACCTAACTTGCGGTTCTGGCTAAAGTAGACAATGAACCACAATCGGATTAATCGGTTCATTGTCTCGGTTTAGAGAAAGATGAACCACGAAGCTCGGCTGAACCGATTGGCTACTCGCGGATTATCTGCATCGCCTTCGTATCGATCGATATGAGTCTTTCATGTCGATCGATACTAGCGAGTATCAGCTCGGGTCAATCGGGTCATCAGGACCGCGAGATGTCAATCGGATCGATCGATATCGACCGATACCTCGCTCCCTCGTCGATCGACATGGGCATCGCCTTCGTATCGATCGATATGAGTCTTTCATGTCGATCGATACTAGCGTGTATCAGCTCGGGTCAATCGGGTCTTCGGGTCAGCGACACAATCGATCCGATATGCATATCGACCGATATCGCCCCCTCGTCGATCGACACAAGTGTCCAAATCGCACACCGATGGCTTTTCAATCGGATTAATGCGATTTCTTTTAGGTTTTTTGAGATTCTTAATCAAATTTCAACATTCAAATTCGATTCTAATCAGTAAAACAACCTAAGAATGATCCAAATTTACAAGAAACCTGAAACCTTGCTCTGATACCACTGTAGGATTATGGGTGTTTTCCATGGTTTAATTCTCAATTACAACCTAACACATAATCTTAAACAGATCTAGGTTCTTGTAACTGAATCATAAAACAAACCTGATCATTACCTTTCTGTTTGCAGCGGATTGATGGATGGTAATGATGAGATCAGCTAGAACAGATCAGATGCCTGTTCCTCCTTCAGTATCCACACTCTTACAAGCCGGGATGGTTGCTAGACCAAAGCAATGGATTGATCAGAGAGAGAAGAGAGACGGCTCACGTTTTAGGTCGCAGACCATTCGAGTCGAAATTCTAAGACAACTCAAATAAATATCGACTCTGTTATAAACCTAAACCGATGTCTCGGTTTCGCAACTGTGTCGACCGACACATACACTCGTGTCGATCGACACAAGTCATTTGTCTCGATATGGGCCCAAGTGATTAAACTAACGGCCACTGTTGGATTATATGTGTGTTCATGGTTCAATTGACAGATTGCAACCTAGCACATATATCTCAGATCTAGGTGATTTGCAGAACGAATCATAAACCAAACCTGATCATTACCTTTCAGTTTGCAGCGGATTGATGGACGGTAATGATGAGATCAGCTAGAACAGATCAGATGCCTGTTCCTCCTTCAGTATCCACACTCTTATAAGCCGGGATGGTTGCTAGACCAAAGCAATGGATTGATCAGAGAGAAGAGAGACGGCTCACGTTTTTGGTTTCTAACTGTTGTGGTCGAAATTCTGAGAGAACTCAAATAAATATCGACTCTGTCATAAACCTAAACCGATGTCTCGGTTTCGCAACTGTGTCGACCGACACATACACTTGTGTCGATCGACACAAGTCATTTCTCTCGATATGGGCCCAAGTGATTTAAACTAACGGCCCAACTCTCTGCACAAATACAGTAAATGCCTTGCACCTTACCGTATTCATTCCATGTTAACTTTCCCGTTAGCTATGGTGTGTGACCCTTTGGGATCATACAATACTGGTAATAAGTCCTAAACTTATAGATCAAGAGCGGACTCTAGCAAGTCATCATGATCACCCAGTATTTATGACTTATGTCTGATCTCGACATTTATCATACTTTCTAGAGATAGTACGGTAGATTTCAGGACATTCCCAACAATCTCCCACTTGTACTGGAATCCTACAAATGACATTCCCAACAATCTTCCGATTGTACTGGAATCCTACATTCCCTAGTCCTTTTGTCTTAATATCTCGATCTGGCATAAGGCAAGATGCGTGTCATCCTTATATAGCCAGACCATGTTTATCGGACCAGATTTGATACTGACAATGCAAACGACTTGGGCAAGTCCGTTTGGGAATGGCCATTCTCTTACCAGCTATCAAATCTCCGATTGGCCTAGAGATATTACCTCCGTTAAACGGCAGGGACAAATCCCATCTTGTTCCATCACTATGAACTACACAATTCATAATACACCCAACCAAGGTCCGTATAGCTCCCAGTTACGAAACAGCGTTAGACAATGATCAAAGCGCATTACTCCATGTGCAGCCACATGCATGCGAACTCAGGTCTAAGGACTATACTCTATAGTCGTATATGAGAACTTCTTATGACACAGATATTAATATCTTGCAGAGTTCTCATTAGCGGGCCATGTCCGGTCATATGCTCCCCTACATATACCTATGTGTCGACTTTGATGCCGCGCATCTATGACCCCTCGAAACCTAGTCATAAGTCTCAACACAATCTAGTCTCAACAGGTTGTTGTTGTTCCAATTTCAACAACCTTCGACTATGGACATTATAATTTATGTCACTTCGTTAAATATGGGGTTTCAGGATCAAGTCTACTCATGTACTTCGATGGCCCATATATAATGACATGAATTATTTTGGAACGATTATTTTATATCACAGTTAAAAATAATCCAGAAAAAAAATTTCATTAACATTTAAGAAAATGTTTACAAGAACCAATCAAAATAACTAAAACAAACGCCCTCACAACTCCCACTCAAAAAGAGATTACATTTGAATATCTCTAATTCCTACAGCAGCAGTATGCAACTCGTGCTTAGGTCTCGGGAGTGGCTTTGTCAACGGGTCAGCCACGTTCTCATCAGTGGGAACTCTGCTGACCATCACTTCGCCTCTATTCACTATATCACGAATCAGGTGATACCTTCTCATAATGTGTTTGGATTTCTGATGATGTCTCGGTTCCTTGGCTTGAGCAATTGCACCATTGTTGTCACAATACAGTGCCAAAGGCTCAGTGGCATTAGGGAATACACCGAGTTCAATCAAGAAGTTCCTAATCCAAACTCCTTCCTTCGCAGCTTCCGAAGCAGCGATGTATTCAGCTTCAGTTGTGGAATCTGCCACGGTGCTCTGCTTGGAACTCTTCCAACTTACCGCACCGCCATTCAGACAGAAGATGTAGCCAGACTGTGACCGGAAATCATCCTTATCTGTCTGAAAACTTGCATCTGTGAATCCACTGATTTCAAGCACTTCACTTCCTCCGTAAACCAAGAACTTATCCTTAGTATTTCTCAAATACTTCAGGATATTCTTTACGGCAATCCAGTGACTCTCACCTGGATTAGACTGGTACCTACTCGTCATGCTTAGTGCATAAGCAACATCAGGACGAGTACAGATCATGGCATACATGATAGATCCTATAGACGAGGCATAAGGAATCCTACTCATGCGCTTAAGCTCATCAGGTGTTTTAGGACACTGATCCTTGCTTAGTGCAGCACCATGTATCATCGGCGTGAATCCCTTCTTGGAATTTTCCATTCCGAATCGATGCAGAACTTTGTCTATGTAGGAATCTTGACAAAGTCCAATCAGCTTTTTAGATCTGTCTCTAAAGATTCGGATTCCAAGAACATACGCGGCTTCACCCATGTCCTTCATGGAAAAACAACTTCCCAGCCAGTCTTTAACAGACTTCAGCATTTGAATATCATTTCCAATAAGCAATATGTCATCGACATATAGGATAAGAAATGCCACTTTGCTCCCACTAGTTTTCTTATACACACATTGTTCCTCTTGGTTTCTGATGAAGTCAAAGTTCTTTATTGCTTCATCAAAACGAAGATTCCAACTCCTCGATGCTTGCTTCAATCCATAAATGGATTTGTGAAGTTTGCATACTTTCCCAGCATTCTTAGGATCAATGTAACCGTCAGGCTGTGTCATGTACACATCCTCTTCCAAGATTCCATTCAGGAAGGCGGTTTTTACATCCATCTGCCAAATCTCATAGTCATAATGAGCTGCAGTTGCTAGGAGAATCCGAATTGATTTCATCATCGCCACTGGTGAATAGGTTTCATCATAGTCTATACCATGAATTTGCTTGAAACCTTTTGCCACCAACCTGGCCTTGTAAATCTGGACATTTCCATCCACGTCTATCTTCTTCTTGACGATCCATTTACACTCGATGGCTTTTGCACCAGCAGGTAAATCAACCAGTGAAAACACTCGGTTAGCAGACATGGAGTCCATCTCGGATTCTGTGGCTTCACGCCACTTTAAGGAGTCAGGGCCCATCACGCTCTGATACCACTGTAGGATTATGGGTGTTTTCCATGGTTTAATTCTCAATTACAACCTAACACATAATCTTAAACAGATCTAGGTTCTTGTAACTGAATCATAAAACAAACCTGATCATTACCTTTCTGTTTGCAGCGGATTGATGGATGGTAATGATGAGATCAGCTAGAACAGATCAGATGCCTGTTCCTCCTTCAGTATCCACACTCTTACAAGCCGGGATGGTTGCTAGACCAAAGCAATGGATTGATCAGAGAGAGAAGAGAGACGGCTCACGTTTTAGGTCGCAGACCATTCGAGTCGAAATTCTAAGACAACTCAAATAAATATCGACTCTGTTATAAACCTAAACCGATGTCTCGGTTTCGCAACTGTGTCGACCGACACATACACTCGTGTCGATCGACACAAGTCATTTGTCTCGATATGGGCCCGAGTGATTAAACTAACGGCCCAACTCTCTGCACAAATACAGTAAATGCCTTGCATCTTACCGTATTCATTCCATGTTAACTTTCCCGTTAGCTATGGTGTGTGACCCTTTGGGATCATACAATACTGGTAATAAGTCCTAAACTTATAGATCAAGAGCGGACTCTAGCAAGTCATCATGATCACCCAGTATTTATGACTTATGTCTGATCTCGACATTTATCATACTTTCTAGAGATAGTACGGTAGATTTCAGGACATTCCCAACAATCTCCCACTTGTACTGGAATTCTACAAAGGACATTCCCAACAATCTTCCGATTGTACTGGAATCCTACATTCCCTAATCCTTTTGTCTCAATATCTCGATCTGGCATAAGGCAAGATGCGTGTCATCCTTATATAGCCAGACCATGTTCATCGGACCAGATTTGATACTGACAATGCAAACGACTTGGGCAAGTCCGTTTGGGAGTGGCCACTCTCTTACCAGCTATCAAGTCTCCGATTGGCCTAGAGATATTACCTCCGTTAAACGGCAGGGACAAATCCCGTCTTGTTCCATCACTATGAACTACACAATTCATAATACACCCAACCAAGGTCCGATGAGCAGTAATGCCAGAGAAAAATTTCCTGTACTTCATTGTCTCTACTGATTACTTCAGTGAGTGTGACTGTGTTCATTTGATGAGACACAAGTCGGAATTCTTTGACATGGTCGAAAGAGTTCCAGAATGAAGTATAGAATCTGAATGACACAAGTATTAAGACTCTGAATTAGATCACGAGTGAGAATACTTAAGTCATTGATTGTGTGATCATCTGAATGAGTGTGAAGTCGTTTCGCAGCTCATTTCTCCTGAAAACCTAGAGGTGTTTCTGTGAGAATGAATCAGATCTTATTAGAAATGATTAAAGATGAGTCACACGAATCTTCCATGATATTCTTTAAGAATATCGCTCTAGAAATATCTAAGTTTACGCTGAAAAGTTCCACCGATATTAGTTGAAAGACACCACGTAAATGTGGATTGGAATCGATCCAAATTAGTCTTTACTGAGAAGCGGCGAAAGAGGTTGTTTGGAAAGTAGAGTTCATCACTGAACTAGATTTGATTCCCAGCGTAGTTAAGACTAGCTGCACATCAAAGGTCCAAACACCTTGAGGATAGGTATAACCTATTCCGCGAGATAAATGACAGAGGTGTTAAGTAGATAAGCAAGTTTCATCGAATGAGAATGTTGCTAATCTATTAACAGAGCCACTCCTCATGCCTAAGCACGAGTCGCGGACTGTAGCTGTAGGATGAGTGAAATTAAGATGTAGTCTTAATTTCAGTGGGAGTTTGTAAAGGGCTTTACTTAGTTATTTTGAAGGGTTCATGAAAACATAGCATTTTATGTTTGTGAAATCTAATGATTTCTGGATTATTTTAACTGTGATATAAAATAATCGTTCCAAAATGATTCATGTCATTATATATGGGCCATCGAAGTACATGAGTAGACTTGATCCTGAAACCCCATATTTAACGAAGTGACATAAATCAGAGTGTCCATAGTCGAAGGTTGTTGAAATTGGAACAACAACAACCTGTTGAGACTAGATTGTGTTGAGACTTATGACCAAGTTTCGAGGGGTCATAGATGCGCGGCATCAAAGTCGACACATAGGTATATGTAGGGGAGCATATGACCGGACATGGCCCGCAAGATGAGAACTCTGCAAGATATTAATATCTGTGTCATAAGAAGTTCTCATATACGACTATAGAGTATAGTCCTTAGACCTGAGTTCGCATGCATGTGGCTGCACAGAGAATTTCAATAAACCGATTCTCATCAGCTCTAATCTGATCTTGCCATTACCACCAATTTCCGCTGCAAAGGTAAAGATCAGGTTTGTTTTATGATTCGTTTGCCAAGAACCTAGATCTGTTTAAGGATTTGTGTTAGGTTGCAATTACTGTTGGATTATATGTGTGTTCATGGTTCAATTGACAGATTGCAACCTAGCACATATATCTCAGATCTAGGTGATTTGCAGAACGAATCATAAACCAAACCTGATCATTACCTTTCAGTTTGCAGCGGATTGATGGACGGTAATGATGAGATCAGCTAGAACAGATCAGATGCATGTTCCTCCTTCAGTATCCACACTCTTATAAGCCGGGATGGTTGCTAGACCAAAGCAATGGATTGATCAGAGAGAGAAGAGAGACGGCTCACGTTTTTGGTTTCTAACTGTTGTGGTCGAAATTCTGAGAGAACTCAAATAAATATCGACTCTGTCATAAACCTAAACCGATGTCTCGGTTTCGCAACTGTGTCGACCGACACATACACTTGTGTCGATCGACACAAGTCATTTCTCTCGATATGGGCCCAAGTGATTTAAACTAACGGCCCAACTCTCTGCACAAATACAGTAAATGCCTTGCACCTTACCGTATTCATTCCATGTTAACTTTCCCGTTAGCTATGGTGTGTGACCCTTTGGGATCATACAATACTGGTAATAAGTCCTAAACTTATAGATCAAGAGCGGACTCTAGCAAGTCATCATGATCACCCAGTATTTATGACTTATGTCTGATCTCGACATTTATCATACTTTCTAGAGATAGTACGGTAGATTTCAGGACATTCCCAACAATCTCCCACTTGTACTGGAATCCTACAAAGGACATTCCCAACAATCTTCCGATTGTACTGGAATCCTACATTCCCTAGTCCTTTTGTCTTAATATCTCGATCTGGCATAAGGCAAGATGCGTGTCATCCTTATATAGCCAGACCATGTTTATCGGACCAGATTTGATACTGACAATGCAAACGACTTGGGCAAGTCCGTTTGGGAATGGCCATTCTCTTACCAGCTATCAAATCTCCGATTGGCCTAGAGATATTACCTCCGTTAAACGGCAGGGACAAATCCCATCTTGTTCCATCACTATGAACTACACAATTCATAATACACCCAACCAAGGTCCGTATAGCTCCCAGTTACGAAACAGCGTTAGACAATGATCAAAGCGCATTACTCCATGTGCAGCCACATGCATGCGAACTCAGGTCTAAGGACTATACTCTATAGTCGTATATGAGAACTTCTTATGACACAGATATTAATATCTTGCAGAGTTCTCATTAGCGGGCCATGTCCGGTCATATGCTCCCCTACATATACCTATGTGTCGACTTTGATGCCGCGCATCTATGACCCCTCGAAACCTAGTCATAAGTCTCAACACAATCTAGTCTCAACAGGTTGTTGTTGTTCCAATTTCAACAACCTTCGACTATGGACATTATAATTTATGTCACTTCGTTAAATATGGGGTTTCAGGATCAAGTCTACTCATGTACTTCGATGGCCCATATATAATGACATGAATTATTTTGGAACGATTATTTTATATCACAGTTAAAAATAATCCAGAAAAAAAATTTCATTAACATTTAAGAAAATGTTTACAAGAACCAATCAAAATAACTAAAACAAACGCCCTCACAACTCCCACTCAAAAAGAGATTACATTTGAATATCTCTAATTCCTACAGCAGCAGTATGCAACTCGTGCTTAGGTCTCGGGAGTGGCTTTGTCAACGGGTCAGCCACGTTCTCATCAGTGGGAACTCTGCTGACCATCACTTCGCCTCTATTCACTATATCACGAATCAGGTGATACCTTCTCATAATGTGTTTGGATTTCTGATGATGTCTCGGTTCCTTGGCTTGAGCAATTGCACCATTGTTGTCACAATACAGTGCCAAAGGCTCAGTGGCATTAGGGAATACACCGAGTTCAATCAAGAAGTTCCTAATCCAAACTCCTTCCTTCGCAGCTTCCGAAGCAGCGATGTATTCAGCTTCAGTTGTGGAATCTGCCACGGTGCTCTGCTTGGAACTCTTCCAACTTACCGCACCGCCATTCAGACAGAAGATGTAGCCAGACTGTGACCGGAAATCATCCTTATCTGTCTGAAAACTTGCATCTGTGAATCCACTGATTTCAAGCACTTCACTTCCTCCGTAAACCAAGAACTTATCCTCAGTATTTCTCAAATACTTCAGGATATTCTTTACGGCAATCCAGTGACTCTCACCTGGATTAGACTGGTACCTACTCGTCATGCTTAGTACATAAGCAACATCAGGACGAGTACAGATCATGGCATACATGATAGATCCTATAGACGAGGCATAAGGAATCCTACTCATGCGCTTAAGCTCATCAGGTGTTTTAGGACACTGATCCTTGCTTAGTGCAGCACCATGTATCATCGGCGTGAATCCCTTCTTGGAATTTTCCATTCCGAATCGATGCAGAACTTTGTCTATGTAGGAATCTTGACAAAGTCCAATCAGCTTTTTAGATCTGTCTCTAAAGATTCGGATTCCAAGAACATACGCGGCTTCACCCATGTCCTTCATGGAAAAACAACTTCCCAGCCAGTCTTTAACAGACTTCAGCATTTGAATATCATTTCCAATAAGCAATATGTCATCGACATATAGGATAAGAAATGCCACTTTGCTCCCACTAGTTTTCTTATACACACATTGTTCCTCTTGGTTTCTGATGAAGTCAAAGTTCTTTATTGCTTCATCAAAACGAAGATTCCAACTCCTCGATGCTTGCTTCAATCCATAAATGGATTTGTGAAGTTTGCATACTTTCCCAGCATTCTTAGGATCAATGTAACCGTCAGGCTGTGTCATGTACACATCCTCTTCCAAGATTCCATTCAGGAAGGCGGTTTTTACATCCATCTGCCAAATCTCATAGTCATAATGAGCTGCAGTTGCTAGGAGAATCCGAATTGATTTCATCATCGCCACTGGTGAATAGGTTTCATCATAGTCTATACCATGAATTTGCTTGAAACCTTTTGCCACCAACCTGGCCTTGTAAATCTGGACATTTCCATCCACGTCTATCTTCTTCTTGAAGATCCATTTACACTCGATGGCTTTTGCACCAGCAGGTAAATCAACCAGTGAAAACACTCGGTTAGCAGACATGGAGTCCATCTCGGATTCTGTGGCTTCACGCCACTTTAAGGAGTCAGGGCCCATCACGCTCT
This sequence comes from Orychophragmus violaceus, assembly GCA_030180135.1. Lineage (NCBI taxonomy): Eukaryota > Viridiplantae > Streptophyta > Magnoliopsida > Brassicales > Brassicaceae > Orychophragmus > Orychophragmus violaceus. The sequence continues at coordinate 53,185,983 of CM058231.1, read as the reverse complement.
GATACCACTGTAGGATTATGGGTGTTTTCCATGGTTTAATTCTCAATTACAACCTAACACATAATCTTAAACAGATCTAGGTTCTTGTAACTGAATCATAAAACAAACCTGATCATTACCTTTCTGTTTGCAGCGGATTGATGGATGGTAATGATGAGATCAGCTAGAACAGATCAGATGCCTGTTCCTCCTTCAGTATCCACACTCTTACAAGCCGGGATGGTTGCTAGACCAAAGCAATGGATTGATCAGAGAGAGAAGAGAGACGGCTCACGTTTTAGGTCGCAGACCATTCGAGTCGAAATTCTAAGACAACTCAAATAAATATCGACTCTGTTATAAACCTAAACCGATGTCTCGGTTTCGCAACTGTGTCGACCGACACATACACTCGTGTCGATCGACACAAGTCATTTGTCTCGATATGGGCCCAAGTGATTAAACTAACGGCCCAACTCTCTGCACAAATACAGTAAATGCCTTGCATCTTACCGTATTCATTCCATGTTAACTTTCCCGTTAGCTATGGTGTGTGACCCTTTGGGATCATACAATACTGGTAATAAGTCCTAAACTTATAGATCAAGAGCGGACTCTAGCAAGTCATCATGATCACCCAGTATTTATGACTTATGTCTGATCTCGACATTTATCATACTTTCTAGAGATAGTACGGTAGATTTCAGGACATTCCCAACAATCTCCCACTTGTACTGGAATTCTACAAAGGACATTCCCAACAATCTTCCGATTGTACTGGAATCCTACATTCCCTAATCCTTTTGTCTCAATATCTCGATCTGGCATAAGGCAAGATGCGTGTCATCCTTATATAGCCAGACCATGTTCATCGGACCAGATTTGATACTGACAATGCAAACGACTTGGGCAAGTCCGTTTGGGAGTGGCCACTCTCTTACCAGCTATCAAGTCTCCGATTGGCCTAGAGATATTACCTCCGTTAAACGGCAGGGACAAATCCCGTCTTGTTCCATCACTATGAACTACACAATTCATAATACACCCAACCAAGGTCCGATGAGCAGTAATGCCAGAGAAAAATTTCCTGTACTTCATTGTCTCTACTGATTACTTCAGTGAGTGTGACTGTGTTCATTTGATGAGACACAAGTCGGAATTCTTTGACATGGTCGAAAGAGTTCCAGAATGAAGTATAGAATCTGAATGACACAAGTATTAAGACTCTGAATTAGATCACGAGTGAGAATACTTAAGTCATTGATTGTGTGATCATCTGAATGAGTGTGAAGTCGTTTCGCAGCTCATTTCTCCTGAAAACCTAGAGGTGTTTCTGTGAGAATGAATCAGATCTTATTAGAAATGATTAAAGATGAGTCACACGAATCTTCCATGATATTCTTTAAGAATATCGCTCTAGAAATATCTAAGTTTACGCTGAAAAGTTCCACCGATATCAGTTGAAAGACACCACGTAAATGTGGATTGGAATCGATCCAAATTAGTCTTTACTGAGAAGCGGCGAAAGAGGTTGTTTGGAAAGTAGAGTTCATCACTGAACTAGATTTGATTCCCAGCGTAGTTAAGACTAGCTGCACATCAAAGGTCCAAACACCTTGAGGATAGGTATAACCTATTCCGCGAGATAAATGACAGAGGTGTTAAGTAGATAAGCAAGTTTCATCGAATGAGAATGTTGCTAATCTATTAACAGAGCCACTCCTCATGCCTAAGCACGAGTCGCGGACTGTAGCTGTAGGATGAGTGAAATTAAGATGTAGTCTTAATTTCAGTGGGAGTTTGTAAAGGGCTTTACTTAGTTATTTTGAAGGGTTCATGAAAACATAGCATTTTATGTTTGTGAAATCTAATGATTTCTGGATTATTTTAACTGTGATATAAAATAATCGTTCCAAAATGATTCATGTCATTATATATGGGCCATCGAAGTACATGAGTAGACTTGATCCTGAAACCCCATATTTAACGAAGTGACATAAATCAGAGTGTCCATAGTCGAAGGTTGTTGAAATTGGAACAACAACAACCTGTTGAGACTAGATTGTGTTGAGACTTATGACCAAGTTTCGAGGGGTCATAGATGCGCGGCATCAAAGTCGACACATAGGTATATGTAGGGGAGCATATGACCGGACATGGCCCGCAAGATGAGAACTCTGCAAGATATTAATATCTGTGTCATAAGAAGTTCTCATATACGACTATAGAGTATAGTCCTTAGACCTGAGTTCGCATGCATGTGGCTGCACAGAGAATTTCAATAAACCGATTCTCATCAGCTCTAATCTGATCTTGCCATTACCACCAATTTCCGCTGCAAAGGTAAAGATCAGGTTTGTTTTATGATTCGTTTGCCAAGAACCTAGATCTGTTTAAGGATTTGTGTTAGGTTGCAATTACTGTTGGATTATATGTGTGTTCATGGTTCAATTGACAGATTGCAACCTAGCACATATATCTCAGATCTAGGTGATTTGCAGAACGAATCATAAACCAAACCTGATCATTACCTTTCAGTTTGCAGCGGATTGATGGACGGTAATGATGAGATCAGCTAGAACAGATCAGATGCCTGTTCCTCCTTCAGTATCCACACTCTTATAAGCCGGGATGGTTGCTAGACCAAAGCAATGGATTGATCAGAGAGAGAAGAGAGACGGCTCACGTTTTTGGTTTCTAACTGTTGTGGTCGAAATTCTGAGAGAACTCAAATAAATATCGACTCTGTCATAAACCTAAACCGATGTCTCGGTTTCGCAACTGTGTCGACCGACACATACACTTGTGTCGATCGACACAAGTCATTTCTCTCGATATGGGCCCAAGTGATTTAAACTAACGGCCCAACTCTCTGCACAAATACAGTAAATGCCTTGCACCTTACCGTATTCATTCCATGTTAACTTTCCCGTTAGCTATGGTGTGTGACCCTTTGGGATCATACAATACTGGTAATAAGTCCTAAACTTATAGATCAAGAGCGGACTCTAGCAAGTCATCATGATCACCCAGTATTTATGACTTATGTCTGATCTCGACATTTATCATACTTTCTAGAGATAGTACGGTAGATTTCAGGACATTCCCAACAATCTCCCACTTGTACTGGAATCCTACAAAGGACATTCCCAACAATCTTCCGATTGTACTGGAATCCTACATTCCCTAGTCCTTTTGTCTTAATATCTCGATCTGGCATAAGGCAAGATGCGTGTCATCCTTATATAGCCAGACCATGTTTATCGGACCAGATTTGATACTGACAATGCAAACGACTTGGGCAAGTCCGTTTGGGAATGGCCATTCTCTTACCAGCTATCAAATCTCCGATTGGCCTAGAGATATTACCTCCGTTAAACGGCAGGGACAAATCCCATCTTGTTCCATCACTATGAACTACACAATTCATAATACACCCAACCAAGGTCCGTATAGCTCCCAGTTACGAAACAGCGTTAGACAATGATCAAAGCGCATTACTCCATGTGCAGCCACATGCATGCGAACTCAGGTCTAAGGACTATACTCTATAGTCGTATATGAGAACTTCTTATGACACAGATATTAATATCTTGCAGAGTTCTCATTAGCGGGCCATGTCCGGTCATATGCTCCCCTACATATACCTATGTGTCGACTTTGATGCCGCGCATCTATGACCCCTCGAAACCTAGTCATAAGTCTCAACACAATCTAGTCTCAACAGGTTGTTGTTGTTCCAATTTCAACAACCTTCGACTATGGACATTATAATTTATGTCACTTCGTTAAATATGGGGTTTCAGGATCAAGTCTACTCATGTACTTCGATGGCCCATATATAATGACATGAATTATTTTGGAACGATTATTTTATATCACAGTTAAAAATAATCCAGAAAAAAAATTTCATTAACATTTAAGAAAATGTTTACAAGAACCAATCAAAATAACTAAAACAAACGCCCTCACAACTCCCACTCAAAAAGAGATTACATTTGAATATCTCTAATTCCTACAGCAGCAGTATGCAACTCGTGCTTAGGTCTCGGGAGTGGCTTTGTCAACGGGTCAGCCACGTTCTCATCAGTGGGAACTCTGCTGACCATCACTTCGCCTCTATTCACTATATCACGAATCAGGTGATACCTTCTCATAATGTGTTTGGATTTCTGATGATGTCTCGGTTCCTTGGCTTGAGCAATTGAACCATTGTTGTCACAATACAGTGCCAAAGGCTCAGTGGCATTAGGGAATACACCGAGTTCAATCAAGAAGTTCCTAATCCAAACTCCTTCCTTCGCAGCTTCCGAAGCAGCGATGTATTCAGCTTCAGTTGTGGAATCTGCCACGGTGCTCTGCTTGGAACTCTTCCAACTTACCGCACCGCCATTCAGACAGAAGATGTAGCCAGACTGTGACCGGAAATCATCCTTATCTGTCTGAAAACTTGCATCTGTGAATCCACTGATTTCAAGCACTTCACTTCCTCCGTAAACCAAGAACTTATCCTTAGTATTTCTCAAATACTTCAGGATATTCTTTACGGCAATCCAGTGACTCTCACCTGGATTAGACTGGTACCTACTCGTCATGCTTAGTGCATAAGCAACATCAGGACGAGTACAGATCATGGCATACATGATAGATCCTATAGCCGAGGCATAAGGAATCCTACTCATGCGCTTAAGCTCATCAGGTGTTTTAGGACACTGATCCTTGCTTAGTGCAGCACCATGTATCATCGGCGTGAATCCCTTCTTGGAATTTTCCATTCCGAATCGATGCAGAACTTTGTCTATGTAGGAATCTTGACAAAGTCCAATCAGCTTTTTAGATCTGTCTCTAAAGATTCGGATTCCAAGAACATACGCGGCTTCACCCATGTCCTTCATGGAAAAACAACTTCCCAGCCAGTCTTTAACAGACCTTCCTATATCCCTTTGGGGATATGCTTTGCTCACCGCAACGTTCACACTGAACAGAGTGCCATCAAAGACAGTAGCAAAGACACCATATGAGATATGGACTGGAAAAGCTCCAGCAATGTCTTTTCTCAGAATTTGGGGTTGTGAAGCCTATGTCAAAAGATTAATCTCAGACAAGCTTACACCAAAATCTGACAAATGCTACTTCATTGGTTATCCTAGGGATACCAAGGCTTATTACTTCTATCTGCGATCCGAGAACAAAATCTTTGTTGCTCGGGATTGTACTTTTCTTGAAAGGGAGTTTCTCTCTAGAAAAGATAGTGGGAGTAAGGTACAACTTGATGAAATTCAAGAAGGACAGGAACCTGTGCAACCTAATGAGGAAGAACAGCAGGATGAATTACATGAAGTTGTAATAGAACCTGAACCTGCAGTACCTGAAGTTCGAAGATCCGGAAGGATCCGTCAGGAACCTGATAGATATCAGGGGTTCCTTGTGACTAATTGCTCTGATACCACTGTAGGATTATGGGTGTTTTCCATGGTTTAATTCTCAATTACAACCTAACACATAATCTTAAACAGATCTAGGTTCTTGTAACTGAATCATAAAACAAACCTGATCATTACCTTTCTGTTTGCAGCGGATTGATGGATGGTAATGATGAGATCAGCTAGAACAGATCAGATGCCTGTTCCTCCTTCAGTATCCACACTCTTACAAGCCGGGATGGTTGCTAGACCAAAGCAATGGATTGATCAGAGAGAGAAGAGAGACGGCTCACGTTTTAGGTCGCAGACCATTCGAGTCGAAATTCTAAGACAACTCAAATAAATATCGACTCTGTTATAAACCTAAACCGATGTCTCGGTTTCGCAACTGTGTCGACCGACACATACACTCGTGTCGATCGACACAAGTCATTTGTCTCGATATGGGCCCAAGTGATTAAACTAACGGCCCAACTCTCTGCACAAATACAGTAAATGCCTTGCATCTTACCGTATTCATTCCATGTTAACTTTCCCGTTAGCTATGGTGTGTGACCCTTTGGGATCATACAATACTGGTAATAAGTCCTAAACTTATAGATCAAGAGCGGACTCTAGCAAGTCATCATGATCACCCAGTATTTATGACTTATGTCTGATCTCGACATTTATCATACTTTCTAGAGATAGTACGGTAGATTTCAGGACATTCCCAACAATCTCCCACTTGTACTGGAATTCTACAAAGGACATTCCCAACAATCTTCCGATTGTACTGGAATCCTACATTCCCTAATCCTTTTGTCTCAATATCTCGATCTGGCATAAGGCAAGATGCGTGTCATCCTTATATAGCCAGACCATGTTCATCGGACCAGATTTGATACTGACAATGCAAACGACTTGGGCAAGTCCGTTTGGGAGTGGCCACTCTCTTACCAGCTATCAAGTCTCCGATTGGCCTAGAGATATTACCTCCGTTAAACGGCAGGGACAAATCCCGTCTTGTTCCATCACTATGAACTACACAATTCATAATACACCCAACCAAGGTCCGTATAGCTCCCAGTTACGAAACAGCGTTAGACAATGATCAAAGCGCATTACTCCATGTGCAGCCACATGCATGCGAACTCAGGTCTAAGGACTATACTCTATAGTCGTATATGAGAACTTCTTATGACACAGATATTAATATCTTGCAGAGTTCTCATCTTGCGGGCCATGTCCGGTCATATGCTCCCCTACATATACCTATGTGTCGACTTTGATGCCGCGCATCTATGACCCCTCGAAACTTGGTCATAAGTCTCAACACAATCTAGTCTCAACAGGTTGTTGTTGTTCCAATTTCAACAACCTTCGACTATGGACACTCTGATTTATGTCACTTCGTTAAATATGGGGTTTCAGGATCAAGTCTACTCATGTACTTCGATGGCCCATATATAATGACATGAATCATTTTGGAACGATTATTTTATATCACAGTTAAAATAATCAAGAAATCATTAGATTTCACAAACATAAAATGCTATGTTCTCATGAACCCTTCAAAATAACTAAGTAAAGCCCTTTACAAACTCCCACTGAAATTAAGACTACATCTTAATTTCACTCATCCTACAGCTACAGTCCGCGACTCGTGCTTAGGCATGAGGAGTGGCTCTGTTAATAGATTAGCAACATTCTCATTCGATGAAACTTGCTTATCTACTTAACACCTCTGTCATTTATCTCGCGGAATAGGTTATACCTATCCTCAAGGTGTTTGGACCTTTGATGTGCAGCTAGTCTTAACTACGCTGGGAATCAAATCTAGTTCAGTGATGAACTCTACTTTCCAAACAACCTCTTTCGCCGCTTCTCAAGCTGCGAAATGTTCAGCTTAAGTCATGGAGTCAGCTACAGTGCCTTGCACCGCCAGATAGACACAAGATATAGCCGGACTGTGACCAGGAAGTATCTTTGTCTATTGGAAACTTGCCTTTCAGACTCTATCGACTTGTAGCACCTCACTTTCTCCGTAAATCAAGAACTTATCCTAAGTATTCCTCAAATACTTCAGAATATTCTTTACGGCAATCCAGTGATTCTTTGCTGGATTTGACTGGTCTTTACTTGTCTTGCTTAACTTTAAAGCAACATCAAAACAAGTACGTGTCATGACATACATGATAGATCCAATTGCCGTCGCATATGGAATCCTATCCATGCATTCAAGCTCAGCAGATATCGCAGAACACTATATCTCGCTTAATGAATTGCCATGTGACATTGGCATAAAACCCTTCTTGGATTGCTGATTACGTGTAGGACTTTGTCAATTTAAGAATCCTGACTTTGTCCTACCAGCTCTTTTGGATCTCTATCTTTAGATCCAAAATCCAAGAACTTCGTGGCTTTATTCATATCATTCATAAAACCAACTCCCAATCCAGTCCTTTACCGACTGCAGCATTGGGACGTTATATTCGAGAATCAGTATGTCATCGACATACACTATGAGAATTGCAATATTGCTCCCACTTATCTTTTAGTAAACGCACAGTTCCGCTTCGTTCCTGTTCGAGTCAAAACCTTGACTACTTCAACAGAACGAAGATTCCAACTCCGATATGTTTGCTTCCATCCATGAATGGATCAATGAAGCTAACTTACACTCAGTGTAATTTCTCGGAGTCCGGGCTTACTTTCGCTTCTTTGAATTTCGCAGGTTCGTCGCTTTCAATGATCATCAGATCATGCGAACTTTCAATGATCATCAGGTTCAACTAATGACGAGAAATCACTCTCGGATTAGTGACTGATTCATTTTTATCTGCGAACTTCAGGCTCTACAGGTGTAGATTCTACAGAAATCTGTAAATCCATCCGTTGCTCTCCCTCAACAGGTTGAGCAGTCTCCTGTATTTCTCGAATTTCTTCGAGTTATACTTTTACTCCCACTGTTCTTCTTGGAAAATTACTTCCCTTCTTAGAAAACAGAATGGACGTAAAAGATAACAAGCCTTGGTTTCCCTAGGACAACCAGCGAAGTAGCTCAACTACAAATACTCAGTAAAGACTAATTTGGATCGATTCCAATCCACATTTACGTGGTGTCTTTCAACTGATATCGGTGGAACTTTTGCCTTGCATCTTACCGTATTCATTCCATGTTAACTTTCCCGTTAGCTATGGTGTGTGACCCTTTGGGATCATACAATACTGGTAATAAGTCCTAAACTTATAGATCAAGAGCGGACTCTAGCAAGTCATCATGATCACCCAGTATTTATGACTTATGTCTGATCTCGACATTTATCATACTTTCTAGAGATAGTACGGTAGATTTCAGGACATTCCCAACAATTACGACTATAGAGTATAGTCCTTAGACCTGAGTTCATCATGCTTTCTAGCATGTGAATTGGTACGCCTTGACCTTGTCAAACGTCGTTCCGTAACTGGCGGCTATAAAGGCATTGCTTAGGCGTATCATGAAGTGTGTGTAGAAACAGGGATGAAACAAGAAGGGATTTGTCCCTCCTATATAATAGGAGATAAATATCTCAGGGCCCATCGAAGATTTGATACTGAGAAAATGCATGGCCGTGCTCAAACGAGGTGATTGTCAGTCGTTTGTTTTATTAGTATAGATTAGGAGTTCGATGAACATGATGTTGGCTATAATAAGGATGACACAGTTTCTTGCCTTATGCCATATCGAGATATAGCGATAAAGGGATTATGGGAATAGATGATTCCAGTACAAGTGGGAGATTGTTGGGATTATGTCCTGAAATCATATTGTACTTATTCTGCATGATAGTTGTATTGTCGATATCGGACAATTCATGTGATACTAGGTGGTCATAATGTTTTGCTAGAAGCCGCTTATGACAAATGAGTTGTGACTCATTGCTAGTATTATGTGAACCTACAGGGTCACACACCTAACCAAGCTGGATACGCTTTGTATGGGATTGATCATTGGTATATGGTCTGGTAAATGTGTATTGGATACACATTGAATTCGAGTTTTAAGAGGTGTGTCGATCGACACCATTGGGTGTGTCGATCGACACAAGGCTGGTCCCGAAACTGATGTTTCGGTTTATGACTTAAACGTTTTGGGTTTAGTCCAATTATCGGTTTTAGTCATTCCAGGTATATATATATATGTTTATATGAACGACCTGGAACCCTAGTGGTGGAATTCGGCAGCCACCTCTCTAAACACAGGGATTCCCAGGAGATCCGATTCCCGACACTAGCATTCCGGCGGATTCCAGCTTCTGTGCGTGTAGACTGCAGTAGAGGCGCATCATCTGAGGCGCTCTTGATCTCAATTACCTGTTCATCATTCCACCGCAAATCACCAGGTAAACACGAGATCATCGGTAAGGATTCAATTAAATAAACCCTAGATCCTAGGCTATCTGGAACTAGTTAGGATTCTGAAAGCTGTTAGAATTGCTCAAGTTCCTTCAGTCCTGCCCTATGGTACTGCTGGCGGTGCCTCTATCATCTCGGCTGGTGGCGAGACTGGCTCGAACTGTGACTCAGTAGATGCTGGTGACATAACCATGTCGAACGGTGTACGGGGTGATCCAGGTCATGGATCCTGCTGATGATAAGGTCCGACCTGGTGCTCCAAGATATCCTCTAACATTGCTACCTGCTCATCTTCCTGCTGCTCCCAGTGCTGACGCTGCTCCGGCTCTATATGCTCCATATCCAAGTCAAAGCCAAATGGTAGCGGGCTCAACAAATAATCCTCCACACGAAGTGGCGGGGGAAACTCAGGCGCCTCAAGAAGTGGTGCCTGATACCTCGGTGGTACGTCTGATGCTGCGAGTATCTGTGGTACATCCGGCTCTGGCCACAGTGGTGGTAACAATGGCATCTCCACATCTGCGCCTCTTAAGAATCCCACCATCCCTGCGTAAGGGTCTCGGCTACCCGCATCATCCTCCATATATGCAGGTAAAGGGTCTGGAAGGGGCGACCAATCTACATGTGCTGCTCTGGCACCCTGTAACTGTCGCAATGGAACTGGTGGACGATACGACATACGAGATCCTCGTGAATGACCTGGCAAAGCTGGATATCCCTGATACTGAATCAACTGACCCTGCGGCGAACCGGCTGATCCCTGCTGACTCATGCTGCTCAACTGAAACTACTCTGCGCGCACACACACACCCCTCCACTCCACCCGGGACACACTGCTGCAAGACTGCAATCAAAACACAAAGACGAGTTAGTACAAATAATACGAAAGTTCTACTTTCCCATCCCAACCCCGGGTTTAATGGACGCGGCTCGGTTTCCTAATGGATGTTTGTGTGACATATTTGACTCGATAAAACACGGAAAACACTCAAAAATGAAATGTTTTGAAACCCATGCAGAACCATGCTCTGATACCACCTTTTCTGTAACGCCCCTTTCCCATTCTCCGCTGACCGTCGAGCTGACCGGTCAACAATCAAACAAGAACATGACCGATCGAACCCGTGCAAGTCGAACGAGAAAAGTTCGCCACAGGACGAAGCCAAAGACAGATCAGTTTGAGACAAAGGCTCGCACCAATCCATCTTCGACTCCGCTATCCTTATGTCCATAGTACAAAGCGGTACCACTTGAACTACTTCTATGAGTTGTGTCGGTTCGGACAAAACCCACTATCAGGGAAACTATTTCATTTTTGAGTAATCAAACGTTAAGTACAACGTTTAACGGGTTTTACAAATAATCATCGCTATAAACACACAATCAATCAGAAACACGAAATGGCGCAGATGCCGAACCGAAATAAAACATCCAAAACCCCGAATAAAATCCCGTCACAAGCCATCCCGAAACTACACCGAGGACCTCCCGCGTCCGTCGCTGCTAAACCTGAAAAACACAAAAAGAGTCTAATGAGCGATCTAAGATCACCCAGTGAATCGGCTCCCCATTAACGGCTTCTAGTCTATCTAGGGTCTACAGAGTCCCGCCCCAAAACCCCAAAATAACAATCAATGAAAGAAATGGGCGATCACGCACTACCACGTCGTGATAAACCCACAACACACAATCAATGCCAAAGATAAGGAGAATTAGGGAAATCGAAGGCACTGCGGCACATGTCCTCGATTAGACTCGGTCTATCTAACGCGCAACGAAAGAAATAACAAACAACACTAGGCCATATGATATCGGTAACTTCCACGGGTTTACGTCGTCACCTATATGGTAACTAACCCACGACTCCTAAACGTGTACACAAGGTCCCACGATTAGGACACCGTTCTCCGTACATCGATACGCGGTGACTCGGACTACCCCTAGATAGCCAGAGTTCCCATGTGATTCAGCCCTAGGACATGAACCCGTATTCTCCGAATCACACACCTACCGGCGTCACCCGATAGGTTAACACCATACCGGAATCACCATGATCTGGTTAGGTAAAACCCGAGGATCCAATCGGGTCGGAAGTACCGGAACGTGAACAAAACCTAGGCTTGTAGAATCTAACGCACTCTAGAGTCCTAATGCAGAAATATAAACACGCAGACTCGCTAGGACTCTAGCACAATTCACGCAATCAACATCAATAATAAAAGAATCCCCAACCATTCCGCAAGCCATTACACTACCAATACCACCGCTCTGACTAGGTAAGATACCTAGTCAGCACCAACCAACTTACCCGGTCCCGTGACCGGAGTAAGTGTCCACAACAACTGCTTGGCCCAACACCGAGCAGTCTAACAAGCCTGCACACAAAGCTCACAACAACAACATAATAATCACGCAATCACAATCAGTCACAACAAACACTACACAAGCAGGCCTATTAGGGTAACTAAGTATTTTAATCCGTTCTTATTCGCTACCTTGGGTTAGCGGATTGCTAACCCGTAGACGGCTTACAACTCACACCACTTCTTTTGCTTATCTCTTTCTAGATATCTTTTAACAACTCCTCATTCCGTCGGTTTAGAGTTAGTAAACTTACTAACTCCCCGACGTCTCATTATTATTTAATTGATTCATTACCCATTCCCGCTATTAAACCTAAACCCAATCCCGTTAGAATATTCTATACGTTCGTTTAGGTTTAACTCGTATTTTTATGTTGTCTTAATTCCAGTATATAGATTCATTCGTTAACGTTCTTATACATATATAATGCATATACGGTCCTAATCAAACGGTGTTTATATGAATGCATCAACCAATCGTTACTAACAACCTAAGGGCACGCAATTGATTAACCTTGTTAATTTTAAAACCCTAACATGCTTATCTGATCCTAACCGGTTTATCATTAAACGTCCATTAAATTATCAATTACTAATCATGTTATTAACGGGTATGCAATCCTAGTACTACGGTTTCTCGATTCCTGGTCTATATGAATTTAAAGGTTTGCGAGCCGACTCACAGTGAGATAGGTGCGGAAATGGCGGCTCGATGCAGATGTGAATCCCGAGACACCCGACTCGAATTCCAAACTCCCGATCACCCGAATACCAAACTCCGAACTACGAACACTTCGGAAATCTCAAAACGGCCGTGGACAAAGCGTTGACCGACTTGGTCTCCGGCGTTGACCGGCGGTTGACCGCGTTGACCGGCGACTTTGACCATTGAACATTGACCGAAGGTTGACTGTTGACTCTGACTTGAACCAGTTGACCTTCCTTGAACCAGATAAACCAACTGAATTAATGCAACCCAACTAAACCAGTCTAATTAGAACCGGTTTGGTCAAAGGTTGACCGGTTTACTCTAACCGTTGATCAAGGCTGAACAAAGCCCAAACCAAACCCAATCTTGAACCAAACCATGCTGACCCAACCACTGAAGAACCGGCTTGAAGATACGGCGGCGGTGGAGCTTCTCCGGCGACTACTCCGGCGTTGACCGACGGTGGTCCGGCGTTGACCGGCCGGTTCACCCCCTTTTCCGGCGACTCAGAAGACGATCCACCTATAAAACTGACCGCAAAGAAAAGATCTAGCCATCCATGGCTTCAAAACGTTCAGATCTGGTGAAGGAAGAGAGAGATCCATCAAACCCTAAACCGTGGATGCTTTCCGGCCAGATTCCGGTGAGCTCCAGTGATGGCGACGACGGTGGCTGGCTGAAGATTGTAGAGGAGGGAGAGAGGAAGCTACAGGACTGTTCAGAAGTGGATTTGGGTTTATAATGAAGAAGTTATGGGATTTTTGGTGTTGGAAGGTATGAAGAACACTATGAATGTTCTTGGAAGTTCTAGAGAGAGGTCGTGGGTTAGTCAATCCTGATTCAATTCCAGATTCAGATTGCATCCTAAACATGCTGATCTAGGTTCTTCTTCCAGAGTAGAAACAATTGATGATCTCACCTTATACCTGTTAATTGCAGCGGAAAGAGATGGTATGTCAGAGATCAGAGAGCCACCGAGAGATAACTCCTCCAGAGGTTCACACACGCACACCAATCAGGAAGAAGGCTGCTAGGCCACTAGGGGAACTCGGCGCAGAGAAAGAGAGAGTTTTCGGCTAGGGTTTTTGGTTCTGAACTCGAGTTTTATTTATAAAACTTGTCCGGTTCCGTTTGGGCCATTTGGCCCAAACACCAATTAACTCGACGGCATTCGCGCACTGTGTCGATCGACACGCCTTGTGCATCGATCGACACACAGTGCCTAAACCGTTTTATTCTCTCTAAGTACAGTAAATGCCTAGCACTTTTACCGTACTTCTGCTAAACCATTCCTACACGTTTTCCTGTTAGCTTAGGCGTGTGACCCATATGGGATCATATAATAAAGGCAATAAGTCCAAGACTTATAGATCATGAGCGGACTCTAGCAAGCCATCATGACCCCCAGTATTATATGACTTATGTCTGATCATTGACATACTCTTACTTTCTAGAGACAGTACCGAGATTACTGGACACAATTCCAACAATCTCCCACTTGTACTGGAATCTCTGTATTCATAATCCTTTTGTCACAATATCTCGATTAGTCATAAGGCAAGATTAGTGTCATCCTTATAAAGCCTAATCTTGTTCATCGGACTCTGATTTGATACTGACAATCCAAACGACTCGGGACAGTCCGTTTGAGCATGGCCATGCATTTTCCAGTATTCAAATCTCCGATTGGCCTAGAGATATTCACTCCATTTATATTGGAGGGACAAATCCCGTCTTGTTCCATCACTGTAAACTACTCATTTCATAATACACCCAAACAAGGTCCTTATAACTATCGCAGAACGATAGCGTTAGACAATGATCAAAGTGCATCAGTCCATGTGCAGTCACATGCATGCGAACTCAGGTCTAAGGACTATACTCTATAGTCGTAGTGAGAATCTCTTATGACACAGATATAAATATCCTGAAGAGTTCTCATAAGCGGGTCTTGTCCGGTCGTATGTTCCCAAACATACACCTATGTACTGACTTTGATGCCGCGCATCTATGACACACTGAGACTTTGTCATAAGTCACGTACCAATCCAGTCTCACACGGTTGTTGGTGTTCCAATTTCAACAACCTTCGACTAGGGACAGGATGATATAAGCCATCTATCAAATATAGGGTCTCATGATCAAGCTAAATGACTTCGATGACTCAAGATCAAGTCATTTACTTCGATGACCTATAAAATGGTTCATATCATTTTGGAACGATTATTTCATCACAGTTAAAATAATCTTGAAATAATAATTTCATTAAACATCTTAAATGTTGTTTCAAGAACATATCCAATAACTAAATAAAGCCCTTTAATAACTCCCACTGAAATTAAGACTACATCTTAATTTCACTTATCCTACAGCAACAGTCCGCGACTCGTGCTTAGGCCTAAGGAGTGGCTTCGTTAATAGATTAGCAACGTTCTCATTCGTTGAAACTTGCTGATCTACTTAACATCTCTGTCATTTATCTCACTGAATAGGTTATACCTATCCTCAAGGTGTTTGGACCTCTGATGTGCAGCTAGTCTCATCTATGCTGGAAATCACATCAAGTTCAGTGACGAACTCTTCTTTCCAAACAACCTCTTTCGCCACTTCCCAAGTTGCGAAATGTTCAGCTTAAGTCATGGAGTCAGCAACAGTGCCTTGCACCGCCAGATAGACACAAGATATAACCGGACTGTGATCGGAAATCATCTTTGTCTATTGGAAACTTGCCTTTCAGACTCTACCGACTCGTAGCACCTCACTTTCTCCGTAACTCAAGAATTTATCCTTAGTATTCCTCAAATACTTTAGGATATTCTTTACGGCAATCCAGTGATTCTTTGCTGGATTTGACTGGTCTTTACTTGTCTTGCTTAACATTAAAGCAACATCAAACAAGTACGTTTCATGGCATACATGATAGATCCAATTGCCGACGCATATGGAATCTTATCCATGCATTTAAGCTCAGCAGTTATCGTAGGACACTGTGTCTTGCTTAACGTAATGCCATGTGACATTGGCATAAAACCCTTCTTGGAATGCTGAAAACGTGTAGGACTTTGTCGAGATAAGAATCCTGACTTTGTCCTACCAGCTCTTTCGGATCTCTATCTTTAGATCCAAAATCCAAAAACATACGTGGCTTTACCCATGTCAATCAGTAGAACCAACTCCCAAGCCAGTCCTTAACCGACTGCAGCATTGGGACGTCTTTTCCGAGAATCAGTATGTCATTGACATACAAAATGAGAAATGCAATATCGCTCCCACCAATCTATTAGTAAACGCACAGTTCCAATTCGTTCCTGTTCAAGTCAAAACCTTGACTACTTCAACAGAACGAAGATTCCAACTCCGATATGTTTGCTTCCATCCATGAATGGATCGATGAAGCTAACTTACATAAAATGTAATTTTTCGGAGAGTTAGGGTTCACTATCGCTTCTTTGAATTTCGCAGATTCGTCGCTTTCAATGATCATCAGATCATGCGAACTTTCAATGATTATCAGGTTCAACTAATGACGAGAAATCACTCTCGGATTAGTAACTGATTCATTCATATCTGCGAACTTCAGGCTCCACAGGTGTAGATTCTACAGAAATCTGTAAATCCTTCCGCTGCTCTCCCTCAATAGGTAAAGCAGCCTCCTGTATTTCTCGAATTTCTTCGAGTTATACTTTTACTCCCACTGTTCTTCTTGGAAAATAACTTCCCTTCTTAGAAAACAGAATGGACGTAAAAGTAACAAGCCTTGGTTTCCTTCGGACAAGGCTTCACAGGTGTAGATTCTACAGAAATCTGTAAATCCATCCGTTGCTCTCCCTCAACAGGTTGAGCAGCCTCCTGTATTTCTCGAATTTCTTCGAGTTATACTTTTACTCCCACTGTTCTTCTTGGAAAATAACTTCCCTTCTTAGAAAACAGAATGGACGTAAAAGTAACAAGCCTTGGTTTCCTTCGGACAACCAGCGAAGTAGTACAACTACAAATACTCAGTAAAGACGAATTTGGATCGATTCCAATCCACATTAACGTGGTGTCTTTCAACTGATATTTGTGGAATTATTTCAGCGTAAACTTAGATATTTTAGAGCGTTATTCTTAAATAATATCATGGAAGATTCGTGTGACTCATCTTTAATCATTTCTAATAAGATCTGATTCTTTCTCACAGAAAAACCTTCAGGTTTTCAGGAGAAATGAGCTGTGAAACGATTTCACACTCATTAAGATGATCACACAATCAATGACTTAAGTATTCTCACTCGTGATTTAATCCAGAGTCTTAATACTTTTGTCATTCAGATCCTATACTTCATTCTGGAACTCTTTCGACCATGTCAAAGAATTCCGACTTGTGTCTCATCAAATGAACACAGTCACACTCACTGAAGTAATCAGTAGAGACAATGAAGTACAGGAGATTTTCTCTGGCATTACTGCTTATTGGGCCACATACATGAGTATGTTCCAGGTCCAATAAGCCTTTGGGCCTTTCTCTAGCTCGGCTAAGATAGGCCCTTTACCTTTTGGTCTAGTAAACAGAATTCAAGTCTCATAAGACATTTTATCAAATGAGCCCAACAGTCCATGACTATGGGATTTCTGAATCCGACTTACTCTATGTGACCAAGACTTTTATGCCAAGGAAAATCAGGTTTAATTCATCAGATTTAAACCAATTCGGTATTTATGTTACATTTAGGCACTCTTTGGTTTAAGATATAAAACCCATTCCATGAATAGGGTGCTACAATTAATATTTCATTAAGATCAAAAGAACAAGACTTGTCTTTTATCAAAATGAAAAACATTCAAATTCTTACAAGAAAATGAAAGACAATTCTGCTTAAAGCAGGTACATTGTAGCAATTACTTAATACAAAACCAAGCCTAAAAGGGATCTATAAGTGAAAACCCTACGGCTGAGGCAGCATCCCAAGCTCCTTCCAGACATGTAGTTTCACTTGCCCTTCCTTCAACGTTCTACTGTTGCTTAGGCTCTGCATATTATCACAAATATCAGTGCCACAACCAGTATCCAATACCTTTAAGGTAGAACTTGAAGTAATAACATGAATACCTGAGGAAGTAGTCTCATACATCAACTTCAATTCCTCATCATCTTCCATGAATTTAATGCAATTTCTCTTCCAATGCCCTGTCTCCTTACAGTAGCAGCACTTACCAACGTAAGAGGTATCTGACTCGGGCTCAGAAGACACACGCTTGCCATGATTCAAAATCTGGACAACTTTGTCTTCACCCTTGTCAGCATTAGGTTTAGTAAACCTACCCTTCTCATTCATGAGATTGTACAGGGTACTCTTCACGTTTGGCTCAACTGTCTTGAGCATATCATGCAGTTCAGTCAGCGTCTTCGTTAAGCCTTTCTTGATATAGTTCCTTCTGAACTTATCATAGCTTGACGGCAGTGACTGCAGAATGATCTCAGTTGCCAATTCTTGGCTAACTGGATAATCCAGTTTCCTCAGGTTATCAATGTAACCCATCATTTTACTGACATGAGGACTCACTGGATGATCATTTGGTAGCTTGCAGCTAGTGAGAGACTTAACCAACTGGTATCTCTCCACTCTTATCTGCTCCTGAAATTTCAATTTCAGGCTGCTGATCATCTCTATTGGCGACTCCATGTTCTCATATTGCTTCCGCAAGTCTGAGTCCATGGTAGCCAATATCAG
Organism: Orychophragmus violaceus; assembly: GCA_030180135.1. NCBI lineage: Eukaryota > Viridiplantae > Streptophyta > Magnoliopsida > Brassicales > Brassicaceae > Orychophragmus > Orychophragmus violaceus. Next base: position 53,167,418 of record CM058231.1, on the reverse strand, counting down.
ACCACGCACATCTACCGCATCATTATAATGCTTATTCCAAGCATCATATACTGCATGAGAAGCATTGGACCCGATCCTCACGGGGAGAGCTCTCTCAAGGACATAGTCCTTTCTCTCCTGTCTGAGGACTAGCCTCAGGTTCCGCGACCAAGTCAAGAAATTTGATCCGTTCAGCTTGTCCATCTTAAGGACAGACCGGATCGAGAAAGTGTTTTGATTGTTTGTGCTAGTCATAACTGAAAATTAAGATAAAAGGATTTTAGTTAATATGTTCAATATGATTAATCTCGTATTAAATTTAATATGATTAATCACGCATTATATTCAATAACATAAGTTACCCTCAATAGAATATAATGATTCCAAGATCCACATATAACTAAGATTAAAGTGGGCCACTGGCCGTCACCCAACCTTAGCTTATATCGGTAAGCCCTATATCGGCTAATTATATCCGTGATATAACTCTTGGTTGTGAATCTGGGCCCGAGGCCCAATCCACTCTGATGTCTCAAGGCCCGGGACTCCCGATGGCCTAGTCAAGAAAACCAGACTATACAGTCATGTAATCATTAATGTCTGGGACTCCCAATGACATTTATGAATCACAAACCGTCTTATCCACGCAAAAGCAGACACCCTCACACTGTAAGGCCATGAATACAATTGAATGGGCTTCGACAGCTGACATAGAATGGACAAGACATCCAACGCTTGATATTATTTGAGGTTCGTAGGTTTATTTAAAAAATTCATTCCCAAAATAGAAGATTACTATTTCGGGAAACTTTCCATTTTTGGAAACCTACTATTTTTGGAAACTTTCTAAAATTGGAAACTTTCTAAAAACGGAAACTTTCTAACTTTAGAAATTTCTTTAAAATCCAAAACCCGCAAATCTAGAAACTTCTATAAATTAAGAAACTTTCTAATTTCAAAATTTCGGAAACTTTAATTTAAAATCGACTTTATAATTTTATAAAATAAATTTTAAATTAATCTGAAGAAAGACTCAAATAATTGGCCCAATTGTTTTAACTTCTTGGCCCGAGGCCCAAGAATTGGTCCATGTCCAAGACATGACCCAATTGTCCAATTAAATGACATAACCGGTCTGGTTCATTAAAATTGGTCTAACCAAATTTTAATTACTACGATGACCACAATTGTCAACCGGTTATTTACTAAACCGGATTTTCTCAATTTATTTGGTCCAACCAAATCAAATTAGAAAATCCTGGTTTAGGCACTAAATCCAATAATTCTTTCGACATTGGATTTCTTGTCCCGGTTTAACCAGACTTAATAAAATTATTAAATCTGTTTATTAAACCAGGACGAATTAATTTTAATCAAAATATTAAACCGAGCCTTAAACCAACCATGTCGATCGATGAACCAACCGTGTCGATCGATCCATCAACCGCATCGGTCGATGCTCTTAGCATCGATCCTGCATCGATCGTGCATCGATCCTGTATCGATCGATGCTCTCACGCATGCACGGAACCGAGCCAAAACCCTAACCGTGTCGATCGATGCACCAACCGCATCGGTCGATGCACCAACATCGAACCTGCATCGATCCTGCATCGATCGATGCTTTCACGCGTTAACAGGGTTAGCCGATAGACTGTATCGACCGATCCATGCGATCGTATCGATCGATCCATGCGATCTCCGATTGTATCGACCGATCCATGCGATCGTATCGATCGATCCATGCGATTCTGGCCGATTCTCATTCTCTCGGATTCGATCGCATATCAAATCATATAGCTTGATCATGCGATTTTTTCATATGTTTAGGTTTCAATTCTTGTTACTTAAGTGATTTCTCTTATCAGTAGTTGATTCAAAACACTTTTAAACAAGAAAAACAATCCTAAACTTGAATCTAAACAAGAAAAACCAGAACCAATAGCTCTGATACCACTGAAGGAATGTTTAGTCAATCCTGATTCAATTCCAGATTCAGATCATCCTAAACATGCTGATCTAGGTTCTTCTCGAATAGAAACAATTGATGATCTCACCTTATACCTGTTAATTGCAGCGGAAAGAGATGGTATGTCAGAGATCAGAGAGCCACCGATAGATAACTCCTCCAGAGGTTCACACACGCACACCAATCAGGAAGAAGGCTGCTAGGCCACCAGGGGAACTCGGCGCAGAGAAAGAGAGAGTTTTCGGCTAGGGTTTTTGGTTCTGAACTCGAGTTTTATTTATAAAACTTGTCCGGTTCCGTTTGGGCCATTTGGCCCAAACACCAATTAACTCGACGGCATTCGCGCACTGTGTCGATCGACACGCCTTGTGCATCGATCGACACACAGTGCCTAAACCGTTTTACCGTTTTATTCTCTCTAAGTACAGTAAATGCCTAGCACTTTTACCGTACTTCTGCTAAGATTACTGGACCATTCCTACACGTTTTCTATAAACTGATTCCTCATGAAATTAGATGAATTTAGAAAGTCGAATCACTCCATTCGGACTTACGTAGCTCCGGTTATGAATTTTTGAAGTTTCTTCGGGTTTGTCGGTTTCCGTTCCCGACAAGCCGTAAAACTTGTTTCTGCTCCGTTTTTTCCAATCCCGGTCTTCTAAATGTTCTTTATGTTGTTAAACATGAACATTTGGCCCGTCTTAGCTTCCGTCTCGAACTTTGGCATAATTACCATTTTACCCCTGACTTTGGTAAAATGACAATTTTGCCCCTTGTTGACTTTCTGCTGCCCGTTGACCGTATTTTGGATACGGGGTATCACAGATTTGCTAGAGAGAGGTGTGTTTTTGGAGAGTGAAGTGATTAGACCTCCTGTATGCAACACATACAATGAATCAAGCATTGATTCATTGAAATCAAATGGTGAGAGGTGGCGCCATATGAGTGCAAGAGGGAGGAAACTTGTCTCCTTGGGGTCTAATCTTCTTCCATAAATTGGTTCCAGCAAGTAAACCAATCCAATCTCCGTTTCACTCCGTTTGACCCGAAATAGCTAATTCCAAGTTTAATTTTATAAAAACCTCACAGCTGCTTCAATAAATCCCCCAAGTCTCCTTTTGAAATACTAGATGATTTTAGAAGCAGTTATAAGTTTGAATCACCTCAAACGGACACCCGTAGTTTCTGTTATGAATTTTACAAGTTTTGTTGGTTCTATAGGTTTCCTTTCCCTATAGTCCGAAAAACTTGTATAGAATCCGTTCTTGCTACTTTTTGTCTTATTAATGTTTTCTTTACTTAAAAAGAGAAATATTTGGCCCGTATCTGCTTCCGGCTCGCATTTTGGTAAAATTAACAAAATACCCCTCATTTTCTAAAAATTACAAAATTGCCCCGATTAACTTTTCTGCTGCCCGTTGACCCAATTTGTGGGACAAGGTATTACAACGGCGGGTAAGCTTCTCCCGTCGACGGAGGATTTGGAGGCAGACAGGCAGTGTAATATCCTGTTCCAAGAAATAGTCAACGGGCAGCAGAGAAGTCAACGGAGGGTATTTTCGTAATTTTTAGAAGATGAAGGGCATTTTGGTAATTTTACCAAAATGCGATCTGGAAGTGGAGACGGGCCAAGTGTTCTTATTTTTGTCCAAAAGAACATTTAGAAGACCAGACGTGGAAGAAACGAAGATTAAACGAGTTTTACGGACTATCAGGAAAGGAAACCGATAGAACCGATAAAACTTGTAAAATCCATAACGGGAGCTACGGGTGTCCGTTTGAGGCGATTCAAATTTCTAAATTCATATAAGATCTTCTAGAATCTGAAAATGAGACTTGGTGGATTTGTAGAAGCAGCTAAAGGATTTTTTTAAAATATTCAACGTAAAGCCGGTTTTTCCGAGAAACCGATACATCGTTCGGGCAAGAAAGAATCTAAAGTCCACCAAAAATTATGAAATTTTGACCGAAGCTACATTAGAAGATGAAGAAGATATGGGTTATTAAGGCTTAAAAATTCAAAATAAATTTTGATCAAGTTATGAATTTTGATCAAGTTATGAATTTTGAGTCCTTAATGGGTTATTAAGGCTTAAAAATTCAAAATAAATTCCTTGAGGCTTGGGAATGAGTCAGGGTATTTGGGACAGTTTACCAAGACCATATTGGACCTAAATCCAGCTCAGTATGAAGCATGGGCCACGAAATTTGAGCCCAAGAAATAGAAGCTTCTTAGGTGCATGAATCTCCAAAGATGTGTTGTCATCAATCCAAGGGCTGCATGGAGGAGGCTACAAGTGGATGGTGGATGATCAAATTCATTTTTTGTGGATAGTTTTTGGTGGAGAGGTCGTGGCTTAAGATGGAGAAGAATAGGTGACAAGTGGAAGGTGGAGATCTCTTCACTTTAGCTATAAAAGGAGGCCTCCACCCCTCACTTTTCTTCACACCAAAAACACTTCTCAACAAGAGTAGTGAAGAAGAGAGAAAGAAGAGAGGGAGAAGGGAGGAAGAAGAAGAAGAAGGAGGCGGCAAGAAGAAGGAAGAGGAGGAGGAGCCGGGAGAAGAAGAAGAAGCCGGAGGGAGGAGAGAAGAAGGAGAAGCCGGAGGGAGGAGAGAAGAAGGAGGATCCGGAGGGGAGAGAGAGGGAGGAGAGAGAGAAAAGGAGGAGAGAGAGTGAGAAAAATAGAAGAAAGATGGGGAAAGGAATATTAATACGTCGGAATATTCTAAAATATTCTTCGGAAAGGAATTTTTTCGACGTAATAATCTTCCCGATAAACCGGATTTCTTTTGTTTAGAAATAGGATAGACGGTTGTAGTAGCCATCATATGAGGGTTATCCGGAGGTTCGGAATCACCAAGGTCAAGTACGGGTCAAGTTCGAGTTCGTGCATTAAGGAGGTTCGGGTTCCAGTTCGCGGGTCTTGGGATTCATACCGTGTCAGAGCCGCCATTTCCGCGCCTATCTCATTGTGAGTCGGCTCACAAACTCATAGATTCATATAGACCATAAATTGATAAACCGTAGTGCTAGGATTGCATACCCGTTACTTAACCTAATTAGTAATCAATAATTAATTGGACGTTAATGATAAATCGGTTAGGATCAGATAAGCACGCTAGGTTTAAAGAATTAAATGGTAAATCAATTGTGTGCCGCTAGGTTGTTAGTATCGATTGGGTGATGCATTCATATAGACCGTTGTTTAGGACCGTATATGCATCTATATATGTATTAAGAACGATAATTAATGAATCTATATACGGGAATTAAGACGACATTAAAATATGGTTGAACCTCAACAAATGTATAGAATATTATAACGGGGTTGGGTTTTAGGTTTAATAGCGGGATTGAGTAATGAATAAAGTTAATTAATAATGAGACGTCGGGGAGTTAGTAAGTTTACTAACTCAAAACCGACGGATCGAGGAGTTAATAAAAGATATCTAGAATGGGTTAAATAAGGAATGTGGTGAGTTGGTAAGCCGTCTACGGGTTAGCAATCCGCTAACCCAAGGTAGCGGATGATAATGGATTAAAAGACTTAGAAACCCTAATAAACCTGCTTGTGTGTGATTGTGTGATTATGTGATTGTGTGATTGATTGTGATTGTGTGATTGTATTGCTGTTATTGTGAGCTTTGTGTGCAGGTTTGTTAGACTGCTCGGTGTTGGGCCGAGCAGTTATTGCGGACACTTACTCCGGTCACGGGACCGGGTAAGTTAGTGGTGCTGACTAGGTATCTTACCTAGTCAGAGCGGTGGTAGCATAGTGGCTTGCGGAATGGTTGGAGATTTATTATTGATATTGATTGCGTGATCTGTGCTAGATTCCCAGCGAGTCGGCGTGTTTATATTTCTGCACTAGGACGCTAGGGTGCGTTAGATTCCGCAAGCCTAGGTTTTGTTTACGTTCCGGTACTTCCGACCCGATTGGATCCTCGGGTTTTACCTAACTGGATCATGGTGATTCCGGTTATGGTGTTAACCTATCGGGTGACGCCGGTAGGTGTGTGATTCGGAGAATACGGGGTCATGTCCTAGGGCCGGATCACATGGAAACTCTGGCTATCTAGGGGTAGTCCGAGTCACTGCGTATCGATGGACAGAGAACGGTGTCCTACTCGTGGGACCTTGTGTACACATTTAGGAGTCGTGGGTTAGTTACCATATAGGTGACGATGTAAACCCGTGGAAGTTACCGAGTTCGTAGGGCCCATTGTTGTTTATTCTTTCTTTCGTTGCGCGATAGATAGATCGAGTCCAATCGAGGACATGTGCCGCAGTGCCTTCGATTTCCCTTAATTCACTTTATCTCTGGCATTGATTGTGTATGTTTGGGTTTATCACGACATGGTAGTGCGTGATCGACTATTTTTCCTGCTGATTGTTATTTTGGGTTTTGGGGCGGGAAATTGTAGACTTAGATAGATTAAAAGCCATTAGTGGGGAGCCGATTCACTGGGTGATCTTAGATCGCTCATTATACTCTTTTTGTGTTTTTCAGGTTTAGCAGCGACGGACGCGGGAGGTTCTCGGTGTAGTTTTGGGATGGCTTGTGACGGGATTTGATTCGTGATTTTTGAGTGTTTTCTCGGTTCGGCGTTATTGTTATTTCGTGTGTTGATTTCTTTGTATATTTGACTTGACGATTGTTTGTGAAAATTCTATTAAACGTTGTACTCAATGTTGATTACTCAGAAATGAAATTGTTTCCCTGATATAAGGTTTAAGTCCGAACCGACACAACTCATCGAAGTAGTGCAAGTGGTACCGCTTGTACTATGGATATGAGGATAGCGGAGTCGAGGATAGATTGGTGCGAGCCTTTGCTCAAACCGAACTAACTTTGGCTTCGTCCTGTGGCGAACTTTTCCCATTCGACTTGCTCGGGTTCGATCGGTCATGTTCTTGTTTGATTGTTGACCGGTCAGCTCGACGGTCAGTGAAGAATGGGAAAGGGGCGTTACAGGCAGGGCTTCACAACTCTTTTTATCCTCCTTTTAGAGGTGGCAACCTCCTTTTCTAGAGAAAGAGGTGGAAACCCCTAGTGTTTTCTAATTGGGCTTTGGGACTAATTAACCTCTTCGCCCTTTTAATTTTCCTGGGCCAAAATAGGACCATTACAATTTTCCGCCACTTAACAAAAATTCGTCCTGAATTCCAAGGCAAGAGTCTTCCACTACAACTCTTTACCATCAGCAACACCACAACCTTCACAGAAAAACGGGACTTGATCGCTTACTCGCTTGAAAAGAATTTACCCTCGAATACAAAAGACTGCTTCTCCCCCACTTATTCCAAACCAACATTGAAATGCATTTCTCCTCGGTACCATACAAACAACATCTTCTGAAACACCTTTTTAATACCAATTACCACCGCCCATGTCCATTAGGTTCGATTTCAAGTTTGATGGGATGGTTTACACTTCCAGCGTCCATTTCTAAGAAGAAGTCCACTACCACATCTCGCTTACTGCTTATGTCGAATGAGTTACCATCTCTATAATTGAGAATAGTTGATAGGTCTAAAGTTTTACCCTATACAAACTGCAAGTGCACAGTATATCAATGTAGTACTTAGGGATCGAATCCACAAGGACTCTAGGCAACGATAGGATTAAGAACTTAAGGAGATTAAAACTAGGAGAAAGCAAAAAGCAAATTGTATTGAATAACTAAAAAGCAAGCAAGAAAGTAAACAAGTAGCAGGTTGTTGTTTGTAAGAAATAAACTAAGGGCGCTAAGTCTAGGGCGTTCTCAGGAAATCAGACAAGCAGATAAATCATTCAGTCATGATCAAATTAAACACAGTTCTAGAACTCAAACACAGATATAGAATTAACCAACTGTCATTGCGAGAATTCTCTAAGTCTAAGTGCAGCAATCCAAATTCCTTTGCAATTACTAACAGTTTAAACAGCTTTAATTTCAAGTTCGATATGTTCACAATCTAATTAAACCAAATTCCTTTGCGAGTAATTAAATTGCTCAACCTAAATAGTTCAGATTCTAAACCACACTGTCGTGTCTTATTTAGCAACCTAAGATCTAGATTCTAATTGATCAGGTTAGAACTAGCATTAAACATAATTTAGTTTGAAGAACATCTACTGATGTGAATCCTTAACTGAATTAATTATATCTAGCAAGTCATGAAATCCCTATGAGATATCCTAAACCTAACTATGAAACTACTCAGACATAGATGATATAAACATAATCAATGAATTAATAGAAATCATAAAAGAGATTAGAATATAAAAGGGGTTCGAAAACTTCTCCAAAACGAATGTAGTACAGGATCAGATCAGCCCCAGAAGCTCTAAAAACTCTCTGCTCTAAGTTATGATAGCGTATGTAAAACTGAAGTTAAAAACCTAATTAAATAGATAAAACACGACTTGGGGCTTCTGTGTAAATATCTGAAACTTCTGGGCATCTTTGCAATATTAGAAATCTTCATTAAACCGCCGAGAGTCTGGCCCAACTCGCTGTGCATCGATCGATGCAGGTGTGCAACGATCGACACAGTACTCTGTTTCGGACAGTGACCACAACCTCTCGGGTTAAATCTCCAAAGTGCACCAAATAGCTCCATAATCTCCACTTTTGCTCCAAACGTACGTGTACCTAATAAAACTTGCAAAAGACTCTAAAGGAACACCAAAAGACACTAAAACAGACTTATATCATGGCATAAAACCGGTAAAAACCATGATATATCAACTCCCCCACACTTAGCCTTTGCTTGCCCTCAAGAAAAACAGAGAACTAAAATATGGTGAAGAGGTTTGAAAACTTTCAGAAACTCTTTTTGTCCTAGAAGAAACAACACTCAGATTCCCCTTAGTAATCCACTGAAAGAATCACCTACAAGATATCAAGACCAACATATACTTCCCCCACACTTAGAAACTGTCCTAAGTAAACTCCACAATCACATTCACGCATTCAAATTCACCCTACTGACTTCTGCAAGTATTTAAGTGCGGTCTCACCTAAGGAGTATCGATCAAAGGCACATGGACTCTTACCTTGCCAGCTCTAGACCACCATACTATCTTTCTCTAGTCCCTTACTTCTCTTTTCTCTTTCTTAGCATTCTGATTTTTCCCCATTGGGTATCCTTTTTTTTTTATCAGTGCTCTTCCCGTTAAGGGGTGTACTTTGGACACATTCCATGGATGCACAGGAGATGATAGTTGTAGCTACCACTCCCAGAAACCACTTCAGAGTTACTAACTCATCCTCAGTTTATTATTACTTTTTTTTTTACTTTATGGAAGGGGAGAAGGGAACCAAATAGGACTGGTTTACAGGCTGTGTCAGAACTAACAAAGGAATCCGACACAAGGTATACCAAGCCCTTAGGTGAGAAAATTAAGTCAGTATTAAGGTGAAGTCAGTAAAAGGATCCTCTGATACCTGAAGTGATGTGGGTGTCCTCAGTACGTTGATCTGTGATGGGGTTTTCTAATAGTCATAGATAGATCCTGCAACTTCATCCCGATGGTTACTTATGTTCCTGCAAGATATTGTTAACTCCTCCTAAATTCATTGTTTCTTACTTAAACTGGTTTTGACTCAATAAAACAATTTTTTTGAAAATTGGATTGACTCTAAGAAAACAGAAAGATAAAGTCAGTAGCACCTCCCCCACACTTAAGACACACTGTCCTCAGTAGTGTAAAGCTAAGGGTTGGCAAAAAGAAAACAAAAATGTTAATGGATGTGTTGAGTTATGTCTGATTTTTACCTCTGTCGCACAGGCTTCGATCGCTGCATAAATGCATCGACCGTTGCTAGGCGATTTTTCGTCGTGTGTCGATCGTTGCTCAGGACCGCAACGATCGCTGCAATGCGATTTCTTTCGTGTTGTGACGATCGACACAAGGTGTGTCGATCGACGCACTGCGATTTCTCGGATCAGTCAGCAAGTTAGCAGGTTAGTGCGTAAGAAAATCCAAATTTTTGAACCTGCAAGCTGAAAACAATGAAAACAGTAAAAATCAAAGCAACTAGTAGTCTCAAAGCAAACACATCATCCAAACATAAACAACCTAAAAAAATCAAAAGAAAAAGTGCAAAAGAAAAATAAATACAGAGAACCGTAGTCTAGAGATGTCAATACTCAATCACTCATCCTCCATCCCATCAATACGATCAGTACCACTCGAAGAACCGGGAGTCGGATAGCGTCGCCTGCGTCGTGAAGGTACTGGATGGTGTATTTGTGGCCGTCTCCTGCAAGTGCAGGTACGCATGAAGTTCTAGACGACCCGTAGAATACCATCTGAGCGCTCTCTCCACTCTGCCTCAGACATATCACCATAAGGAATCGTACGCTCGGGAAAAGGTCCAATGTCATCGACAGGGGAAGAAGGTGCAGGCGCAGAGGCAGAGGAGGTAGAAGCTCGTGTAGAAGGTTCTCCCAGCGGATGAGCCATAGAAGGGACTCTGCGCTGCTCACTCGCAGGAGGCTGAAACCTCAAGGCATCCAGCGTATCAATCTGTGTAAGACCAGGAGCAGGAAGATCAACACCACACTTCACCGTGGCAGGGTCATAATAGACCCATACTCGTCCCTCCTTCAGCCAGGTAGCACTCTGTAGATGGCTGAAATCAAGGAACTCCAGGCTGTCATTACGCTCTGTACCCTCTAAGGAAATCCTGCAATGCCTGAAAATGGGAGTAAGCAGACTCCCTACTCTCTCAGTGTCCATCAAATGGCTTCTTCTGCAGCTCGCATAGATGATCAGCAAAGACAGCTCCCAAGTTGAGTCCCTTAGTGGGATCTCTCAGAACTGTATCCTCAAACTGATCCCTCAGCCCAATGAACAGCATCTTATTGGCTTCATACTTGCACAACAGAGTGGATCCCAAGATGCGCAAGACGTATCTAAGAACCGGATGCCTAACCTTAATCACCGGTGTGGTCCTCGAGTTGTATCGACCAGTGCCGATACACTCCCAGAAATACTGAGCTTCATCCACATCCCACTCAAGTGACATAGCAATGCGCTGCGGCTCAATGCTGAATCCATAAATACGACAAACATCGAGAAGGGGAACCCGATACCTGGCTCCTAAACACATAAAGGTAAAGAAACCTCCTGAAGCCTTCCTGCTGTCTGGTGTATGGTACATCACTCTGCAGGTGGCGAGCAACTGTCTTACCAAATCAGGGTACATCTCGTAAGGCTGCATTGGCATTGTCCCCTGACCAATGCCCTTACACAGTGCAAGAACCTGCTCATCTATCCCAAGACTCTTGCAAGTCGAGTAATCTGCAAACTTGGTTGGCTTAAGCGTCATGTTGCACCAACCATTGTACAACAATGTGTCAAAATCATCCCACTCATCAAGCAATGGCCGCTATGTGAAGGTGTCGGTCTTGAGCAACTCATCTATCTCCATGCCCCAGACCCTGTTTGTCGGAATCAATAGCACATATGCTCTAGGCCATGGTGGCAGTATCGCTTCCTGATCTCTCTGATAATCCTCGGGAGGATCTGAGTCTCGATGGAACCACTCAGGTGGCGGCTGATGGTGAGCTGTAGCTGCTGCTGCGGTAGTTCTACGCTTTCGGGATTGTCGAGGAGGCATCTGCATTCAAGAAAATAAACAATATTAGTCTCGGCAGAATATCCCTGTGAAATCGCAATGCAACGACCGTTGCACAAGTGCAACGATCGATGCAGGGCGATTTCACAGCCGACAATGAATCCTCAAATTCGTTTCTAAATTCGTTCCAAAACTACACCATCAACAATAATCTATCACCAATCATCCTAAATCAGGCCTATAACAGCATGAAATCATCGTTCTCAAGCCAAAATTCTCAATTTCTAAAACCCTAAAAACGAATCCAAAAATCATGAAATTGAGGCACATTACCTTTGATTTGCTTCGAATGGGTTAGAAAAACAGATAAAGTGTGTAAAAACAAGGAGAATAGAACTTGGAATCAACAAAAACGATGAATAAATTAGAGATTTAGGTGATGAGAGTCTCGGTTGTACGAACGCGATAGTGGAGAAGAAAAGAGGAGAAAAGGGTTTAAGGCACTTACCTGGTCGTGGGTGCAACGATCGTTGCTGATGAGCAACGATCGATGTTGTTGAACCGAATTGATTCCGGTTTAGCAAGCGTACCTTAATTTTGCAATTAAACCGTTTGCAACGACTGTTGCACAGGACCGCAACGATCGTCACAATGCGATCCCATCTCCTCGTCATAATCTCCTTGCAACGACTGGTGCACAAGTGCATCGATCGTCACACATCTCCAGACTCGAGTTCTGTATCTAAAAACTTAGAAAAACAAAATCAAAACGTAAGTTCCTAAGAAAAACACCAAAAACAAGAAAGAAAAATACTAAAACCTAACAGTGGGTTGCCTCCCACTCAGCGCTTGTTTAAGGTCATTAGCTTGACCGGACGAACAAGAATCAGGCACCGTGAGATCCTGACAGAGACTTTGATTGTCTCTGTGCAAGTCTCCTCATCCAAGGCGGAGAGTAAGCTCTATCAGAATGAACGCGTCCAAGAAAAGAAGGAGTGAAATGCTCCCCAGGATCCAAAACCGTAGTGTGACTTGACTGCTCTTCATCTCCATCCATAATGGTGAAGGTCTGCCCAGATGGAGATCTATCAGACTGTGGCTTGCGCAGCTTGTCCATCTCAAAGTGCAGTGGATCATCTCCCAGATGGAGATCTATCAGACTGTGTCTCACATCTATTACCGCTCCAGCTGTAGCCAAGAATGGTCTACCCAGTATCAATACATCATCCTGCTCACTGTGGTACTTAAGAACTAAGAAATCTTTTGGAACCAAGTAGTTTCCAACTCTCACCGGGATGTCCTCAAGAACTCCTTCCGGAATCCTTGACTGATCAGCTAGGACAAGAGAGGTCCTAGTGGGTCTAAAATCCATCATACCCAGCTTCTCTGCCACAGAGTATGGTATAAGACTTCCAGCAGCTCCTAAATCACAGAGAGAGCGTTTAAAACCATCCTCGAAGATAGAACAACTTAGCACAAAAATCCCAGGATCAGGTAGCTTCTTAGGAACCTTGGTCAATAGCACATCACTTATATGCTGAGGAACAACTATAACCCAATCCTTCAGCTTTTCATCCAGAGGCAGCATCTTACCCAAATATTTCTGCACACAAGGGTGATAATATGGATCATTAGACGGTGGAATTTCTTCCAACTCTTCACCAATCTTCTCTAGCTCTTGAAGCTCATCAATCTCTTGTTGAATCACTTCAGATACCTTAAGATATAAGCGAATGGATTGTGCATAAATTTCCTGTTGGGTTATCTCAGACACTCCAAGGAATAAGCGGTTAAGCTCTAAATCTGCATCAATGTCATAAGAATCCTGCGAATCTGTCTGTCCACTCCTTGCAACGATCGATGCTAAGGGTGCATCGATCGATGCAGTCAAATTTTCACAGATTCCACCCGAGAGATTTTCCTCAAAATCCGAAATTTCACCCTCTTCTACCACTTCAGCTGTACTTAGCTCAAATCTTTCACCTAGGTGTGATCCATCATCAACGTACACTGACCAGACCTTAATATGGGTGTCTACAACACTCTTTCCCTTGATGGAGTTTGAAATTTGGCTCACCTGAGTGTCCAATTGCTTCACATGAGTGTTTAGAGACTCAAAATTCCCATTGAGATCCTCATAGACAACATCTAACTTCTTATTGCAGTCCACAACAATCTTGGTCTGTCCTTCCAGCAGCTGTTCCATCATTGCCTCCATCTTACTCTCATGAGTAGTAGCTACAGGAGGTGCTTGGTAAGAGGAAGATCCATAAGTCCTCTTATTACCTTGTTGGAAAGGTTTCTGAAAACCACTAGTCTGTCCAAATCCAGAAGAGTTTTGGTTGCTGTTGAAAGCACTCTTCTGTCCTCCATTGAAGAACCTATTACCAGACTGATTACCAAACCTGTTTCCCTGGAAACCAGATCCTCCGATGTAATTCACATCCTCTTCCTGCTCATCTCCTTCATCATTAATCATCTCAATATCTTGAGCAAAGTGGACAGCTTTCTTCCCAGCTAGAAGATTGCAAGCTGTGTCCAACTTAGATCTAATATCAGCTATCTCAGAATTCTCCATCTTCCCACCGGACTTCTTCCTTCTCTCATCAGTAGTCTTGCAGCTATTACTGCTTACCAGATTATCTATCAACTGCTTAGCTTGAGCAGGAGTCCTAGTGTTAAAGTTGGTATTGCTAGAGTTGTCCAACGCAGTCTGATATGGAAGATCTATTCCTCAAAAGAAGATGCCTAAAAGTGTTACCTCAGTGAATCCATGGTTTGGGCAGTCACGTTGGAATTTCTTGAACCTCATCCAAGCTGTCTTAAGAGGCTCTGTTGGACCTTGGGTGAAGGTAAGAATGTCCTGCCTGGACTGTTCTGAGCGGGCATCATCATAGAAGTGACGCAGGAACTCACACTTCAGAGCGGCCCAAGTAACAAACGTCCCAGATGGAAGTTGTTTCAGCCAGGCTGCAGCATCTCCAGCCAGAGAATAGGGGAAATGCTTGAGGAACAGATAGTCCTGGTTAACTCCATCGTACTTTATTCCAGTGACTATGCCCTCAAACTCATCTATGTGGTCCATCGGCTGCTCACCTGGAGAGCCATGGAAGGCTTTCTGCCTCAGGAGAGAGTAGTAGACGGTCTTGATTTCAAAATCATTCCTCTCAAATTCAGGGAGCACAAGAGCTGACCGGTTAGCATGAAACTCATCCGGACGGTTATAGTCAGCTAAAGTCCTCTCATGGACAACCATCTGTCTACCTTGGCCTTGTCCTTGACCTTGGTTCTGCTCCTGTTGCGGCTGTGGTTGCTCTCGAGGACTAGGGATGACATTCCCTTCAGCATCTATCGGTTCTCCAGCAGCATTGTAAGGATTGTTGTGTCGGTCCCTGAGGGTACCTTGAGCATCAGGCTCTATGATCACACGTTCAACAACCATCATTGTTCTTCTAACTCTTCTGTTGGTCCTCTCTAGTCTAGCAAGCTCTTCAAGTTGGAGGTTCACGAGATTAGTGTTCGGATTACTTCTGGTATCACGCGTCTGCATAAACCGTCTGTAATCGCCAAACAACGATCTATGCTAGCAGTGCAACGATCGATTCAAATCCAATCGCCTAGTGTCGATCGACACAAGAAGTGCAACGGTCGATGCTATGCGATTTCGAAACCTGCGACAAAGAGAAAACAGAGAAGAAAAATCAGTAAACAAAAATAAAAATAAAAATCCTAGTAAAAACCCTAAGTTCGAAGCTATCGAAGACTCTAAGAGTCCCCGGCAACGGCGCCAAAAACTTGATAGGTCTAAAGTTTTACCCTATACTAACTGCAAGTGCACAGTATATCAATGTAGTACTTAGGGATCGAATCCACGAGGACTCTAGGCAACGATAGGATTAAGAACTTAAAGAGATTAAAACTAGGAGAAAGCAAAAAGCAAATTTTATTGAATAACTAAAAAGCAAGCAAGAAAGTAAACAAGTAGCAGGTTGTTGTTTGTAAGCAATAAACTAAGGGCGCTAAGTCTAGGGCGTTCTCAGGAAATCAGACAAGCAAATAAATCATTCAGTCATGATCAAATTAAACACAGTTCTAGAACTCAAACACATATATAAAATTAACCAACTGTCGTTGCGAGAATTCTCTAAGTTTAAGTGCAGCAATCCAAATTCCTTTGCAATTACTAACAGTTTAAACCAGCTTTAATTTCAAGTTCGAGATGTTCCTTTGCGAGTAATTAAATTGCTCAACCTAAATAGTTCAGATTCTAAACCACACTGTCATGTCGTATTTAGCAACCTAAGATCTAGATTCTAATTGAGCAGGTTAGAACTAGCATTAAACACAATTTAGTTTGAAGAACATTTACTGATGTGAATCCTTAACTGAATTAATTATATCTAGCAAGTCATGAAATCCCTATGAGAAACCCTAAACCTAACACTATGAAACTACTCAGACATAGATGATGTAAACATAATCAATGAAAGAGATTAGAATATAAAAGGGGTTCGAAAACTTCTCCAAAACGAATGTAGTATAGGATCAGATCAGCCCCAAAAGCTCTAAAAACTCTATGCTCTAAGTTATGATAGCGTATGTAAAACTGAAGTTAAAAACCTAATTAAATAGCTAAAACACGACTTGGGGCTTCTGTGTAAACATCTGGAACTTCTGGGCATCTTTGCAATATTATAAATCTTCATTAAACCGCCGAGAGTCTGGACCAACTCGCTGTGCATCGATCGATGCAGGTGTGCAACGATCGATACAGTACTCTGTTTCGGACAGTGACCACAACCTCTCGGGTTAAATCTCCAAAGTGCACCAAATAGCTCCATAATCTCCACTTTTGCTCTAAACGTACGTGTACCTAATAAAACCTGCAAAAGACTCTAAAGGAACACCAAAAGACACTAAAACAGACTTATATCATGGCATAAAACCGGTAAAAACCATGATATATCACTAGTCAACATTGACGCTTATCAATATGAGCAAAGAGAACGACCAATGTCATAGATAATAACTCCAACATTTAGAAACAACACTCATCCTTCGAGTGGTTCTAAGACTTGAATGAGATGCTCCGCTTCCAAATCTGTTATCTTCGACGGTTTTCCATTACCGTGCCACAGTGTATCATCCACTTCCAAATGGATTCTCTTCAACGGTTTTTTATTACTATGCAATACGGCGTTAACTGTCGCACATCTGATATCTTTGCTTATCCTTGAAGAACGACGCGGCCAAATATGTCCATTATAGCTACCTGACATGTGGGAAATGACTCACCCAACTTTCGTTATGCTCACTTGCCACGCTTCCGTTGCGCACTATGATTTCAAAACCAACTTCCAAGCTGACTTCCAACTTAAGTTTTCTTACCTTGTGATCCAGCTGTAGCGTTTTCCCAGACACCACCCATTGGGTTTCCTTCCACATTAAAGTTGCCATCTTTCACGCTCTCTTACAGCTTCTTAGCAATCCCCATAGTGTTTTCCTTACACTCTCTTGTCGGACTTCCATCTCCAATTGCTTTATCCACTTGTGCCTGCAACCAACATAATTCAAGTTGACTAGGGAATTCCAAATGCCACAACTCCACTTTCCCAAAACCTTTTATGACTGCCTTTACCTCTTGAATAGGCTCCCTTAGCTGCTTTAGTAACACACAAAGAACTCCACAACAAACCGTTACCTTTCCGTTCCTACCTGTGATTCTCGAGCCCGCAATACCACGAATATCTCCTCCAACATCCATCTTGATCAAACTTCCAACGATCCGTCCATAAATGAAGAGGCCATAGAACCAGAAGCAGAAGAACCAATGCCCATCATAAGGAAAGGTCCATTGACAAGATCAACAACAAAGGCTTTGAGAAACCAAGTCAATGAAGCTGTGCAATGTCTACTGAATCAAGCTACTTACCAAGTAAAAGAGCAAGAACAAGTCATCATCAGGATGGGCAGCCCAACACTATTTTACTCAACACAAAAGGGGCTAAACATATGTAGCATCGCAACTAGCTCAGGAAGTAGCATCACAACTAGCTCAAGTTGTCAAGACCATGATGCTACGAGTGAAGAAGGTTTCTGATTAACGTCCAAGAACATACCAAACCTAAGCTAAGGTATGAGTTTCATTTATACACATTAAATGACCGTTGATTTTTTGTTTTGCAGGATTAATTATTTGTTTCCTTTAGTAGTTTCAATAAGAAAACTAGCCGTTGTAGTCTTTGTTTCATTAAGTCCAAGTTCGAGTCTGTATTTCCTTTTCTGTTTTATTTGCTTCAAGTCCCCTAGAAGGGCATAGCTGTTTGGACTATTATAAAGTCCCCTCTCACAGCCGTGTATCAATTTACCCTATATCAATAAAGTACACCGAGTGTTTTCTTCAAGCAAAGAAACCGCAATCTATTTTCTCTCTTGTTTGTGTGATTCAAACTTAGAGAACGCTTCTGTCTTATCAAGGTTTAGACTCATAGGATCTTGTGGCGACCTCAATCCATTACATCCCTTGATTGCTTCTGAGAGAGCTATTAAGCCAGCATGAACAATCCCATCTCCATCCATCCATCAACCAAGTCTCTGTCCAGGCTACATCATCTGGTATCAGAGCCGAAAGGTTCCTAGATCTGGTGTAATCTATCCTTTATCCTTTCGGTCTTCATTGCACCTAGATTCATAGTTCTGTTTTCATTGCATCTTCAATCAAAAACCCATAAAAATTGTTTGTTTCATCATATTTCTTAGCTTATAGAGTCTCTGATTTTGTGTATTTTCCTTAGTCCTTTTTGTTCCTTGCATCCTATTTTCGTTTTCAAAACCCAAAACCAAAAGAAAAAGAGTCCAATGCTGTAGCTTCTGTCGATTTTGTTCTTATTTGTTTTCTATAAACCCTCAATAAAAAAAGTGTTTTCATCGTTTGATCCGATTTCCTTTAAACCAAAAGCCAAAAAGTGTTATTTCCTTATTACTTCTTTCTTAGTTTTCGAAAAGTTGGTCCAAAGGCTTCTCTTAAAAGCAAGAAAATTTTGTTTCCTTTTTTTTCTTTCTAAAACCTAAACCGTGTATATAGAGGAAAGTTTAAAATTTTCAAACAAACCAGCCGCCTCTTATTATTTCAAAAAGTTTTAAACCTTAAAACTGGTTTACAAAACCCTAAAGCCAATTACTTAAACCAGGAAAAGAAGTTTACTACTTTTGCTAAACCAAAGTCCAATTTCAGAACCAAAAAGTTTGTGTTTTCGAGTATACCAAAACCGGATTACTAAAACTTGTTTCAAGGATTCTGAATTACATTAGCCCAAACCGTGTTGCACTTATTTGTGACTAACTTGTGTTGTTTGAGACTTAGCATTACAACCACTTGTTATGCTCCCTTTACCCAGAACATATTCATACGCTCTTGAGTTGTATACTTTCAGGTACCAATTCAAACATGGAAGAAGAAGCAGCTAATGCTCAAATCACTATGGCTAAACTTCTTGAAGCCATTAGAGGCATCAGTGACAGGATCACAACAGTGGAGCAGAGTCCTAATCCCCAGAGAGAACACGTCCGTAACCTGAACAAAAACCAGAGGCAGCAAGAAGAAGAAACAACTGATGAGGAGATGCCTGAGTTAGAAGAGGATGAGCTACCTCCTGATCCAAATCAAGGAAGAAAAGGATTTAACAACCATGGCAGAGGTAGAGGAAGAAGAAACAATCATCACCCTAGACGTGGAGTTAGAGACAGAGACAATGAGGATGATGATCAGAGGCATGGAGGCAAATACCTGAAGC
Organism: Orychophragmus violaceus; assembly: GCA_030180135.1. Taxonomy (NCBI): domain Eukaryota; kingdom Viridiplantae; phylum Streptophyta; class Magnoliopsida; order Brassicales; family Brassicaceae; genus Orychophragmus; species Orychophragmus violaceus. Next base: position 53,148,101 of record CM058231.1, on the reverse strand, counting down.
TCACAGCACCTACCTTTCGCTGGAAAGGTGAATCCAGAAGCTTATCTAGATTGAGAAAGAAGAATGGAGTACATATATGAGTACTACCAATACTCTGAAGCAAGAAAAGTCTCCTTAGCTGCAGCTCAACTCACTGATAATGCATTGGCATGGTGGGATAGAGAAGTATCTGAGAGAAGGAGGTTAGGACATGGTAATATAAACAATTGGGATGACATGCAATATGCTCTAAGGAAGAGATATGTACCAGCTTACTACCATAGAGATCTTCAGAAGAGGTTCAGAAAACTCTCTCAAGGCAACAAATCAGTTGACGAGTACTTTGAGGAGTTTGAGACCATGAAGAACAAACTGGAGGTAGATGATTTAGAAGAGACTTTGATGGCTCAGTTTCTAAATGGTCTTCATGACAGGATTGCACGTAAGATAGAGAGACAACCTAATGAGGATCTTGAAGGCTTGTTGCACTTAGATGTCCAAGCTGAGCAACACATCAAGAGGAAGGTTGCTGCAACCAGTAAAATCAAACCGACTTGGAATCAGCCTCAAAGGAACCAAGACAAGGGCAAGGCAGTAGAAGCGGATTCAAAGATCAAGAAATCCAATTATGAGCAGCCTAAGAGTAACAAACCGGAGTCATGCAGTAGCAAATCCCCACCAAGGCGTTCCAAAGATATTACATGTTTCAAATGCCAAGGGAAAGGTCATTATGCTAGAGATTTTCCAAACCAGAGAGTGATGGTGTTAAGAGATAACCGAGACATTGAGTCACAAGATGAGGCAGAGCTTGAGCCGTCTGAATCAGAAGAAGAGGTTACTGATTACCAGACGTGGGAGAGATACTTGTGACCAGGAGAGCTCTCAGTGCATTGTTTGATCCAGAAATAATCCACAGAGAGAACAACTTTCATTCTAGATGCACCATTGACGCCAAGGTATGTAGCCTGATCATAGATGGAGGATCTTGTACTAATGTTGCTAGTGCTTACCTTGTAGATAAGCTGAAGCTGCAAAAGACCAAGCACCCAAGACCATACAGATTAAGGTGGATCAATGATGAGACTGAGATGAGGATATCTGAGCAAGTCATGGTACCATTCAGCAAAGGTAAGTACCATGATCAAGTGAAATGTTATGTTATGCCAATGCAAGCAGGTCATCTACTCTTAGGGAGACCTTGGCAATTTGATAAAGAAACCGTGCACAATGGAAGGACCAACATCTACAGCTTCTCACACCAGAACAAGAAGCACAACCTAGCTCCATTAACACTTGAAGAGGTGTATTAAATGCGGAAAGCAATGGACAAAGGTTCCAAGGTAAGTAAGACCAATCTTTTTGTTTCACCTTCTAATGTTCTGAAATATGTAGAGCATAAAGAACATGTGCTACTCATGATCTTTAGATAAGGGTATTTGTCAGGTCCAGAAGAGCAGGAGCGTCCCTTAGCCGTGTCTGAGCTATTGGAAAAATTCAAGGATGTGTATTCAGAAGACATAACAGATGGACTTCCGCCTTTGAGAGGCATTGAACATCAAATTGATTTGGTACCACGAGCTCCATTTCCCAACATACCAGCTTATAGAGTGAATCCAGAAGAAGCTAAGGAGCTGGAAAAGCAAGTTCAAGAGCTTATGTCAAAGGGATATATAAGGGAGAGCTTGAGTCCATGTGTTGTACCAGTTCTGCTCGGCCCAAAGAAGGATGGTACATGGAGAAAGTGTGTTGATTGCAGGGCCATCAACAACATTACAATCAAGTACATACATCCTATCCCAAGACTTGATGACATGCTTGATGAGCTGAGTGGAGCAACCATTTTCTCCAAGATAGACTTGAAGAGTGGATATCACCAAGTCAGGATGAAAGAAGGAGATGAGTGGAAAAAAGCCTTCAAAACCAAGAAAGGGTTGTATGAATTGCTTGTCATGCCATTTGGTCTCACCAATGCTCCCAGCACATTCATGAGATTAATGAACCAGGTTCTAAGAGCTTTTATATGCAAGTTTATGGTAGTATATTTTGATGACATACTGATTTATAGTCACTGCATAGATGATCATGTTAAGCATCTAGAACAGGTTATGCAAACACTTAGATCAGAAGGCCTTTATGCAAACTTATAGAAATGCATCTTTTACACTGATCAATTGGGCTTCCTAGGATTTGTTGTAAGATCAAGGCAATACAAGATTGGCCAACACCTACAACAATAGGACATGTCCGGAGTTTCCATGGTCTAGCAAGCTTCTACCGGAGATTTGTCAAAGACTTCCGCACCATAGCAGCACCTCTTACCTCAGTGATCAAGAAGGACAAAGTATTCGAATGGGGAGAGGCTCAAGAACAAGCATTCACATGACTCAAAACCAGTCTCACCAATGCACCAGTATTGGTACTTCCTAACTTTGACAATTTTTTTGAGATTGAGTGTGATGCTTCTGGTACAGGAATAGGTGCAGTGTTGATACAAGGAGGCAGACCAGTAGCTTACTTTAGTGAGAAGCTGAGTGGTGCAACACTCAACTGCCCAACAGACGACAAAGAGTTGTATGCTCTGGTAAGGTCACTGGAAACTTGGCAACATTACTTGCTTTCTAAAGAGTTTGTGATACATACAAATCATGAGACCCTAAAGCACCTAAGAGGAAGAACTACTCTTAAGAAAAGGCATGCAAAGTGTTTGGAGTTGATAGAAACTTTCCCCTATGTGATCAAGTACAAGAAGGGAAAAGAAAACATTGTGCCAGACGCACTATCAAGGCCCCATGCTCTCATAACAACAATGGAGTCTAAGATCATGTGATTTAAGCATATCAAAGACATGTATGATGATGATCCAGACTTCAAGGACGTGTACCAGGAGACATCTAAGGCAACATTTGGAGTTTTATATCAGCAATATGGTTTTCTGTTCAAGGAGAAGAGGCTGTGCATTCCACGAGGGTCCATGTGGGAGTTAATCACTAGAGAAGCTCATGGAGGAGGTTTGATGGGACATTTCGGCAGAGACAAGACTTATAATGTCTTGAAGGAGCATTTCCTTTGGCCACACTAGAAGAGAGATGTGGAAAGGTTCTGTGCCAAATGCATCACATGCCTAAAGGCCAAGTCCAGGTTACATCCACATGGTTTATTGGACATTTCAATGGATTTTGTTTTAGGACTGCCAAAGATCAACAACAAGGATTCCATCTTTGTAGTTGTTGATAGGTTTTCTAAAATGGCTCATTTCATTGCTTGCAACAAGACTAATGATGCTGTGCAGATAGCTGATCTATTCTTTAAGGAAGGGTCAAGTTGCATGGAATTCCAGGAACTATTGTTTCAGACAGGGACACAAAGTTCTTGTGCCACTTTTGGAGGGTACTTTGGAGGAAGCTGGGCACCAATCTGCTCTATTCCACCACTTGTCATCCCCAAACAGATGGATAGACTGAGGTAGTAAACCGGACTCTCTCAACACTCCTAAGAGCCACGGTTGGTAAGAATATAAGGACTGGTTATCTTGCTTGCCATTCATTGAATTTGCCTATAATCATGCTAAGCATTCTATTACTAACCACTCACCTTTTGAAGTTGTGTATGGGTTTAATCCTTTAACAACTTAAGATCTTACCCCTTTGCTTCAAGCTATCTATACAAGTATAGAAGGAGAAACCAAAGCAGACTTTGTCAAGAAACTAAACCAAAGTTTTAAGGAGAATGTAGAGAAGAAAACCGAGAAGCATATGCAGAAAGCTAACCAGGGAAGAAAGGAGGTGATATTTGAACCATGAGATTGGGTCTGGCTACACATGAGAAAAGAAAGGTTTCCCAATCAAAGGAAGTCAAAGCTAACGCCAAGAGGAGATGGACCATTCCGAGTCTTGGAGAAGATCAAAAACAACACATACAAGCTGGAGCTGCCAGGTGAGTTAAACGTGTCTCCAACATTCAATGTTTCTGGTTTAGCATCTTATGATGTAGGTCAATCAGTTCTGAGGTCAGAACCACTTCAAGGGGGAGGGAATGATGAGGCCATAGAACCATAATCAGAAGATTCAATGCCCATCATAAGGAAAGGTCTATTGACAAGATCAACAACAAAGGCTTTGAGAAACCAAGTAAATGAAGCTGTGCACTGTCTACTGAATCAAGCTACTGACCAAGTACAAGAGCAAGAACAAGTCATCATCAGGATGGACAGCCCAACACTATTTAACTCAACTCAAAAGGGGCTAACCATATGTAGCATCGAAACTAGCTTAGGAAGTAGCATCACAACTAGCTCAGGATGTGAAGACCAGTATGCTACGAGTGAAGAAGGTTTCTGATCAACGGCCAAGGACATACCAAACCTAAGCTAAGGTATGAGTTTCATTTAAACACATTATATGACCGTTGATTCTTTATTTTGCAGGATTAATCCTTTGTTCCTTTAGTAGTTTCAATAAGAAAACTAGCCGTTGTAGTCTTTGTTTCATTAGGTCCAAGTTCGCGTCTGTATTTCCTTTTTTGTTTTATTTGCTTCAAGTCCCCTAGAAGGACATAGCTGTTTGGACTGTTATAAAGTCCCCTCTCACAACCATGTATCAATTTACCCTAGATCAATAAAGTACACCGAGTGTTTTCTTCAAGCAAAGAAACCGTAATCTGTTTTCTCTCTTGTTTGTGTGATTCAAACGTAGAAAAGTCTTCTGTCTTATCAAGGTTGAGACTCATAAGATCTTGTGGAGACCTCAATACATTCCATCCCTTGATTGCTTCTGAGAGATCTCTTAAGCCAGCAGGACTAATCCCATCTCTATTCACAATCCATCCAATTCGATCCAACCAAGAGAGCTCTTAAGCCAGTGGTTAGATCTCCATCGATCCATAAACCAATTTTCTGTCCAGGGGCTACATCAATAACCCATTGAAGTTGATGTCACAAAATGATTCCAAGATTCCATACTTGGAATAGATTTGAACAGTTTCCTACTGCTCGTACGGCAATATGCAAGGCGAATAACTCTTAACACGTACTCCAATTAGATAACCGCCACCTCCTATGGCTTCCTTGAATCCGTGTATTTCCTTTGACCCCCTTGCTCTTGCTCCACAACATTTCTGGTTCAACTAATAGCTGCCTCCCAAACTCCAACCCAAATATACCTCTTTCCGATTGTGATTTCCTTACACCAATCCTTTTCACCAAGTTTGAAACCTTATCACTCTTCTTTACAACATGACAAATGCTCACATGGTGAACCGCTTGATCCAGTTAATCCTCTCCTCACCAAGTCCTTTGACTGCTCCTTTAACTCATTCATCTATGCTGGTACTAAGCAATAAGATGCTTTTTTCATGGGCGCCATCCCCGGATCAAAATCCAATGCAAAGCATCACCTCCTGCAGCTCTTCTTGCAACTCCTAAAGCGCCTCCAGCAACTCCTGCAACTTTTGCAGAGCTTGCTACAACTCCTACATTTCCTCTTCAGTGAACGTCTTCACATCCTTATCGCCTTACCAAGTTTTGTTGGACAACACTCTGAACAAACGCCAATCCCAACACTAATCCTAATGGTATCCACTACCCCGAAGACATACACCGCAACATAGATCTCAACATACACCTCGATAGCATACTGCGCAACGTACTTCTCGCCATACACCTCAATGGCATACACCTCAACATAAATATCCAAAAACACTTACCGTCATACATCCCGACATACATATTAAGGGCAATAGCACCACTAAGGTCTAAGGACACTGACCACAACCTACAAAGAAGATCTAACTAGACTAGAACCATATAGAAGAAGTAACATACTACTCTAGTTGGTTGTTTGAAAACACTTTCACAGATCTTTATTGGGATATCCAATAAACTTTCACAAAAACTTTTCGAAAACGGAAATAAGGTTTTTAGAAAACAACATAAGCTGATCACTCATGCAGGACTAAGGGACCTTAACCCTGCTTCGATGCCAATTTGTAAGGACCCGCTCCCGGGAAACCAAAAACAACGACGTTAAGACATCTGTTGAACCAAAAATGGTTAACCGTAATATCCTCACATGGTCCTAAGAGTCCGCGTGCTCCCTTCTGTTCAAAACCACCAAGGTAACCAGCTATTGTACTCCTGTACCTGTCCTGCAATGGAAAAGAACGAGAGAAAAGGGAAAAGGACTGAGCAATTGTTTCAAACACAATTACCTAGTGAGTGCAGATTCTAGGAGTCCAAGATCTCATCTTAAACTAGTAAAAAACAAGAAACAAGTCCATGGCTAATAACGCCTTGCAATAACCGCTCGGAGGCTCGAAAACAATCTAACGTCCATTTGTGCATAACGAGCTCCCAGCTCACACCCTGAACTCCTACGGGCCGCTACGCCTACACACGCAATTGGACACACCGGAATCCCACCTCGTACGTGCCTTACACACACAATTGGACACGCCAGAATACCACCTCGTACGTGCCCTACTCAAAATTGGAAACGCCGGAATCCCACCTCGTACGTGTCCTACACATACTACACGCCGAAATTCCACCTCGTACGTGCCCTCCACACACAATACACGCCGGAATCCCACTTCGTACATGTCTTACACAAAAAAATTCCTTCCGCAACTACTCCACACATAGACATCAATCACAATCAATGGTTTTGATTTAAGTGATAACCTAATTTCGAGGTGCTTTCAATCGCATCAACAAAAATGATCCGCTAGATCTGCACTATCGGGGAAAGATGATATTACCGATGGACTCATGTCCCAATATTGAGATAACTTAAGATAGAGATCACAACCGGTCCTCACGTTAGCCACAACGCCGACGACGAACCGCATACGAACATGAGATTGGACAGAACTGCTGCTACAACTTTGACGACACGCTTCTCTATGCTCCCAAGACATACATCGGTTCTCCTTCTCACCAATGCACCAGTATTGGTACTTCCTAACTTTGATAATTTTTTTGAGATTGAGTGTGATGCTTCTGGTACAGGAATATGTGCAGTGTTGATACAAGGAGGCAGACCAGTAGCTTACTTTAGTGAGAAGCTGAGTGGTGCAACACTCAACTGCCCAACAGACGACAAAGAGTTGTATGCTCTGGTAAGGTCACTGGAAACTTGGCAACATTACTTGCTTTCTAAAGAGTTTGTGATACATACAAATCATGAGACCCTAAATCACCTAAGAGGAAGAACTACTCTTAAGAAAAGGCATGCAAAGTGGTTGGAGTTGATAGAAACTTTCCCCTATGTGATCAAGTACAAGAAGGGAAAAGAAAACATTGTGCCAGACGCACTATCAAGGCGCCATGCTCTCATAACAACAATGGAGTCTAAGATCATGTGATTTAAGCATATCAAAGACATGTATGATGATGATCCAGACTTCAAGGACGTGTACCAGGAGACATCTAAGGCAGCATTTGGAGTGTTATATCAGCAATATGGTTTTCTGTTCGAGAAGAAGAGGCTGTGCATTCCACAAGGGTCCATGTGGGAGTTAATCACTAGAGAAGCTCATGGAGGAGGTTTGATGGGACATTTCGGCAGAGACAAGACTTATAATGTCTTGAAGGAGCATTTCCTTTGGCCACACTAGAAGAGAGATGTGGAAAGGTTCTGTGCCAAATGCATCACATGCCTAAAGGCCAAGTCCAGGTTACATCCACATGGTTTATTGGACATTTCAATGGATTTTGTTTTAGCACTGCCAAAGATCAACAACAAGGATTCCATCTTTGTAGTTGTTGATAGGTTTTCTAAAATGGCTCATTTCATTGCTTGCAACAAGACTAATGATGCTGTGCAGATAGCTGATATATTCTTTAAGGAAGGGCAAGTTGCATGGAATTCCAAGAACTATTGTTTCAGACAGGGACACAAAGTTCTTGTGCCACTTTTGGAGGGTACTTTGGAGGAAGCTGGGCACCAATCTGCTCTATTCCACCACTTGTCATCCCCAAACAGATGGATAGACTGAGGTAGTAAACCGGACTCTCTCAACACTCCTAAGAGCCACGGTTGGTAAGAATATAAGGACTGGTTATCTTGCTTGCCATTCATTGAATTTGCCTATAATCATGCTAAGCATTCTATTACTAACCACTCACCTTTTGAAGTTGTGTATGGGTTTAATCCTTTAACAACTTAAGATCTTACCCCTTTGCTTCAAGCTATCTATACAAGTATAGAAGGAGAAACCGAAGCAGACTTTGTCAAGAAACTAAACCAAAGTTTTAAGGAGAATGTAGAGAAGAAAACCAAGAAGCATATGCAGAAAGCTAACCAGGGAAGAAAGGAGGTGATATTTGAACCATGAGATTGGGTCTGGCTACACATGAGAAAAGAAAGGTTTCCCAATCAAAGGAAGTCAAAGCTAACACCAAGAGGAGATGGACCATTCCGAGTCTTGGAGAAGATCAACAACAACACATACAAGCTGGAGCTGCCAGGTGAGTTAAACGTGTCTCCAACATTCAATGTTTCTGGTTTAGCATCTTATGATGTAGGTCAATCAGTTCTTAGGTCAGAACCACTTCAAGGGGGAGGGAATGATGAGGCCATAGAACCATAATCAGAAGATTCAATGCCCATCATAAGGAAAGGTCTATTGACAAGATCAACAACAAAGGCTTTGAGAAACCAAGTAAATGAAGCTGTGCACTGTCTACTGAATCAAGCTACTGACCAAGTACAAGAGCAAGAACAAGTCATCATCAGGATGGACAGCCCAACACTATTTAACTCAGCTCAAAAGGGGCTAACCATATGTAGCATCGAAACTAGCTTAGGAAGTAGCATCACAACTAGCTCAGGATGTGAAGACCAGTATGCTACGAGTGAAGAAGGTTTCTGATCAACGACCAAGGACATACCAAACCTAAGCTAAGGTATGAGTTTCATTTAAACACATTATATGACCGTTGATTCTTTATTTTGCTGGATTAATCCTTTGTTCCTTTAGTAGTTTCAATAAGAAAACTAGCTGTTGTAGTCTTTGTTTCATTAGGTCCAAGTTCGCGTCTGTATTTCCTTTTTTGTTTTATTTGCTTCAAGTCCCCTAGAAGGGCATAGCTGTTTGGACTGTTATAAAGTCCCCTCTCACAACCATGTATCAATTTACCCTAGATCAATAAAGTACACCGAGTGTTTTCTTTAAGCAAAGAAACCGTAATCTGTTTTCTCTCTTGTTTGTGTGATTCAAACGTAGAAAAGTCTTCTGTCTTATCAAGGTTGAGACTCATAAGATCTTGTGGAGACCTCAATATATTCCATCCCTTGATTGCTTCTGAGATATCTCTTAAGCCAGCAGGACTAATCCCATCTCTATTCACAATCCATCCAATTCGATCCAACCAAGAGAGCTCTTAAGCCAGTGGTTAGATCTCCATCGATCCATAAACCAATTTTCTGTCCAGGGGCTACATCAATAACCCATTGAAGTTGATGTCACAAAATGATTCCAAGATTCCATACTTGGAATAGATTTGAACAGTTTCCTACTGCTCGTACGGCAATATGCAAGGCGAATAACTCTTAACACGTACTCCAATTAGATAACCGCCACCTCCTATGGCTTCCATGAATCCGTGTATTTCCTTTGACCCCTTGCTCTTGCTCCACAACATTTCTGGTTCAACTAATAGCTGCCTCCCAAACTCCAACCCAAATATACCTCTTTCCGATTGTGATTTCCTTACACCAATCCTTTTCACCAAGTTTGAAACCTTATCACTCTTCTTTACAACATGACAAATGCTCACATGGTGAACCGCTTGATCCAGTTAATCCTCTCCTCACCAAGTCCTTTGACTGCTCCTTCAACTCATTCATCTATGCTGGTACTAAGCAATAAGATGCTTTTTTCATGGGCGCCATCCCCGGATCAAAATCCAATGCAAAGCATCACCTCCTGCAGCTCTTCTTGCAACTTCTAAAGCGCCTCCAGCAACTCCTGCAACTTTTGCAGAGCTTGCTACAACTCCTACATTTCCTCTTCAGTAAACGTCTTCACATCCTTATCGCCTTACCAAGTTTTGTTGGACAACACTCTGAACCAACGCCAATCCCAACACTAATCCTAATGGTATCCACTACCCCGAAGACATACACCGCAACATACATCTCAACATACACCTTGATAGCATACTTCGCAACGTACTTCTCGCCATACACCTCAATGGCATACACCTCAAATAAATATCCAAAAACACTTAACGTCATACATACCGACATACATATTAAGGGCAATAGCACCACTAAGGTCTAAGGACACTGACCACAACCTACAAAGAAGATCTAACTAGACTAGAACCATATAGAAGAAGTCACATACTACTCTAGTTGGTTGTTTGAAAACACTTTCACAGATCTTTATTGGGATATCCAATAAACTTTCACAAAAACTTTTCGAAAACGGAAATAAGGTTTTTAGAAAACAACATAAGCTGATCACTCATGCAGGACTAAGGGACCTTAACCCTGCTTCGATACCAATTTTTAAGGACCCGCTCCCGGGAAACCAAAAACAACGACGTTAAGACATCTGTTGAACCAAAAATGGTTAACCGGAATATCCTCACATGGTCCTAAGAGTCCGCGTGCTCCCTTCTATTCAAAACCACCAAGGTAACCAGCTATTGTACTCCTGTACCTGTCCTGCAATGGAAAAGAACGAGAGAAAAGGGAAAAGGACTGAGCAATTGTTTCAAACACAATTACCTAGTGAGTGCAGATTCTAGGAGTCCAAGATCTCATCTTAAACTAGTAAAAAACAAGAAACAAGTCCATGGCTAATAACGCCTTGCAATAACCGCTCGGAGGCTCTGAAACAATCTAACGTCCATTTGTGCATAACGAGCTCCCAGCTCACACCCTGAACTCCTATGGGCCGCTACGCCTACACACACAATTGGACACACCGGAATCCCACCTCGTACGTGCCTTACATACACAATTGGACACGCCAGAATACCACCTCGTACGTGCCCTACTCAAAATTGGAAACGCCGGAATCCCACCTCGTACGTGTCCTACACATACTACACGCCGAAATCCCACCTCGTACGTGCCCTCCACACACAATACACGCCGGAATCCCACTTCGTACATGTATTAGACAAAAAAATTCCTTCCGAAACTACTCCACACATAGACATCAATCACAATCAATGGTTTTGATTTAAGTGATAACCTAATTTCGAGGTGCTTTCAATCGCATCAACAAAAATGATCCGCTAGATCTGCACTATCGGGGAAAGACGATATTACCGATGGACTCATGTCCCAATATTGAGATAACTTAAGATAGAGATCACAACCGGTCCTCACGTTAGCCACAACGCCGACGACGAACCGCATACAAACATGTGATTGGACAGAACTGCTGCTACAACTTTGACGACACACTTCTCTATGCTCCCAAGACATACATCGGTTCTCCTTCAACCGGGATCTAAATGTATGAGTCTAGAATGTCCCTGTAAGGTTTTGGTTTAAGAGGAATCTGTTTCCCAACTCAATAAACAAACAAAACTAGACTAATCACATATTTGCAATACACATACACATTTTACAAAACAGATCATAACCTCCAAACAGTAAGTCAGAATTGGGTGATTCTAAGCTGAGACCGAGATCTTCCCAACACCATATTTTGAGTTCCGTGGTTCCTTACGGATCAACGGTGAAACGCGAATCAATCTGATGGCCGAAATTTACTTAATCGTAGACCTGCTTTCGAAACGGTGAAAGATTGAAGCAATGGCATTAGAGATCCGATCGAAAATGATAGGGTATCTAAACATGACAGGAAGAGAGGAGAAAGAGATTCGATAGAGGTTTTGGATTCACGTAACCCGAAAGAAGATTTGGAGAGATGACAAGAGGATGGAGACGAGAAGATCGGATGGCGGAGCTTCTCCCGTCGACGCCGGGTTTGGAGGCAGATGGGCAGGGCTTAACTGCTCTTTTTATCCTCCTTCTTTTAGAGGTGGCTGCCTCCTTTTATAGAGAAAGAGGTTGAAACCCCTAGGGTTTTCTAACTGCGCTTTGGACTAATTAACATTTTCTCCCTTTTAATTTTTTTGGACCAAAAATAGGGCCATTACAATTTTCCCCCACTTAACGGGAATTCGTCCTGAATTCTAAGGCAAGAGTCTTCCACTGCGACTTTTTACCATCAGAAACACCACAACCTTCACAGAACAAAAACGGGACTTGATCGATTAATCGCTTGAAAAGAATTTGCCCTCGAATACAGAATACTGCTTCTCCCCCACTTTTCCAAACCAACTTTGAAATGCATTTCTTCTCGCTACCATACAAACAACATCTTCTAAAACACCTTTTGAATACCAATTACCACCACCCATGTCCATTAGGGTCAGTTTCAAACTTGATGGGATGGTTTATACTTCCAACGTCCATTGCTAAGAAGAAGTCCACTACCACATCCCGCTTACTGCTTAAGTCAAACGAGTTACCATCTCTATCCTTGAGACTTAATCAATATGAGAAAAGAGAACGACCATTGCTATAGCTAATACCTCTAAAGTTTAGAAACAACACTCATCCTTCAAGTGGTTCTAAGACTTGAATGAAATGGTCCGCTTCCAAATCGGTTCTCTTTAGCGGTTTTCCATTACCGTGCAATATAGCGTTGACTGTCGCACATGCTGATATCTTTGCTTATCCTTGATGAATGACACGGCTAACAATGTACATTATAGCTACCTGAAATGTGCGGAACGACTCACCCAACTTTCGCTATGCTCACTTGCCATGCTTCCGTTGCACACTCTGATTTCAAAACCCACTTCCAAGCTGACTTCCAACTTAAGGTTTCCTACCTTGTGATCCAGATGTAGCGTTTTCCCAGACACCACCCATTGGGTTTCCTTCCACACCATACTGTTTTCCTAACACTCTTTCGACGGATTTCCATCTCCAATAACTTGCTTTATCCACTTGTTTCTGCAACCAACATAATTCAAGTTGACTAGGAAATTCCAAATGCCACAACTCTACTTTTCCAAAACATTTTATGACCGCCTTTACCTCTTGAATAAACTCCCTTAGTTGCTTTAGTACCACGCAACAAACTCCAAACCAGACTGTTACCTTCCCGGTCCTACGTTTGATTCTCTAGCCCGCAATACCACGAAGATCTCCTCCAATGTCTATCTTGATCAAAATTCCAACGAGCCGTCGATAACCCATTGAAGTTGATGTCACAAATTGATTCCAAGATTTCATACTTAGAATAGATTTGAACAGTTTCCTACTGCTCCTAGTGCAATATGCGAGGCGAATAACTCAAAATGCTTACTCCAATTAGATCACCGCCACCTCCTTTGGCTTCGTGCATCTGTGTATTTACTTCGGCCCCTTGCTCTTGCTCCACAATATTTATGGTTCAACTATCAGCTGCTTCCCAAACTCTAACCCAAATCTACCTCTTTCCGATGGTGATTTCGTTACACCAACCCTATTCAAACTATGGTAGTCCAGACCAAGTTTGAAACCTTTATCACTCTTCTTTACAACATGACAAGTGCTTACATGGTGAACCGCTTGATCCAATTAGTCCTCTCCTCACCAGATCCTTTAACTGCTCCTTCAACTCATTCATCTATGCTGGTACTAAGCAATTAGATGCTTTTTCCACGGGTGTCATCATGGGATCCAAATCCAATGCAAAGCATCACCTCATCCAACATTTCTTGCAACTCTGACAACGCCTCCATCAACTTTTGCAAATCTTGCAGTTCTTGCTACAACTCCTACATTGGCTCTCCATTGAACGTCTCCATATCCTTATCACCTTACCCCATTTGGTTGGACAACACTCCGAACAAATGCCAATCCCAACACTCATCCTAATGGCATCCACTACCTGAAGATATACACCACAACATACATCTTAACGTACACCTCGGTAGCATACTCCGAAATGTACATCTCGCCATACACCTCATTGGCATACATCTCAACATACATCTCAAAATACAATTAACGACATACATCCCGACAAACATATAAAGGGAAGTAGCACCACTAAGGTCTAAGGAAACTGACCCCAACCTATAAAGAAGATCCAACTAGACTAGAACCATTAGACTAGAACCATGTAAAAGAAGTCACATACTGCTCTAGTTGGTGGTTTGAAACCAATTTCACAAAATTTTATTGGAATATCCAATAAAATTTCACAAACACTTTTCGCAAACGGAAATAAGGTTTTTAGAAAACAACATAATTTGATCCCTCAGGCAGGACTAAGGGACCTTTACCTGGCTCTGATACCAATTTGTAACGACCCGCTGCCGGAGAACCATAAACGACGACGTTAAGACATCCGTTGGACCAAAAATGGTTAACCAGAATATCCTCCCATGGTTCCAAGAGTCCGCGCGCTCCCTTTTGTTCAAAACCACCAACATAACCAGAAATTGTACTTTCTTACATGTTCTGCAATGGAAAAGTACGGGGTGTTGGTACTGGATTTCCCCCTAGGAAATCCGGCCCATTAACAGACAAGACAAAGGCCCGTAATTACGAGCCCATTCCAGAATCAAAGATAGACGGGAGAGCCAACTCTCTTGTTGGGCCCAAGCGAAGAAAGCGCCTTGGAGAGGCCCAGACGATGCCGAAGCCGGAGACAATCGAGCTCGAGCTCGGCTGAGGATGACGTGGAGATAGAGCAACTCGGTCTTCGCCAGTTCAACTGATCCGCATAAATCTCGGAGATCGTTACAACGACAAGGCCGAAAGATCTGGACGAAGAGATCAGAATCGAGGCTATTTAAGAAGAGAAGTGGCGGCTCATCAAAGACAATTCCAACCTAGGCTAAGAACACTTCGATTAGATAGCTCGATTTATACTTTGTACTCTCTTCTCGACTGTGTTTGTTTTATCTCGACGATCAATCTCAATAAAGTCTTTGATTCATAGGAAACTATACCATTTCTATATCCAAAAGTCCAAATCCACGAATACAAATTCTTAGTGTGAATCCCGGATCTCACATTTGGCGCCGACTGTGGGGACATTCTATAGCCTTTCCTATCTTAAGAATCAGATCCTAGATCCGATAGATCGAGATGAATCCCGACCAAACTGGCTCTCCCAGCGCCACACCGCCGGTTGACCGCCCTCAAACGGTCGACAATGTTCCTCAGAACACTACCGGGGTAAGAAACATGGGTCAGACCGACGGCGTGTTGACGAGCTCTGCCTCAGTCTCCACGACCTCGGCACTAGACGGCTCCGTCGCTCAAACAATCGCGACAAGCCAGACTCCGACAAATGTTTTGTCAGGAACTAATGATCCGAGCAGAAACTGGGTGTGGATGAGAAATGACTCAATACCCACCCCAGGAGGAGGATCTGGAGTAACCAGACCCAATTCACCACTACCTTCTGCTCCACAGAGACAAGGGCCAAGCGATCTTGCCGAGATCCGTTCGATGTTAAGCCTGTTGGTAGATCGAACGAGAAACAACGAGGCAAGCTCAAGGGCCCAAGAGATGGCAAACCGTTCTCTGGCAGCGCAGCTCGACGAACAAGAGCGGCGTCTAAACGCTCGCCTTGAAGAGCTCGCCAGTAAAATCCAAGGTGGCAGACCAACGCGAACTCCCATAAGTCCTCCACCGTGTACCCGCTTGGACTTCTCCCAGGTAATAACTCCTCCGGGAACGTCAGGAAATTTCGGTAATACGTCAAATAGCGGCTTCCACCCTACAATGACCCCTATCACGACACTGACCTCGTTTGGTTCGAGTTCAATGGTCACAGACCCGACCGGATCAAGAAACCGACCATTACCCGGGCCACCACCTTTCCCGAGTAACTCTAACATCCGACCGAGGCAACTAGGAGGTTCTGCCTTCGCCTCGAGCTCGGGACTCCTTAATGGATCAAAATCAGTTCAGTTCCGAACACCCCAGGTCGACCAGACGAGGTCGATCCCAACGATCGATCTCCTCGACCCCATTTTTCCAGAACAAATGTCAGGTCAGGCACAAGTCCAGTTCGCACCCGCAGAGGGCGATGAACACGATATGCTTAGACAATACATTGAACAGGCTAAAGCCCAGTTTAACAGTCTGAGCTCGAAAGTTCACATGGCGACGAGCGCGGCTCCTGACATCGATCGAGTGATCGAAGAAACATAACAAACGCCGTTCACAGATCGGATTGCGCTTGCAAGGATCCGAGAGATCAAGAAAACTAAGTTTCCAGAATTCTCTGGGAAATCAGACCCGAAAGCCCACATCAGGGCATTCCGACTAGCAATGGCAAGGGTGTACCTTACCGATGAGGAGAGAGAGCCAGCCTTCTGCAGGCTCTTCGCGGAAAACCTATCAGGTTCTGCCCTAGAATGGTTTGCCGGACTGGAAGAAGGGTTCATTGACAACTTCACCCAGTTCATGACGGCTTTCCTCAAACAATACTCCGTTTTCATCGAGGAAAAGACTCCCGAGGCAGCCTTATTTGGCGTCTCCCAAAAACCCGACGAAACACTTCGCTCGTACATCGACCGATTTAAGGAAATAAAATCCAAAATCGCGAACCCACGAGATGAGGTAGCTATAGAAGCGTTAAGACGGGGACTATGGTTCTCAACCAGATTCCGCGAGGAAATAACAGTCCGCGAACCTCAAACGCTCGATGACGCCCTCCATCGCGCATCGGCCTTTGCTCGCCTCGAGGACGAAACCACGGCCCTCAGGGAAAAACACCGGAAAGAAAGGAACCCGTCGGGCTCGCAAAATCCAAACTCGAAAAAGGATTCCCGTAAATCAGGGAACGTCAACGCGGTCGAGAGCCCAAAGAGCTCGAAGAAATTCGAGTTCGACAAGGAAAAATTCTGTGATTTCCACAATAAGAGAGGGCACTCGACCGAGGATTGTTATACTCGAGCTAAAGCAGAGGCTAAAAAACAGGAGTCCGAAAGCAAAAAAAGACTCCGAAGTCAAGGAGGAAACTCTGTCCGACAAAAAGGAAAACAAACAGACCAAGGAGTCGAACTCCAAAAAGCACTCCCAAAACAAACGAGAACGGTCAAAAGAGCCGGAATCCCCCGAAACTCTCCCTCATGGGTCGCGGAAGCGAGTTGAGTTCATCCTCGGCGAGCTTAACCTAAGCGGCACTCCGGGAAGTTCGGCGCTATCCCCGCCTCCGGCTCCTTCCAAGAGTTTACGCTCAAGAACCAATCTCCCTCGTCTCTGCGGGGGGGGGTGGGGGGGGGGGGGAGGGTGGGGGGGGGGGGGGGGTGTGTACGGGCTATACCCCCTAAACTAATCGACTTCATCTTCGGTGGCTCCAAGCTTTGCCGCGACTCGGTCAATTCGATCAAAGCTCTTCAAAGAAGAGTCGAGACCGACAGAGGGGGAAAAACCCCAATGTTGGGTCCAGACCACGAAATCATTTTCTACGAGAGCGAGACAAGTAATCTCGACAAACCACACGACGACGCCCTCCTCGTTTGTCTAGTAGTGGGAGATGTCGAACTATCAAGGATAATGATTGACACAGGAAGTTCGGTAGATGTCCTCTTTTACGACGTGTTCAAAAAGATGGACTTTAACGACTCCGAGATTGTGGAAAAGAAGACACCACTAGTAGGTTTTGCTGGCGAAACGACATACTCGATGGGCTCTGCCTTCGCCCCAGTAATTGCTGGAGGAGTTCGGAGAATGACGGAGTTCGTCATAGTAGATCGGCCAGCTCCCTATAACGCAATCCTAGGTCGACCATGGATATACGACGTGAAAGTGGTACCATCGACCTACCACCAATGCGTAAAGTTCCCAATTCCCAAAGGGATCAAAACCATTTACGGAAGTCAAAAGATTTCCCGTCATTGCTACATGAACGGATACAAGCAGATCGAGGAATCCCCTGCGTAGCAATTACAGAAAGAGGAGGAGCTCGCCACCATGCAGACCAAAAGGTCGAACGATCCCAGTCAAATAGGACCTCCAAAGGACCTCACGACTCAGGTCTGCATAGACGAGGCTCATCCCGAAAGACTCGTTGGCATCGGAATCGACCTATCAGAGTCGGTTAAGAACGAACTGGTCTCTTTTCTCAAACAGAACGTCGACTCCTTCGCCTGGTCTTCAGCAGACATGAAAGGGATAAACATCGATGTAACCAGCCACGAGCTGAATGTCGACCCAACCTACAAACCGATAAGACATAAACGTCGAAAACTAGGCCCTGAGCGGGACAAAGCCGTCAATGACGAGGTCGATCGGTTATTAAAAATCGGATCGATCAGAGAGGTCAAGTACCCCGACTGGCTCGCGAACCCCGTGGTGGTTAAGAAAAAGAACGGAAAGTGGAGGGTCTGTGTAGACTTCACGGATCTCAAGAAAGCATGTCCAAAGGACAAATTCTCACTCCCGCACATCGACCGATTGGTCGGGGCCACCGCTGGACATCAGCTGCTATCCTTTATGGACGCGTTCTTAGGGTACAATCAAATATTGATGAACCCTGAAGACCAAGAAAAGACTTCGTTCATAACGGATCGAGGCACGTACTGCTACAAAGTCATGCCCTTCGGACTGAAAAACGCAGGAGCAACTTACCAGCGCCTCGTCAACAAGATGTATTCAGGACTCCTAGGCAAAACCATGGAAGTCTACATCGATGATATGCTGGTAAAATCTTCCAGGTACGAGGATCACATCCCCCAACTAAAAGAATGATTTACCATTCTTAATAAGTATGGGATGAAACTCAACCCAGCTAAATGTACCATCGGGGTCCCATCAGGAGAATTCATCGGTTACTTGGTGACCGAAAGAGGGATCGAAGCGAACCCCAAACAGATCGCAATGTTCATAGAGATAAAATCTCCCAGAACGACGCGAGAAGTCCAGCGCCTAACCGGCAAAATAGCTGCTCTGAATCACTTCATCTCAAGGTCGACTGATAAATGTCTACCCTTCTATCACTTGTTAAAAGCAAACAAAAAGTTCCTCTGGGACGAAAAGTGCGAAGAGGCATTCACTCAGCTTAAAGCCTACTTAAGCGAACCACCCATACTGGCGAAACCAGTAGAAGGAGAACCCCTTTACCTCTACCTAGCTGTCTCGACGGCTGATAGGTTGTAAGTTTTACCCTATTCTAAACTGCAAGTGCACAGTATCGTCAAAGTAGTATATAGGGTTATCGAATCCACAGGGACACTAGGTCTCAATAGATCAGAACAGTAGAGATTAATACTAGAAATAAGCAGATGGTGAAGTAAATAAATTGCGAAGCAAGAAAGTAAACAGTTGCGAGTTGGTTGTGAAAGCAATAAACTAAAAGCGTCAAGCCTAGGGTATTCTCAGGAAATCAGACAAGCAGACAAGTTAATGAGTCAGGATCAAATTAAACTCAGTTCTAGAACTCAAATCACGGAAATAGAATTAACCAAATCTCTTTGCGAAAACTCTCTAAGTCTAAGTGCAGTAACCCAAATCTCTTTGCAATTACTAACAGATTAAACTAGCATTAAGTTCAAGTTCGATATGTTCACAATTAAACTAAACCAAATCTCTTTGCGAATAATTTAATTGCTCAACCTAAATAGTTCAGATTCTAAAACACACTCTCGTGTCGAATTTAGCAACCTAAGATCTAGATTCTAATTGATCAGGTTAGAACTAGCATTAAGCACAATTTAGTTTGAAGAACATTCTAATCATATGAATCCCTAACTGAATTAAACAAGTCTAGCGAGTCATCAAACCCTAATGAGAAACCCTAAACTTAACTATGGATCTACTCAGACATGATTAATGAAAACATAATCATAGAAATAATAGATTGCATATAAGAGAATAAAATATCAAAGGGGTTCGAAATCTTCTCCAAAATAAGTTAATACAGGAAATAGATCAGCCCCAAAAGCTCTAAAAATCTCTTAGCTCTAAGTATGAAAGCGTAAGTAAATTAAACACCAAAATCCTCTATATATAAGCCTAATCTCGGCTGGGGCTTCTGTGTAAATACTTGAACTATTCTGGGCTTCTCTGCAAATCTTCATAACTTGTTAAACTGACGCGTACGGCCCATCTCGCTAGTGTGTCGACCGATGCACAAGGTGTGTCGGTCGATGCTTGATCAATAAATAGGACAGTGAGTTAAGCTCTCGGCCAAAACGTCCCAAAAGTCCCAAAATGCTTCAAATATCTCCAATTAGCTCCAAACCTGATTAAACCTGTAAAAGACTCTAAACGAACACAAAAGACACTAAAAACACATCTATATCATGGTATAAAATGGGTAAAAACCATGATATATCAACTCCCCCACATTTAGCCTTTGCTTGCCCTCAAGCAAAACAGAGAACTAAAATGCAGTGAAGAGGTTTGAAAACTCTTCAGAAACTCATTTTGTCGTAGAAGCAGCAGCATTCAGATTCCCCTTAGTAATCCACATGAAAGAATCAATCTACAGAAATCAAGACCAACATATACTTCCCCCACACTTAGCAACTGTCCTAAGTAAACGCCACAATCACATTCACGCATTCAAATTCTCCCTACTGACTTCAGCAAGTATTTAAGTGCGGTCTCACCTAAGGGGTATCGATCTAAAGGCACATGGATTCTTACCTTGCCAGCTCTAGACCACCAAACTGTCTTTCTTTAGTCCCTTTTCTTCTCTTTTCCCTTCCTTAACAACTGATTTTTCCCCATTGGGTATCATTTTTTTTTTATCAGTGTTCTTCCCGTTTTGGGGTGTACTTTGGACACATTCCATGGATCACATGAGAGAAAATAGTGTTTGCTACCATTCCCATGACCACTTCGGAGTTACTAACTCATCCTCAGTTTATTATTTTTTTATATATTTTTTTTTACTTTATGGAAGGGGAGAAGGGAACCAAATAGGACATGTTAACAGGCTGTGTCAGAACCAACAAGGGAATCCGACATAAAGCATACCAAGCCCTTAGGTGAGAAATCTAAAGTCAGGATTAAATTGAAGTCAGTAAAAGATCCTCTGATACCTGAAGTGATGTGGGTGTTCTCAGTAGGCTGATATGTGTCTGGGTTTTCTAATAGTCATAGATAATCTGCAGCTTCATCCCAGTGGTTACTTAAGTTCCTGCAAATGCTGCTAATCTTCTCAAAAAATCATTGTTTCCTACTTGAACAAATTTTGACTCAAAAACAAATTTTTAAAATTTAACTGACTCTAAGAAAACAAAAGAAAGTAATTAGTAGAACCTCCCCCACACTTAAGACACACTGTCCACAATAGTGTCAAGCAAGGGATTGGTTAAGAAAGAAAATAAAAATTTGTTAATGGAATGGTTATTTCTCTCGGGTTTTTACCTCTGTCGCAGTCAGGCATCGATCGTTGCACTAGGTGCACCGACCGTTGCTGTGCGATTTCCATTGTAACGATCGACACAATGGTGTGTCGATCGACGCACTGCGATTTCATCCGAGACCTGCAAACAAACCTCACCAAAACCAGAAACAAGTGTAAAATCCTATGAAAATACTAAAATCAAAATGCAAAAACGAAAACAGTGGGTTGCCTCCCACTCAGCGCTTGTTTAAGGTCATTAGCTTGACGCTTCAGCTGATTTAGGTAGAGGGTGCATCATCCAGAGGCAGAATCTGACCTTCTGGAATTTCGGCCTTAGCCCAATAATGTTTCACCCTCTGTCCATTCACAGTGAATTCGATACCATCCTTACCAGTTAGAACGACAGCTCCATACGGACGCACTTCTTTGATTGTGAAAGGGCCAGACCACCTTGATTTCAGCTTTCCTGGAAACATATGAAGACGAGAGTTATATAACAGTACCTGATCATTAGGCTCAAATTGTCTGGAGACAATCTTCTTGTCATGATATGCCTTAGTCCTCTCCTTGTACAGCTTTGAGTTCTCATAAGCCAAATGTCTAATCTCATCCAACTCATTAAGCCGCACTAATCTCCTTTCCGCAGCAGACTTAAGATCAAAATTCATCTGTTTCACAGCCCATGCTGCTTTGTGTTCAAGCTCCACTGGCAGATGACATGCTTTTCCATATAGCAGATGGAATGGAGTGGTCCCAAGTGGTGTCTTGAATGCAGTCCTGTAAGCCCATAATGCATCATCTAGCTTTGCTGCCCAATCCTTCCTTGTCTTTCCAACTGTCTTCTCAAGGATCTCTTTGATCTGCCTGTTAGAAACCTCAACTTGTCCACTGGTTTGAGGGTGATAAGGAGTAGCGACTCGGTGATGAACTCCATGCTTCTTCAGCAGCTTCTCGAAGACCTTATTGATAAAATGAGATCCTCCATCACTAATCACTATACGAGGCACTCCAAATCTGGGGAATATGATGGTCTTAAAGAGCTTAATGACCACCGAAGAATCATTGGTTGGACTAGCTATTGCTTCAACCCATTTAGACACATAGTCCACATCAACCAAGATGAATTTATTCCCATAGGATGAGGGAAAAGGACCCATGAAATCTATGCCCCAGCAATCGAAAACCTCTACTTCCAGAATGAAATTCTGAGGCATCTCATGCTTCTTGCTGATTTTCCCTCTCCTCTGACAAACATCACACTGAGAGACGAAAGAATGAGTGTCTCTGAACATTGTAGGCCACCAGAAACCTGCTTGCAGAACTTTAGACACAGTCTTGAATGTAGCAAAATGTCCAGCATAATCTGATCCATGACAGTGGAAGAGGATGTCTGGAACTTCTGATTCAGCAATGCATCTCCTGTACAGGCCATCTGAGCAGTGCTTGTAGAGATAAGGCTCATCCCAGTAGTACCTTCTAAGCTCTCTAAAGAACCTTTTCTCTTCATAACCCTTCAGATCATCTGGTTCAGTCTCAGCAGCAAGGTAGTTAGCTATATCAGCATACCATGGTCGATCAGAGGTTGCTACAGCAGAGATTTCGAAGTCATACTTCCCAATTCTGATCTTGAAAGACTCTCGGCTCGTATCAGGTATGCATCGATCGTTGCACGTGCATGTGTCGATCGTTGCTTCCCCGATACTTGTATCGACCGTTGCCAGCGTGGCATCGATCGACACAAGGCAATTTTCCCGACTGTTCTGCAACTCACCTCCTAAATCCATCTGAAAAACTGCACCAATCATGTTGACGTTTTCCTCGGGCAAATAATCATTTATGGGCACGTCTTCCTCAACTAGCATCCTTGAAAGATGATCGGCAACTCCATTCTCAACTCCCTTCTTGTCCCTCACTTCAATATCAAACTCCTGAAGCAACAGAATCCATCTCAACAATCTTGGCTTAGCATCCTTCTTCTGCATCAGATACTTCAGGGCTGAATGATCAGTATGAACAATCACCTTAGAGCCAACAAGATAGGGGCGGAATTTCTCGAAAGCAAAGACAACATCTAACAGCTCTTTCTCTGTGGTTGCATAGTTTCTCTGCGCATCATCTAGTGTCCTACTAGCGTAATAGATAGCATGAAGTTTTCTGTCCTTCTTCTGTCCCAGAACAGCTCCTACAGCAAAGTCACTTGCATCACACATAACCTCAAAAGGTAGATCCCAATCTGGTGGCTGAACTATTGGAGCGCTCACTAATGCCTGTTTGATCTGTTCAAATGCAGTCTGACAGTCCGCATTGAACTCAAATTTGGTATCCTTACACAGCAAAGCAGTTAGTGGCCTAGCAATCTTACTGAAGTCTTTGATGAAACGCCTATAGAAACCAGCATGTCCAAGAAAGCTTCTAATAGATTTAACAGAATCAGGCGCCTGAAGATTTGTCATTACCTCAATCTTAGCGCGGTCCACTTCGATTCCTGCTTCAGATACTTTATGTCCAAGAACAATACCATCTTTGACCATAAAGTGGCATTTTTCCCAGTTAAGGACCAAGTGTTTCTCTTCGCACCTAGTCAGCACCTTGCACAGATTATCTAGACATTCATTGTAAGATGATCCATAGACTGAGAAATCATCCATGAATACCTCCATAAAGTCCTCAATCATATCAGTGAATATGGACATCATGCATCTCTGAAAAGTGGCAGGAGCATTACATAGTCCAAAAGGCATCCTACGGTAAGCAAATGTGCCATATGGACAAGTGAAAGTAGTCTTTCCCTGATCTTCTGGGTGGATAGGAATCTGAAAGAAACCTGAGTATCCATCGAGGAAGCAGTAGTAAGGATGATTGGCTAACCTCTCCAGCATCTGATCGATGAAAGGCAAGGGAAAGTGATCCTTTCTGGTTGCAGCATTCAGCTTCCTGTAATCTATGCACATCCTGTGCCCCGTTACAGTCCTAGTAGGTATCAGCTCGTTCTTCTCATTCTTCACAACTGTAACTCCGCCCTTCTTAGGCACTACATGGACTGGACTTACCCAATCACTGTCTGAAATAGGATAGATGATTCCAGCATCCAGGAGTTTCATAATCTCCTTCTTAACCACTTCCTGCAGATTAGGATTAAGCCTTCTCTGATGCTCAATAGATGTCTTAGACTCATCCTCAAGATGTATCCGATGCATGCACAACTCCGGTGAGATACCTGAAATGTCATCAAGAGAATAGCCAAGAGCTTTGCGATGCTTGCGCAGCTTGCTTAGCAGTAAAGTGAGCTCTGCGTTGTTCAAACTAGCGTTAACAATCACTGGATAAGTTGAATTTGGTCCAAGAAACGCGTACCTTAGCCCGGATGGAAGTTGTTTCAACTCTATTTTCGGAGCTTTTTCCTCTGCCCAGTCCTTGTCGCCTTGCAACGATCGATGCTTTGTGAGTGTCGATCGTTGCATCGTCGCGTCAGACACGTCCAGCTGCATTGCAACTTCAACAGAATCCATCAATCTTGTATAGCATATTGCTGGCTCGTCCTGCAGGTACTCCAACTCCATTATAGAGCTCAGTAAAGCTCTTTCTAGTGGATCTTCAGCATGTGACTGGTGAAAGTACTCTGCAGCAAATTCACCAAGTGTGTCCACATAGAAAGTCTGTCCGTCGATGGTTGGTCTCTTTACCAGCTTGTTCATATCAAAACTCATCTTCAAATCGCCCACATTCAGGACTATTTTACCTCTCTGACAGTCAATCATCGCACCAGCTGTAGCTAAGAAAGATCTGCCCAAAATTAATGGATCCTTTGGTTCCTGTCCATACTGCAGAACCACAAAATCAGTAGGAATCGTACATTGGCCAATCATTATAGGCACATCCTCCAATACTCCTTCGGGAATCCTGATCGTTCTGTCTGCTAGAACCAGTGATATCCTAGTGGGTCTGAAATCAGTCATACCGAGCCTCTTAGCAACTGAGAGAGGCATGAGATTCACACTAGAACCAAGATCATATAGGGATCTTTCGAACCTCTCCCTATAGATAGTACAATCTAATACAAAGCTCCCAGGATCCTTTAACTTCTCTGGAGTTCTGCCCTGAATTACTGCACTGCATACCTCACTGATCATCATCACACTCTCTTCATCAGACCATTTTCCAGCAATCATATCTTTAAGGCATCTCCTCATCATAGGCGAGGTATCCATGGAGTCAAGCAAAGTCACTTCAACTTTCACCTTTTTAATGAACTCTTTGCATTTTGCATACTGCCTCTCGTTTTTAGCCTTCCTGGGATTCTTGGAATAAGGCACTTTAGGCTTGTAAACCCTTTCGGTCGACTGTCCCGGTTTCTCTGGTTTTGAACCCTCAGCAGTCGCCTTGCATCGACCGTCACTGGAGTTGTGTCGATCGTTGCTAGGTGACTTTACGACGACAGTTTCTTCGGTATCGCTTTGCGTCGGTCGTTGCTTGGTGGCATCGATCGATGCATCGCGAATATCACGGATCTCATCTTCCATCTCTTCAATTTCCGTGAGTTCCTCTACGCTCAGCTGCCTGTTCTGGTTGGGTAACAACTCCTTACCACTTCTTAAAGTTACTGCATTGCATTGGTACTTGGGATTAGCGTCAGTTCGTCCTGGGAGATATCCATCTTCCCTCTGAGCATGTCCAGTAATTCTTGCAACCTTAGCATCAAGTTCTTTCTCGTGGGTGCTCAGGAATTCAAACTTCTCATTCAGCTTCTCATAGACCTTATCTACCGTTTTGTTGAAGTCTGCAGCACTCTTGATCTGATTCTCCAGCACCTGTTCCAGCATTATCTCTATCTTACTCTTATGAGCAGTGGCTGCAGGAGGAGTCTGATAAGACGAAGATCCATAGGTTCTTTGATTTCCTGTGAAGGTATTCCTTTGTCCTCCACCGGAAAATCTGTTCCAAGATTGATATCCAAATCTGTTTCCTTGGAAACCAGATCCTCCGATGTAATTCACATCTTCTTCTTGAGTGTCCTCCTCAGTCTGAATTACTTCTACTTCTTGAGCAAAATGGACAGCTTTCTTTTCACCTAGAAGATTGCAGATTTTGTCCATCCTGGATCTCAATTCAGCCATCTCTGAGTTATCAACACTTCCACCAGATTTCTTCCTCCTCTCATCCATAGTCTTGCAACTGTTGCTGCTTACTAAGTTCTCAATCAACTGCTTAGCTTGTGCTGGAGTCCTGGTGTTGAAGTTTGCATTACTGGAGTTATCCAGCGCAGACTGATATGGCAGATCTATGCCTCTGAAGAAAATACCTAGCAATGTGACTTCACTGAATCCATGGTGTGGGCAGTCAGGCTGATACTTCCTAAATCTCATCCAAGAAGCTTTTAAAGGCTCCACAGCTTCTTGGGAAAATGTGAGAATGTCCTGTCTGGACTGGTCTGAACGCGCATCATCGTAGAAATGTCTCAGGAACTCACTTTTCAGTGCTGCCCAAGTGGTAAACTTACCAGGTGCCAGTTGCTTCAGCCATGCACTAGCGTCTCCAGCGAGACTGTAAGGAAAGAGCTTAAGGAACAGATAATCCTGGCAAACTCCATCATACTTCATGCCATTGATTATGTCCTCAAACTGATCAATGTGATCCATAGGCTGATCTAGTGGATGTCCATGGAAAGCATTCTGTCTCATCAGCGAGTAGTAGATGGTCTTGATCTCAAAATCCTCCCTCTCAAAACCAGGAAGAACTAAGGCTGTTCGGTTTGCATGAAACTCATCTGGTCTATTGTAGTCAGCCAAAGTCCTTTCACGGACAACCATCTGTCTACCTTGGGCTTGCGCCTGCGGTTGTGGCTCAGGTGGGTCAGGGATCACATTCCCTTCAGCATCAACCCGATGCCCAGCAGCATTGTACGGGTTGTTATCTTGGTCCCTCAGGGTACCGTCAGCATCTGGTATCAAGATCAGACGTTCTCGTACCATTCTCTCTCTCTTTTCTCTTCTGATAGTTCTTTCTAGACGTCCAAGTTCCTCTAGTCCGAGATTAACTAAGCTCGAGTTCGGATTACTTCGAGTTTTCTGCGTTGGCATAAACTGTCTGTAATCTTCCAGCAACGATCGATGCTATCAGTGCAACGATAGATTCAATCTCAGATCGCCGAGTGACGATCGACGCAAGGGATGCAACGATCGACGCAAGGCGAAAGTCGTACCTGCGACAGAAAGAAACAGAGAAAAAGTTAGCAAATTATGAAAATAAAAACGAAAAAAGCAAAAACAAAAAGAAAAATTTCCAGTAAAAACCCTAAGTTCGGTCCTATCGAAGACTCTAAGAGTCCCCGGCAACGGCGCCAAAAACTTGATAGGTTGTAAGTTTTACCCTATTCTAAACTGCAAGTGCACAGTATCGCCAAAGTAGTATATAGGGTTATCGAATCCACAGGGACACTAGGTCTCAATAGATCATAACAGTAGAGATTAATACTAGAAATAAGCAGATGGTGAAGTAAATAAATTGCGAAGCAAGAAAGTAAACAGTAGCGAGTTGGTTGTGAAAGCAATAAACTAAAAGCGTCAAGCCTAGGGTATTCTCAGGAAATCAGACAAGCAGACAAGTTAATCAGTCCGGATCAAATTAAACTCAGTTCTAGAACTCAAATCACGGAAATAGAATTAACCAAATCTCTTTGCGAAAACTCTCTAAGTCTAAGTGCAGTAACCCAAATCTCTTTGCAATTACTAACAGATTAAACTAGCATTAAGTTCAAGTTCGATATGTTCACAATTAAACTAAACCAAATCTCTTTGCGAATAATTTAATTGCTCAACCTAAATAGTTCAGATTCTAAAACACACTCTCGTGTCGAATTTAGCAACCTAAGATCTATATTCTAATTGATCAGGTTAGAACTAGCATTAAGCACAATTTAGTTTGAAGAACATTCTAATCATATGAATCCCTAACTGAATTAAACAAGTCTAGCGAGTCATCAAACCCTATTGAGAAACCCTAAACTTAACTATGGATCTACTCAGACATGATTAATGAAAACATAATCATAGAAATAATAGATTGCATATAAGAGAATAAAATATCAAAGGGGTTCGAAATCTTCTCCAAAATAAGTGAATACAGGAAATAGATCAGCCCCAAAAGCTCTAAAAATCTCTTAGCTCTAAGTATGAAAGCGTAAGTAAATTAAACACCAAAATCCTCTATATATAAGCCTAATCTCGGCTGGGGCTTCTGTGTAAATACTGGAACTATTATGGGCTTCTCTGCAAATCTTCATAACTTGTTAAACCGACGCGTACGGCCCATCTCGCTAGTGTGTCGACCGATGCACAAGGTGTGTCGGTCGATGCTTTATCAATAAATCGGACAGTGTGTTAAGCTCTCGGCCAAAACATCCCAAAAGTCCCAAAATGCTCCAAATATCTCCAATTAGCTCCAAACCTGATTAAACCTGTAAAAGACTCTAAACGAACACAAAAGACACTAAAAACACATATATATCATGGTATAAAATGGGTAAAAACCATGATATATCAACGGCAGCAGTAAGTGGAGTCCTGGTTCGCGAGGAACAGAACGAACAACGGCCGGTGTATTACATCAGTAAGACCTTGATCGACGCTGAAACCAGATACCCCGCCATGGAAAAACTCGCCTTAGCGCTAGTAACGTCGGCTCGGAAACTCCGACCGTACTTTCAATCGCACTCGATCATAGTGATGACCTCTCAACCACTGAGAACCATTCTTCACAGTCCGAGCCAATCAGGTCGATTGGTCAAATGGGCTATCGAACTTAGCGAGTACGACATTGAATACAAAGCTCGAACATGCCTAAAAGCACAAGTACTGGCAGATTTCATAATCGAGCTCCCTCCGACTATAGAACTCGACCCGACTTCGGCCCAAAGATGGAAGCTCTACGTCGATGGAGCTACCTCAAGACAAGGGTCTGGAGTCGGAGTGAAATTAGTCTCCCCAACGGGTGAAGTACTAGAACAATCGTTCAGATTGGGCTTCGCCGCATCGAATAACGAGGCTGAATATGAAGCGTTAATAGCCGGGCTCAGACTAGCGATAGCCATAGGAGCCCGGGAAGTAAACGCCTTCAGCGATTCCCAACTAATCACGAGCCAATATCATGGCGACTACGAGGCAAAAGACGAACGAATGGAAGCATACCTACGGGCAGTCCATACATTGGCCGAACAGATCGAATCCTTCGATCTAACACGAATCCCACGAGGTGAAAATACCGCAGCCGATGTGTTAGCCACGTTAGCATCGACATCAGATCCTAACCTCAAACGGATCATACCAGTCGAAGGGATAGAAAAACCAAGCATCGACATAGCTCTCAAAGCTCTGTCCTTTAAAGAGGATGAGCCCGCTGTGAAGGACGATGTCAAACGCAAAGAGTGTCCCGGAGACACTAATAGCGACATCATCGAGATTGATGATGATCTTGATCCTAGAAGCACCGTTTACGTCGCGAATGTCCCCGACGGACCAATTCAGACCGCATCCTCTAGTCAGGGACCTGAGCCTAACAACGACGAAGATTGGAGAACTCCGATCATTCGATACATCACAAACGGCGAAGTTCCCGACGGCAAATGGGATGCGCGGAAACTTAAAACGCAGAGTGCGAGGTACTGTGTCACACAAGGAGAGCTCTTTAAAAGGAGCCTCTCCGGACCTTACCTTAAATGCCTTGACAAAAAGAAAGCCCTGGCCGTGATTACACAAACACATGACGGATCCTGCGGAAGCCATTCCGGAGGATGAGCATTGGCCGTGCGAATCAAAAGGCAAGGCTACTATTGGCCTACAATGGCCGCCGAATGCGAATCTTTCTCCAACAAGTGCGATAAATGCCAAAAGCATGCCCCAATTATCCACCAAGCGTCGGAGAAACTCTCCTCTATCTCATCACCATACCCATTCATGTGGTGGGGAATGGACATCGTTGGACCGCTGGTCGCATCTGGCAAAAAGAAAGCCACACACCTGTTGGTGATGACGGACTACTTCACCAAATGGATTGAAGCAGAGTCATACCAGAAAATCAAGGACGTTCACGTTAAGGAGTTCGTCTGGCGAAACATCGTTTGCCGACATGGACTACCCCACGAGATCGTCACCGATAACGGGTCTCAGTTCATATCAAACACGTTCAAAGAGTTCTGCAGAACTTGGAACATAAAGCTGACTTACTCAACGCCACGCTACCCCCAAGGGAACGGGCTAGCAGAAGCAGCTAACAAAGCTATTATGAACGGCCTCAAGAAAAGGCTCAACGAGTACAAAACAACCTGGAGTGACGAACTCCCAGCCGTACTCTGGGCCTACCGGACTACCCCCCGCAAATCCACTGGCGAGACTCCCTTCTCGCTGGCTTACGGAATCGAGGAGGTAATACCAGCTGAAATTCTCGTGTCAAGCATTCGAAAAGAAGAATGCCCATGACAAGAGGAACTTAACAACAAGATGATAACTGACGAGCTTGACCTCGTCGACGAAAGGAGGAACCTCGCATTAGCTCGACTCCAGAATTACCAACAAGCCGCAGCTCGCTACTATGATTCCCGAATCAAAACTCGAAGGTTTCAAGTAGGAGAGCTCGTCTTGCGGAAAGTGTTCGACCATAAAAAAGGAAGAACACGCTGGAAAATTAGGGGCAAAGTGGGAAGGTCCTTACCAGGTCACCGACGTCGTAAAGGACGGGGTCTACCGACTGAAGTCGGTGGAAACCCAGAAGCCCGAACTACGACCTTGGAACATCATCAACCTCAAAAAGTATTTCCACTAGGAGTACATCAACATAATCGAACTACGAAATGGCTTGATCCCCTTAAAAAGGGTGCGTAGGCAGCTCGACTTCGAGCGCAGCCGCCCCCCAAAAAACAAAGCTCACGCCGAGCTCAGCAGCTTCCGAGGAAGTTACCCCAACTTATCTTTGTGAAATCAAAATAAGTCTCTTAACCAATGCTTCTTTCTGTCGTAAAAGTTAGATCCATTGCGAAATACCGTGTCATAACATTCCCAAAACAAAAGATATGAAATTATCTCTCCCGAAACGAAAGATATGAAATTATCTCTTCTAAATCAAAGCGATATGAAAGTATCCCTTCCGAGCGACCTGAAATGGCCTCTCCTAAAGCAAGCGATATGAAATTATCCCTTCCAAGAGACCTCAAACGGCCTCCTGCAAATCAAACGATAAGAAATTATCCTTTTTCGAGCGACCCGAAATGGCCTCTCCCAAATTCAAAGCGATATGAAAATATCCCTTCCGAGCGACTTGAAACGGCCTCTCCCAAAGTCAAAACGATATGAAATTGTCCTTCCAACGAGATCTCAGACGGTCTCCCCCAAAATCCAAGCGATATAAAATTATCCCTTCGAACAAAGCGACCTAGAACGGTCCTCCCACTGCGAACGAGCTGAAATGATCGCTCCAAAGAAAGAGATCCAGAACGATCTTTCCAAAAAAAAAAAAATATACAATTCTTCTAAACCTTATACGGATTAAAAGAATCGGGGGGGGGGGGCTGCCCCACCCCTTAAGCAAAATAACGAGGTCAAGAAAGCTATTCAAGCATGCAACCTCTACATACTCCAAGTCGGATCTTTGTAAGTTTACTTCGATTCGTTTTCATACTTAATACTTCTCTTTTCAATTCAGCGATTAAGCCTGAATCTTACATTACGAAGTAGTCGCACTCCAGACTATTCCTAGCAGAGAGCTCGAGCTCAAATGTGATTGACTTAAAGTTCACAAAGAACTACCTAAGGCAACTCAAAATAAGTTATCTGCTCGATTCCCCTGGAGAAGTTCGAATCGCCGCAACGGCTCGAATTTTATGTTAAGG
Source organism: Orychophragmus violaceus (assembly GCA_030180135.1). Lineage (NCBI taxonomy): Eukaryota > Viridiplantae > Streptophyta > Magnoliopsida > Brassicales > Brassicaceae > Orychophragmus > Orychophragmus violaceus. The sequence continues at coordinate 53,115,907 of CM058231.1, read as the reverse complement.
CATAAAAACATAAAAATCTATGCTAAGGCATGAAAGATTTAAAAAGCAGTTCATAAAAAAAGGGGGACATAATGTCCTCAAGATCGAACAAAAAGCCCCCTTGGGCAACAAAAGTCTGAAAAGAAATTAAAAGCCCCCTCGGGCAACGAAAAGTCTGAATTAAAAGCCCTCTCGGGCGGCAACAAATGAAAAGGACTAGAACTGCTTGGAAGGAGAGGAAGCCTCGTCTTGATTCTCCGTCTGACCATCGGTCGCCCTGTCCTCCTCGAGTTGACCCTCGACCTCATCGCTAACTCGCGAGCTAACTCCGGTCGGGAGGTCGACCCATACTGATCAAGACGAGTAGCCGCCTGATTTGGGGGGCGCGCAAGGATCACGGAATAGTCCGACATCACCGGGAAATTAAGCTTGCTGATACTGAAGTCCGACACCGCCGCAGCATTCATCTCCTCCGTGGCCAATCTCTTTTTCTCGGCCAAGTCCATCACCTCCTTGGTCAGGTCTAATTCGCCAGAGGCGAACTCGGCAATAAGCGCGATATTAGCCAAGGCCTCCTGGAGCCTCATCTCAGCGCTCACGGCGACCTTCCTCTGGCTCTCCTTCGCCGCGATCCCCTCGAAAATCTTGAGATATTCACCGTTTAGCCCTTTCCTCGCCTCATGGGCTGCTACCTTGACATCAAACTCCCGGTCGGCGAGAACCTTGTCCAGATCAGCCTGGCATTGCGCAGCCCGCACGTCCGCAACCCGACCTGTCTCAATGGACGTTTGGCTCGCTTCCTCCGCAAACGAAACCCGAGCCAAGGCACCCTGCAATTGCTTATCCAGGTCGCCCGCCTCCTTCCTTAGCTCCTCTTCCCGAGCCAAGGCCCCCTACAACTGCGCTTTCAGGTTGCTGACCGTTGTCTTGACGGTGTCGAGCTCGCTCACCTGCGGTATCTCTCGCAGCTCGCGCTCGGCCCTAGCCGCAAACCTGTTCGACGCCTCCAAGGCCTACCAAATAAAGAATATGTGTGTGAGGAAAATTAAGCACGAAGCAAAAAAAAAAAAAAAAAAAAAACGAAGGGAAGAAAATTATTACCTTCCCATAAGCCGCCATCAGCTCGGTGTAAGTATCACCGAGAGCCATATCCCCGACAGCCGGGAGCTGAACACATGCGGGCTTAAAATGCCTTAGCAGATAAGCAACACCCGTCGGGTCATCCGCAATCGGGCATTCCTTCTGGTGCCTGAAGCGCCAGTTGAAAGACCCCGAGGACCCAAAAGAAGCAGGCCTCGCCTCAACACTCGGGCCAGATCTTCTCGAGCTCACCTCCGCGTCAGTCCTTCCACGCTTCGCCGCCGGAGGAGGGCCGCCTCGGCTCCGACCGTTCGACCCTCTCGAACCATTCGACCGAGAGTTGTGCACGGCAGGCTCTTCAGGCGAGACCCGAACCGGTTCCTCACCGGTCGAAATAGGAGGTAGATCCTCCACCCCCACATTTGCCTCTCCGGACCCTGCGACCTCAGGGAGAGAAACCCGAACAGGGTTTGGAGGAGGGATTGAGGGAGGAGGAGGAGGCCCCTCGTCCATGGAAAAAAGAAGGGCGTGGCTCAAGTCGCCAGCCTCCATTTTCTTCGCCAGATCAACGGGATCCTTCCCGTTCCGACGACTGCTGGATCTTCGCGACATCTTTCCGAGAGAAGGGGTGCTTGCGGTAGAACTATCGTCCGAAACAGGTCGACCTGCAAACGAAACAGATTCGGGTCAGCCCAGCAAACGAAAGGCATATCGCGCGACAACCCCCAAAAAGACTAACCGGAACACTTACTTTCTCCGGTCCGCTCGATAATCCGAAGCGGAGCCTGAACGATTCGAGTCGAAGCGGGCTGGTGAAGGAGGCGTGATTCGTCTCGCAAAAGGCGAGGTTGGTATAGAGAAGGTTGTCGAGCAGCAAGACCTAAAGCAGCTCGGATTCGCTGATCCGTGAAGTTGCACCAACGAATATCCCCTCTCCGTAGGCGAGCTATCAAACTCGATGTAGTCAGGTCCAAAGGTAATGACTCAGGAGCCTCTGCAATGAAACCAAAAAGGTCATTAGCAAACAGCTCGATATCAATAAAGGACACCGCAGCAACTAGGAAAACTAGTAAACCCTATAAGCTAACCAACGTTAGCCGCCCATCTCGTCGGGATAACCGAGTAATCAAAATCCTTGACCGAGTGACGATTGATCCTGAAGTAGAAGTATTTACTCTTCCACACATCCCTTGTCGGGATCTCATCAAGGATCTTCCCATGGCGAGGAGAGAGGTAGTAGGTTCCGGGAAAATGGGTGTTATGTTTTACCGAACAAACCCTCATCAACTCCTCGACGGCTCTGACCCCGAGCCCGACGACATACCGAACGAAATTCGGAGTCATCTGGTGAAAGGCCAGTTGGAGCTGAGCTAAAACCCATGAGATAATGCGAGGGATTGGAAAAAACAATCCGCATTTATCGAAATAGGTATAAGAAGCGCAACAATGGCCTTCGACGACAGTTTCCGGAGACATGTCCGGCGATGGGATAAGTATCTCCACCTCCGACGGAATCTGGCACTTCGCCCGCAACTTCCGTACTTGGTCAACAGTCAAACTGGACGGTGGATGAGGACCAATCGGACCAGCCACCACAGTAGGATTAGCCCTGGCTGTACTCTTTCGAACCATGATAGCTCGGAATATCGATAATTTCTTTCAAGGAAAGAGGGAAAACGAAATCTCCAGAGAAAGAAAATCTCGAAACGACGAAAAAGAGAATATGAGCGAGAGGCAAGAAGAGGATATAATGGAGGAGAAGAAGTTACCTTGACGATTCGCAGCGTGAGCAGTAATGGGAATCGTGCTAGGTAACTTCCCCTTTTAAACTACCTCGTGCTCGAGATCCGTGGGATTTTCGGTATGCCATAATCCCAACCGCTCGATTCAAAATTTGTAAATAATCACAAAAAAAGATCGAGGTAGTTGTGACCCTTCGGTCCCGTGCGATCTCAACCGTCGATATAAAATCTATGGATGAGGCAAAAATAATCATTAGATTTGTCACATCCAAGGCACGCGCCTCTTCCCAAGAACGTCCACCGCCCATTAACCTCGACTTCTCGAATTCAATGGGCTGGGGGGCTATTGTTGGTACTGGATTTTCCCCTAGGAAATCCGGCCCATTAACAGACAAGACAAAGGCCCGTAATTACGAGCCCATTCCAGAATCAAAGATAGACGGGAGAGCCAACTCTCTTGTTGGGCCCAAGCGAAGCAAGCGCCTTGGATAGGCCCAGACGATGCCGAAGCCGGAGACAATCGAGCTCGAGCTCGGCTGAGGATGACGTGGAGATAGAGCAACTCGGTCTTTGCCAGTTCAACTGATCCGCATAAATCTCGGAGATCGTTACAACGACGAGGCCGAAAGATCGGGACGAAGAGATCAGAATCGAGGCTATTTAAGAAGAGAAGTGGCGGCTCATAAAAGACAATTCCAACCTAGGCTAAGAACACTTCGATTAGATAGCTCGATTTATACTTTGTACTCTCTTCTCGACTGTGTTTGTTCTATCTCGACGATCAATCTCAATAAAGTCTTTGATTCATAGGAAACTATACCATTTCTATATCCAAAAGTCCAAATCCACGAATACAAATTCTTAGTGTGAATCCCGGATCTCACACGGGGCAAAGAGAAAAGGACTGATCAATTAGTTCAAACATAATAACCTAGTGAGGGCAGATTCTAGGAATCCACAATCTCATCTTAAACTAGCTAGTACAACAGCAAGAAACAAGTCCATGGCTAATAACGCCTTGCAGTCAATGCTCGGAGGCTCTCAAACAATCTAACTTCCATTCGTGCATAACGAGATCCCAAATCACACCTTGAACTCCTATGGGCCGCTACGCCCACACACACACACAATTGGACACGCCGGAATCCCACCTCGTACGTGCCCTACACACAATTGGAAACGCCGGAATATCACCTCGCACGTGCCCTTCACACACAATACACGCCCACTTCGTAAATGTATTAGACAACCAAATTCCTATCGAAACTACTCATAGCCATCAATCACAATCAACGGTTTTGATTTAAGTGATAACCTAATTTCTAGGTGTTTTCAATCGCATCAACAAAAATCATCCGCTAGATCTGCACTACCCATGAAAGACAATATTACCGATGGAATCATGTCCCAATATTGAGATAACTTAAGATAGAGATCACAACCGGTCCTCACATTAGCCACAACGCCGACGACGAACCGCATACGAACATGAGATTGGACAGAACTGCTGCTACAACTTTGACGACACGCTTCTCTATGCTCCCAAGACATACATCGGTTCTCCTTCAACCGGGATCTAAATCTATGAGTCTAGAATGTCCCTGTAAGGTTTTGGTTCAAGAGGAATCTGTTTCCCAACTCCATAAACAAACAAAACTAGACTAATCACATATTTGTAATACACATACACGTTTTACAAAACAGATCATAATCTCCAAACAGTAAGTCAGAATTGGGTGATTCTAAGCTGAGACCGAGATCTTCCCAACACCATATTTTGAGTTCCGTGGTTCCTTACGGATCAACGGTGAAACGCGAATCAATCTGATGGCCGAAATTTACTTAATCGTAGACCTGCTTTCGAAACGGTGAAAGATTGAAGCAATGGCATTAGAGATCCGATCGAAAATGACAGGGTATCTAAACATGACAGGAAGAGAGGAGAAAGAGATTCGATAGAGTTTTTGGATTCACGTAACCCGAAAGAAGATTTGGAGAGATGACAAGAGGATGGAGACGAGAAGATCGGATGGCGGTCAACAATGGAGGACGACGATGGCTAAGCTTCTCCCGTCGACGCCGGGTTTGGAGGCAGATGGGCAGGGCTTAGCTGCTCTTTTTATCCTCCTTCTTTTAGAGGTGGCTGCCTCCTTTTATAGAGAAAGAGGTTGAAACCCCTAGGGTTTTCTAATTGCGCTTTGGACTAATTAACATTTTCTCCCTTTTAATTTTTTTGGACCAAAAATAGGGCCATTACAATTTTCCCCCACTTAACGGGAATTCGTCCTGAGTTCTAAGGCAAGAGTCTTCCACTGCGACTTTTTACCATCAGAAACACCACAACCTTCACAGAACAAAAACGGGACTTGATCGATTAATCGCTTGATAAGAATTTTCCCTCGAATACAGAATACTGCTTCTCCCCCACTTTTCCAAACCAACTTTGAAATGCATTTCTTCTCGCTACCATACGAACAACATCTTCTAAAACACCTTTTGAATACCAATTACCACCACCCATGTCCATTAGGGTCAGTTTCAAACTTGATGGGATGGTTTATACTTCCAGCGTCCATTGCTAAGAAGAAGTCCACTACCACATCCCGCTTACTGCTTAAGTCGAACGAGTTACCATCTGTATCCTTGAGACTTAATCAATATGAGAAAAGAGAACGACCAGTGCTATAGCTAATACCTCTAAAGTTTAGAAACAACACTCATCCATCAAGTGGTTCTAAGACTTGAATGAAATGGTCCGGTTCCAAATCGGTTCTCTTTAACGGTTTTCTATTACCGTGCATTATGGCGTTGACTGTCGCACATGCTGATATCTTTGCTTATCCTTGATGAATGACGCGGCTACCCATGTCCATTATTGCTACCTGAAATGTGCGGAACGACTCAGCCAACTTTCTCTATGCTCACTTGCCATGCTTCCGTTGCACACTCTGATTTCAAAACCCACTTCCAAGCTGACTTCCAACTTAAGGTTTCCTACCTTATGATCCAGCTGTAGCGTTTTCCCAGACACCACCCATTGGGTTTCCTTCCACACTAAAGTTCTCCTCTTTCGCTTTCTCTTGCAGCTTCTTGCCAATCCACCATAGTGTTTTCCTAACACTCTTTCGAAGGATTTCCATCTCCAATAACTTGCTTTATCCACTTGTTTCTGCAACTAACATAATTCAAGTTGACTAGGAAATTCCAAATGCCACAACTCTACTTTCCCAAAACCTTTTATGACCGCCTTTACCTCTTGAATAAACTCCCTTAGCTGCTTTAGTAACACACAACAAACTCCACAACAGACTGTTACCTTCCCGGTCCTACCTTTGATTCCCGAGCCCAATACCACGAAGATCTCCTCCAACGTCTATCTTGATCAAACTTCCAACGAGCCGTCCATAACCCATTGAAGTTGATGTCACAAACTGATTACATGATTTCATACTTAGAATAGATTTGAACAGTTTCCTACTGCTCCTAGTGCAATATGCGAGGCGAATAACTCAAAATGCTTACTCCAATTAGATCACCGCCACCTCCTATGGCTTCTTGCATCCGTGTATTTACTTCGGCCCCTTGCTCTTGCTCCACAATATTTATGGTTCAACTAATAGCTGCCTCCCAAACTCTAACCCAAATCTACCTCTTTCCGATGGTGATTTTGTTACACCAACCCTATTCAAACTCTGGTAGTCCATACCAAGTTTGAAACCTTTATCACTCTTCTTTACAACATGACAAGTGCTTACATGGTGAACCGCTTGATTCAATTAGTCCTCTCCTCACCAGATCCTTTAACTGCTCCTTCAACTCATTCATCTATGCTGGTACTAAGCAATTAGATGCTTTTTCCACGGGCGTCATCATGGGATCCAAATCCAATGCAAAGCATCACCTCATCCAACACTTCTTGCAACTCCGACAACGCCTCCATCAACTTTTGCAAATCTTTCAGTTCTTGCTACAACTCCTACATTGGCTCTCCATTGAACGTCTCCATATCCTTATCACCTTACCCCATTTGGTTAGACAACACTCCGAACAAATGCCAATCCCAACACTCATCCTAATGGCATCCACCACCTGAAGAGATACACCATAACATACATCTTAACAAACACCTCGATAGCATACTCCGAAATGTACATCTCGCCATACACCTCATTGGCATACATCTCAACACACATCTCAAAATACAATTAATGACATACATCCCGACATACATATAAAGGGAAATAGCACCACTAAGGTCTAAGGAAACTGACCCCAATCTATAAAGAAGATCCAACTAGACTAGAACCATTAGACTAGAACCATGTAAAAGAAGTCACATACTGCTCTAGTTGGTGGTTTGAAACCAATTTCACAAAATTTTATTGGAATATCCAATAAACTTTCACAAACACTTTTCGCAAACGGAAATAAGGTTTTTAGAAAACAACATAATTTGATCCCTCAGGCAGGACTAAGGGACCTTTACCTGGCTCTGATACCAATTTGTAACGACCCGCTGCTGGAGAACCATAAACGACGACGTTAAGACATTCGTTGGACCAAAAATGGTTAACCGGAATATCCTCCCATGGTTCCAAGAGTCCGCGCGCTCCCTTTTGTTCAAAACCACCAACATAACCAGAAATTGTACTTTTTTACATGTTCTGTAATGGAAAAGTACGGGGGAAAAGATAAAAGGACTGATCAATTAGTTCAAACATAATTACCTAGTGAGGGCAGATTCTAGGAATCCATGATCTCATCTTAAACTAGCTAGCACAACAGCAAGAAACAAGTCCATGGCTAATAACGCCTTGTAGTCAATGCTCAGAGGCTCTCAAACAATCTAACTTCCATTCGTGCATAACGAGATCCCAACTCACACCTTGAACTCCTATGGGCCGCTACGCCCACACACACAATTGGACACGCCGGAATCCCACCTCGTACGTGCCCTACACACAATTGGAAACGCCGGAATATCACCTCGTACGTGCCCTCCACACACAATACACGCCCACTTCGTAAATGTCTTTGACAACCAAATTCCTATCAAAACTACTCATAGCCATCAATCACAATCAACGGTTTCGATTTAAGTAATAACCTAATTTCTAGGTGCTTTCAATTGCATTAACAAAAATCATCCGCTAGATCTACACTACCTAGGAATGACGATATTACGATGGACTCATTTCCCAATATTGAGATAACTTAAGATAGAGATCACGACTGGTCCTTACTTTAGTGACGTAATCCTCCCAAGGATTCGAACTTTTAAGGTTGGAAAAGGGATAATCCTTGCAATGGCGTCGGAATGGCCACTGATATTCCCAACTCTGATTCTGCTTGATATGACGCACAAGTCCAGAAAACAGAGGTTCAAACAAGGATATGACACACCAAGTTTCGAAATGTTCAAAAAGAACAAAGTGGAGATTTCTCTCAAGGATCATAAGATCAAAATTCAAAGGAAAAGGGTTGTTTTTTCAATCGAAAACTTAAAATAATTATATAGATTTCTTGCATGACAATGGTCAAATAACTACTTAGGAAACTAGGAAAACAATAAGTAGAATACTTGACCAAAGACCAAACATTAAACTAATGTGGAATGACTCTTTGACTACTTTGACCATTGAATTTGTCTCATGAAATTTGGGGTCGAATCTAACTTGTTGGACCACAAAATGTAACTCCTCTTGGACTTAGGAAATTTGGACTCAATTCTAGCTCAGTCGCGCAATACGACCTCGAGCAGAACCATCGGATTGTAAAATTCATATCTTTTAAGTCTGAACCATTCTTGAGGTGATTCCAAATCTCAAATCTCATCCTCTTAATGCTCGCATGTCTGGTCTGGATCACATCACTTAGCCACAACGACAACGACGAACCACAAGCGAACATGAGATTGGACAGAACTGCTGCTACAACTTGGACGAGACACTTCTTTATGCTCCCAAGACCCACATCGGGTCTCCTTCAATTGGGATCTAGATCTATGAGTCTAGAATGTCCCTGTCAAGTTTCGGGTCAAGCGGAATCCGTTTTCCCAACTCAAAACACAGACGAAGCTAAACTAATCACAGATTCACAAGACACATACACGTTTTACAAAACATATCATAACCTCCAAACGGTAAGTTGGAATTGGGTGATTCTTACCTTTTTGGAAATCTGAGACCGAGATATTTGCAACGACATATTGAGTTCCGTGTTTCCTTATGGATCAATGGTAAAACGCGAATCAATCTGATGGTTGGAATTGACTCAATCCTAGATCTGCTTTTGAAACGATGAAAGCAACGACATTAGAGATCCGATCGAACATTACATAGGATCGAAAAACGACAGGAAGAGATGAAAAGGAGTTCGATAGAGGTTTTGGATTCACTTAACCCGGAAGAAGATTTGGAGAGACGACAAGAGGAAGAGATGAGAAAATCGGACGATAAATAACGACGGAGGACGACGGCAGCTAAAGTTCTCCAGTCGACGGCGGGTTTGGAAACAGACGGGCAAAGCTTGCCCTTTTTCTCCTCCTTATTTTAAAGGTTGCTACCTCCTTTGATAAAGAAAGAGGTGGAAACCCCTAGGATTTTCTAATTAGGATTTGGACCTAATTAACCTCTTCTCCCTTTTAATTTTTCTGAGCCAAAATAGGGCCTTAGAATGATCACCTGGCCCACGGCCGAGCAACATATTGCTACAGTCAAACCAACCCGAACCTCGGCAAGGCTGGATAGAAACATCTCAAACTATGTCCCTTGGTACATAGTAACTTGATAAATCCATCTACAGACTATCAAATCAGATTATACAACATACATTGACTGCCAGGTAAGTTAAGTCTATATTATCTTAATTCTTGTTTATTGTTACCATCCTTTCACAATTTATTCCAATTGGAGATAGTGTGATTTAGATTTTCGAGAGGATGTTCATCCTTACTAATATTGTTTTGTTTCTTTTTGATATCTTTTCTATTGATTTTATTGAGTCAAAAATTGTTGAGAACTATGACATAATCCCAAATCAAAATTATTATTTTGTGTCCTAGTAACCATAAGGTTTAAAATATTTGTCCTCTTTTCTCAAATAACTAAATAAACATGAAAATAAAGGAAAAAGAAATCGGTTGGTGATGTAAGCTGCAAGGATTGAAGCTCACAATGGACCGGCAGAGGTGCAAAGGATGCATTGAAGTTACTCTCCTTTGGACCATGAAAAAGATAGAAGATGGAGCACGATCAGCTGGACTGAAGTCGCTTTCTGCTGATGCGTTTGATGGATTGAAGATGTTGAATCTCACTGCTAGGGAAACCACACAAACAATGATGAGGACATCAGCTTAACCAAACAAGACCAGCCGGAACAGACCGAACAACTAGAACCATTCTCTCCCATGAGGACCTGACTACGGACCCGATCAGGAAAAAGAAAACTCCGAGAAGATTTCAACTGAGCAATGGAACACCGAATCACTAGGAGCAGCGTAGAAGATATTACGGAGCACCTGGATCAGCTGGCCCATTATCATCCCGTACTGAACCAACTAGCTCGAAAGATTACCGAGGCGATCAATCCACCTGACCCAACTCAACACCACTTCCATCAAGGAGATCATTCTGGAGCAGAAGACATGGAAGCCCACATCACCATCATGGTTGTTGTGACTTAGACAAGGCTGAATCTTCGGGCCGACGATTATGCTCTTTTTCCCTGTCCCAAATTGGTTTTCGTTGCAAGGTTTTTAATAAGGTAATCTTATGCTTGTCCATGAGAAAGAGAGAGGCTGGCCCATCACATTTTCATTCTTATTTATTTTTATTCGTGCAGGCCATTTGGCCCATGTATTTTTCGAAAACCCTTAGGATATTTAGCCACTTTGTATGCCTTGTATCAAGTTAAGTCTAATTTTATATAAAGTCGTCTATTGCCATGACAGCGCCGACCCTAGCAAGAATTGAGTGGTTTCCCTGTTCTTGAAGGTCCATTGTGAAGGATTCGTTTAGTATTTCCTGGTTCAATTCATCAGATTAATTGATCCTACTAAACATGCCAGATCTAGGTTCTCTTGCTAGAATCATAAAGGATCTCACCTGTTACCTTGTTTTGCAGCGGAAAGAGGAGGTACGGGTCAGAGATCAGCAGAACCACCAAGAGATAGCTCCTCCAAAGGCTCACACACGCACACTGCAGGAAATTGGCTGCTAGACCAAGAGGAGAGAGGCGCAGAAAGAGAGAGAGGGAGGCGCAGAAGTTGGATGGGAAAATAAGAGCTAGGGCAAGTTTTATTTATCAAAACCCTTGTCCAGTTCTTATGGGCTTTTGGGCCCAATTCTCAGTCTGATTAAATCCCTTAGATTTAATCAGGCCCCTTAGTCTCTCTAAGTACAGTAAATGCCTAGCACTTTTACCGTACTTCTGCTAAACCGTTCCTTCATGGTTTCCTGTTAGCTTAGGCGTGTGACCCATATGGGATCATATAATAAAGGCAATAAGTCCAAGACTTATAGATCATGAGCGGACTCTAGCAAGCCATCATGACCCCCAGTATTATATGACTTATGTCTGATCATTGACATACTCTTACTTTCTAGAGACAGTACAGAGATTACTGGACATAATTCCAACAATCTCCCACTTGTACTGGAATCTCTGTATTCATATTCCTTTTGTCTCAATATCTCGATTAGTCATAAGGCAAGATGAGTGTCATCCTTATAAAGCCTAATCTTGTTCATCGGACTCTGATTTGATACTGACAATCCAAACGACTCGGGACAGTCCGTTTGAGCATGGCCATGCAGTATTCAAATCTCCGATTGGCCTAGAGATATTCACTCCATTTATATTGGAGGGACAAATCCCGTCTTGTTCCATCACTGTAAACTACTCATTTCATAATACACCCAACCAAGGTCCTTATAACTATCGCTTAACGACAGCATTAGACAATGATCAAAGCGCATTAGTTCATGTGCAGTCACATGCATGCGAACTCAGGTCTAAGGACTATACTCTATAGTCGTAGTAAGAATCTCTTATGACACAGATATAAATATCCTGAAGAGTTCTTATAATCGGGTCATGTCCGGTCGTATGTACCCAACATACACCTATGTACTGACTTTGATGCCGCGCATCTATGACACACTGATACTTTGTCATAAGTCACATACCAATCTAGTCTCACACGGTTGTTGGTGTTCCAATTTCAACAACCTTCGACTAGGGACAGGATGATATAAGCCATCTATCAAATATAGGGTCTCATGATCAAGCTAAATGACTTTGATGACTCAAGATCAAGTCACTTACTTCGATGACCTATAAAATGGTTCATATCATTTTGGAACGATTATTTCATCACAGTTAAAATAATCTTGAAATAATAATTTCATTAAACATCATAAAATGTTTTACAAGAACATATCAATAACTAAATAAAGCCCTCAAACTCCCACTCAAATTTAGATTACATTTCAATGTCTCTAATGCCTAAAGCTTCAGTTAGGAACTCGAGCTTAGGTCTTGGGAGTGGCTTTGTCAATGGATCAGCGACGTTATCATCTGTCTGAACTCGGCTGATCTTGACTTCCTTTCTATTAATGATGTCACGTATCAAGTGAAATCTTCTTAGCACATGCTTGGATTTCTTGTGTGATCTTGGTTCCTTTGCCTGAGCAATAGCACCATTGTTATCACAAAACAGTGCCAGAGGCTCAGCCGCATTTGGTATCACACCTAGTTCAATAATGAACTTTCGTATCCAAACAGCTTCCTTCGCAGCTTCTGAAGCGGCGATATATTCAGCTTCTGTAGTGGAATCAGCAACGGTGTCTTGCTTGGAGCTTCTCCAACTGATTGCACCGCCATTCAGACAAAAGATATAACCGGACTGTGACCGGAAATCATCTTGGTCTGTCTGGAAACTTGCGTCTGTGAATCCACTGACTTCAAGCACATTACTTCCGCCGTACACCAAGAACTTATCCTTAGTATGTCTTAGATACTTCAGGATATTCTTGACGGCAATCCAGTGGCTTTCACCTGGATTTGACTGGTATCTACTCGTCATGCTCAATGCATAAGCAACATCAGGACGAGTACAGATCATGGCATACATGACAGATCCTATTGCAGATGCATAAGGAATATTCTTCATGCGCTCAAGCTCAGCAGCCGTCGTAGGGCTCTGCTTCTTGCTTAGCGTTGTGCCATGTACCATTGGCGTGAAGCCCTTCTTGGAATCTGCCATGCTGAATCTATGCAGGACTTTGTCAATGTATGAATCTTGACACAAGCCTATCAGCCTTTTAGATCTATCCCGGTAGATCTTGATTCCAAGAACGTATGCGGCTTCACCCATGTCTTTCATGGAAAAACAACTTCCAAGCCAGTCCTTTACCGACTTCAGCATTGGTATGTCATTTCCGAGAAGTAGTATGTCATCGACATACATAATAAGAAATACTATCTTGCTCCCACTAGTTTTCTTATACACGCATTGTTCTTCTTCGTTTCTGATGAAGTCAAATTGCTTGATCGCTTCATCAAAACGAAGATTCCAGCTCCTCGATGCTTGCTTCAATCCATAAATGGATTTATGAAGCTTGCATACTTTCCCAGCATTCTTTGGATCTATGTAACCGTCAGGTTGTGTCATATACACATCCTCTTCCAGAATTCCATTCAGGAAGGCGGTTTTCACGTCCATCTGCCAAATTTCATAATCATGAAAAGCTGCAGTTGTTAGTAGAATCCGAATAGATTTCATCATAGCCACTGGGGAATAGGTTTCATCGTAATCCACACCGTGAACTTGTCTGAAACCTTTTGCCACCAACCTGGCTTTATAAATCTGGACATTACCATCCACGTCAATCTTCTTCTTGAAGATCCATTTGCACTCGATGGCTTTTACACCAGCGGGTAAATCAACCAACGAAAACACTTGGTTGACCGACATGGAGTCCATTTCGGAATCTGTGGCCTTACGCCACTTAGAGGAATCTGGGCCCATCATGGCTTGATTGAAGTTCGATGGTTCATCACCATCAATGATCAGAAGATCATGACAGTTAGTCACGAGGAATCCTTGATATCTCTCGGGTTCGTGACGGATCCTCCCGGATCTTCGAACTTCAGGTACCACAGGTTCAGGCTCTACAATTTCTTGTAGGTCCTCCTGCTGCTCTTCCTCATTAGGTTGAGCAGTATCCTGTTCATCTTGAATTTCTTCAAGCAGTACCTTACTCCCACTGTCTTTCTTAGAGAGAAACTCCCTCTCAAGAAAATTACAATCCCGGGCAACAAAGATCTTGTTCTCGGATCGTAGATAGAAGTAATAAGCCTTGGTTTCCTTCGGATAACCAATGAAGTAGCATTTATCAGACTTTGGTGTAAGCTTGTCAGAGATCAATCTCTTGACATAGGCTTCACAACCCCAAATTCTAAGATAAGACAGCACTGGAGCTTCTCCAGTCCATAGTTCATATGGTGTCTTTGCTACTGCTTTTGATGGCGCTCTATTTAGAGTGAACACTGCTGTTAGCAGAGCATATCCCCAAAGGGATATTGGAAGGTCTGTGTGACTCATCATAGATCGAACCATATCCAATAAGGTCCGATTTCTCCTCTCAGACACACCATTCCATTGTGGTGTTCCAGGAGGAGTGAGTTGGGATACGATCCCACACTCTCTCAGATGATCACTGAATTCTTGGCTTAAGTATTCTCCTCCTCGGTCGGACCGAAGAGCCTTAATGCTTTTGCCAAGTTGGTTCTGTACTTCATTTTGGAATTCTCTGAATTTCTCAAACGATTCAGACTTATGTTTCATAAAATAAACATATCCATACCTACTGAAATCATCAGTGAAGGTAATGAAGTACTGATAGTTTCCTCTTGCATTTGTGGACATTGGGCCACACACATCAGTGTGTATCAAGCCCAATAAGTCACTGGCCCTCTCGTTAGGTTTATTAAAGGGGGCCCGTGTCATTTTGCCCATCATGCAGGATTCGCATTTCTCACATGATTCAAAGTCAAATGAGCCAAGAAGTCCATTCGAATGGAGCCTCTTGATGCGTTTCTCGCTGATGTGCCCTAAACGACAATGCTATAGAAACGTTCGGTTCTCCTCATTAGGTTTGAACCGTTTGGTATCAATGTTATAAATTGGCGCGGATTGATCAAGTATGTAAAGCCCATTCGTAAGAGGGGCACAACCATAGAACAAATTGTTGCGATTGAAGGAACATAATTTATTCTTAACTGAAAAATCATAACCTTCCAAATCCAACAAAGAAATTGAAATAATATTTCTGCTTATCGCAGGTAAAAAATAACAATTATTGAGTTCTAAAACCAATCCCGAAGGTAAAGACAACAAGTATGTGCCTACAGCTAGTGCAGGAACTTTCGCTCCATTCCCAACTCGTAGCTCCACTTGTCCTTGCTTCAGCCTCCTACTGTTGCTGAGTGCCTGCATATTAGTACAAATATGAGCCCCACAACCAGTATCCATAACCCATGAGGTATTATCAGAAGTAGTTGTATTAACTTCTATAACAAAAATACCTGATGAAGAAGTCTCGAGAGTCTTCTTATTCAATTCCTTTAGACCTTCCAGGAATTTCTTACATTCTCTCCTCCAATGCCCTGGTTCTTTACATAACCTGCAGATGTCAGTAGGCCCAGCCTTGGATTTGGGCTTGGGCTTTGGCGTGTCCTTGTCCGAGACTTGAACAGCCTTAGCCTTTCCCTTGTCCTTGGCAGAGGATTTCTTAAAGCCCTTGCCCTTTTGCACCATAAGCACATTGGGGTCCTTGGCTTTCCTCAAGTTGGGCTCTGCAGTCTTGAGCATTCCGTGAAGCTCAGGCAATGTCTTACTCAAGCCATGCATATTGAAGTTCAGAATGAACTGATCATAGCTTGCAGGTAAAGACTGCAGAACGATGTCGCAGGCAAGTTCCTGGCTGATAGGGCAGTCGAGTTTCTGAAGATGATCGAGATAACCCATCATCTTCAAGACATGAGGACTCACTGCCGCATTTGCAGCCAACTTACAGTCTAAGAGGTTCTTAACTGTCTGGAACCTCTCAGTCCTTGCCTGCTCCTGAAAAAGCGATTTCAGGCTTGCCATTATCTCGATGGGCGACAACACACTCTCGAACTGCATTTGCAGCTCAGCAGTCATGGTCGCCAACATCAGGCAATAGACATCATTTTCATCTGACGAATGCTTTTCCCAAGCATTATGCAGAGTCCTGGCGGCATTGTTGGGAGGCCTCTCGGGGAGGGGATCACGAAGGACATAATCCTTCTTCTCCTGCTTGAGGACCAGCCTCAAGTTCCTTGACCACGTCAGGAAGTTCGTTCCAGTCAGCTTCTCCTTGTCGAGAACAGACCGGATTGAGAATGTGTTTTGTGTGCTTGTTGTAGTCATAGCTGAAATATAAGATAAAAGGTTATTAGTTAATATGTTCAATATGATTAATCTTGCATTATATTCAATAACATTAGTTATCCTCAAAAGAACATAATGATTCCAAGATCCACATATAACCAAGATCAAAGTGGGCCACTGGCCGTCACCCAACCTTAGCTTATATCGGTAAGCCCTATCTCGGCTAAATATATCCGTGATATAACTCTTGGTTGTGAATCTGGGCCCGAGGCCCAATCCACTCTGATGTCTCAAGGCCCGGGACTCCCGATGGCCTAGTCAAGAAAACCAGACTATACAGTCATGTAATCACTAATGTCTGGGACTCCCAATGACATTTATGAATCACAAACCGTCTTACCCACGCAAAAAGTAGACACCCTCACACTGTAAGGCCATGAGTACAATTGAATGGGCTTCGACAGCTGACATAGACTGGACAAGACATCCAACGCTTGATATTATTTGAGGTTTGTAGGTTTATTAAAATTTCATCCCAAAATAGAAGATTACTATTTTGGGAAACTTTCCTTTTTGGGAAACCTACTATTTTGGAAACTTTCTAAAATTGGAAACTTCATAAAATTGGAAACTTTCTAACTATAGAAATTTCCTAAAATCCAAAACGTGCAAATCTAGAAACTTCTATTCTAAGAAACTTTCTAATTTCAGAATTTGGAAAACAGATTAATTTTAAAATCAATTTTAAATTTTATTTAAATAAATTTCAAATTAAATCTGAAGAAAAGACTCAAATAATTGGCCCAATTGTTTTAACTTCTTGGCCCATGGCCCAAGAATTGGTCTATGTCCAAGACATAACCCAATTGTCCAATTAAATGACATAACCGGTCTGGTTCATTAAAATTGGTCTAACCAAAATTAATTACTACGATGACCACAATTGTCAACCGGTTATTTACTAAACCGGATTTTTCTCAATTTATTTGGTCCAACCAAATCAAATTAGAAAACCACTGGTTTAGGCACTAAATCCAATTTTACGACTTTGGATTTCTTATCACGGTTTAACCAGATCTAATAAATTTTATTAAATCTGTAATTATTAAACCGTGACGATTAAGATTTTTAATTGTCTTAAACCGAACCATCACAAGTTAAACCGAACCGGCTCGAGCCAAACCGAACCGACCAATTAGGTCACGTGAAACGATCACGTTCGGGATGGCCGCGAGCAACACACGATCGGGACGGCCGAGAGCCTCACGCGATCGGGACGTTAGCTGGACGGGACGGGACGGTCGGGACAGTCGCGATCATCACGCATCACGCTTCCGCGATCGGGACGTGATCGGGCAAGCCGCGCGATCGATCGGGACTGCTCGGGTCGAGAGAGGCGGGACGCGACGGTCCATCTCTCGCGATCAACTCGACCACGCGACTCGATCCATCGATCGGTCCGTGAGTCAGCCGATCCGGACGTGTGATCCGATACCGATCAACACTCCGACGCATACTGATTCATATAGATCGGATCATGCGATTTCTAGTTTGTTTAGGTTTTAATTCTTTGTTTCTTAAGTGTTTTTCTTATCAATAGATTGATTCAAACACTTCTAAACAACCTAAACATGATTCTAAACAAGAAATCCTAACAGAACCAATGGCTCTGATACCACTGAAGGATTCGTTTAGTATTTCCTGGTTCAATTCATCAGATTAATTGATCCTACTAAACATGCCAGATCTAGGTTCTCTTGCTAGAATCATAAAGGATCTCACCTGTTACCTTGTTTTGCAGCGGAAAGAGGAGGTACGGGTCAGAGATCAGCAAAACCACCAAGAGATAGCTCCTCCAAAGGCTCACACACGCACACTGCAGGAAATTGGCTGCTAGACCAAGAGGAGAGAGGCGCAGAAAGAGAGAGAGGGAGGCGCAGAAGTTGGCTGGGAAAATAAGAGCTAGGGCAAGTTTTATTTATTAAAACCCTTGTCCAGTTCTTATGGGCTTTTGGGCCCAATTCTCAGTCTGATTAAATCCCTTAGATTTAATCAGGCCCCTTAGTCTCTCTAAGTACAGTAAATGCCTAGCACGTTTACCGTACTTCTGCTAAACCGTTCCTTCATGGTTTCCTGTTAGCTTAGGCGTGTGACCCATATGGGATCATATAATAAAGGCAATAAGTCCAAGACTTATAGATCATGAGCGGACTCTAGCAAGCCATCATGACCCCCAGTATTATATGAGTTATGTCTGATCATTGACATACTCTTACTTTCTAGAGACAGTACAGAGATTACTGGACATAATTCCAACACATTGTTACTTGTTCAATCCCCTGTTT
Organism: Orychophragmus violaceus; assembly: GCA_030180135.1. Lineage (NCBI taxonomy): Eukaryota > Viridiplantae > Streptophyta > Magnoliopsida > Brassicales > Brassicaceae > Orychophragmus > Orychophragmus violaceus. Next base: position 53,097,341 of record CM058231.1, on the reverse strand, counting down.
GCAAGGCTCATCGTCTTCTTCTTCTTCTTCTTCTTGCTTCATGTCACCTTTTTTGATTATTCCAGAATTTCTTGATTCACTTCTCTTTGTGGTCGCTTTGTTTTCTGATAGGGTCTAGTTTTAATCCTATTCTACTGCAAGTGCACAGTTAAGTGATTGTAGTATATAGGGTATCGAATCCACAGAGACTCTGGTCTCGATAGATAAAGAACCGTAGGAATTTAAACTAAGAAGAAAGCAATTTGTATTAAACTAAATAGCAAAGCAAGAAAGTAAAGAAGTAGCAGGTTGTTGGTGGTGAAAGCAGTTAATTAGAGGCGCTAAGTCTAGGGCGTTCTCAAGAAATCAGACAAGCAGACAAATCAATCAGTCAGGATCTAATTAAGCACAGTTCTAGAACTCAAATCACGGATATAGAATTAACCAAATCTCTTTGCGAGAATTCTCTAAGTCTAAGTGCAGTAATCCAAATCTCTTTGCAATTACTAACAGATTAAACCAGCATTAATTTCAAATTCGATATGTTCACAATTAAACTACGCCAAATCTCTTTGCGAATAATTTAATTGCTCAACCTAAATAGTTCAGATTCTAAACCACACTCTCGTGTCGTATTTAGCAACCTAAGATCTAGATTCTAATTGATCAGGTTAGAACTAGCATTAAACTCAATTTAGATTGAAGAACATTCTATTCATGTGAATCCTTAACTGAATTAAACAAGTCTAGCAAGTCATGAAATCCTTAATGAGAAACCCTAAACCTAACTATGAATCTACTCAGACATGATTAATGAAACAGAAATCATAGAATTAATAGATTGCATATAAGAAATTAAATAGATAAAGGGGTTCGAAGTCTTCTCCAAAATAGATGAAGTACAGGATTAGATCAGCCCCAAAAGCTCTAAAAATCTCTTAGCTATAAGTATGAAAGCGTATCTAAAATAAACACCAAAATCCTAATTATATAGGCCTAATCTCGGTTGGGGCTTCTTTGTAAATACTGGAAACTTCCGGGCCAAAGTGCAAAATCTTGATTCTTCATTAAACCGCCGTAATCGGCCCATCTCGCTAGTGTGTCGATCGACACCAAAGGTGTGTCGATCGATGCATGATCTCAAAACGGACAGTGAGCTCAATCTCTTGGCCAATCATTCCAAAAATCCCCAAAATGCTCCAATATCTCCAATTCCGCTCCAAACCTGATTAAACCTGTAAAAGACTCTAAAAGAACACAAAAGAACACTAAAACACAATTATATCATGGCATAAAACCGGTAAAAACCATGATATATCAACTCCCCCACACTTAGCCTTTGCTTGCCCTCAAGCAAAACAGAGAACTAGAATGAAGTGAAGAGGTTTGAAAACTCTTCAGAAACTCTTTTCATCTTAGAAGCAGCAACACTCAGATTACCCTTAGTAAACCACATGAAAGAATCAACCTGCAGACATCAAGACCAACATATACTTCCCCCACACTTAGCAACTGTCCTAAGTAAACTCCACAATCACTTTCACGCATTCAAATTCTCCCTACTGACTTCTGCAAGTATTTAAGTGCGGTCTCACCCAAGGAGTATCGATCAAAGGCACATGGAGTCTTACCTTATCAGCTCTAGACCACCATACTATATTTCTCTAGTCCCTTTCTTCTCTTTTCCCTTCCTTAGCATTCTGATTTTTCCCCATTGGGTATCATTTTATTTTTTTTATCAGTGCTCTTCCAGTTAAGGGGTGTACTTTGGACACATTCCATGGATGTACAGGATATGAAAGTTGTAGCTACCAATCCCATGACCACTTCGGAGTTACTAACTCATCCTCAGTTTATTATCTTTTTTTATTTTAATTTTATGGAAGGGGAGAAGGGAACTAGATAGGACAGGTTTACAGGCTGTGTCAGAACTAACAAGGGAATCCGACACAAAGTATACCAAGCCCTTTGGTGAGCAAATCTAAGTCAGTATTAAGGTGAAGTCAGTAAAAGGATCCTCTGATACCTGAAGTGATGTGGGAGTCCTCAGTAGGTTGATCCATGTCTGGGTTTTCTAATAGTCAGAGATAATCTGCAGCTTCATCCCAATGGTTACTTAAGTTCCTGCAAGTGCTGCTAATCTTCTCAAAAAATCATTGTTTCTTACTTAAACAATTTTGACTCAATAAAACAAATTTTAAAAAATTTTAACTGACTCTAAGAAAACAAAAGAAAGAAGTTAGTAGAACCTCCCCCACACTTAAGACACACTGTCCCCAGTAGTGTCAAGCGAAGGATTGGCAAAAAGAAATAAAAAATTTGTTTAAGGAATGGTTAAGTTTTGTCGGGTTTTATCTCTGTCGCTCAGGCATCGATCGTTGCACTAGGTGCATCGACCGTTGGTAGGCGATTTTCATTGTAACGATCAACACAATGGTGTGTCGATCGACGCACTGCGTAAACATGATCAGTCAGCGAGTTAGCAGGTTAGTCCGTTGGTTTTCATCAATTTCGAATCCTGCAAGCTGAAAACACTAGAAACAGAGTAAAATCGAAGCAATAGATGTATCAAATCAAGTACAACCATCCAAACATAGTAGAGTCCTAAAAATCAAAAGAAAATAGTGCAAGAAAAAGAAAAAGAAAATCAGAGTACATAACCGAATGTCTAGAGATGGAGGCTACTCTCACTCGCTATCATCTATCCAAGCATAGCGCTCAGTGTCACTGGCGTCCGCAGGAGAACGCTGTCTGCGTCGTGAAACAGGGACGGGCTGATGAACCGGTGGCTGTCTCCTGCAAGTGCAGCCACGCATCCACTCCCAAATAGTCTTACAGATCCCATCACTACGCTCTCTCCACTCAGCCTCAGACATATCACCGTAGGGTACTGTGATCTCAGGATAAGGGCCAATATCAACCGGGGCAGCAGCAGGCGCAGCCGCAGGGGCAGCAGAAGATGAAGCTCGTGTGGAAGGCTCTCCCAGCGGATGAGCCATAGAAGGAACTCCACGCTGCTCCGTCTCAGGAGGCTGGAATCTCAAGGCCTCCACTGTATCAATCTGTGTCCATCTAGGAGCAGGAAGCTCTATACCACACTTCCCAGAAGTCGGATCGTGGTAAACCCAAATGCGCCCCTCCTTAAGCTAGGTGGCGCTCTGCAAGTGGCTGAAATCTAGGAACTCCTTGGCTGTATCACACTCTGTGCCCTGTAGAGGAATCCTGCAGTACATGAAGATGGGAGTAAGCAGGCTCCCCACTGTCTCAGTATGGACTCCATCAAATGGCTTTAGCTGCAGATCACATAAATTCTGAGTGAAAACAGCTCCCAAGTTGAGACCCTGAGTAGGATCTCTCACGCCAGAACCCTGAAACTGATCTCGCAGCCCGATGAACAACATCTCCATCTCATACTTGCGCATCTTGTTGGCCTCATACTTGCACAACAAGCTCCAACACAAGATACGCGAGACATATCTCAGCACAGGATGTCTCAACTGCACCACCGGTGTAGTCCTCGAGTTGTATCAACCACTGCCGATACACTCCCAAAATGATCGCGCCTCCACTGGATCCCACTCAAGTGGCATGCCAATGCGCCTCGGCTCAGTGCTGAAACCGTAGATCCTGCAGATATCTAGTAAAGGAATCCGATACCTGACTCCCCAACTCATGAAGGTAAAGATACCTCCTGTAGCGCTCCTACTATCTGGATCTGGGTAAACCACTCTGCAAGTGGCTAGCAATTGTCTGACCATCTCTGGGTACATATCATAAGGCCGCATAGGCATTGTCCCTAGACCAATGCCCTTGCACGCCGTAAGTACCTGCTCATCAATCCCCAGACTCATGCAGGTAGAGTAGTCTGCAAACTTGGTTGGCTGGATCGTCATCCCGCACCAACCACTGTATAGCAGCGAGTCATATTCATCCCACTGGTTAAGCAGTGGTCTCTCTGTAAAATCGGCAGACTTGAGGAACTCAGGAATGTTCTCTGGCCACTGTCTGGCTGTCGGAATCTGTGTCGTGTCTGCTCGGGGCCAAGGCAGTGCTACTGCTGGACCAACTCTCACATATGGCTCAGGTGGCTGAGAGTCTCTATGAAACCACTCTGGTGGTGGAATGTACTGTCGTGTGGCTGTGGATGCTGTTGCTTGGCGCTTGCGGGGTTGTCTGCGAGATGCCATCTGCAAGAAAGAAAATTCAAACAAAATAAGTCTCGGCAAGACTCTCTGTGAAATCGTGAAGCATCGACCGTTGCACCTAAGGCATCGATCGTTGCGCGGCGATTTCGTTTTATCGAACATTTCCCCAAAATCGCAAAGCAACGACCGTTGCACAAATGCAACGACAGTTGCAAGGCGATTTTGGCCGTCAACAACAATCCCTAAAATCGTTCTAAATACGTTCAAGCAACCACAAAATCAACAATAATCCATCACTAAACAACCTAAATCATGTTCATTTAAACACGCATTCATCAATTTCAATCCAAAATTCCCAATTTCTAAAACCCTAAAGTTGAATCCGAAAATTATAAAATAGAGGCTCATTACCTTGGATTCGTGATATATGGGCTAGAAGAATAGATTGAGAGTGTAAAATCGAGACTATAGCACTTGGAATCAAAGAAAATGATGAAGAAATGAGAGTTTGAGGTGAGGAAGTTCTCGGTGTACGGACGGCGAGAAATGGGGAAGAAAAGAGAAGAGAAGGGTTTAAGGCACTTACCTCGGTCGTGGGTGCAACGACCGTTGCTCAGGTGCAACGACCGTTGCTGGTCAAATCGAAATCGATTTCCGGTTTAGCGCGTACCTTAATTTGCAATTTTAACCAAATGCAACGACCGTTGCATATGAGCACCGATCATCACAATGCGATCACCCCTCTTCGTTAAATCACCCTGCAACGACCGGTGCACAAGTGCATCGATCGTCATACATCTCCAGACTCGAGTTCTGTATCTGAAACTTAGCAAAAACAAACAAAAACGTGAAATCCTAAGAAAAACACCAAAAATAAGAAAGAAAAACAACTAAACCTAACAGTGGGTTGCCTCCCACTCAGTGCTTGTTTAAGGTCATTAGCTTGACCGGACGAACAAGATCTTTCAGGCACCACGAGATTTTGACAGAGATTTTTCTGTCTCTGTACAAGTCTCCTCATCCAGAGTGGCGAGTAGGTTGTTGCAGAATGCTTCAGTCCGAGAAAAGTAGGAGTAAAATGTTCTCCAGGATATAGAATCACGGTATCATCCGGCTGCTCATCATCTGCATCCATGATGGTGAATGTCAGCCCATCTATGAGTGGCTTGCGCAGCTTGTCCATCTCAAAATTCAGCGGCTCATCTCCCAGATGGAGGTCTATCAGACTGTGTCTAACATCTATCACTGCTCCCGCTGTAGCCAAGAATGGTCTTCCAAGTAGCAATGCATCATCAGGATCACTGTCATACTTCAGTACTAAGAAGTCTGTTGGAACTAAATAGTTTCCAACTCTCACCGGGACGTCCTCAAGGAGTCCTTCCGGAACTCGTATAGACTGATCAGCTAGGACAAGAGAGGTCCTAGTAGGAGAAAAATCCAGCATACCCAGCTTCTCTGCCACAGAATATGGCATAAGACTTCCAGCAGCCCCCAGATCACAAAGAGAGCGCCTAAAACTATCCTCAAAGATAGAACAACTTAGCACAAAAATCCCTGGATCAGGCAGCTTCTTTGGAACCTTGGTTAACAGAACATCACTTATCTGTTGAAGGACTACAATCACCCAATCTTTCAGCTCCTCATCTAAAGGCAACATCTTGTTCAAATACTTCTGCACACATGGGTGATAAGGTGGATCATCAGATGATGGAATTTCTTCCAACTCTTCACCAATCTCCTCTAGCTTCTTAAGCTCTTCAATCTCCTACTTAATCACTTCAGATACTGAGGGATATAATCTAGTGAATTTTGCATAAATCTCCTCCTGAGTAATCTCAGACACTCCAGGGAACAAGCGATCAAGCTCAAAATTTTCATCAATACTGTCAACATCCGGCGAGTCTGTCTGTTCACGACCTGCATCGACCGACACTAGGTGTGTGTCGATCGATGCAACACTGTTTTCACAGTTTTCACCCGAGAGATTTTCTCCAAAATCCAAAAATTCAACCTCCTCTACCAACTCAGCTGTGCTTAGCTCAAATCCTTCACCTAGGTGAGATCCATCATCAATGTACACAGATCAGGCCTTAACATGAGTGTCTGCTACTCCTTTTCCTTTCATAGAACTGGAAATCTGATTCACCTGAGTATCCAACTGCTTCATATGAGTGTTCAGAGACTCAAACTTTCCATTGAGATCCTCATAGACAGCATCCAACTTCTTATTGCAGTCCACAGAAATCTTGGTCTGGCTCTCCAGCAGCTGTTCCATCATTGTCTCCATCTTACTCTCATGAGCAGTGGCTGCAGGAGGAGTCTGATAAGATGAAGATCCATTGGTTCTCTGAGTACCTTGTCCAAAAGGCTTCTGAAAACCACTAGTCTGTCCAAAACCAGCTGAGTTCTTATTGCCTGCGAAGGCACTCTTTGATGGATCGTTTAGTGTTTCTTGATTCAATTCCCAATTGATTCATCCTACTAAACATGCAGATCTAGGTTCTCTTATTTAGAAACTTAATGGATCTCACCTGTTACCTTTTTATGCAGCGGAAAGAGGAGGTAGAGGTCAGAGATCAGCAGAACCACCAAGAGATGGATCCTCCAGAGGTTCACACACGCACACCAAGCAGGAAGAAGGCTGCTAGACCAAGAGAGAGGAGGCGCAGGGAGAGAGAGAGAAATCGCAGAGGGGGGCTAGGGTTAGAAGGAGACTCAGACTTAAGTTTTATTTATAAAACTTGTCTAGTTCCTTTTGGGCTTTTGGGCCCAAATAACAATCTGATTAAATTCCTTAGATTTAATCAGACCCATTAATCTCTCTCTAAGTACGACAAATGCCTGGCACTTTTACCGTACTTCTTCTAAGCCGTTCCTACACTTTTCCTGTTAGCTTAGGCGTGTGACCCATATGGGATCATATAATAAAGGCAATAAGTCCAAGACTTATAGATCATGAGCGGACTCTAGCAAGCCATCATGACCCCCAGAATTATATGACTTATGTCTGATCATTGACATACTCTTACTTTCTAGAGACAGTACCGAGATTACTGGACACAATTCCAACAATCTCCCACTTGAACTGGAATCTCTGTATTCATAATCCTTTTATCACAATATCTCCATTAGTCATAAGGCAAGATTAGTGTCATCCTTATAAAGCCTAATCTTGTTCATCGGACTCTGATTTGATACTGACAATCCAAACGACTCGGGACAGTCCGTTTGAGCATGGCCATGCATTTTCCAGTATTCAAATCTCCGATTGGCCTAGAGATTTTCACTTCATTTATATTGAAGGGACAAATCCCGTCTTGTTCCATCACTGTAAACTACTCATTTCGTAATACACCCAAACAAGGTCCTTATAGCTATCGCAGAACGACAGCGTTAGACAATGATCAAAGTGCATCAGTCCATGTGCAGTCACATGCATGCGAACTCAGGTCTAAGGACTATACTCTATAGTCGTAGTGAGAATCTCTTATGACACAGATATAAATATCCTGAAGAGTTCTCTTAAGCGGGTCATGTCCGGTCGTATGTTCCCAACATACACCTATGTACTGACTTTGATGCCGCGCATCTATGACACACTGAGACTTTGTCATAAGTCACATACCAATCTAGTCTCACACGGTTGTTGGTGTTCCAATTTCAACAACCTTCGACTAGGGACATTGTGATATAAGCCATCTATCAAATATAGGGTCTCATGATCAAGCTAAATGACTTTGATAACTCAAGATCAAGTCACTTACTTCGATGACCTATAAAATGGTTCATATCATTTTGGAACGATTATTTCATCACAGTTAAAATAATCTTGAAATAATAATTTCATTAAACATCATAAAATGTTTTACAAGAACATATCAATAACTAAATAAAGCCCTTTACTAACTCCCACTGAAATTAAGACTACATCTTAATTTCACTTATCCTACAGCAACAGTCCGCGACTCGTGCTTAGGCCTAAGGAGTGGCTTCGTTAATAGATTAGCAACGTTCTCATTCGTTGAAACTTGCTGATCTACTTAACATCTCTGTCATTTATCTCACGGAATAGGTTATACCTATCCTCAAGGTGTTTGGACCTCTGATGTGCAGCTAGTCTCATCTATGCTGGGAATCACATCGAGTTCAGTGATGAACTCTTCTTTCCAAACAACCTCTTTCGCCGCTATCCAAACTGCGAAATGTTCAGCTTGAGTCATGGAGTCAGCAACAGTGCCTTGCACCGCCAGACAGACACAAGATATAACCGGACTGTGACCGGAAATCATCTTTGTCAGTTGGAAACTTGCCTTTCAGACTCTACTGACTTGTAGCACCTCACTTTCTCCGTAAATCAAGAACTTATCCTTAGTATTCTTCAAATACTTTAGGACATTCTTTACGGCAATCCAGTAATTCTGTGCTGGATTTGACTGGTCTTTACTTATCTTGCTTAACATTAAAGCAACATCAAACAAGTACGTTTCATGGCATACATGATAGATCCAATTGCCGACGCATATGGAATTTTATCCATGCATTTAAGCTCAGCAGTTATCGTAGGACACTGTGTCTTGCTTAACGTAATGCCATGTGACATTGGCATAAAACCCTTCTTGGAATGCTGAAAACGTGTAGGACTTTGTCGGGATAAGAATCCTTACTTTGTCCTACCAGCTCTTTCGGATCTCTATCTTTAGATCCAAAATCCAAGAACATACGTGGCTTTACCCATGTCAATCATTAGAACCAACTCCCAAGCCAGTCCTTTATCGACTGCAGCATTGGGACGTCATTTCCGAGAATCAGTATGTCATTGACATACAATATGAGAAATGCAACATCGCTCCCACTTATCTATTAGTAAACGCACATTTCCATTTCGTTCCTGTTCAAGTCAAAACCTTGACTACTTCAACAGAACGAAGATTCCAACTCCGATATGTTTGCTTCCATCCATGAATGGATCAATAAAGCTAACTTACACATAGTGTAATTTTTCGGAGTCCGGGCTCACTTTCGCTTCTTTGAATTTCGCAGATTCGTCGCTTTCAATGATCATCAGATCATGCGAACTTTCAATGATTATCAGGTTCAACTAATGACGAGAAATCACTCTCGGATTAGTAACTGATTCATTCATATCTGCGAACTTCAGGCTCCACAGGTGTAGATTCTACAGAAATCTGTAAATCCTTCCGCTGCTCTCCCTCAACAGGTTGAGCAGCCACCTGTATTTGTCGAATTTCTTCGAGTCATACTTTTACTCCCACTGTTCTTCTTGGAAATTAACTTCCCTTCTTGAAAACAGAATGGACGTAAAAGATAACAAGCCTTGGTTTCCCTAGGACAACCAGCGAAGTAGCTCAACTACAAATACTCAGAAAAGACGAATTTGGATCGATTCCAATCCACATTTACGTGGTGTCTTTCAACTGATATTGGTGGAACTATTTCAGCGTAAACTTAGATATTTCTAGAGCGTTATTCTTAAAAATATCATGGAAGATTCGTGTGACTCATCATTAATCATTTCTGATAAGATCTGACTCTTTCTCACAGAAACACCTCCAGGTTTTCAGGAGAAATGAGCTGTGAAACTACTTCACACTTTATCAGATGATCACACCATTAATGACTCAAGTATTCTCACTCGTGATCTAATCCAGAGTCTTAATACTTCTGTCATTCAGATCCTATACTTCATTCTGGAACTCTTTCGACCATGTCAAAGAATTCCGACTTGTGTCTCATCAAATGAACACAGTCACACTCACTGAAGTGATCAGTAGAGACAATGAAGTACAGGAAATTTTCTCTGGCATTACTGCTCATTGGGCCACATACATGAGTATGTTCCAGGTCAATTAAGCCTTTGGGCCTTTCTCTAGCTCGGCTAAGATAGGCCCTTTACCTTTTGGTCCAGTAAACAGAATTCAAGTCTCATAAGATATCTTATCAAATGAGCCCAACAGTCCATAACTATGGGATTTCTGAATCCGACTTACTCTATGTGACCAAGACTTTTATGCCAAGAAAAATCAGGTTTAATTCATCAGATTTAAACCAATTTGGTATTTATGTTACATTTAGGCACTCTTTTGGTTTAAGATATAAAACCCATTCCTTGAATAGGGTGCTACAAATAATATTTCATTAAGATCAAAAGAACAAAACTTGTCTTTTATCAAAATGAAAAACATTCAAATTCTTACAAGAAAATGAAAGACAACTCTGCTTAAAGCAGGTACATTGTAGCAATTACTTAATACAAAACCAAGCCTCAAAGGGATCTATAAGTGAAAACCCTACGGCTGAGGCAGCATCCCAAGCTCCTTCCAGACATGTAGTTTCACTTGCCCTTCCTTCAAAGTTCTACTGTTGCCCAGGCTCTGCATATTATAACAAATATCAGTGCCACAACCAGTATCCAATACCTATAAGGTAGAACTTGAAGTAATAACATGAATACCTGAGGAAGTAGTCTCATACATCAACTTCAACTCCTCATCATCTTCCATGAATTTAATGCAATTTCTCTTCCAATGCCCAATCTCTTTACAGTAGCAGCACTTACCAACGTAAGAGGTATCTGACTCGGGCTCAGAAGACACACGCTTGCCATGATTCAAAATCTGGACAACTTTGTCTTCACCCTTGTCAGCATTAGGTTTAGTAAACCTACCCTTCTCATTCATGAGATTTTACAGGGTACTCTTCACGTTTGGCTCAACTGTCTTGAGCATATCATGCAGTTCAGTCAGCGTCTTCGTTAAGCCTTTCTTGATATAGTTCCTTCTAAACTTATCATAGCTTGACGGCAGTGACTGCAGAATGATCTCAGTTGCCAATTCTTGGCTAACTGGATAATCCAGTTTCCTCAGGTTATCAATGTAACCCATCATTTTACTGACATGAGGACTCACTGGATGATCATTTGGTAGCTTGCAGCTAGTGATAGACTTAACCAACCGGTATCTCTCCACTCTTATCTGCTCCTGAAATTTCAATTTCAGGCTGCTGATCATCTTTATTGGCGACTCCATGTTCTCATATTGCTTCCGCAAGTCTGAGTCCATGGTAGCCAATATCAGACCACGCACATCTACCGCATCATTATAATGCTTATTCCAAGCATCATATACTGCATGAGAAGCATTGGACCCGATCCTCACGGGGAGAGCTCTCTCAAGGACATAGTCCTTTCTCTCCTGCCTGAGGACTAGCCTCAGGTTCCGCGACCAAGTCAAGAAATTTGATCCGTTCAGTTTGTCCATCTCAAGGACAAACCGGATCGAGAAAGTGTTTTGATTGTTTGTGCTAGTCATAGCTGAAATATAAGATAAAAGGATTTTAGTTAATATGTTCAATATGATTAATCTTGTATTATACTTAATATGATTAATCACGCATTATATTCAATAACATTAGTTACCCTCAATAGAATATAATGATTCCAAGATCCACATATAACTAAGATTAAAGTGGGCCACTGGCCGTCACCCAACCTTAGCTTATATCGGTAAGCCCTATATCGGCTAATTATATCCGTGATATAACTCTTGGTTGTGAATCTGGGCCCGAGGCCCAATCCACTCTGATGTCTCAAGGCCCGGGACTCCCGATGGCCTAGTCAAGAAAACCAGACTATACAGTCATGTAATCATTAATGTCTGGGACTCCCAATGACATTTATGAATCACAAACCGTCTTATCCACGCAAAAGTAGACACCCTCACACTGTAAGGCCATGAATACAATTGAATAGGCTTCGACAGCTGACATAGACTGGACAAGACATCCAACGCTTGATATTATTTGAGGTTTGTAGGTTTATTTTAAAATTTCATTCCCAAAATAGAAGATTACTATTTTGGGAAACTTTCCATTTTGGGAAACCTACTAATTTTGGAAACTTTCTAAAATTGGAAACTTTCTAAAACCGGAAACTTTCTAACTTTAGAAATTTCTTAAAATCCAAAACATGCAAATCTAGAAACTTCTATTTTAAGAAACTTTCTAATTTCAAAATTTCGGAAACTTTAATTTAAAATCGATTTTTATAATTATTTTATAAAAATAAGTTTTAAATTAATCTGATGAAAAGACTCAAATAATTGGCCCAATTGTTTTAACTTCTTGGCCCGAGGCCCAAGAATTGGTTCATGTCCAAGACATAACCCAATTGCCCAATTAAATGACATAACCGGTCTGGTTCATTAAAATTGGTCTTAACCAAAATTAATTACTACGATGACCACAATTGTCAACCGGTTATTTACTAAACCGGATTTTCTCAATTTATTTGGTCCAACCAAATCAAATTAGAAAACCACTGGTTTAGGCACTAAATCCAATAATTATTTCGACATTGGATTTCTTATCCCGGTTTAACCAGAACTTAATAAATTTATTAAGTCTGTTTATTAAACCAAGACGATTAATTTTAATTAAAATTTTAAACCGAGCCTTAAACCGAACCGAACCATTACATGCCAAAACCCTAACCGGTCGGGACAGTCGCAGCCGTAAGCATCACGCGATGCAAGCATCACGCAATCGCACGAACGGCGTGGGACGGGACGATGTTCGGGTCGATGCTCGGCCTCGATCACGCGGGACAGTGCTGGACGATGCACGGCTCTCGGTCACAACGGGACGGGCAGGACGCGACGCAAGCATCGATCCATACCATCGATCCGCGATCGATGTTTGCGATCAGCTCGGTCACGCAACCTGCGATCGTCTCAGCCGAGCATCTCACGGTCCTCGCGCGCAAGCGATCGATCGGCCATGATCACGCGATCGATCCATGATCGATCCGTGCATCAAAACCATCCGATCGGCCAACTCTCGGTCGCATACCGATCCATTAGTGATCGGTCCATGCGATTTAGTTTAGGTTTTAAACTTGATTCTTAAGTGTTTTACAAATCAGATTCAAGCAATGATTGATTCAAAACACTTCTAAACAATCCTAAACATGATTCTAAACAAGAAAAACCACAGAACCAATAGCTCTGATACCACTGATGGATCGTTTAGTGTTTCCTGATTCAATTCCCAATTGATTCATCCTACTAAACATGCAGATCTAGGTTCTCTTATTTAGAAACTTAATGGATCTCACCTGTTACCTTTTTATGCAGCGGAAAGAGGAGGTAGAGGTCAGAGATCAGCAGAACCACCAAGAGATGGATCCTCCAGAGGTTCACACACGCACACCAAGCAGGAAGAAGGCTGCTAGACCAAGAGAGAGGAGGCGCAAGGAGAGAGAGAGAAATCGCAGAGGGGGGCTAGGGTTAGAAGGAGACTCAGACTTAAGTTTTATTTATAAAACTTGTCTAGTTCCTTTTGGGCTTTTGGGCCCAAATAACAATCTGATTAAATCCCTTAGATTTAATCAGACCCATTAATCTCTCTCTAAGTACGACAAATGCCTGGCACTTTTACCGTACTTCTGCTAAGCCGTTCCTACACTTTTCCTGTTAGCTTAGGCGTGTGACCCATATGGGATCATATAATAAAGGCAATAAGTCCAAGACTTATAGATCATGAGCGGACTCTAGCAAGCCATCATGACCCCCAGAATTATATGACTTATGTCTGATCATTGACATACTCTTACTTTCTAGAGACAGTACCGAGATTACTGGACACAATTCCAACACTCTTCTGTCCTCCATTGAAGAATCTGTTTCCCTGCTGATTACCAAATCTGTTACCTTGGAAACCAGATCCTCCAATGTAATTCACATCTTCTTCCTGAGTGTCCTCCTCAGTCTGAATTACCTCAACATCTTGGGCAAAGTGGACAGCCTTCTTACCAGCCATGAGATTGCAAATTGTGTCCAGCTTAGATCTAAATTCAGCCATCTCTGAATTCTCTACACTTCCACCATATTTCTTCCTCCTTTCATCCATAGTCTTGCAACTGTTGCTGCTCACTAAGTTCTCAATCAACTGTTTAGCTTGTGCAGGAGTCCTGGTGTTGAAGTTTGCATTACTGGAGTTATCCAGCGCATACTGATATGGCAGATCTATGCCTCTGAAGAAAATACCTAGCAATGTGACCTCGGTGAATCCATGGTGTGGGCAGTCACGCTGGTACTTTCTGAATCTCATCCAAGCAGTCTTAAGAGGCTCAGTAGGACCTTGGGTAAATGTCAGAAGGTCCTGTCTGGACTGATCGGAACGTGCATCATCATAGAAGTGACGCAGAAATTCACTCTTCAGAGCTGTCCAAGTATCAAGCTTCCCAGGTGGCAGTTGCTTCAGCCATGCAGCAGCATCTCCAGCGAGACTGTATGGAAAGAGTTTAAGGAACAGATAATCCTGGCAGACTCCATCATACTTCATGCCATTGATTAGGTCCTCAAACTCATCAATGTGATCCATATGCTGCTCCGTTCGATGTCCATGGAAAGCATTTTGTCTCATCAGCGAGTAGTAGATGGTCTTGATCTCAAAATCATCCCTCTCAAAACCAGGAAGTACTAGAGCTGACCGGTTTGCATGAAACTCATCCGGTCTGTTGTAGTCAGCTAGAGTCCTCACATGGGAAACAATCTGTCTACCTTGGTTATGTCCTTGCCCCTGCGGCTGTGGTTGTGGTTCAGGTTCCTCAACGTCAGGGATCACACGTCCCTCAGCATCAATCCTCTGCCCAGCAGCATTTTAAGGATTGTTGTCTCGGTCCCTCAGGGTACCTTGAGCATCAGGCATAATGATTAACTTCTGTACCACCATCCTTGCTCTTCTTCCCTTCTGTTAGTCCTCTCTAGACGTCCAAGTTCTTCAAGTCCGAGATTAACGAGGTTCAGGTTCTGATTACTTCGAGTTTCACGCGTCTGCATAAACTGTCTGTAATCGTCAAGCAACGATCGATGCTAGCAATGCAACGATCGATTCAATCTCAGAATCGCCTAGTGACGATCGACACAAAGGTGCAACGATCGACGCAAAGCGAAATCGGTACCTGCGACAGAGAGAAAACAGAGAGAAATCAGTAACTTAAAATAAAAACAAAACGAAAACGAAAGAAAAAGAAAAAATCCTTGTAAAAACCCTAAGTTCGATCCTATCGAAGACTCTTAGAGTCCCCGGCAACGGCGCCAAAAACTTGATAGGGTCTAGTTTTAATCCTATGCTACTGCAATTGCACAGTTAAGTGATTGTAGTATATAGGGTATCGAATCCACATAGACTCTGGTCTCGATAGATAAAGAACCGTAGGAATTTAAACTAAGAAGAAAGCAATTTGTATTAAACTAAATAGCAAAGCAAGAAAGTAAACAAGTAGCAGGTTGTTGGTGATGAAAGCAGTTAATTAGAGGCGCTAAGTCTAGGGCGTTCTCAAGAAATCAGACAAGCAGACAAATCAATCAGTCATGATCTAATTAAGCACAGTTCTAGAACTCAAATCACGGATATAGAATTAACCAAATCTCTTTGCGAGAATTCTCTAAGTCTAAGTGCAGTAATCCAAATCTCTTTGTAATTACTAACAGATTAAACCGGCATTAATTTCAAGTTCGATATGTTCACAATTAAACTAAGCCAAATCTCTTTGCGAATAATTTAATTTCTCAACCTAAATAGTTTAGATTCTAAACCACACTCTCGTGTCGTATTTAGCAAACTAAGATCTAGATTCTAATTGATCAGGTTAGAACTAGCATTAAACTCAATTTAGATTGAAGAACATTCTATTCATGTGAATCCTTAACTGAATTAAACAAGTCTAGCAAGTCATGAATTCCTTAATGAGAAACCCTAAACCTAACTATGAATCTACTCAGACATGATTAATGAAACAGAAATCATAGAATTAATAGATTGCATATAAGAAATTAAATAGATAAAGGGGTTTGAAATCTTCTCCAAAATAGAAGAAGTACAGGATTAGATCAGCCCCAAAAGCTCTAAAAATTTCTTAGCTCTAAGTATGAAAGCGTATCTAAAATAAACACCAAAATCCTAATTATATAGGCCTAATCTCGGCTGGGGCTTCTTTGTAAATACTGGAAACTTCTGGGCCAAAGTGCAAAATCTTGATTCTTCATTAAACCGTTGTAATCGGCCCATCTCGCTAGTGTGTCGATCGACACCAAAGGTGTGTCGATCGATGCATGATCTCAAAACGGACAGTGAGCTCAATCTCTCGGCCAATCATTCAAAAAATCCCCAAAATGCTCCAATATCTTCAATTCCGCTCCAAACCTGATTAAAGCTGTAAAAGACTCTAAAAGAACACAAAAGAACACTAAAACACAATTATATCATGGCATAAAACCGGTAAAAACCATGATATATCATTTTCCATGAGATCTTAACCGTCGGATTCTGATTTTTTGCTCGGTCATGAAACAATAACGGGATTGCTCCTAACTTCCCCATTCCATTGTGACCCTACCAGGTGTTGGGAATTTTAAACAAAGGTGATATGTTGACGGAACGGCTCTCATGGAATTTATCCAAGGAGTTCTCATGATT
Organism: Orychophragmus violaceus; assembly: GCA_030180135.1. NCBI lineage: Eukaryota > Viridiplantae > Streptophyta > Magnoliopsida > Brassicales > Brassicaceae > Orychophragmus > Orychophragmus violaceus. The sequence goes on along the minus strand of CM058231.1, from coordinate 53,080,722 downwards.
ACGTTGTAGATTGTTGGGGCGTCTGCTACTGAGAACCCAACAATTGGTTACTTCTCTTGCTTGTATGGATAGCCTGATTTTCCCGAGAGTCATCCCCATGTCTCCAATGAATCCCGTTAAGGGTTTCAGGAATGGAGACACTTCAGATAAGCCGATATTCATCCTTCTTAGAGTGTCACGGAAGATTACGTCCACGAAACTCCCATTATCGACCAGGAATGTTGATACGTCATGGTCATTTATGATCAGTTTGATGATGAGAGGATCGTTGTGTGGTCGATCAATTCCAGCGGTTTCGTACTCGTCGAATGTTATCGTGTCGTTTGGGAACTGAGAGGGAAGTGACTAGTGAACAATTGTTCCTGCTCGTCGTTGGTAAGCTTTGATTGAGGATACTGTGTCTTGGCAGGATTGCGATCATCTAATGATCATATTGTTGGTCACGGTTCTTGCGTTTAACTGACCCTGAACCTTCCACACCGGTGCCTCTACCATCTCTTCAACTTGGTTATGTCCGTAGCGATGTTGTTTGCTGCAGCGTTGCTTATTGTGATGTAGCTCGTCGTAGTGTTGTGCGCTGCGGTGTTGTTGTTTTTTCCGTCGATCGTCAATTGGTGATATGTCCAGTCTCCGTTTCCATCTCCTTCGGTGGCCATATCTTCAGATCTGCTAATTGGTGGTGTTTAGGTGTAAGAAACTTCTATTCCCCACAGACGGCGTCAAACTATGAGATTCGAAACTCGCTATGTCAATTTTTGTAAAGAAAACTTTTTAGGGAACATAAGAATCTAAAGTAAACGACACTAAAAGAGACCCGAAGGATATTTTATTGATTTTTTTACAGAAGACAGAGTATAAAGCGTAAGAGCTCAAGAAAAGCCCAAGTCTAGTTGGGTTTGACCGTAGGAAGTCCTTCATCTTATATAGTCACGGCAAGTCTGTGTCGAGGATATTCGCCTGTAAGATTTTCAAAAGTCTTCATGTTATCGCATGTTTCTTTCCGTTGGGATTTACTTTTCTGCTCGGATTTTTCTCTCTTTCACGAAATTATCTTCTTCTTTTCTTCTTCGAGTTTATCTTTCCATTTTTGTAATTACCCTTCTGCGGTTTAACTTTATCTACCAAATTGGCAAAAATGGGATGATGCGAGTCCATTTGAGTGTATGTATTCTTAATCCAACCCAAAGTCTATAAAATACAATTCTTGTGGGTTTGGCCCAAGTTCGTATTTTGTATAACTTATACGACGATTCTGTTAACGGCTAATAATGTATAAGCCATCATTAGGAAGATAAGTTGTGGATAGTCCCGCATTTGGAGGAAGATGTCAGTGAGTGTCTGAGAAGTAAGTCTAAGCAAAGAATATGTTTGGAAGGTTCGGGAAATATGCTTATCTTGGAACATCTGAGAAAATGTGTTATGCTCAGAACTTTCGAGGAAGTGTGTTCTGCTTGGAACTTCCGAGGAAATGTGTTCGACTTGGAACTTCCGAGGAAATGTGTTCGACTTGGAACTTCCGAGGAAATGTGTTATGCTTGGAACTTCCGAGAAAATGTGTTATGCTCGTAACTTCTAAGGAAATGTGTTCTGCGAGGAAAGGATCCTGCTCGGAAGGTCTGAGCAGGTTGTTCTGTTCGAATCGCTTGAGCATGTTTTCCGATCATCGGTGCTTGTCCGTGGATTTTGTCGAGTGATATGCTTGTCAGAACAACCCATACGAGCAGTTTTGATTGCTCGGAAGTTTGGCTAAGTGATTTCATACGTTTATCACAAAATGTTATTCGTACGACATATTATTCATACAAAGTATTGTCTATGCGGAAAATGGCTGTTTCCGATTGTTTAACCCATTTCCGACTCTTGATTTCGTTGAGGGGGATTTTGACCCCAACATTTGTTAAGCCTACTTGCAGTGCATCATTGAAACTGAAGAAAAATGGACCTAGGAAGTAGTTTGCATACCAGCTCATCTTGAATTGGGTCGTTCGCGGTAAGGATTTATCAGTTCAAACCGTGAGTTCTTGACCTTGTTAGTTACCTTTTCTGCATCCATCCTGACTGAAATTAACATTTAGTATTCGCCGCTGCATTCATAAGTAAAAAAAAAAGAAACCTGATCATATAATTTTCATTGAATTAGTTGCGTATTCCTTTTTGCAGTTTTTTCATTTTTTGTATTTTTGCCTTTTCTCTTGTTGTGTGACCATTTTGTGTTTTTTCTTGTTTTCACTTCCTTTGAACTTGATCCTCTATCTAATGTTGATTTTCCAGGAGCATGAAACATGAGAGACAACTATAGTGAATTTAAATCTTTTGAGATTGATTAGGCTGATGAGAGTCTATCTAGAATTACTAGGAGGAAGAGGATGAAAGTATTGAAAAATATTACTTTGAAGAGGTTAAATCTGACTCAGAGCTTGGAGATGAGCAAGAACGTGCGGCAATGAAGCGAGAGCCACCAGACCACTATCTCACCAATAGAAGTTTCTTTGAAGGATCATGCTATGAAACATACAACCATCTGGAGATTACTCAAGTTCTGAGGCTGAAGATGAACCATCTGAAGCAGAGATGGAACCTGAACCCCTAGACTTCCGTAAGAGTTATCCCAATACCAAGTGATATGAAGGAGAGACTCGGACTGACAACGAAGACTATGGAAGTGTTCCCTGCCGAGTACAAGCTTATTCAAAGCCAAACATTCCAAACAAGCAAGTCAACAAAGGAAGTGGTTGTCTAGTCTTTTTGGTCTCAAGCAAGAATCCTGAAGTTTACCGACAATGGAAAAGTAATATGGAACTGTGGCTACAATCCCAAAATATTTCCAAGGAACATAATTTGACACAAGCGATTTCTACATTTACTGGAGATGCTTACGCTTGGTGGCTAGAAAAAAACACTCCAACCTTCAAAAACAAACCAATGCTAGATTGGACAGATTTCATGTCCAAGATGTACAAGGAATTTGTCGAGAATCACCAGCCAAACAAGGACCTCAACAAAAGATCCCAATGCAAAGAAACACCAAGAAGAGTTTTATCTACATCAAATCCCGGCTTTGTAGTTACAAAAATGAGTGCAAAGCCACTGCTTGAACTGCAAAGCAAGGAGATTAATGTAATTCATGCCGGTTTAGATTGTGACATGGGCAACAATATGCAGAGATCAAATGTGCAAAACTTGTCTTTGAGAAAGATGAAGTAGCCACCAGATTCACCTTGATCCAAGAAGAGTCACCAGATCGCATAATGAAATCATATACCATGGCATCTACAAAAGCAGAACTCACCTAGAGTTATAACAAGGTAAGTACGTTTCTCCACCCTCGTTATAATATTTCTTGTCACATGATGTTGAGTTTATTAAAGTCAGAACCTGAAGAAGATATATTATTACCAATAAAACCTATAGATCAGAATTCTTTCCTAAAACCACACATTAATCAGACAATAGTTGAAGTAATTCCATATCTCGATAAGCCGAGATATTAGGAAATATTCGTATTTTTAATAATGTAAACCGACTTTGTAATCCCTATATAAAGGGACTTCGCATCAATCAATTAGACACGCTTTTCTTAATATTTTTCGCTAGAGAGACTTTAGAACAAACCTAAACCTAAAACTTTCTCCGGCGACTTTCAGCATTCACTTATCGGCTTCCATCTCGGAAACGCCGGCTTTAAACCCTAATTTCCTAAATCTCACCGTGTTCTTTAATTCTTCTTTTAGAATCCCTAATCTAAAAACCCTAAAGTTCTTGCTATCTTTGGATACGCAGAACTAAAGATCTTACAATTGGCGCCGACTGTAGGGATTTCTGAACGAGATGTCGGGAAACCGTAACGAAATCGATCCGGAAAACCCAAGGGTGGAACTGAGTGATCACGAAGAAAGTGACTACGATTAAAACGATCACGAAGACGACAACGAGGTTCACGACGATGAACGACCACGAGACGCCGCTAAATCAAAGAAAGCTCGAGATGACGGTAAACATGCCCCGTCACTAAGCGAAACAGCAGAACAAGTCGAGCGAGACGGAGTTCCAGGAGCATGAAACATGAGAGACAACATTAGTGAATTTAAATCTTAGAGATTGATTAGGCTGATGAGAGTCTATCTAGAATTACTGGGAGGAAGAGGATGAAAGTATTGAAAAATATTACTTTGAAGAGGTTAAATCTGACTCAGAGCTTGGAGATGAGCAAGAACGTGCTGCAATGAAGCGAGAGCCACTAGACCACTATCTCACCAATAGAAGTTTCTTTGAAGGATCATGCTATGAAACATACAACCATCTGGAGATTACTCAAGTTCTGAGGCTGAAGATGAACCATCTGAAGCAGAGATGGAACCTGAACCCCTAGACTTCCGTAAGAGTTATCCCAATACCAAGTGATATGAAGGAGAGACTCGGACAGACAACGAAGACTATGGAAGTGTTCCCTGCCGAGTACAAGCTTATTCAAAGCAAAACATTCCAAACAAGCAAGTCAACAAAGGAAGTGGTTGTCTAGTCTTTTTGGTCTCAAGCAAGAATCCTGAAGTTTACCGACAATGGAAAAGTAATATGGAACTGTGGCTACAATCCCAAAATATTTCCAAGGAACATAATTTGACACAAGCGATTTCTACATTTACTGGAGATGCTTACGCTTGGTGTCTAGAAAAAAACACTCCAACCTTCAAAAACAAACCAATGCTAGATTGGACAGATTTCATGTCCAAGATGTACAAGGAATTTGTCGAGAATCACCAGCCAAACAAGGACCTCAACAAAAGATCCCAATGCAAAGAAACACCAAGAAGAGTTCTATCTACATCAAATCCCGGCTTTGTAGTAACAAAAATGAGTGCAAAGCCACTGCTTGAACTGCAAAGCAAGGAGATTAAAGTAATTCATGCCGGTTTAGATTGTGACATGGGCAACAATATGCAGAGATCAAATGTGCAAAACTTGTCTTTGAGAAAGATGAAGTAGCCACCAGATTCACCTTGATCCAAGAAGAGTCACCAGATCGCATAATGAAATCATATACCATGGCATCTACAAAAGCAGAACTCACCTAGAGTTATAACAAGGTAAGTACGTTTCTCCACCCTCGTTATAATATTTCTTGTCACATGATGTTGAGTTTATTAAAGTCAGAACCTGAAGAAGATATATTATTACCAATAAAACCTATAGATCAGAATTCTTTCCTAAAACCACACATTAATCAGACAATAGTTGAAGTAAGTCCATATCTCGATAAGCCGAGATATTAGGAAATATTCGTATTTTTAATAATGTAAACCGACTTTGTAAGCCCTATATAAAGGGACTTCGCATCAATCAATGAGACACGCTTTTCTTAATATTTTTCGCTAGAGAGACTTTAGAACAAACCTAAACCTAAAACTTTCTCCGGCGACTTTCAGCATTCACTTACCGGCTTCCATCTCGGAAACGCCGGCTTTAAACCCTAATTTCCTAAATCTCACCGTGTTCTTTAATTCTTCTTTTAGAATCCCTAATCTAAAAACCCTAAAGTTCTTGCTATCTTTGGATACGCAGAACTAAAGATCTTACAATTGGCGCCGACTGTAGGGATTTCTGAACGAGATGTCGGGAAACCGTAACGAAATCAATCCGGAAAACCCAAGGGTGGAACTGAGTTATCACGAAGAAAGTGACTACGATCAAAACGATCACGAAGACGACAACGAGGTTCACGACGATGAACGACCTCGAGACGCCGCTAAATCAAAGAAAGCTCGAGATGACGGTAAACATGCCCCGTCACTAAGAGAAACAGCAGAACAAGTCGAGCGAGACGGAGTTCTGGCTACTTTGATGGCAAAAATTGAATCACAGAACGATTTGATCAAAACGTTTTCGAAAAAAAATTGAGCTATTGCAGTCGGAGCAAGCGCAGATCCGTTCGGACCAGTGGTCAAGGAAACCCAAGCGAGAGGTGCCTCCGAAAGTGAAAGACAAAGTTGCTAGACGACTGTCTACGATACATCTGAGGAGAACCGTCGAGAAAGAAGCAGCGAATCCAGAAGCAACTCACGCAAGGAACACGATGAAGAGGATACTCGCGAACGAAGCTCACGTCGGAAAGGAGGTTCAGAAAAAACTAAACGGGGCCCAAGCCGGGAACGGGACGACTGGTACGATGAGAGATACTCACCCGATAAAAACGAGCGCACCGACTACGAGACACGGGGCTGGCATCACAGACAAAATTCGCAATATGAGAACGAATTGTACTGTGATAACTATCGCCACGAGCGAGGTACATCACACAAGGAAACTCATAGAGCATCTACTCGTGGAGCAAGTCGCAACCATGTAGAGAAACAGCTGACTGAACTTAGAGATACCCTGAAAGAATTGAATGGCAAAGTTCACAACGTTGAAGGATCTGCCCCTGAGATCGATCAAATCATCGAGGAAACTCGAAGAACGCCATTCACGTCGCGTATTATGGACACATACATACGCCAAAAAGAGAAGGTCAGATTGCCAATGTATGACGGCACGAAGGACCCCGCCACTCATCTGACGATTTTCAAGATTATGGCAGCAAAAGCACGATTCACATCATCTAGAGAACGTGACAACGGCCTCTGTCAGTTGTTTTTAGAAACCTTAGAAGGAGACGCACTAACCAGGTTTTCCCGGCTGTCACCCAGGTCGATCAACAAATTCTCGGACCTGATGAAAGCATTTGTGAGACATCACTTTGCCTACGTGAACAAAGATACATCGCTGAACGCATTGATGGCCATGACGCAGGAGAAGAAAGAGACATTAAAAACTTTCATAGACCGATTCAAAGCGACTATGACACGAGCTAATGCCCCAGATAAATTCACTATCGCGGCACTAACAAACGCCGTCTGGCATGAATCGCCGTTCTACCAAGATTTGGTCGTCAATCCGCCGTTAACCATCGAAGACGCCCTCCACCGAGCGAACAAATTTGTGGAGCTGGAGGAGAAGAAGGTGGCTCTCGCAAGGAAGTTTGGCATGCTTAAACAGTCTGACGAAAAGGAGGAGAGGGAACCTAGGCAACATTACGACAAAGGTGCCAAGACAACAATGGTTGTCGATAACGCTGATAAATCCCGATTGTCGAAACCGTGGAACAAACGAAACAAAGAGGGAAAAGGAAAGGCACAGCAAGCCGCTCCCGTTGCAGGAGAAAAGTACTGCGAATACCATCAGGCTACATCGCACGACACTGCCGAATGCCGGAACCTTAGAAACGCACTCTATGCCCGGCTTTCCGATGAAGAAATCAAGGCGGCGATCGAGAGGTTAAAAAGAAAAGAATTTGGGCAGCAGGAGGAAGGAAAAACCGACGGACAAGCTCCCAAGAAACATAAACAACAGCGGCGTATCAAAAGCATAGCTTTGAAACGCAACCGAGAAGAAGAAGAAGGGGAAGAGGACGAAGAGGAAACTCCTAAAACCGTCCGAAGAATCAACATGATCATGGGCGGTCTCATCTCCATAAACGACTCGGTTCGGTTAATCAAGGTATATGAATGCCTTGCATTAGCCGCGCAAAAGGCGCCCCAGCCGATCTTGTCAGACGATCCCCCTATCACCTTTACCGACCAAGATCTAAATGGAACCCACTATCCTCATAACGATCCACTAGTGGTCGAGCTCCTCATCGGAAGTTGCCAGGTATCCCGAATCTTAGTCGACACATGCAGTTCAATAGATCTGATTTTCCTAGACACACTCAAGAAGATGGAAATCAAGGAGGAGGATATCAAACAGAAGGCCAAACCGCTCACCGGCTTCACGAGCGAAACGACATACACGATTGGGATAATTAAGCTGCCGGTTTACGCAGGAGGGGTTAACAGGATGGTGAGGTTTCACGTCATTGACAAACCAACCATCTACAACGTGATTTTGGGAACTCCATGGCTATACAGCATGAAGATGGTATCGTCAACTTATCACCAGTGTCTGAAATTCCCAACACTTAAAGGAATCCAAACGGTTAAGGGATCCCAACGGGCGAGTCGATCGTGTTTCGCAAGGGAGCATAGGATCAGAGTACCTTCGTGCATGATCAATGTGGAACAAGGAAGGAAAGGTCCTGAGAAGGAACTAATCCAAAAAATTGTCATCGACGATTCTGATTCAAGCAAGTGTGTAGGGATCGGTGATATATCATGGTTTTTACCCATTTTATACCATGATATAGATGTGTTTTTAGTGTCTTTTGTGTTCGTTTAGAGTCTTTTACAGGTTTAATCCGGTTTGGAGCTAATTGGAGATATTTGGAGCATTTTGGGACTTTTGGGACGTTTTGGCCGAGAGCTTAATTCACTGTCCGATTTATTGATCAAGAATCGACCGACACACCTTGTGCATCGGTCGACACACTAGCGAGATGGGCCGTACACGTCGGTTTAACAAGTTATGAAGATTTGCAAAGAGGCCCAGAATAGTTCCAGTATTTACACAGAAGCCCCAGCCGAGATTAGACCTATATATAGAGGATTTTGGTGTTTAATTTACTGACGCTTTCATACTTAGAGCTAAGAGATTTTTAGAGCTTTTGGGGCTGATCTATTTCCTGTATTCACTTATTTTGGAGAAGATTTCGAACCCCTTTGATATTTTATTCTCTTATATGCAATCTATTATTTCTATGATTATGTTTTCATCAATCATGTCTGAGTAGATCCATAGTTAAGTTTAGGGTTTCTCATTAGGGTTTGATGACTTGCTAGACTGGTTTAATTCAGTAAAGGATTCATATGATAGAATGTTCTTCAAACTAAATTGTGCTTAAAGCTAGTTCTAACCTGATCAATTAGAATCTAGATCTTAGGTTGCTAAATTCGACACGAGAATGTGTTTTAGAATCTGAACTATTTAGGTTGAGCAATTAAATTATTCGCAAAGAGATTTGGTTTAGTTTAATTGTGAACATATCGAACTTGAACTTAATGCTAGTTTAATCTGTTAGTAATTGCAAAGAGATTTGGATTACTGCACTTAGACTTAGAGAGTTTTCGCAAAGAGATTTGGTTAATTCTATTTCCGTGATTTGAGTTCTAGAACTGAGTTTAATTAGATCATGACTGATTAACTTGTCTGCTTGTCTGATTTCCTGAGAATACCCTAGGCTTGACGCTTTTATTTTATTGCTTTCACAACCAACTTGCTACTGTTTACTTTCTTGCTTCGCAATTTATTTACTTCACCATCTGCTTACTTCTAGTATTAATCTCTACGTTTCTGATTCTATTGAGACCAAGTGTCCCTGTGGATTCGATAACCCTATATACTACTTTGACGATATTGTGCACTTGCAGTTTAGTATAGGGTAAAACTTAGAACCTATCAATCGGCGCGGAATTACCCGAAGACATCAAGAAAGAGTTGATCACTTTCCTACAGCAAAACGTCGCAACGTTTGCGTGGTCGGTCAAGGACATGAAAGGCATCAATCCAACCATCACGACCCACAAACTCAACATCGACCCGACTTACAAACCAATTAAGCAGAACAGGCGAAAGCTCGGTCCCGAAAGGGCTAAAGCGGTCAATGACGAGGTAGAAAAATTACTTGATGCCGGTTCAATCCAGGAAGTCAAATATCCCGATTGGCTGGCTAACCCGGTGGTGGTGAAAAAGAAAAACGGAAAGTGGAGAGTATGTGTCGACTTCACAGATCTCAATAAAGCCTGCCCAAAGGATAGTTTCCCTCTGCCACATATCGACCGACTTGTTGAAGCAACTGCCGGAAACGAGTTACTATCATTCATGGATGCGTTCTCAGGATATAATCAAATCCTCATGAACCCAGACGATCGAGAGAAGACGGCATTTATCACTGAACGCGGCACTTATTGCTATAAAGTTATGCCCTTTGGTCTCAAAAACGCCGGCGCCACCTACCAGCGGTTGGTCAACCGAATGTTTGCAGGCCAGCTCGGCACGACGATGGAGGTTTATATCGACGACATGCTGGTCAAATCATTGGTTGCCTCTCAGCATGTCGGCCATTTGAAGGAATGTTTCAACATCCTTAACCAGTACGGAATGAAGCTTAACCCGGAAAAGTGTACGTTCGGAGTAACATCAGGAGAGTTCCATGGGTACGTGGTGACTTAGAGAGGAATAGAAGCTAACCCGAAACAAATCTTGGCTATAATCGACTTACCATCTCCCAGGAATACACGAGAGGTACAGCGTCTGACTGGCCGCATAGCCGCCTTGAACAGATTCATATCTCGTTCAACGGATAAATGCTTGCCCTTTTACGAACTCCTCCGGGGAAACAAAAGATTCGCCTGGGACGATAAGTGTCAAGAGGCATTCATTCAGCTCAAGGACTACTTGTGGAACCCGCCCATATTGTCAAAACCAGAAAACGTTGAAACACTATTACTATACATCGCGGTCTCAACAACAGCAGTCAGCGGCGTACTGGTGCGGGAAGACCGAGGGGAACAAAAGCCGATCTTCTACGTGAGCAAAACAATTAACGGGGCCGAGACCAGATATCCCGCAATGGAGAAACTGGCCCTTGCAGTCGTTATCTCGGCACGAAAGCTACGACCCTATTTTCAGTCACATTCAATCGCTGTATTAAGCAGCCAGCCCCTTCGGACGATCTTGCACAGCCCAGGACAGTCTGGTCTCCTGGCTAAATGGGCGATAGAGCTAAGCGAATACGACATCGAATACCGAAACAGGACAACCGCCAAGTCGCAGGTAATAGCTGATTTCCTCGTAGAACTATCACCTGAATTGGATGTCGGTACCGAGATAGAAGACAAGAATTGGAAGCTATTTGTCGATGGTGCTTCATCCAAAAAAGAGCCGGGATAGGAGTACGTCTCATATCACCAACCGGTGAAGTATTAGAACAATCATTCAAATTGGGATTCACGGCATCTAATAACACAGCCGAGTACAAGGCTTTACTGGCCGGTCTTAGGCTAGCCAGGGAAATCGGAGTACGACATCTTTTGGCCCATTGCGACTCCATGCTTGTCGCGAACCAAATAAACAAAGATTATGAAGCGAAAAACGAACAAATGGAGGCTTATCGGAAGACGGCATTAGAGCTTACCAACTCCTTCGAGTTCTTTGACATCGTCCAGATACCGAGGAAATAAAATGCTCCAGCAGATGCACTCGCATCTCTGGCATCGAATCCCGATCTCTGTCGACGGATTCCAGTGGAGACAATCCATGAACCAAGTATCCCGCCTCCCGAAGGTACTCATGAAGAATCTGATGAAGTCTCGACCCAACAAGACGGCGAGGACGACATGTGTCTTGAGAGTCAAGCGAAAACCATTGACCTCATCGCATTGTTAATAGACGAAAACGAGGATTGGCGACAAGAAATAAAAGCATACCTCACCGAAGGGAAGCTTCCATAAGACAAATGGGCAGCATGGCGACTTAAAGTCAGAAGTGCACGGTACACGATACACAACAACGTTCTCTACAAATACTCGGCCAACAAGATTCTCCTCAGATGCATAAACGGAGACGAAGTAAGTCGGGTTATCGAAGAAACACATTCAGGAGAATGCGGCAACCACTCTGGAGGTCGATCCCTCGCTCTCAAAATCAAGCTGAATGGCCATTACTGGCCGACTATGGTAGCCGACTGCGAGACCTACTCCAATAAATGCGAAAAGTGTCAGCGTCACGCGCCATTCATACATCGACCAACGGAGCGGCTCACGACTTCAACTGCGGCTTATCTATTTATGAGGTGGGCAATGGACATAGTCGGACCGTTACCACTATATAATCAAAGGCGCTTCTTACTCATCATGACTGACTACTTCACAAAGTGGGTCGAAGCCAAAGCATACGTCACAATTCACGATGTCCAGGTCCAAAACTTCGTTTGGAAATACATCATATGTCGTTTTGGATTGCCTTACGAGATCGTCACAGATTACGGATCGCAATTCACCTCGAAGATATTCGAAGGGTTCTGTAAGAAGTGGGATATACGTCTTAGCAAATCGACACCGAGATATCCTCAGGGAAACGAACAAGCCGAAGCTACAAACAAAACCATCATTGCCGGCATAAAAAAATGCCTTGAGAGCAAAAAAGGAGTTTGGGCCGACGAGCTGGATGGAGTCCTTTGGTCACATAGAACGACCCCCCACCGCGCGACCGGAGCTACCCCATTTTCCTTAGCCTTTGGTGTAGAAGCGATGGTACCAGCAGAAGCAAACATTTACACTCTCCGCCGATCTCTTATGCCGCACCATACCGAGATCAACGAAAAAATGCTAATCCAAGCTCTCGATACTATAGAAGAAGAGCGGGATCGAGCTCTACTCAGAATCCAGAATTACCAGCAACTCGCAACTCGGTACTACAACCAGAAAGTAAAGGAACGACATTTTCAAGTCGGCGACTACGTCCTCCGCAAAGTTTACGAAAATACTAAAGAGTGGAGAGAAGACAAACTGGGGGAAAAGTGGGAAGGACCCTACAAAGTAACGAAAGTCGTCAAGCCGGGAGTTTACGAGCTTGAGTCAATGAAAGGCAAAGCTTTACCGCGTTCCTGGAATTCGGCAAGTCTGAAGGAATACTTCTAAGACGGCAAGACAAGGCCCCAAAAAAAATGGATTATGAACTACGAGTGACTTGATTCTTCCTCGGAAGATACGTAGGCAGCCTTCACCGGCACAATCACAAATCTAATAAAATCTTTATTTTTGTTTATTCAGGCTGAAGAACCAACGAGTTTCAAAAGCACAGAGATGAGTTGAGAAACTCGCAGAAAGACGAGTTGAGAAACTCGCAGAAAGACGAGTTCAAAAACTCGCAAAAAAGACGAGCAAAGACTCGCAAAAAAGACAAGCAAAGACTCGCAGAAAGCCGAGCAAAGACTCGCACTAGCATCATGCTCCCTGGCCAGGAGTGTGGTCTTCCTTGCGCACGAGCTGCACATCGTGGTAAGGAGAAGCCGGGATCCGTCCCGCACATTCTTCGCGGTAGGTGATAACAAATAAGTCGAGCAAAGCATCGCACATTCACCCGCCCTTAGAAAAAAGCCGAGCATTCATAAGTCTCGGAAACCGCCTATCGGCGAAAGTTGGTCGCTATCTGTCTCAAATTTTTCAAAGAACAATTGAATACAATAGTCCGACCTACAAAACATATTCCTAAAGAGTCATTATCTGTCTCAAACTTGTCTAGAACAATTGAAGACCAGATTATTGATCTGATTAAGTCGTAAGCATGGTTTAAAGTCGGACACAATGTGTTGGATTATGAGTATTCATGGTGTAATTGTCAGGTTACATCCTAGCACATAATCATCTAGGATCTAGGTGATTTGCAGTTGAATCATAAACAGATCAGGATCATTACCTTGTGATTGCAGCGGATTGATCAAAGGAATATCGAGATCTGTAAGAGCTGATGATAACCGGCTCCTCCTAGGTATCCACACGCTTACAAGCTATTGGATCAGGCTGCTAGACCAAGTTGGAATCAACAGAGAGAGAGGAATACAGCTGAGGCAAAATCGCAGATAGTGGTGTAAAAAACCCTAGGCTGCGCCTCTCATCCCTTATATGGGCCCAAGGAATTATCCTAATGGCCTACTGGGATTTTGGGCCCAAGACACAAATCAGACAAAAGCCTGTATTTTGTCTGGCCCAATTCTCTGTTCAAATACAGTAAATGCCTTGCATCTTACCGTATTAATTCCATTTAACTTTCCCGTTAGCTATGGTGTGTGACCCTTTGGGATCATACAATACTGGTAATAAGTCCTAAACTTATAGATCATGAGCGGGCTCTAGCAAGTCATCATGATCACCCAGTATTTATGACTTATGTCTGATCTCGACACTTATCATACTTTCTAGAGATAGTACGGTAGATTTCAGGACATTCCCAACAATCTCCCACTTGTACTGGAATCCTACATTCCCTAATCCTTTTGTCTCAATATCTCGATCTGGCATAAGGCAAGATGCGTGTCATCCTTATATAGCCAGACCATGTTCATCGGACCAGATTTGATACTGACAATGCAAACGACTTGGGCAAGTCCGTTTGGGAGTGGCCACTCTCTTACCAGCTATCAAGTCTCCGATTGGCCTAGAGATATTACCTCCGTTAAACGGCAGGGACAAATCCCGTCTTGTTCCATCACTATGAACTACATACTTTATAATACACCCAACCAAGGTCCTTATAGCTCCCAGTTACGAAACAGCGATAGACAATGATCAAAGCGTTAGAAAATGATCAAAGTGCATCACTCCATGTGCAGCCACATGCATGCGAACTCAGGTCTAAGGACTATACTCTATAGTCGTATATGAGAACCTCTTATGACACATATATTAATATCTTGTAGAGTTCTCATCAGCGGGCCATGTCCGGTCATATGCTCCCCTACATATACCTATGTGTCGACTTTGATGCCGCGCATCTATGACCCCTCGAAACTTGGTCATAAGTCTCAACACAATCTAGTCTCAAGTGGTTGTTGGTGTTCCAATTTCAACAACCTTCGACTATGGACACTATGATTTATGTCATTTCGTTAAATATGGGGTTTCAGGATCAAGTCTACTCATGTACTTCGATGGCCCATATATAATGACATGAATCATTTTGGAACGATTATTTATATCACAGTTAAAATAATCCAGAAATCATAAATTTCATAAACATAAAATATTATGTTTACATGAACCTTTCAAAACAACTAAATAAAGCCCTTTACAAACTCCCACTGAAATTAAGACTACATCTTAATTTCACTTATCCTACAGCTACAGTCCGCGACTCGTGCTTAGGCCTAAGGAGTGGCTTCGTTAATAGATTAGCAACGTTCTCATTCGTTGAAACTTGCTGATCTACTTAACACCTCTGTCATTTATCTCACGGAATAGGTTATACCTACCCTCAAGGTGTTTGGACCTCTGATGTGCAGCTAGTCTCATCTATGCTGGGAATCACATCAAGTTCAGTGATGAACTCTTCTTTCCAAACAACCTCTTTCGCCGCTACCCAAGCTGCGAAATGTTCAGCTTAAGTCATGGAGTCAGCAACAGTGCCTTGCACCGCCAGACAGACACAAGATATAACCGGACTGTAACCGGAAATCATCTTTGTCTGTTGGAAACTTGCCTTTCAGACTCTACCGACTTGTAGCACCTCACTTTCTCCGTAAATCAAGAACTTATCCTAAGTATTTTCCAAATACTTAAGGATATTCATTACGTCTATCCAGTGATTCTTCGCTGGATTTGACTGGTCTTTACTTGTCTTGCTTAACATTAAAGCAACATCAAAACAAGTACGTGTCATGGCATACATGATAGTTCCAATTGCCGACGCATATGGAATCTCATCCATGTATTCAAGCTCAGCAGTTATCGTAGGACACTGTTTCTTGCTTAACGTAATGCCATGTGACATTGGCATAAAACCCTTCTTGGAATGCTGAAAACGTGTAGGACTTTGTCAATCTAAGAATCCTGACTTTGTCCTATCAGCTCTTTTGGATCTCTATCTTTAGATCCAAAATCCAAGAACATACGTGGCTTTACCCATGTCAATCATAAAACCAACTCCCAAGCCAGTCCTTTACCGACTGCAGCATTGGAACGTTATTTCCGAGAATCAGTATGTCATCGACATACACTATGAGAAATGCAACATCGCTCCCACTTATCTATTAGTAAATGCACAGATCCACTTCGTTCCTGTTCAAGTCAAAACCTTGACTACTTCAACAGAACGAAGATTCCAACTCCGATATGTTTGCTTCCATCCATGAATGGATCGATGAAGCTAACTTACACACAGTGTAATTTTTCGGAGTCCGGGCTCACTTTCGCTTCTGTGAATTTCGCAGGTTCGTCACTTTCAATGATCATCAGATCATGGCAACTAATCACGAGAAATCACTCTCGGATTAGTGACGGATTCATTCAGATCTGCGAACTTCAGGCTCTACAGGTGTAGATTCTACAGAAATCTGTAAATCCATCCGCTGCTCTCCCTCAACAGGTTGAGCAGCCTCCTGTATTTCTCGAATTTCTTCGAGTTATACTTTTACTCCCACTGTTCTTCTTGGAAAGCAACTTTCCTTTTAGAAAACAGATTTCCGAACAACCTAACTTCGTTTTCGGAATGGACGTAAAAAGTAACAAGCCTTGGTTTCCCTAGGACAACCAGCGAAGTAGCTCAACTACAAATACTCAGTAAAGACGAATTTGGATCATTTCCAGTCCACATTTATGTGGTGTCTTTCAACTGATATTGGTGGAACTATTTCAGCGTAAACTTAGATATTTCTAGAGCGTTATTCTTAAAGAATATCATGGAAGATTCGTGTGACTCATCTTTAATCATTTCTAATAAGATCTGATTCTTTCTCACAGAAACACCTCAAGGTTTTCAGGAGAAATGAGCTGTGAAACGACTTCACACTCATTCAGATGATCACACCATCAATGACTTAAGTATTCTCACTCGTGATCTAATCCAGAGTCTCAATACTTCTGTCACTCAGATTCTATACCTCATTCTGGAACTCTTTCGACCATTTCAAATAATTCCGACTCGTGTCTCATCAAATGAACACAGTCATACTCACTGAAGTAATCAGTAGAGACAATGAAGTACAATAAATTTTTCTCTGGCATTACTGCTCATCGGGCCACATACATGAGTATGTTCAAGGTCCAATAAGCCTTTGGGCCTTTCTCTAGCTCGGCTAAGATGGGCCCTTTGTCTTTTGGTCCAGTAAGCAGAATTCAAGTCTCATAAGATATCCGATCAAATGAGCCCAAAAGTCCATAACTATGGGGTTTCTGAATCCGACTTACTCTATGTGACCCAAACATTTATGCCAAGAAAAATCAGGTTTAATTCATCAGATTTAAACCAATTCGGTATTTATGTTACATTTAGGCACTCTTTGGTTTAAGATATAAAACCCATTCCTTGAATAGGGTGCTACAATCAATATTTCATTGAGATCAAAAGAACAAAACTTGTCTTTTATCAAAATGAAAAACATTCAAATCCTTACAAGAAAATGAAAGACAACTCTGCTTAAAGCAGGTACATTGTAGCAATTACTTAATACAAAACCAAGCCTCAAAGGCATCTACAAGTGAAAACCCTACGGCTGAGGCAGCATCCATAGCTCCTTCCAGACACGCAGTTCCACTTGCCCTTCCTTCAACGTTCTACTGCTGCTTAGGCTCTGCATATTATAACAAATATCAGTGCCAAAACCAGTATCCAATACCTATAAGGTAGAACTTGAAGTTATAACATGAATACCTGAGGAAGTAGTCTCATACATCAACTTCAACTCCTCATAATCTTCCATGAATTTAATGCAATCTCTCTTCCAATGCCCAGTCTCTTTACAGTAGCAGCACTTACCAACGTAAGAGGTATCTGACTCGGGCTCAGAAGACACACGCTTGCCATGATTCAAAATCTGGACAACTTTGTCTTCACCCTTGTCAGCATTAGGTTTAGTAAACCTACCCTTCTCCATTACGAGATTATACAGGGTACTCTTCACGTTTGGCTCAACTGTCTTGAGCATATCATGCAGTTCAGTCAGCGTCTTCGTTAAGCCTTTCTTGATATAGTTCCTTTTGAACTTATCATAGCTTGACGGCAGTGACTGCAGAATGATCTCAGTTGCCAATTCTTGGCTAACTGGATAATCCAGTTTCCTCAGGTTATCAATGTAACCCATCATTTTACTGACATGAGGACTCACTGGA
Organism: Orychophragmus violaceus; assembly: GCA_030180135.1. NCBI lineage: Eukaryota > Viridiplantae > Streptophyta > Magnoliopsida > Brassicales > Brassicaceae > Orychophragmus > Orychophragmus violaceus. The sequence goes on along the minus strand of CM058231.1, from coordinate 53,062,930 downwards.
TGATCATTTGGTAGCTTGCAGCTAGTGAGACACTTAACCAACTGGTATCTCTCCACTCTTACCTGCTCCTGAAATTTCAATTTCAGGCTGCTGATCATCTCTATTGGCGACTCCATGTTCTCATATTGCTTCAGCAAATCTGAGTCCATGGTAGCCAATATCAGACCACGCACATCTACCGCATCATTATAATGCTTATTCCAAGCATCATATACTGCATGAGAGGCATTGGACCCGATCCTCACGGGGAGAGCTCTCTCAAGGACATAGTCCTTTCTCTCCTGCCTGAGGACTAGCCTCAGGTTCCGCGACCAAGTCAAGAAATTTGATCCGTTCAGTTTGTCCATCTCAAGGACAGACCGGATCGAGAAAGTGTTTTGATTGTTTGTGCTAGTCATAACTGAAATTTAGAGATAAATAGAGTTTTAGTTATTTAGTTCATAAAAGAGTAATCTTAACAACTTATAAGAAGACTCGCATTGCATTCAAAATTTCTTTGTTTAACTTCATAAGAATGCAATGATTCCGAGACCCATGTTCAGCTAAATCCAAAGTGGGCCACTAGCCGTCACTCAGAAGTAGCTTTACTTGGTAAGCATACACACAGCTAGTTATATCCAATAACTCTCGGTTGTGAATTGGGCCCAAGGCCCAATACACCAGATGTCTCAAGGCCCGGGACTCCCGATGGCCCAGTCAAGGAAACCAATCTCTTACAGCCAAATAATCACTAAAGTCTGGGACTCCCAATGAAATTAGTGACTATATACTACTTTACTTACGCAAAAACAGACACCTCACACTGTAAGCCATATCTGTAATTGAATAAGCGTTAAGTAGCTGACAAGATTGGGCAAGACATCCAAGCTTGATATTGTTTTTGAGGATTTTAGGTTTTCTTTCCAAAAATAGAAGATTACTATTTTGGGAAACTTACTTATTTTAGAAACTTTCTAAATTTAGAAACATACTAAAAATAGAAATTTCTAATTTAATATTTTATTAAAGTTTTCGGTTGGGTCACAAATTATAGGCCCAATTCTTGGCCCAAGACCACAGAATTCCAATTGGCCCAATAATTTGACATAACCGTGTCGGTTCATTAATTCTGGTCCAAGACCAAATTAACTACTAAATCCAACTGGTTATTTACTAAACCAGACCAGCTCTAAATTATTTGGTCCAACCAAATCAAACTTAGACCAGCCTTCGGTTTAGGTTAAAATTCAATTTTTTTTTGAATTTAAATCCGGTTTAACCAGAAATTAAATAATACCAATTGTATTAAATAATTTCCAGCAAACCGCGATTTGGGTTAACCGCTTGAACCACCAATTAAATTGGATCGGTTCGGTTAAGTCCAAAATCAGGAAGAAACACCTTGTGTTTTAGCCAATTTTGACCTAACTTGCGGTTTCGGCTAAAGCAGACAATGAACCACAATCGGTTTGATCGGTTCATTGTCGCGGGTTTGGGAAAAACGAACCACAATTATCAAGGCTTTGAATTGTTTTTGTCTTTTGCTTAAAGACAAAAACCTTATGATCGCTATCCTTTTATTAACAATCGAACGTGATATCAACAGCGATATCAAAAATAATCGAGTCAAAATTCAATAATGATTCAACAGCGATTGTTTTTGTCAAGCATAAACGTTTTGTCCTTAGCTTACAAACAAAAATGATTCACAAAAAGACAAAATCGATTCACAAACATGATTCACAAAGTCAATCGTAATCATTTTTCCAAATTACTTAAACAAAATCGATCGTGAACATTAACTATCAATAATCGTATCATCCTATTAACAAGAAGACAAAACGATTTTGTCTTTACGAACCATAAACAAACGATCGTTTCTTAATTATCAAACAAACATCACGATTCATTCAACTTATGATTGCACAACAAGATCAACAAGCGATTTTATCTTATTTCCAGGTTTTCCAAGTTTCAATCAATTTTACTCATTAAAATCGATTCATCAAACTAATAAACAACCTAGTATGATCCAAAAGGTAAAAACCTAACGACCTAGGCTCTGATACCACTGTTGGATTATGAGTATTCATGGTGTAATTGTCAGGTTACATCCTAGCACATAATCATCTAGGATCTAGGTGATTTGCAGTTGAATCATAAACAAATCAGGATCATTACCTTGTGATTGCAGCGGATTGATCAAAGGAATATCGAGATCTGTAAGAGCTGATGATAACCGGCTCCTCCTAGGTATCCACACGCTTACAAGCTACTGGATCAGGCTGCTAGACCAAGTTGGAATCAACAGAGAGAGAGGAATACAGCTGAGGCAAAATCGCAGATAGTGGTGTAAAAAACCCTAGGCTGCGCCTCTCATCCCTTATATGGGCCCAAGGAATTATCCTAATGGCCTACTGGGATTTTGGGCCCAAGACACAAATCAGACAAAAGCCTATATTTTGTCTGGCCCAATTCTCTGTTCAAATACAGTAAATGGCTTGCATCTTACCGTATTAATTCCATTTAACTTTCACGTTAGCTATGGTGTGTGACCCTTTGGGATCATACAATACTGGTAATAAGTCCTAAACTTATAGATCATGAGCGGGCTCTAGCAAGTCATCATGATCACCCAGTATTTATGACTTATGTCTGATCTCGACACTTATCATACTTTCTAGAGATAGTACGGTAGATTTCAGGACATTCCCAACACAATGAACTTCGTCTTGTTTTAAATATTGTCAAGAACAAATTTAAAAACACAAGCTTTCGAGTCCGACTTAAATCATGAAACATTAAAAGGCTTAAACCGCATACATTAAAAACTCCCTCTTAAATCAGAGGGGTAAAGGTCTTACAAAAATACAGAGGCTGATAAATACAAAAAGGAAAGATAAGTTTATTCCGCTCCAGCTGACACCTTCCCAAGCCCATCTTCCTTCTCGGTATTTGAAACAGGCTCACCGCTCAAAGCTGCAACCTCTAGACTAACCGACTTGACGAGGTTATCATGAACTCCCTCGGGGATCACACCAAGATTAGTGCCAAACTCATTCACACCCTTTGGAGTACGAGGTGGCGAGTCACGAAAAAGGTTCAAAAGAGGATGACGAAGCGGCGAGAGAGCAAAAGTCAACTCTTCCTTGGTCACGACATTCAAATTGTCGAACTTGGCATCAGCCGCGGCCTCATCAGCTGCGACTTAGTCCAGAACCGATTTAGGAATCGAGACGCCTTCATCACTGAGCTTCAGCAGGCACTTCCTAAGACCAGAAATCTGACCAAATTCAAGCTGAAGGGAAGTCGCGACCTCCTGATCCTTTATATACTGCTGGAAAAGATCAAAGTGAGTTTGCGCTTTGTCTCTCGCTGCCGTGTCAACACGATCCCTTTCTTTCCTAACAAACTCGGTAAAAGACTCATGTTCCTCCTTCCTTTTTGACCGAAACGCGAGAAGATCGGCCTTTGCTTTCTCGTCGGCCTTGCGAAGCTTCTCTTCAGCATCACGGAGTTTGTTTGCAAGAACTAGGTTCCTCGCCTCCAACACCTCCTTCTCTTCCTTCGCCTTTTTCAGGAGTCCATCTCTCCTTGTGACGGCATCAGCGAGCTTTTTAGCCGAATGAGTACTCTCAAGGGCCACGTGATTTGACGCCGCTATCATCTATAAATAATGAGAAAGTCGAGTTGGATCAACAAATAAATAAAAATCTTCAAAAGAAAAGGAGATTATGAAGATTACCGCCGCCTCGGCTTGTTTCAAGTTAACGATGGCATCAGAATGAGGGAGCTCCGGGATTTTGGGCCAATCCAAATCATTACCGCGCACGAAAGTTAGCAGGTTGAAACTTGCCTGCGGGTTATCGATAAGAGGAATTTCGCTTTCATATTGAAAAGCGAAATTGTGAATTGAAGGCTGGATAGCTCCACTTTTCGACGGGCCTCGAGGGCGAGCAAGGACAAGCTCTTTACGGGTGACGAATGGTTTCAGCACACCGGAAGCATCGGCGACATCCCCGAAGTCTTCCTTGGGTTGGTCGGTAATCTCTAAAGCGGTTTCGCTATCCATGGCGGTTTTCTTCGTCGGTTTCTCCTGGACCGACTTCTCCTCAGCCGGTCTCTTCTTGGACTGAGTCTTGGAAGATGTCTTGGCAGGCAGAGCCGCCACCACCGAGCCAGTAGCCGATACGGCTTGAGGTTTAACCGATTTATCGCCAACAATGGATTTCGCTTTAGCATTATCCTGAGGGAGCAAAGTCTCGTCTTTTTCCTTCGATGGTTGAGATGAGGAAGGATTGGCTGAGATCTTCTGAGAATAATTAACGGTGGAAATCTTCTTCACTTTGCCCATTTTCCTCGGTTTAATCAGCTGCTCCGGAGTAACCTTCGCCTTAGTGTTCCACTTGACTGCAAGAATAAAAATTCATAATTCGAACAAAAAGATTCGACATTTGCAAACTAACCAAAAGAAGAATGTTCTTCCTTTGGAATTCCGCGGAAGAGACTTGCCAATACGTTTCCGTGTGAAATATGATCACTTACGGAGGCCAAGAGCTTGGATCTTCTGGAGAATCGAAAAGAAGTGATCCGGGTACGGTTTGAGAAACGGATGGTGCACTGCAAAAACAAAACGGAATTGAGTAAATCATCCACTCTAATAACGGCAAGATCAGAACGACATCTACCAAATTTTGTATTCCATGACATTCGGATAAGCTCTCTAAGGTCATCAGGAACGACCAAGGAAGATATCTCGCCGTAAAAGTAATATCGCTGCCAGTTGTTAATCATATTAGGCGCATCCGTCACTACCCGGTTTCCACGCTTAAGTTTAACCGCGGAACAACCCGGACTGGTTTTCGACATTGGATTGATCGAAGTCGCCTCCTCAAAGAAACTGACGGTTATCGTCACGTCGGCTTCAGCGCCAAGTACAAGGAGACCAACCATATGACGAACCGCGACGGCAGACAGCTGGGATATGGCAATTTCGCGGCGGTGGCGGTAAGAGATCAACAAGTCGGGAAGTGGAAACCATAAGCGACATCCCCCAGAATCAGTATTAATAAAATATGACTCGTATAAGGTCATATAACCCGGTGGAGGGTTCCAAGGACGGTCGAGCGTGCAGGGGATGGGAAATTTAATTCTCGGATCTGCTCCACATCCTCGAAGCGTAGAAGTGACAGACTCCACATTAGACCGAGTCTCGAAGACGTTATCAAATGCCTCGGAAGGGAGAACAGAGCGATCACCACCAACGATGTCGGATTCAATCCCCTCAATGTCTACATCCTCATCGGAACCCTCAGGATCCCAATCTCGGAGCTGCGGACTAAGAATTTCGCCCTGACCCGAGTTCTCTGTGACATCTAGCTTGCGTGAAAGCTCTTGGCGAAAGATAAACTCCTCAGCTGTGCGATAGCCGGGATGATCTCTCAAATCAGAAGACGTGGTGGCAGATGACGAGCTGGATGGGGTATCATGACGACTTGATGAACCAGAAGACACATGAACGACTTCCTTATCTTTGCTTCCCGAACAACGAACCAGCGACATACTTAATGGAGAGCAGGAGAAACGATAAAGGATAGTACGAATCTAATCCTAAAGACCAACGACTGAGCAACGCCGGAAAAAGTTAATCGGAAAATAAAACCGGTGGAGAGCGAAAATTACCTCAAAACTTCTTCACTCGAGCAGAAATGAAGAAATGAAGAATGAAAGAAGAATATATAGAGGAAATGGAGGCATCGTGTTAAAGAAGCTACTAAAGGAAGCGCCTCGTTTCTCGCACCCATAGGGATCATGATTACCTAGGCGACGCCTCGATTCCCACACCCCTCAACCGGTTAGGGTAAAAACCAGTACGGTTCTGGCCGCTGAAATCAAATCAATATGGTTCTTCACTGAACCAGATCAACTTTAACCACGATCCGGTTCGCTCACTCGTTTTGGGCCTGAGGAAGGGCTTGCCATGATAGAAGGTATGGGCCGACAAAATCACTTCTTAAACCATGAGTTAACTCCTCGTAATTCCGACTTGAAGACAAGTCGCCACACTGGGGGGGGGCCTTATTGTTGGAGTCGATTTTAGCACTTTCCTAAAAGGCCTAATCATGAGTTTAGGTCGGCCCAAAGTGGAAAGTCGGAAATAGGCCCGAGACGGTAAAAACCTAAGTTTTACTGACTTGAGAGCAACCGACTTACATTAGGGTTTCGGAAGGTACAAGCCGATGGAACGAAGGAGGCGCAGAACGATAAGGAAATATTCCATATCTCGATAAGCCGAGATATTAGGAAATATTCGTATTTTTAATAATGTAAACCGACTTTGTAAGCCCTATATAAAGGGACTTCGCATCAATCTATGAGACACGCTTTTCTTAATATTTTTCGCTAGAGAGACTTTAGAACAAACCTAAACCTAAAACTTTCTCCGGCGACTTTCAGCATTCACTTACCGGCTTCCATCTCGGAAACGCCGGCTTTAAACCCTAATTTCCTAAATCTCACCGTGTTCTTTAATTCTTCTTTTAGAATCCCTAATCTAAAAACCCTAAAGTTCTTGCTATCTTTGGATACGCAGAACTAAAGATCTTACACATCCTCAGCCAAGCAGACTTAATGCTGGCTAACCAAGCCGGTATATGCCCTTGGAGAGAAGCAGCTTGATAGTACTAGGGACATACGTGCATGTTTTGAGGCATATCTACCTAGCCAGGTGAAGTTAAGATACAACTCAACTTGTTCCAAAAACTTAACTGCCGAGAGAATCATCACGAAGTGGAAGTGATTCAATATCCTCTCACATGAGGAAGTTATGCAAGTTACAAAACATAAGACTTCCAAGGAACACATTGGAGACCATCTGCCACTTATTGGAGAGCTTAGAACGTACCAGGATGAATAAAGCAACAAAGTAAATTGTTATGGAATCTTGACTCACCAGGGAATTCAAGAGAGTTGAAATCAAGCCAATACCAGTTTGGCTGAAAAAGTTACTCAAGTTCCAACCCAATGGTTTATATACATTTCTTATTTGGAAACTCACGTGTTTGATGCACTACAAATCTATACTTGGAAGTCTGGAGGGTCATTGCAACGTCACTGTGGGCCAAAGGTTATACTTTTTTCCATGCAAGGTTTTATACCACTGAGTTCTCATTGCAAGGTTTTAACGAGGTAATCCGAAGCTCAATCCATCAGAAAGAGATAGAACGCCGGGTCCATGAAGCCCAATTGCTACTACACGACCATAAAGCCTTTCGTTTCTATTACTTTCATGTAAATGATTTTATTAAAGCCCAAGTCGTTGTTTCATTAAACCTAGGCTATAAAGCCCTTGTATTGTCTTATTTTCAAGTTAAGTTTTAGTTGAAAAAAAAGAAAACCTAGTTGGTTTCTAGGCCTTGAGGGCTATGACCCTTACAAGAATCATGTGGATGCCCCATTTCTTGATGATTGTTAGTTACTTGTTACTTTTTCTTATTTGATTTCACCTCCCATCCATTCAGCCTTCGCAGAGAGCCACCTCAGTCCAGCTGCAAAGCTTCCACTGTCCACCAACTATCCAACGGCCCACAGGAGAGAGCGACCTCAGTCCAACTCCCTTGAGCCATCAGCTGGTCAACGTGTGAGGTCCTCCCAGATCTTACATCAGATTTTATATGGATTGAATCCAGAGACGCCTATAGAACTTAAGACACTACCACCACTTGAGTTCACTAATCAAGACTGAGCACGCAAGGCCGAAGCTACATCTGAAAGTCATGGAAAATCTGGAGAGGAAGACGACCTAATACAAACGAAAAGCCGACAAGAAGAGGAAGGAGACCACCTTCAAACTCGGAGATTGGGTGTGGTTATACATGCAACCCGAGAGGTTCTTGAACCAATAGAAATCGAAGCTTGTGCCATGAGGAGACGGCCTGTTCCGAGTCCTGGAGAAGATCAACGACAACGCCTACAAACTCGAACTTCCAGGTGAGTTGAACATTTCCTCGATCTTTACTGTTACTGATTTATCTCCTTTTTGTGCAGGTGGTGCTGTTCTAAGGCCAGAACCTTCTCAAGAAGGTGGGAATGATGAGGAAATCAGCTCAATCAAACCATACCAGCCGGACCATACCAAACGACTCAAACTGTTCCCAACCATGAGGACCGCACCACATACCCGATCAGGACAAAGACAACTCCGAGAAGACTTTAACTGAGATATGGAACACCAGATCATCAGGAGTAGCATAGAACACATTACGTATCACATGGATCAGCTCGTACATGATCAACCCGAGCTGAACCAGATAGCTCGGAAGATGACCGAGGCGATCGATCCACCCGACCCAAATCAAGACCATTTCGATCAAGGAGATCATTATGGAGTAGGAGACATTCAAGCACACACGACCACATTAAGTCCATCCATTTGGCTCAGCCCAACAGCTGAATGGCCCATGATCAAGACCAATGGTCCGTCCGTGATCTTCGCCAAATGGTCTGTCCATGATCTTCGCCATGCATCATGTCCGTTGAGCCTTAGATTGATCTGACTCTTTGGGTCGACGATTATACTCTTTTTCCCTTGCAATGTTTTGTCCCAAATGGTTTTTCCTTCCAATTTTTTTAGTGAGTTAATCTTAGGTCCGTCCATGAGAAATAGAGAGGCCGGTCCATTACTTTTCAGTCTTATTTCTTTTTTATTTGTGAAGGCCCATTTGGCCCATGTATTTTTCAAAAACCCTTAGGATATTTAGCCACTTTGTATGCCTTGTATCATATTAAGTCTAATTTTACAAAAAAAACCTAAAGTGTTCTATTTCCTTAATGGTGTCATCCCTAGAAAGAATCGAGTGGTTTCCCCGTTCTTGAAGATCCAATGTTACTTGTTCAATCCCATATTCGAATCTAATAACAGACCACCCACAAAGCTGAGAAAAAGAGCATATCTGACCAGTTGCAAAGATCCCATCGACCACCTCGTTCCATCGTCCACCTCTCGCCCATGCTCGACAATTTTTAACCGTCGCCCTATCCCTTGACCAGCTTTGTTCCCGGACCAGCAAGAAGATCACCCTCAGCCAGACTAGCATTCCACATCTCAGACCGTGTGTAGGATCTTTCAAGGATATTACATCAGACAGTAGAATCACGACCGCTGAAACTCAAGTCAAGTTTTAGGGTATTTTCTTTTTTTTTTCATTGTTACTTAAAAAATAAAAGAATACAAGGCATTATAGGCTAGTCTGCGAAAATCCCAAAGAAAATAAAAATGGGCTTTAAGGTCTTCCCGGGAATAAGATAAAGAAAATAAGGCCTCATGGTCTTGTGGCACTTGGGCTGGACGGGCCGTACATTCTATCTAATGGATCAGGCCTCAGACTACCTCATTAAAAACCTTACAAAGAAGATCCAATGGGATAAAACCTTGTAAGGGAAGAAGAATATAACCTTTGGCCTACAGAGATGCTGAAATTCTAATCCTGGCTTCCAAGTATATATTTGAAGTGCATCAAACTCGGGAGCTTCCAAATAAGGAAAGTATAGAAACCATTGGGTTAGAACTTAAGTAACATCTTCAGCCAAACTGGTATTGGCTTGATTTCAACTCTCCTGAATCCCCTGATAAGTCAAGATTCCATAACAATTTACTTTGTTCCTTTATTCATACTGGTACGTTCCGAGCTCTCCAATAAGTGGCAGATGGTCTCCACCGTGTTCCTTGGAAGTCTTATGTTTTGTAACTTGCATAATTTCCTAATGTGAGAACATATTAAATCACTTCCACTTCATGATGATTTCTTGATGAATCAGGTTTCTGGAACAGGTTGATTCATAGCTTAAATCCTCCTGGTTAGGTAGATATGCCCCCAAAATGTTCACTTATGTCCCTGGTACGATCAAGCTGCCTCTTTCCAAGGACATATACAGGCTTGGTGAGCCCTCCTCTTGTCTGCTTGTCTGATAATGGCTTGATCTCCTCATCATACTCTCCATCTTAAAAAGGTTTCATCCTCGAAAATGTATAACCTTCTCTAAGAGAAAACAAGTTAGCTTTCATGCGGTTTTTAGTCCATGAACTTGCCTTGTTGGATCTGGGGCTTAATGATGTAAGGGCTATCGGGCGGTTATCCTTTTAGTAAGTCATTCAATATCACACCTATGCTTTGTCTTGGGTGCCCTGGACCATCTGCTGCATCATTATCTCATGTGGTCTCGATTTTGACCTAGCTTGGTGGTGAGGCTTTCTTGCAGCATCCATGGTCTGGTGGTACTTCTTCAATCAGCAACGAATCAATGACTCCTCTGCCACGTTTTGTTTTCTTGGAAGTCTCCTTGTTGATTCATATACTTTTTTTCAACAACTCTTGACAAAGACAAGTACATTATACTAGCATTCTCTCTAACATCTTTAGATCTTTCTTTTTCTTGTTCTAATGATGCAGTCGCTACTTTTTTTCTTAGTGGGCCACGTCCTAGAAAAATGACCTCTTTGTGACACCTATAACATATTGTGTCAAAAATAGTTGAAACCTTAGAGGACTTACCTTAGATGTCATTATCTTGTAGTTCAAACAATGTTTTTGCACTCTTTTTTGAGCTATGGCTTGTGGAATTGGATCTTGTGGCACGTCCTTGGCTTGAACATGGAGTTTAGACTTTTCTCCTTTAAAGTGTTTGGAGACAAATTATTTTGTTAATGAAAACATCCTCTTGGTGGCTTAGATTTTAGAGTCGGTCTTGCTGCTAGAAGCCATCTTCTTGGCTCGAGATTTGTATAAATCTTTATGCTGCTTTGCCAATTTTCTTCAGCGTCTTCTACGAACTCTTCACGCATTATTTGATTCATATCTTCCCAATTAGCATCTGGTACATCATACTCAAGTCGAATGTAAGCATTCTTATTCCAATGCCTAAAGGCATCCTCCGTTAGAGTATCCTCCACAAAAGAAGTCTCCTCCTCCTTGGGAACTTGGTTGGCTTTCAGCCAATCCTCCATCTCACTTTCCCATCTCAAGTAAGCTTTTGGCCATTGGTGATGACCTGAAAAATAGATGGGATAAGTATGCTGAACACAAAGCAATGCTTCTCACACAACTTTTGATTCAAAAGGGTTTTTCTTTGCTGCAAGAAAACGTGGTTGTTTATTGGTCTAGGGTAAAAAAATTACACATTTGTGAGAGGGGACTTTATATAGCGTCCAAACAGCTATGCCTTTCTAGGGGACTTGAAGCAAATAAACAAAAAATGGAAATACACACTCGAAATTGGGACCTAATAAATCAAAGTTACAACAGCTACTTTTATTGAAATTAACTAAAGAAACAGAGGACTGAGCTGCAAATAAGAGACGAAACGGCCAGGAAATATGTATGAAATATAATTTAGACCTTACCTTAGCTTTATGTGGGACGGTCCATCATGATATGCTGAACTGCACTGTTTCACTTAGTTTCTAAGATTGGTGATGCCACATATAAGGAAACCTTCCTGATATGTTTGATAAGTGGAAATTCTGAGCTTGGACCGTCTGATATAATAGAAGGTTGCATCCCTTGTTTGGTGAATGATTCTTCCTGGTCTGTGGCTTGAGTTGAGGTGATGTGAGCTTGGTTGAGCAGAATAGACATCTCTTGAGTGTTGAGAAGATAGTTAACATCCTGGTTAAATTGTTCTCTTAACACTATTGCTCATAACCTTGTCAATGGTCCTTGTCTCACAATAGGTATTGAAGCTTCTTGGTAGTGTTTAGATTCCATATCCTCATCAAGAAATAGAGTAACCACATAATGAAGATAAAACTAAGAACAAAAAGTTTTTAGGTGGATATGTAAATGGTTATATCATCAGTCTCGTGTTCCTCTATGTCTTATATAGAGTTTTTAGGGTGGCTAAGGCGAATTAATGATGATTTGGTCAAAATCTCTATTAATTTGGAAAATTTTCCTTTTATTTCCGGCTTGATTGTTGATCAATCAGTGCACCCAATTTATCGATGAACATGTGTTTTGGTTGATCAAGAGGTTGATTAGTTGTATATATATTCAACCAAATATAGTAATTGAACCGGTCAAATACTTTGGTTCATCACCCCTATGTTCTTCTACTTGCCTCTTTTTAGAGCTATATAAACTATTATTTAGTATCTATGACACATAAATATTTAGATGTAATTGTTGGATTGTCTTCAAATCACTTGGAGGTGAAAGCTAATATTGTCATCTATCTTGTATCTAAATTTGAGAAATATCATACCATGGGAAGTTCTCCATCTGGTGCATAACATCTGTTGCTAGGAAGATGTCTAATCTTTAAAATTTCTAAATATGATTCCTTTTTGCCTAAAACAGCCATAATTCTTGCAATTACTATTAACACTCCAAAAGCACGCAAACACATATATTTATCCAAAAACAATCATTTTTTTATTAAAAGCATATAATAATCGAAAAATTAGTAAAATATAGAGTATATGAACAATCATCAATCCCTATCACGGGAAAAATGTGAAGAAGAAGGCATTAGGACAATATGTGGATACTTATATATATTTTTCATGCCTTTCAGGACGACAAATGTTATATCCGCATTAATGGAGCTTATGAATGGTGAATCAATTAATTAATTCCTAAATGATATGTTGATCATCATTACTGATGATATCTTGGTGTTCTACAAAATTAAAGGAACATGAAAAATCCTTACATGTTGTAATGGATAGGTTAAGGAAGCAATTTTTTGTTTGTAAGTGCAGTTTTTGACAAAGGCTATATGGTTTCTATGCTATGTGGTGTCAAAGGACTTAGTTTCGAAAGATTCAGAGAAGGTCTCAGCAAATTTAAATTGGCCAAGACTAGGGATTTAATATATATAAGGAGGTTCTTGTCCGCAATCCTTCATAGTGGAAGAATATATGGGGCTAATAATTATATTTTAGCCCATGTATAAAGCTTTTATATATCTCATAATCTTTGTTTTTTATTTTGTAATGATAAAATAAAATAAAAAAAAAAAAAAAGAAAGAAAAGAGAGGGAGAAGAGAAGAAGAAAAACATAATTCGTCAGTCTGATTCAAGGCGTCAATTGGACAATTGAAACTTTTTTGATCTGGTTGAAATTGTAAGAAAAGCTTATGACTCAGTGATCTTCAGATTCGACGATGGGTTTTGAAATTCAACGGTTGGTTTGTTGTAGATCGGAGTTTTAGTGGAGTTATTCTGTTTTGAAGCGACGGAGACCAATGTTGGATGTTTGAAAAATCCAAAGGTTATTTCTTCTTTGATTGATCTGAAATTTTTGAGAGGTATTCTTGACTTGTTTATCTAATATTTTAACGGTTGGAAATGGTGACTAGAATCTTAGTGAACGTGAGGTCGTTTGAGGCTGCATATTTCCGAGCTTTTGTATTACTCTCTTGTTGATTCTTTGTGTTGGAGATTGCTCTTGTTGAGCCTTACTCTCTGGAGTTGTTCTTTGGAACAAAGAGGACGCGGTTTTAACTCAATCTATTTGATATAGTGAATTTTGAGTGGACTACGGCCCATTGGTTTTTCCTTCTCACAACGAGGACGTTTTCCACGTAAAAATTGTCGGTCTCTTTACTTTGTATTTTGATCTTTTTCTGCAATCGTACATGTTTTCTCATAGACTCACACTAGTGAGCAAAACTATATTCCGCTGTGCGGCTGTCGCGTTTCGTGTTTTCTCAACAGTGTGGTATCAAAGCTTGAGGTTTGTGAGCTTTGGATTTTGGTAACTTTGGGTTATTTGTTCTGCTTGTGTGAGAGATGGAAACATGGGCAGAATGATAAGTCTGAATGGTGCTAATTATCATGTATGGAAAGGAAAGAGGGAAGATTTGCTTTTTGTGAAAGAATTCTATGTACTGGTTGATAGGTCAAAGTTTTATCCCTATTCTACTGCAAGTGCACAGATATGCGAATGTAGTACTTAGGGTATCGAATCCACAAGGACTCACGGTCACACGACAGATTATATGTTGTCAAGTTAAGCTAAATCAATCCAAGAAAGCAGTAAACAAAAAGCAAGTAAATAGAAAGGTGTTTTCAATAAGAGAAAGGCGTCAGACTTAGGAAGTTCTCGGGAATTATGCAATGCTAGACACTTAACTAATCGGATTCAGATTAAACACAGGTTCAAGAACTAGAAACACAATGCTAAACAATCCAACTCTCGCTGAGATTATTTCTATATCTAGCAACCTAGCGATCCAAATCTCTTTGTGATCCTAGAGTTCTAAACAAGCATTAAGAATAGGTTCTATCGGTTCACAATTCTCCTAAACCAAATCTCAATGTATCTAGTCAAATTGCTCACACTAAGTTCGTTCAGATTATAACTCACACTCTCACGCTATTGTCAATTATCTCAGATCTAAACCCTAGGTGATCAGTCTAGAATTCAGTATTAAGCACAACTTAGGTGATGAACAAACATATGGTGAATCCTATTGAATCAGTTGTCAAACAAGCATAAAACCTTTATGAGAATTCCTAAATCTAACTAGGTGACTACTCAGACATATTATCAGTTAAACAATAAATCATTGAATAGAAAACCAAAGATTGAATAGATAAAAGTAAAGGGGTTCGAAATCCCTCTCTCATGGTTACAAGTAGCAAGAATCAGCCCCTAGCCAAAATCTCTCAATCTCCAAAGCAAGGACAAAAGAACAAAAGTAGAAGATTGAATAATGAGTCTGCTTTCAAAAACCTAATTAAAACCCACTAAACACGTTTTGGGACTAAATTAGAATTAGGTAAACTTCTGGGCAATTCTGCAATTTTTCAAAAGATGTCTTAAACTCGCGGTCGCTCTCAGTGTCGACCGAGATCAGGGTTAGTGTCGATCGACATCCAGTCGTGGCCGAGACACCAACTTCAGCTCGTTGCACAAATCACCAGAAACGTTCTTTAATTCCATCTTTTGCTCCAAACGCAAGCCTACCTGTAGAAGACTCAATAGACTCTAAAAACCAGGTTAAAGACTCAATATATACAACTATATCATGGTTGAAAACCTATAAAAACATGATATATCAACTCCCCCACACTTAGCTCTTGCTTGCCCTCAAGCAAGAAAAGAACCAAAGCATAAGAAAAGAGGTTTGAAAACACAGAAACTCATTTCGTCCTAGGAACTTTCACATTCACATTCACTTAGTAAACCACTGAAAACTTTCCTGCAGAGCTCAAAACCACAATGTACTTCCCCCACACTTAGCAACTGTCCCAAGTAAACTCGACAATCAGATTAGGACATTCAAGTTCACCACACTAGCCTCTGTATACAATTTAGTGCGGTCTCACAGAGGGAGTAACGAATCAAAGGACACATGGACTCAACCCATTCAGTGTCTGACCACCAAACTGTCGGTTTCTGGTTTTTTTCTTTTCCCTTTCTCCCTTAGCACTGATTTTTCTCCACTGGGTATCATTTTATTTTTTATATCAGTGCTCTTCCCTTTTTATTGGGGTTTAACTTTGGATCTTTCCATGGATACACAGGAGGTAATAGGGGTCTCTGAAGGATTATGCGTTTTTCCATGGTTCAATTCTCAGATTGCAACCTAGCACATAATCTTAAACAGATCTAGGTTCTTGTAATCGAATCATAAAATAAACCTGATCTTTACCTTTGCAGCGGAATGATTGGTGGTAATGACAAGATCAGATTAGAACAGATGAATACCTGTTCCTCCTTGGTATCCACACTCTTACAAGCAGGGGATGGCTGCTAGACCGGATGGAATGAATCAACAGAGAGAGAGATTAGAGAGAAGGAGCCTGCGGCCACCTGCTCCAAAAAACGCCAACCAAAAGAATACAAGGGTTTCTCAACCCTTGTTGCAATCTTATTTCACTAATGGGCCCAAGTTTAATTAATTAATTAAACTAATGGCTCATTAGTCTTTTGGGCCCAAGACACAAATCAGACAAAAGCCCATTTGTTGTCTGCCCAACTCTCTGTACAAATACAGTAAATGCCTTAGCATCTTACCGTATTAATTCCATCTTAACTTTCCCGTTAGCTATGGTGTGTGACCCTTTGGGATCATACAATACTGGTAATAAGTCCTAAACTTATAGATCAAGAGCGGACTCTAGCAAGCCATCATGATCACCCAGTATTTATGACTTATGTCTGATCTCGACATTTATCATACTTTCTAGAGATAGTACAGTAGATTTCAGGACATTCCCAACAATCTCCCACTTGTACTGGAATCCTACATTCCCTAGTCCTTTTGTCTCAATATCTCGATCTGGCATAAGGCAAGATGCGTGTCATCCTTATATAGCCAGACCATGTTCATCGGACCAGATTTGATACTGACAATGCAAACGACTTGGGCAAGTCCGTTTGGGAGTGGCCACTCTCTTACCAGCTATCAAGTCTCCGACTGGCCTAGAGATATTACCTCCGTTAAATGGCAGGGACAAATCCCATCTTGTTCCATCACTATGAACTACACGCTTCATAATACACCCAACCAAGGTCCTTATAGCTCCCAGTTACGAAACAGCGTTAGACAATGATCAAAGTGCATCAATCCATGTGCAGCCACATGCATGCGAACTCAGGTCTAAGGACTATACTCTATAGTCGTATATGAGAACCTCTTATGACACAGATATTAATATCTTGTAGAGTTCTCATCAGCGGGCCATGTCCGGTCATATGCTCCCCTACATATACCTATGTGTCGACTTTGATGCCGCGCATCTATGACCCCTCGAAACTTGGTCATAAGTCTCAACACAATCTAGTCTCAAGTGGTTGTTGGTGTTCCAATTTCAACAACCTTCGACTATGGACACTATGATTTACGTCATTTCGTTAAATATGGGGTTTCAGGATCAAGTCTTACTCATGTACTTCGATGG
The DNA here is from genome assembly GCA_030180135.1 of Orychophragmus violaceus. Lineage (NCBI taxonomy): Eukaryota > Viridiplantae > Streptophyta > Magnoliopsida > Brassicales > Brassicaceae > Orychophragmus > Orychophragmus violaceus. The sequence continues at coordinate 53,046,041 of CM058231.1, read as the reverse complement.
CCCATATATAATGACATGAATCATTTTGGAACGATTATTTATATCACAGTTAAAATAATCCAGAAATCATAGATTTCATAAACATAAAATATTATGTTTACATGAACCTTTCAAAACAACTAAGTAAAGCCCTTTACAAACTCCCACTGAAATTAAGACTACATCTTAATTTCACTCATCCTACAGCTACAGTCCGCGACTTGTGCTTAGGCATAAGGAGTGGCTTCGTTAATAGATTAGCAACGTTCTCATTCGATGAAACTTGCTTATCTACTTAACACCTCTGTCATTTATCTCACGGAATAGGTTATACCTACCCTCAAGGTGTTTGGACCTCTGATGTGCAGCTAGTCTCATCTATGCTCGGAATCACATCAAGTTCCGTGATGAACTCTTCTTTCCAAACAACCTCTTTCGCCGCTTCTCAAGCTGCGAAATGTTCAGCTTAAGTCATGGAGTCAGCAACAGTGCCTTGCACCGCCAGTCAGACACAAGATATAGCCGGACTGTGACCGGGAATTATCTTTGTCTATTGGAAACTTGCCTTTCAGACTCTATCGACTTGTAGCACCTCACTTTTTCCGTAAATCAAGAATTTATCCTTAGTATTCCTCAAATACTTTAGGATATTCTTTACGGCAATCCAGTGATTCTTTGCTGGATTTGACTGGTCTTTACTTGTCTTGCTTAACATTAAAACAACATCAAACAAGTACGTTTCATGGCATACATGATAGATCCAATTGCCGACGCATATGGAATCTCATCCATGCATTTAAGCTCAGCAGTTATCGTAGGACACTGTATCTTGCTTAACGTAATGCCATGTGACATTGGCATAAAACCCTTCTTGGAATGCTGAAAACGTGTAGGACTTTGTCAATTTAAGAATCCTGACTTTGTCCTACCAGCTCTTTTGGATCTCTATCTTTAGATCCAAAATCCAAGAACTACGTGGCTTTACCCATGTCAATCATAAAACCAACTCCCAAGCCAGTCCTTTAACGACTGCAGCATTGGGACGTTATTTCCGAGAATCAGTATGTCATCGACATACAATATGAGAAATGCAACATCGCTCCCACTTATCTATTAGTAAACGCACAGTTCCATTTCGTTCCTGTTCAAGTCAAAACCTTGACTCCTTCAACAGAACGAAGATTCCAACTCCGATATGTTTGCTTCCATCCATGAATGGATCGATGAAGCCAAGTTACACAAAATGTAAATTTTCGGAGTCCGGGCTCACTTTCGCTTCTTTGAATTTCGCAGATTCGTCGCTTTCAATGATCATCAGATCATGCGAACTTTCAATGATCATCAGGTTCAACTAATGACGAGAAATCACTCTCGGATTAGTGACTGATTCATTCATATCTGCGAACTTCAGGCTCTACAGGTGTAGATTCTACAGAAATCTGTAAATCCATCCGTTGCTCTCCCTCAACAGGTTGAGCAGCCTCCTGTATTTCTCGAATTTCTTCGAGTTATACTTTTACTCCCACTGTTCTTCTTGGAAAGTAACTTCCCTTCTTAGAAAACAGAATGGACGTAAAAGTAACAAGTCTTGGTTTCCCTAGGACAACCAGTGAAGTAGCACAACTACAAATACTCAGTAAAGACGAATTTGGATCGATTCCAATCCACATTTACGTGGTGTCTTTCAACTGATATTGGTGGAACTATTTCAGCGTAAACTTAGATATTTCTAGAGCGTTATTCTTAAAGAATATCATGGAAGATTCGTGTGACTCATCTTTAATCATTTCTAATAAGATCTGATTCTTTCTCACAGAAATACCTCAAGGTTTCAGGAGAAATGAGCTGTGAAACGATTTCACACTCATTCAGATGATCACACCATCAATGACTTAAGTATTCTCACTCGTGATCTAATCAAGAGTCTTAATACTTCTTTCACTAAGATTCTATACCTCATTCTGGAACTCTTTCGATCATATCAAAGAATTCCGACTTGTGTCTCATCAAATGAACACAGTCACACTCACTGAAGTAATCAGTAGAGACAATGAAGTACAGGAAATTTTCTCTGGCATTACTGCTCATCGGACCACATACATGAGTATGTTCAATGTCCAATAAGCCTTTGGGCCTTTCTCTAGCTCGGCTAAGATAGGCCCTTTACCTTTTGGTCCAGTAAACAGAATTCAAGTCTCATAAGATATCTTATCAAATGAGCCCAACAGTCCATAACTATGGGATTTCTGAATCCGACTTACTCTATGTGACCAAGACTTTTATGCCAAGAAAAATCAGGTTTAATTCATCAGATTTAAACCAATTCGGTATTCATGTTACATTTAGGCTCTCTTTGGTTTAAGACATTAAAACCCATTCCTTGAATAGGGTGCTACAATTAACATTTCATTAAGATCAAAAGAACAAAACTTGTCCTTTATCAAAATGAAAAACATTCAAATTCTTTACAAGAAAATGAAAAACAACTTTGCTTAAAGCAGGTATATTGTAGCAATTACTTAATACAAAACCAAGCCTCAAAGGCATCTACAAGTGAAGACCCTACGGCTGAGGCAGCATCCATAGCTCCTTCCAGACACGCAGTTCCACTTGCCCTTCCTTCAACGTTTTACTGTTGCTCAGGCTCTGCATATTATAACAAATATCAGTGCCACAACCAGTATTCAATACCTATAAGGTATAACTTGAAGTAATAACATGAATACCTGAGGAAGTAGTCTCATACATCAACTTCAACTCCTCATAATCTTCCATGAATTTAATGCAATCTCTCTTCCAATGCCCAGTCTCTTTACAGTAGCAGCACTTACCAACGTAAGAGGTATCTGACTTGGGCTCAGAAGACACACGCTTGCCATGATTCAAAATCTGGACAACTTTGTCTTCACCCTTGTCAGCATTAGGTTTAGTAAACCTACCCTTCTCCTTCATGAGATTGTACAGGGTACTCTTCACGTTTGGCTCAACTGTCTTGAGCATATCATGCAGTTCAGTCAACGTCTTCGTTAAGCCTTTCTTGATATAGTTCCTTACGAACTTATCATAGCTTGACGGCAGTGACTGCAGAATGATCTCAGTTGCCAATTCCTGGCTAACTGGATAATCCAGTTTCCTCAGGTTATCAACGTAACCCATCATTTTACTGACATGAGGACTTACTGGATGATCATTTGGTAGCTTGCAGCTAGTGAGAGATTTAACCAACTGGTATCTCTCCACTCTTACCTGCTCCTGAAATTTCAATTTCAGGCTGCTGATCATCTCTATTGGCGAGTCCATGTTCTCATATTGCTTCAGCAAATCTGAGTCCATGGTAGCCAATATCAGACCACGCACATCTACCGCATCATTATAATGCTTATTCCAAGCATCATATACTGCATGAGAGGCATTGGACCCGATCCTCTCGGGGAGAGCTCTCTCGAGGACATAGTCCTTTCTCTCCTGCCTGAGGACTAGCCTCAGGTTCCGCGACCAAGTCAAGAAATTTGATCCGTTCAGTTTGTCCATCTCAAGGACAGACCGGATCGAGAAAGTGTTTTGTTTGTTTGTGCTCGTCATAGCTGAAATTTAGAGATAAATAGAGTTTTAGTTATTTAGTTCATAAAAGAGTAATCTTAATAACTTATAAGAAAACTCGGATTGCATTCAAAATTTCTTTGTTTAACCTCATAAGAATGCAATGATTCCGAGAGCCATGTTTAGCTAAATCCAAAGTGGGCCACTGGCCGTCACCCAGAAGTAGCTTTACTTGGTAAGCATACACACAGCTAGTTATATCTCATATAACTCTCGGTTGTGAATTGGGCCCAAGGCCCAAAACACCAGATGTCTCAAGGCCCGGGACTCCCGATGGCCCAGTCAAGGAAACCAATCTCTTATAGCCAAATAATCACTAAAGTCTGGGACTCCCAATGAAATTAGTGACTATATACTACTTTACTTACGCGAAAACAGACACCTCACACTGTAAGCCATATCTGTAATCGAATAAGCGTTAAGTAGCTGACAAGATTGGAAAGACATCCAAGCTTGATATTGGTTTTGAGGATTTTAAGTTTTATTTCCAAAAATAGAAGATTACTATTTTGGGAAACTTACTTGTTTTAGAAACTTTCTAAATTTAGAAACATTCTAAAAGTAGAAATTTCTAATTTAATATTTTATTAATATTTTGGGTTGGGTCACAAATTATAGGCCCAATTCTTGGCCCAAGACCATAGAATTCCAGTTGGCCCAATAATTTGACATAACCGATTCGGTTTATTAATTCTGGTCCAAGACCAAATTAACTGTCAAAACCATCGGTTATTTACTAAACCAGACCAGTTCTAAATTATTTGGTCCAACCAAATCAAACTTAGACCAGCCTTCGGTTTAGGTTAAAATTCAATTTTATGAATTTCAATCCGGTTTAACCAGAAATTAAATAATACCAATTGTATTAAATGATTTCCAGCAAACCGCGATTTGGGTTAACCGCTTGAACCACCAAATAAATTGGATCGGTTCAGTTAAGTTCAAAACCGGGAAGAAACACCTAGTGTTTTAGCCAATTTTGACCTAACTTGCGGTTTAAGGCTTTAAACACACGATTAAAGTAGAAATTTCTAATTTAATATTTTATTAATATTTTGGGTTGGGTCACAAATTATAGGCCCAATTCTTGGCCCAAGACCATAGAATTCCAGTTGGCCCAATAATTTGACATAACCGATTCGGTTTATTAATTCTGGTCCAAGACCAAATTAACTGTCAAAACCATCGGTTATTTACTAAACCAGACCAGTTCTAAATTATTTGGTCCAACCAAATCAAACTTAGACCAGCCTTCGGTTTAGGTTAAAATTCAATTTTATGAATTTCAATCCGGTTTAACCAGAAATTAAATAATACCAATTGTATTAAATGATTTCCAGCAAACCGCGATTTGGGTTAACCGCTTGAACCACCAAATAAATTGGATCGGTTCAGTTAAGTTCAAAACCGGGAAGAAACACCTAGTGTTTTAGCCAATTTTGACCTAACTTGCGGTTTAAGGCTTTAAACACACGATTAACCGCCAATTAAATGGACCGGTTCAATCGGTGCGGTTTGGGTAACGAACCGCGAAGCTCGGTTTAACCGATTGACTATTCGCGGGACGTAAAGAATTTAACGGGGCAAACGATCGTCATGATCGATCCAAGATCGGATCATCGGCCCATTATCACACGGCCCATGATCACGATCCTTGGCCTATGATTGGCCCATGATCACGATCCGTGGCCCATGATTGGCCCATGATCATGATACGTAGCTCACGATCGTCCAACGATCGATCATTGCTACCTCGGCCAATCCATCACTCGATCCGTCCCAAACGATCACACGCGATCGATGGCCATCCTTATGATCGATCATTTACTTGATCGAACATAACTTGCGGCTCATGCACCACGGTTGGGATCAAGGGACGTAACGCGATCGTAATGCACACACGGCCGATTATCGATCCAATGATCCGTGATCACTCGATCACACGGCCCGTGATCAACTCTTGGCTTAAAGGCGATCGATCCATCATGATCGACCTATACATGATCGGCTTGCAAGGGATGGATACACGATCGACTTTCGAGCGATCGATCCGAGAACCCTAGCCCATCATTGGTTAAAGCGATTCAAAACATTGATCCCTTTCTTGCGTGACAAGAAATTGATGGGAACAAAGCAACTTATGATCCGAGATCATAATATGCAGCCGATTAAGGGTTTTAATGGTTTTTAATCAATTTTAACATAATTGATTCTCTAAACAATTAAACAGCCCTATGATCCAAATTACAAGAAACTAATGACCTTAGCTCTGATACCACTGAAGGATTATGCGTTTTCCATGGTTCAATTCTCAGATTGCAACCTAGCACATAATCTTAAACAGATCTAGGTTCTTGTAATCGCATCATAAAACAAACCTGATCTTTACCTTTGCAGCGGAATGATTGGTGGTAATGACAAGATCAGATTAGAACAGATGAATACCTGTTCCTCCTTGGTATCCACACTCTTACAAGCAGGGGATGGCTGCTAGACCGGATGGAATGAATCAACAGAGAGAGAGATTAGAGAGAAGGAGCCTGCGGCCACCTGCTCCAAAAAACGCCAACCAAAAGAATACAAGGGTTTCTCAACCCTTGTTGCAATCTTATTTCACTAATGGGCCCAAGTTTAATTAATTAATTAAACTAATGGCTCATTAGTCTTTTGGGCCCAAGACACAAATCAGACAAAAGCCCATTTGTTGTCTGCCCAACTCTCTGTACAAATACAGTAAATGCCTTAGCATCTTACCGTATTAATTCCATCTTAACTTTCCCGTTAGCTATGGTGTGTGACCCTTTGGGATCATACAATACTGGTAATAAGTCCTAAACTTATAGATCAAGAGCGGACTCTAGCAAGCCATCATGATCACCCAGTATTTATGACTTATGTCTGATCTCGACATTTATCATACTTTCTAGAGATAGTACAGTAGATTTCAGGACATTCCCAACAGTCTCTACCACTCCCGTGACCACTTCGAAGCTACTAGCTTATCCTTGGTTTTTATCTTTTTTTTTTTACTTTCAAGGGAGGGGAAAATCAGAAACCATACTTTAGACAGGATCATAGGCTCTGCCAAACACATCAGAGGAATCCGACCCAAAGATTACCAAGCCCGTAAGTGAGAAATTAAATTCAAGATTAGAAGTGAGACTAGTGGTGGATCCTCTGAATACCTGGTTTGATATGGGTGTCCTTGGTAAGTTGATCTGTGTGGTGTTTTCTAATAGTCACAGAGCTCCTGCAAGTCTGTCCAATGGCCACTTAGTTCCTGTTCCAGAGAAAAATTTCCTCGAAAAATCATAGTTTCATACTGATTTTGACTCAATAAAACAATTTGAAAAATAAGTGAAAACAAAGGACTGACTCTTAAGAAAATAAAACACAATGTCAGTAACCACCTCCCCCACACTTAGACTGCACTGTCTCCAGTGCAATTGTAGTATGAGATCGGTATAAATCAAACTGGAACCAAATAATTTTTGAGCTGAAAATCCGAACCTGATCACGGCCGATGTCGACCGACACTAAGCTTAGCGTCGCTCGACATCGAGCTCGTAGTACCATATGCAGAGTGTGCAATCTGTCCGTGGTTAAGATCATGAGTTAGCACTCAAATTTCTCACCTGTTAGTTGCGTTAGATCACTAAAAATCTCATCAGAAATAACAATAAAGATGCAACAAGCTCAAATAGTCATGCTTCCAAGCAAAAAAGACTGAAAAACTGACTCAAAAGAAACATAAAAATGACTCAAGAAAAGGAAAAAGAAAAACAAATGCAGAACCAGCAATTGTCTAGAAGACTGGAGAGTCTCCATCGTCCGTCTCCTCCGAGTCAGCAGCCTCCTCCATCTCCTCCTCCTCTGAGCTTAGATGGACAGGTGCCTGAGCTGATGCACGACGTCGAGGCTGTGGGTGGTGAACATGCTGTGAGCGCTGGCAGGACATCTTGTGAACCGTCTTCCAAATTCCTTTAAGTACAGCTGCTGCCCACTTCTGGAACTGCGGTGGTGGCATGTCTTCTGCTGGTCCGGGAAGTGCAGGAAACCCATAGGTTTCATCTGGATCATCAGCATGGACAGGCTCATGCTCAGAAGCAGAGGCAGCAGCTCCAGAAGATGCGCCTCGTAGCACAGTAGCTCGGCGCGGGACACCCTTGCAAAGCTCCACATTCGGCTGGAAGGAGAGTGAGAGAGGATGATCAGTGATGCCTGTGAGCTTAGTCTCTGGGAGAGGAAAGAGGCGCTCTACGCCAGATATGTCATGGAATTTCCACCAGAACTGTGTCCCATTGGTGTCTCCCTTGATCCACTGACTGCTCTTCAGATGCGTGAAGTTCATGGTGAGCTTCTTAGTACAAATGCTCATTTGACTCCTGTCGAGCCCAAAGTGATCAAAGATGGGAGTTAAAAGACTCTCGATCGACTCCGTCTTCGTTGCCTTCCCAGTGAAAGGCTTTGTCGCCTTCAATGTCTCCAAATGGTGAGAAAAGAGAGCTCCCATGTTAGCATCCAACTCCAAATGAGCATCCTCAAACTCACTGACATCAACGCTCTTGCCAATCCCAATATAGAGCAAGAAGAGCTCAACAATCCTCATCATCCCAGGCTCCATCTTACATAAAATAGTGTTGGAGAATATGCGGACAAGATAGCGCAGAACCGGATGTCGCACAGCGGTCTGCCTGGTGGTCTGAGAATCATACACTCCCGTGCCAAAGTGTTTTGAAAAGAGCTCCACATCGGACCAGTGCTCAGGCAAACTGACTCTCTCCTTCGTCCTGTCAAACTCATAGGTATCGCATAGCTCATGGAGACTAAGTCTATACCTCCTTCCATTGGCCATGAATGTCAGTGTGCCTTCAGAAGCTTTCCTCTCCACATCGTTGGTGTAGTACACACGGACTGTTACCATAAACTGTCTCACCAGCTCCGGATATAAGTCGTAGTACTTGGACAGATCGTACCCAAGCCTATAGTCTGTAAAGACGCGTAACACATCTGATCGTATCTTCAGCTTGCCGATTGTGGTCATGTCAGGAAGCCATGTGGGCTCAATTTTAACGTCACACCAGGTGTTGTAGAACAAGCTGTCATAGATGTCCCACTGCTCTGCGATATCCCTGTAGATTCACTCTTGCTTCTTTGCTTCCACCGCAGGTTCGTCATTTAACAAGTGATCTTGAACTTCTTTGCTTCCATTCTAGGCCAAGGTGCTTGGTTCTGAGCATCGCGTTGCTGCGATGAGGAACCAGAAACATCGGCTGCAGAGGCTCTTCGTGGGCGTTTTCCTTGGTTCAGAGAAGGATCCATCTGCAAAACGAACAAACAGACCAACAAGCATGAGATTCCAAAAATCTGGATTTTTGCATCAACATATTCTCATGAATTGACTCCATAAAATCATTCCCAGCATCAAAAGTAGTCACATTCCACTAGAAAATCATCCTAAACATCAATAAATCGGACCAAAATCGAAGCTTTCTTCTTATGAACATGAACTGAAAAATGGAGATTCAGAGCCATACCTTCGCAGATCGATTAAATGGATGATAGAAATGGATAGAGCACGGAAAAAAAAGTGGAATAGAGCTTTGAATCGTCGAAAATGGTAAAAATTGAGAGAGATGGCGATTTTGAAAAAAATTTGGCGGAAGAGAGAAATGAAGAAGACGACTCGGGTCTCGGGTTTTAAGAAAACCTACCTTTTATTTCTTCGATGTCGACTGACATCGAGCTTGATGTCGGCCGACACTTACCTGTTTCGACCTTGGAAATCGACCTCGGTCGATTATCGTCTGTGCTCGAAATTTCTCGAGTCAATGTCGACCGACATCCAAGAGGAAATCGACCGACATTGACTAAACAATGCTACGGGTTCTGCATAACTTGACACAAAAACTTCAAAAACAAAAGAAATCAAAATGAAAAACCAAAAATCCTAATATTTACAACTTACCAGTGGGTTGCCTCCCACTCAGCGCTTGTTTTAAGTCATTAGCTTGACTTGGATGGGAAATTAAACTCCCGGTGGTTTCAACAGAGGATGTGAGTGCCTCTGCAAAAGTCTTCTCATCCATGGTGGAGAGTAAGTAGTCTCAGCATGAGCTCGTCCAAGGAACAAAGGATTAGGATCAGAGTTAAACTTGGGTGCATCAGAATGTCTCCCTGCAGTCACAGCATTGAAGTTAGTAGGTTTGGGTTCAGAAGATGCGTACCTTTGCTTGGGTGGAGTTCTGATGTGTGGAGATTTCTGCTTATGAGCAGTTGCAAGCTCTGAAGATCCTAGAGTGGAATCTTGAGAAACCACCATCTTCGCTTCTCCAATATCAGACATTGAAGTCTCACTAACCTGAGCTTCTTGCTCCGACTCAATGCTAAAGGTTTAACCATCAATCTTAGGCCTGCGCAACATATCCATCTCAAAGTGTAGAGGCTCATCTCCCAGGTGGAGATCGATCATACCATTCCTCACATTAATCTTTGCTCTAGCTGTGGCTAAGAAAGGTCTTCCCAATATCAGAGGATCGTCCGGCTCATTATCGTACCTTAGCACTACAAAGTCTGTTGGAACTAAATAGTTTCCAACTCTGACTGGGACATCCTCGAGAACTCCTCTGGAACCCTTCTTGACTGATCAGCTAGGACCAGAGAGATCCTAGTGTTTGAAAAATCTGTCATCCCCAGTCTCTCTGCCACAGAGTATGGCATGAGATTTCCAGAAGCTCCTAAATCACACAAGGAATGCTTGAAGCCATTCTCAAAGGTAGAACAACTCAACACAAACACACCAGGATCTGATAGCTTCTTGGGGACCTTATTAAGTAACACGTCATTGACTTGTTTAGGAAGCACTACTACCCATTCCTTTAGTACCTTATTCATTGGCAGCATCATCTCTAAGTATCTTTGTACACATGGATGATAGGGTGAAGTGTCAGTTTATGGATCCTCTTTCAACTTCTTATCCATCACTTCCAGTTGTTTAGCCTCATCCAGCTCTTGTTGAGACTTCATAGATACCTTAGGGAAAGGTATAGGAGGCTCATGGTTTGTTTCTTCAGCAATATCACAAGATGTTGGTAAATCTGGCAACTCACGCTCCTGATGTCGACCGACGTTGAACTGATGTCGGTCGACATCGACTGATTCACCCTTGACGTCGACTCCAAAATCGGTTAAGGTCGATTTCTATTCGTAATGAGCATTTGAAATCCCTGTTGAAAGTGGATGTCGACCGACATCAAAGTCAAAGTCGACCGACACTGGGATTTCAGTCTTCGGTTTTTCACTATCCTCGACGAGTTCAACAGTCTTAATCTCAAAATTCTCTCCTTGACTTGATCCATCATCAATCTGAACTGACCAAGCCTTTATGTGGCTTTCTATGACATTATTTCCCTTGACTGAACTTGAAATCTGGTGCACTTATGTGTCCAGCTGCTTCATGTGAGTACTCAAAGACTCAAACTTCCCATTCAGATCTTCATACACAGCATCAAGCTTCTTGTTGAAGTCCACAGTGGTCTTTGTCTGACCTTCCAGCAACTGTTCCATCATAGCTTCTAGCTTACTCTCACGAGCATTGGTAGCAGGAGGTGTCTGATATGAAGATGATCCATAGGTCCTCTGATAGGAGTTGTTCTGCTGAAAAGGCTTCTGGTAACCAGCATTCTGACCATACCCAGAAGAGTTTTGATTGCTTGTGAAAGCACTCTTCTGTCCACCATTAAAGAACTTGTTGTTCTGCTGATTCCCAAACATGTTTCCTTGGAATCCAGAACCATTGATGTAGTTCACATCCTCTTCAGTGCAGCCTTCTTCAACCTCAAACACTTCAACATCCTGAGCAAAGTGAACAACTTTCTGAAGGAACTTGAGCAATTCTATCATCAGATTGAATCCTAACTAGTTCCAGAAAGCCTAGGATCTAGGGTTTAGTAAGTTGAATCATGAGGAATGATCTCGTGATTACCTGGAGATTTGCAGCGGAATGAAACAGGTAATTGAGATCAAGAGCGCCTCAGATGCTGCGCCTCTACTGCAGTCCACACGCACACAAGCTGGAATCCGCCGGGATGCTAGTGCCGGGACTCGGATCTTCTGGGATTCTCTGTGTTTTTCTAGAGGTGGCTGCATTTTTCTGTCAAGAGAAACTCTCTATGACGGCTTTTCTCTAGGTCATATACATAAGCCTATATATATAGACCTCGACATAAACCGAAACATCAGTTTCGGTATCGGCCTTGTGTCGATCGACACACCCAATGGTGTCGATCGACACACCTCTTAAAACTCGATATCAATGTGTATTGGATACACATTGATCGGACCATACGCCAATGATCAATCCCATACAAAGTGTATCCAGCTTGCTTAGGTGTGTGACCCTGTAGGTTCACATAATACTAGCAATGAGTTACAACTCATTTGTCATAAGCGGCTTCTAGCAAAACATTATGACCACCTAGTATCACATGAATTATCCGATCTCGACAATACAACTATCAATCAAAGTTAGTACAATATGATTTCAGGACATAATCCCAACAATCTACCACTTGTACTGGAATCATCTATTCCCCTAATCCCTTTGTCTCTATATCTCGATATGGAATAAGGCAAGAGACTGTGTCATCCTTATTATAGCCAACATCATGTTCATCGAACTCCTGATCTATACTGATAAACCAAACGACTGACAATCACCTCGTTTGAGCACGGCCATGCATTTTCTCAGTATCAAATCTTCGATGGGCCCTGAGATATTTATCTCCTGTTATATAGGAGGGACAAATCCCTTCTTGTTCCATCCTTGTTTCTACACACACTTCATGATACGCCTCAGCAATGCCTTTATAGCCGCCAGTTACGGAACGACGTTTGACAAGGTCAAAGCGTACCAATTCACATGCTAGAAAGCATGATGAACTCAGGTCTAAGGACTATACTCTATAGTCGTAATGAGAACCTCTCATGACACTGATATAACTATCCTGTAGAGTTCTCATTAGCGGGTCAAGTCCGATCATATGTTTACCGACATATATCTATGTGATTGACGTTGATACTCATATCAATGACTTCATGAAACTTAGTCATACGTCACCTCACATACTAGTCTTAACGGTTGTTAGTGTCCCACTTTAACAACCTACGACCAGGGACAAACATAATTTTATGTCATATTTCACTTATAGGGTTTCATGATCAAGTCCTCAACTTGATGACCTATAAAATGAACATAAAATACTTTGGGACCATTATTTAATTATCCAATGATCAAATAATGCTGATGTCAGTATTTCATAAACATGACCATAGCATGTCTATGTGAACATCATAACTAACATAAATCCCACTAGAATCAAGACCACGTCTTCAGATATCTAATACCTACAACAACAGTATAAAACTCGTGCTTAGGTTGTGAGAGAGACTGCGGTGTTCTTGCTTGGAACCATTCCAACAAACCACACCGCCATTCATTACTAAGCACTATTCTACGGTCCTCTGCTTGGAGCCCTTCCAACAGATAGCACCGCTACACAGACAAAGAGACATAACCAGGTGGGAACTGAAAGTCGTCTTTGTCCGTCTTACTACTTTTAACGAACTCGTCACTTCCTCATTTGAACAAGAACCTATCCTTAGTGTTCCTCAAACACTTGGGGATATTCCTTACAACTGTCCAGTGTCTTTTACCTGAACATATTGGTATCTTCTCGTCATGCTTTATGCATTTAGACGAGCGCAAAATATGGCATTCATGATGGATTCTAGTGCAGAAGCATAAGGAATCACACTCATACATACTAGCTCAGCCATTGTCCAAGACACTTCATCTTGCTAAAATTATTGCCATAAGACCTTTGGTGTGAAGCCATTCTTGGAATCATGCATATTGGAACTGTCCAATACCTTATCAACATAAGGATTCTGACACGATCCAATTAGCCTACCCAATATATTTCAATAGATCCTTATTCCAAGAACTCACGCGGCTACTCCCATGTCTATCGTTGAAAATGACTTCCGACCCAAGTCACAAAAGACTTAAGCGACGGAACGTCGTTCATGAGAATTAGTATGTTATATACATACAATGTGAGAAATGCAACTACGCTCCCACTAGTCTACATGTAAATGCACGGTTCCTATTCGTTCCTGATCAAGTCAAAACTTTTGACCGTTTTAACAGAACGTAGATTCCAACTCCAAGATGTTTGCTTCAATCCAGAATTAGATCGGTGAAGTTAACATGAATAACTAGCAGATTTTTGGAGTTGGGGCTCACCATCGCTTAGGGTTAGTGACGGATCCATTAGGATCTGCGAACATCAGGCTCCACAAGTGTAGGTCCTACAGCACTTTGTGGATCCAACCGCTGCTCTCCCTCAACAGGTTGAGCAGCCTCCTGTGTTTCTCGAATTTCTTCGAGCTGTACTTCTACTCCCACTGTTCTTCTTGGAAAGAATCTTTCTATCTAGACAAACAGAGTTCCGAACAACAAAACTTTGTTCTCAGATTGGTTGCAAAAGTAATAAGCCTCGGTTTCCCTAGGACAACCAGCGAAGCAGGACTTATCAGATTTGGGTTCAAGGTTGTCTGTTGACCATTGCTTTGCATAAACCTTACAATCCCAATTAATCAGTGAAAACATACTTGGAAAACTCCCAGTCCACATCCAATGTGGTGTCTTTCAACTGATTCTGATAGAAAACTATTTGGCGTAAACACATACATTTTAGAGCGTATTCCTCAAAGGATAATGGAAGATTCATGTGACTCATCATTATTCGGAGCCTATCTAATAAGGTCCGATTCATTCTCACGGAAACACCATTCAGGTTTTTCAGGAGAAATGAGCTGTGAGAAGACTTCACACTCAGTTAGATGATCACCCAATTCTTGACTCAAGTATTCTCCTCCGCGATCTAATCGAGGATTTTTAATACTTCTGTCAAATCGGTTCTATACTTCATTTTGGAACTCCTTTGACCATTTCAAAGGATGATGACTCGTGTCTCATCAAATGAACACATCCACACTTACTGAAGCCATCAATAAAGTAATGAAGTACTGAAGATTTCCTCTGGCACTAATGCTCATCGGGCCACATGCATCAGTACGTGCAAGGCCCAATAAGCCTCTGGACCTTTTCTTTAGCTTTGCTAAAGAAGCCTTAGTCATTTGGCCCAGCAAGCAGAATTCATATCTCATATGATTTATAATCAAATAAGCCTAAAAGCCCATAACTATGGAACTTCTGAATCCGCTTCACTCTATGTGGTTGAAATGACTATGCTTAGGAAAATCGAATTCGAGTCTTCAGACTTAAACCGTTTGGTATTTATGTTATATATATACAAGTGTACATTGGTTTAAGATATAAAACCCATTATCAAAAGGGGTGCTACCATATAATATTTCATTAGGATCAAAAGAGCAAAACTTGTCTTTTATCGGAATGAAAAACATCCAAATTCTTACAAGAAAATGAAAGACATCTCTGTATAAAGCAGGTACATAGTAGCAATTACTTAATTCAAAAACCAAGCTTGAAAGGCTCCTACAAGTGGAGAATTTCTACGGCTAATGCAGCAACCATTGCTCCATTCCAGACGCGCAGTTCCACTTGTCCTTTCTTCAACGTTCTACTGTTGTTTAGGCCCTGCATATTTCAAAAATATCAGTACCACAACTAGTATCCAATACATACGTAGAACTTGAAGTAATAACACAATACCTGAAGAAGAAGTACCGTACATCTCCTTCATCTCTTGTGAATCTTCCAAGAGTTTAATGCAATCTCTCTTCCAATGCCCAAACTCATCACAGTAGCAGCACTTACCAACATCAGATGGGCCTGACTTGGGCTTATAAGATGACACAGGCTTATCCTGTTTCCAAATCTGGACAGCCCTGCCTCTACCCTTGTCTACATAAGATTTCTCAAATCTTTTACCCTTTATGATGTTTTGCTCAGCTGTCTTGAGCATGCCATGCAGCTCAGTCAACGTCTTCGTCAAGCCATTCTTGATATAGCTCTTGATAAACTTATCATAACTTGACGGCAGTGACTGCAGAATGATCTCAGTAGCCAACTCTAGGCTAACAGGACAGTCCAGTTTCCCCAGGTTATCAATGTAACCCATCATTTTAATGACATGAGGACTCACTCGAGCATCCTTTGGTAGCTTGCACCCAATGAGAGACTTAACCATCTGGTATCTCTCAATTCGTGCCTGTTCCTGAAACATCAGTTTCAGGCTGGTGATCATCTCTATTGGCGACTCCACGTTCTCGTATTGACTCTTTAAGTCCGAGTTCATGGTAGCCAAATCAGACCACACACATCTACCACATCAATATAATGCTTATTCCAAGCATCATATACTGCATGCGAGGCATTGGTCCCAAGCCTCTCGGGGAGAGCTTTCTCAAGGACATAGTCCTTACTCTCTTGCTTGAGAATAAATCTCAAGTTCCGATACCAATCAAGGACGGATCGCAACGAGAAAGTAGTTTTAGACATAGGCTGAAAAGTAAGAAAAGATAAGTTTTAGTTATGAAGTTCAGGAAATGAGAAATCTTATCTAATAAAAAAACTCGCATTATATTCAAACAACGTTTCCTCTATGAATATAATGATCCAAGACCCATACTTCACCAAAATCCGAGTGGACGACTCGCCATCACCCAAAGTTTAGTTATCTAGGTAAGGAAATCATTGCTAATTGTACCCAGTACAACTCTTGGTCGCAGATAAGACAATCCATGTCTCATCCACTCTGATGTCTCTGGGCCCAGAACTTCTGATAGCCCAGTCAAGTAAACCAATCTCTTCAGTCTTGTGATCATTGACAGTCGTACTGCAAGTCTATCAATGATCACCTGCCTTACTCATGTAATTGTGGATACCAAGGACTCCAAGACTATCCAACAACGAAATGAGTCTTGACAGTAGACAAGATTGGGCAAGACATCAAGATCACTTGATACTTAGTTGAGGAAACGTAATATTTAAAAGGTTAGTAAATCAATCTCTTATGTCATGTAATTGTTGATGTCAAGCACTGCAAGACCATCAACACAACTACCTGCCTTACTCATGTAATTGTGGACACCAAGCTCTTGGCAAGAGTATCACAACAATGAAATGAGTCTCGACAGTTGACCATATTGAAAACTAAGCTTTGATCTAATACACATCCAATGTGTTTTCAATGGGTTTAGAACATGTTTAACTTCTAATTTTAATTGATTTTTAATTGTTCTAACAAAAATGGGTTAGGTCATTTGGTTCGGTTTCTCAATCATTTGGTTCAATAAACAAACGATTACGGTTCGTATCCAACCTTAAAAAAACCCGATAACCGGTCAATCCAATTGAACCGATAATTGACCAAATGAACCGGTTTTAGACCAATTGAGATACCGGTCAAATCTAATTCAACCGGTCCATCCAATTGAACCGATTCAATCAGTTTTAACTAATCGCGATAACCGGTCCAATCCAATTGAACCGACTTATCGAATCAAACTAATCTTATCCAATCAAATCGGTTTATACTAATTGAGATAACCGGTCCAATCCAATTGAACCGATTCATCCAATTTAAACCGATCTGATCTACCTTAACCAAGCATGATAACCAGTTCAATCCAATTGAACCAATCAACCAATCGCAAGGCCTGTGTTGACCGACACTTAACGTGTGTCGATCGACACAGTAGGGTATCAGGAAATTTTAACCATGCGAGATAACCGGTTCAATCCAATTGAACCGATCTATCCTTTCGCACAATCTGTGTCAATCGATGCACCCAGTGTGTCGATCGACACAGTGCGATCTCTAAGATCGATACTCAAATTTTAATAAGCGTATTCGCGGTGCATTGACCGACACAAGCTTAGTGTCGATCGACACTGTGCAAAAACCCTAAAGTTTTATGATCGTTTTCGTGGTGTGTCGACCGACACAAACTTGTGTCGATCGACACTGTGCGAAAACACAGGTTCTTCGTTTTCGATAAGAAACAAAATCCGAGATTATTTTCATCAAAACGAAAACTAGCATGCATCAACCTATTCAAATATATCATTATTCGAATTCCATGCTTCTGATTCAATGATTAAAAACCTAAGGCTCTGATACCACTGAAGGAACTTGAGCAATTCTATCATCAGATTGAATCCTAACTAGTTCCAGAAAGCCTAGGATCTAGGGTTTAGTAAGTTGAATCATGAGGAATGATCTCGTGATTACCTGGAGATTTGCAGCGGAATGAAACATGTAATTGATATCAAGAGCGCCTCAGATGCTGCGCCTCTACTGCAGTCCACACACACACAAGTTGGAATCCGCCGGGATGCTAGTGCCGGGACTCGGATCTTCTGGGATTCTCTTTGTTTTTCTAGAGGTGGCTGCGTTTTTCTGTCAAGAGAAACTCTCTGTGACGGCTTTTCTCTAGGTCATATACATAAGCCTATATATATAGACCTCGACATAAACCGAAACATCAGTTTCGGTATCGGCCTTGTGTCGATCGACACACCCAATGGTGTCGATCGACACACCTCTTAAAACTCGATATCAATGTGTATTGGTACACATTGATCGTACCATACGCCAATGATCAATCCCATACAAAGTGTATCCAGCTTGCTTAGGTGTGTGACCCTGTAGGTTCACATAATACTAGCAATGAGTTACAACTCATTTGTCATAAGCGGCTTCTAGCAAAACATTATGACCACCTAGTATCACATGAATTGTCCGATCTCGACAATACAACTATCAATCAGAGTTAGTACAATATGATTTCAGGACATAATCCCAACACTTTCTTACCAGTCAATAAGCTGTGAACACTATCCAGCTGCTTCTTAATCTCAGAAATCTGCATGTGATCCATCTTTCCACCAGATTCTTTCCTCCTCTGATCTGCAGTCTTAGTACTGTTGCTACTCACCAAGTTCTCAATCAACACTCTAGCCTGCTCGGGAGTCTTTGTGTTGAAGTTACCATTGCTGGCAGCATCCAACGCAGACTGGTACCAGAGATCTACACCTCTCAAGAAAATTCCCAACAGCTGAACTTCAGAGAATCCATGATGAGGACAATCTCGTTGGTACATCTTAAACCTTACCCAAGCTGACTTAAGTGGCTCTGTAGGTCGCTGAGTGAATGTCAGAATATCCTGTCTGAGCTGATCTGAGCGAGCAACATCGTAGAAGTGTCGCAAGAACTCTCTCTTCACACCATCCCAAGTAGTCAACTTCCCAGGTGGAAGTTGCTTCATCCAAGCAGCAGCCTCTCTAGCGAGAGAATATGGGAAAATCTTCAGATAGAGGAAGTCATAATCCACCCCATTGTACTTCATTCCAGTGATGAAGGCTTCAAAATTCTCAATATGATCCATGGGTTGCTCATGTGGGAGACCATGGAAGGGGTGCTGTCTCAGCATAGAGTAATAGACAGTCTTGATCTCAAAGTCATTCCTCTCAAAAGGTGGAGGAACAATGGCTGACCGGTTAGCATAAAACACATCCGGACTTTTGTAGTTAGCAAGAGTCCTCTCTGCAATGACCATCTGCCTCTGACCTTGAGGCTGTTCAGGTTCAGGTTCAGGGATCACTCGTCCCTCAGCATCAATCCTTTGCCCCTGATCATTGTAGGCGTTGTTCTGTTGGTCTCTCAGAACTCCTTCAGCATCTGGTTGATATATCATAGTTTTTACCGGTTTTATGCCATGATATAATTGTGTTTTAGAGTCTTTTTGTGTTCTTTTAGAGTCTGTTACAGGTATAATCAGGTTTAGAGCAGAATTGGAGATATTGGAGTATTTTGGGGATTTTTGGAGTGATTGGCCAAGAGATTGAGCTCACAGTCCGATTTTGAGATCATGCATCGATCGACACACCTTTGGTGTCGATCGACACACTAGCGAGTTGGGCCGATACAGCGGTTTAATGAAGATTTAAGATTTTGCACTTTGGCCCAGAAGTTTCCAGTATTTACGAAGAAGTCCCAGCCGAGATTAAGCCTATATAATTAGGATTTTGGTGTTTATTTTACATATGCTTTCATACTTAGAGCTAAGAGATTTTTAGAGCCTTTGGGGCTGATCTAATCATGTACTTCATCTATTTTGGAGAAGATTTCGAACCCCTTTTTCTATTTAATTTCTTATAGGCAATCTATTTATTCTATGATTTCTGTTTCATTAATCATGTTTGAGTAGATTCATAGTTAGGTTTAGGGTTTCTCATTAAGGATTTCATGACTTGCTAGACTTGTTTAATTCAGTTAAGGATTCACATGAATAGAATGTTCTTCGATCTAAATTGAGTTTAATGCTAGTTCTAACCTGATCAATTAGAATCTAGATCTTAGGTTGCTAAATACGACACGAGAGTGTGGTTTAGAATCTGAACTATTTAGGTTGAGAAATTAAACTTCTCGCAAAGGAATTTGGTTTAGTTTAATTGTGAACATATCAAACTTGAAATTAATGCTTGTTTAATCTGTTAGTAATTGCAAAGGAATTTGGATTACTGCACTTAGACTTAGAGAATTCTCGCAAAGAGATTTGGTTAATTCTATATCCGTGATTTGAGTTCTAGAACTGTGCTTAATTAGATTCTGACTGATTGGTTTGTCTGCTTGTCTGATTTCCTGAGAACACCCTAGACTTAGCGCCTTTAATTGACTGCTTTCACCACCGATAATCTGCTACTTGTTTACTTTCTTGCTTTGCTATTTAGTTTACTACAAATTGCTTTCTTCTTAGTTTAAATTCCTACTGTTCTAATCTATCGAGACCAGAGTCTCTGTGGATTCGATACCCTATATACTACAATCACTTAACTGTGCACTTGCAGTAGAATAGGATTAAAACCTGACCCTATCACTGGTCTCAAAATATACGATTGTTCATCATTCTTGTTCTTTGGCCCTTTCTGTTCATCCTCTCTAGTTTAGCAAGCTCCTCAAGTCCGAGGTTCAAAAGTTCTTCGCTCTGCTTGGTTCGGGTATTTCGACCAGGCCTACACTGACTTCAAAACACTGTTTCGAGGTCGATGTCGAGCGACACTAAAAGTGATGTCGGTCCACACTGGATGAGTCTGTCAATTCTTGAAGCAACAAAACAAGCAAAACCGAGAAAAATCAGTAACAAATAAAATAAAAACGACTTAGACTAAACTTTAAAACAAAATCTATCGGCGAACTCAGTTAAGTCCCCGGCAACGGCGCCAAAAACTTGATAGGTCAAAGTTTTATCCCTATTCTACTGTAAGTGCACAGATATGCGAATATAGTACTTAGGGTATCGAATCCACAAGGACTCACAGTCACACGACAGATTATATGTTGTAAAGTTAAGCTAAATCAATCCCAGAAAGCATTAAACAAAAAGCAAGTAAATAGAAAGGTGTTTTCAATAAGAGAAAGGCGTCAGACTTAGGAAGTTCTCGGGAATTATGCAATGCTAGACACTTAACTAATCGGATTCAGATTAAACACATGTTCAAGAACTAGAAACACAATGCTAAACAATCCAACTCTCGCTGAGATTATTTCTATATCTAGCAACCTAGCGATCCAAATCTCTTTGTGATCCTAGAGTTCTAAACAAGCATTAAGAACAAGTTCTATCGGTTCACAATTCTCCTAAACCAAATCTCTTTGTATCTAGTCAAATTGCCAACACTAAGTTCGTTCAGATTAACTCACAATCTCGCGCTATTGTCAATTATCTCAGTTCTAAACCCTAGGTGATCAATCTAGAATTCAGTATTAAGCACAACTTAGGTGATGAACAAACAGATGGTGAATCCTATTGAATCAGTTGTCAAACAAGCTTAAGACCTTTATGAGAATTCCTAAATCTAACTAGGTGACTACTCAGACATATTATCAGTTAAACAATACATCATTGAATAGAAAACCAAAGATTGAATAGATAAAAGTAAAGGGGTTCGAAAACCTTCTCTCAAGGTTACAAGTAGCAAGAATCAGCCCCTAGCCAAAATCTCTCAATCTCCAAAGCAAGGAAAAAAAGAACAAAAGTAGAAGATTGAATAATGAGTCTGCTTTCAAAAACCTAATTAAAAACCTCTAAACATGTTTTGGGACTATATTAGAATTAGGGAAACTTCTGGGCAATTATGCAATTATTCAAAAGATGTCTTAAACTCGCGGTCGCTCTCAGTGTCGACCGACATCAGGGTTAGTGTCGGTCGACATCCAGTCATGGCCGAGACACCAACTTCAGCTCGTTGCACAAATCACCAGAAACGTTCTTTAATTCCATATTTTGCTCCAAACGCAAGCCTACCTGTAGAAGACTCAATAGACTCTAAAATCCAGGTTAAAGACTCAATATATACAACTATATCATGGTTGAAAACCTATAAAAACCATGATATATCACCGGTTTTCCAGGAGAAGAAACATGATTAGAAAATTGATGATCAATGGAAGTTTCTGCATCGACAAGTTTGTGGTTCGATAAGGCAGTGGGTAGATGATAATGTTTGCATTATATTGAAACATAGTCCAATGCTCGTTCTTTGTTGTTGAAGCTAGAGCAGTTGTATGTTCGGAAGACCGAGAATAATAAGATGTTCGTGATCAAGAAGTTGATTGCGTTGAGGTATCAAGATGGTACTCCGATGACAGATAACTTGAATATGTTTCATGGATTGCTCAATAAGATGTCTGACATGGGTATTACGTGTGAAGATGAGATTCACGATTTGTGGCTTCTTGGCACATTACCATATTCTTGGTAAGTATTTACGATGTCTCTTTGCAACTCCGAAGGGAATGGTGTTATTTCGATGGAATTAGTGAAGAACATTGTCTTGAATGAGTAAACGAGAAGGTACTCGAATCCTAGTTCCTCACGTTCAGATGTTATGGTTACTGAGTCAGGGGGAGGAGTTCATACCGAGAGCCCAAAAAGGACAAGAACAAGAGAAGAAGAAAATCTAATAAATTTGTGAATTTGGAGTGCCACTACTGTCATAAAAAAGGGCACATGAAGAAAGATTGCTAGAAATTGAAAAAGGATAGCAAGCAAGGAAATCATCAAGGTGTTGGTGAATATCGGGTGACTTTCACTGAGGATCGGTTTCTTATTCTTCTTGAGAGTGATGTCATTAATGTTGCATGCCAAGACACTAGTTGGATTTTTGATAGTGGAGCTACTACACATGCAACAGGATTTGTTCACTACCTACACTCCATTTTTAGCAACGTTCACTACCTGCACTCCAAGTAGTTATGGTTCTGTGAAAATGGGTAATGACGGTTGGGCTCAGGTTTTTGGGATTGGTGATATTTGCTTGGAGACGAGTCTTGGTATTAGACCTATGCTTAAAGGAGTTAAGCATGTCCCAGATATTCAGTTGAATCTAATTTCTACGGGAAGAGTTGATGATGAGCTGATCTAATATCCTGTCTGAGCTGATCTGAGCGAGCAACATCATAGAAGTGTCGCAAGAACTCTCTCTTCACACCTGATAAGTCGAGTTTTAATCCCTATTCTAAACTGCAAGTGCACAGTATAGTCAATGTAGTATATAGGGTTATCGAATCCACAGGGACACTTGGTCTCAAGAGAATCAAACTGTAGGAATTAATACTAGAAATAAGCAAGGAGTGATTGTAATGAATTGCGGTGCAAGAAAGTAAACAGTAGCAGGAAATCGGTTTGTAAGCAATAAACTAAAAGCGTCAAGCCTAGGGTATTCTCAGGAAATCAGACAAGCAGACAAGTTAATCAGTCAGGATCAAATTAAACTCAGTTCTAGAACTCAAATCACGAAAATAGAATTAACCAATCTCTTTGCGAAAACTCTCTAAGTCTAAGTGCAGTAATCCAAATCTCTTTGCAATTACTAACAAATTAAACTAGCATTAAGTTCAAGTTCGATATGTTCACAATTAAACTAAACCAAATCTCTTTGCGAATAATTCAATTGCTCAACCTAAATAGTTCAGATTCCTAAACCCCACTCTCGTGACGTATTTAGTAACCTAGGATCTAGATTCTAATTGATCAGGTTAGAACTAGCTTTAAGCACAATTTAGTTTGAAGAACATTCTAATCATATGAATCCCAACTGAATTAAACAAGTCTAGCAAGTCATCAAACCCTAATGAGAAACCCTAAACTCAACTATGGATCTACTCAGACATGATTGATGAAAACATAATCATAGAATAAATAGATTGCATATAAGAAATTAAAATATCAAAGGGGTTCGAAATCTTCTCCAAAATAAATCAATACAAGGAAAATAGATCAGCCCCAAAAGCTCTAAAAATCTCTTAGCTCTAAGTATCAAAGCGTATCTAAATTAAACACCAAAAACTAGTATATATAGGCATAATCTCGGCTGGGGCTTCTGTGTAAATACTGAAAGTATCTTGGGCTTCTTTGCAAATCTTCAATACTTGTTACGCCGACGCGTACGGCCCATCTCGCGACTGCATCGACCGATGCACAATGCGTGTCGATCAATGCAACATCAAATAATCGAACAGTGAATAAAGCTCTCGGCCAAAACGTCCCAAAATGCCCAAAATGCTCCATATATCTCCAATAAGCTCCAAACCTGATTTAACCTGTAAAAGACTCTAAACTAATACAAAAGACTCTAAAAACACAACTATATCATGGTATAAAGTGGGTAAAAACCATGATATATCAACTCCCCCACACTTAGCTTTTGCTTGCCCTCAAGCAAAACAGAGAACTAAAATGCAGTGAAGAGGTTTGAAAACTCTTCAGAAACTCATTTTGTCATAGAAGCAGCAGCATTCAGATTCCCCTTAGTAATCCACATGAAAGAATCAATCTACAGACATCAAGACCAACATGTACTTCCCCTACACTTAGCAACTGTCCCAAGTAAACGCCACAATCACATTCAAGCATTCAAATTCACCCTACTGACTTCTGCAAGTATTTAAGTGCGGTCTCACCTAAGGAGTATCGATCTAAAGGCACATGGATTCTTACCTTGCCAGCTCTAGACCACCATACTATCTTTCTCTAGTCCCTTTCTTCTCTTTCCCTTCTTTAACAACTGATTTTTCCCCACTGGGTATCATTTTATTTTTTTTATCAGTGTTCTTCCCGTTATGGGGTGTACTTTGGACACATTCCATGGATCACATGAGAGATAATAGTGTTTGCTACTATTCCCATGACCACTTCGGAGTTACTAACTCATCCTCAGTTTATTATTTTTTTTTTTTTTTTTTTACTTTACAGAAGGGGAGAAGGGGACTAAATAGGACAGGTTTACAGGCTGTGTCAGAACTAACAGGGAATCCGACATAAAGCATACCAAGCCCTTAGGTGAGAAAAATTAAAGTCAGTATTAAGGTGAAGTCAGTAAAGGATCCTCTGATACCTGAAGTGATATGGGTGTCCTCAGTAGGCTGATCTGTGATGGAGTTTTCTAATAGTCATAGATAGATCTGCAGCTTCATCCCAATGGTCACTTAAGTTCCTGCAAATGCTGCTAATCTCCTCCAAAAATCATTGTTTCCTACTTAAACCAATTTTGACTCGAAAAACAAATTTTGAAAAATTTAACTGACTCTAAGAAAACAAAAGAAACTAATTAGTAGAACCTCCCCCACACTTAAGACACACTGTCCCCAGTAGTGTCAAGCAAGGGATTGGTTAAAGAAAAGAAAAATTAAAATAGTTGAATGGTTAGTTCTCTCGGGTTTTACCTCTGTCGCAGTCAGGCATCGATCGTTGCACTAGGTGCACTGACCGTTGCTGTGCGATTTCTGTTGTAACGATCGACACAAATGTGTGTCGATCGACGCAATGCGATTTTCACGAACCCTGCAACCAAAAACTCACCAAACAGAAACAAAAACGTAAAATCTAGAAAAAAAAAAAAAACTAAAATCAAAATGCAAAAACGAAAACAGTGGGTTGCCTCCCACTCAGCGCTCTTTTAACGTCAATAGCTTGACCGGACGCACAAGATCTTTCAGGCGCTTAGAGATCCTGACAGAGACTTTTTCTGTCTCTGTTCAAGTCTCCTCATCCATGGTGGAGTGTAGGCTGTTGCTGAATGCTTCAGTCCAAGAAAAGCAGGTGTGGATTGTGCTCCAGGATCTAGTATCACAGGCCCATCTGGCTGCTCATCTTCTGCTTCCAGGATCGTGAAGGTCTGCCCATCTATCAGTGGTTTCCGCAGCTTCTCCATGTCATATCGCAGCGTCTCATCTCCCAGGTGGAGGTCTATTAGACTTTGTCTGACATCAATCACAGCTCCTGCTGTAGCCAAGAATGGTCTTCCAAGTAGCAGTGCTTCATCCGGATCACAATCATATTTCAGCACAAGGAAGTCTGTTGGAACCAAGTAGTTTCCAACTCTCACTGGTATGTCTTCTAAAACTCCTTCTGGAACTCGTATAGACTGATCAGCTAGGATAAGACGGGTTCTAGTAGGAGAAAAATTCAGCACCCCCAGCTTCTCTGCCACAGAATAAGGCATCATACTTCCAGCAGCTCCTAAATCACAAAGAGAGCGTCTAAAGCTATTCTCGAAGATGGAGCAATCAAGTATAAAGACTCCAGGGTCAGGTAATTTCTTTGGGATCTTGTTCAGTAGCACTTCACTAATGTGTTGGGGAACTACAATCACCCATTCTTTCAGGTCATCATCCAATGGTAGCATCTTGTTCAAATACCTCTGCACACAGGGATGATAAGGTGGATCATCAGGCGGTGGAATTTCTTCCAAGTCTTCACCACTCTCCTCCAGTTTCTTCAGCTCCTCTATCTCCTGTTTAATTACCTCAGATACCTTGGGATATTGCCTAATGGCTTGTGCATAAATCTCCTCCTGAGTGATTTCAGATACATCAGGGAATAGGCGGGCCAGTTCTGCATCAGTCTCATAATCATCCGGCAACACTGTCTGTTCACGTCCTGCATCGACCGACACAAGGTGTGTGTCGATCGTTGCAATGCGGTTGTCGCGGATTCCACCCGTGAGTTTTTCACTCAATTCCGAAAATTCTGCTTCATCAACCAACTCAGCTGTGCTTAGCTCAAACTTCTCGCCCAGATGAGATCCATCATTAACGAGTACAGACCAGGCTTTAATATGAGTATCTGCAGGTCCTTTTCCTTTCATAGTACCTGAAATCTGATTAACCTGAGTGTCCAGTTGCTTCATGTGAGTGTTCATAGACTCAATCTTCCCATTGAGATCTCCATACATAGCATCAATCTTCTTGTTGCAATCCACAGAAGTCTTGATTTGGCTCTCCAGCAACTGTTCCATCATTGTCTCCATCTTAGTCTCGAAAGCAGTAGGTGTAGGAGGTGTTTGATAAGATGAAGACCCGTAGGTCCTTTGAGCATTCTGTCCATAAGGCTTCTGAAAGTTGCTGTTCTGTCCATAGCCTGAAGAGTTCTGATTGCCCGTGTAGGCAGTTTTCTGTCCTCCACCGGAAAATCTGTTCCCAGATTGATATCCAAATCTGTTTCCTTGGAAACCAGATCCTCCGATGTAATTCACATCCTCTTCCTGAGTGTCCTCCTCAGTCTGATTCACTTCTACTTCTTGAGCAAAATGGACAGCTTTCTTCTCACCTAGAAGAGTGCAGATTTTATCCATTCTGGACCTCAATTCAGCCATCTCTGATTTATAAACACTTCCACTAGGCTTCTTTCTCCTTTCATCCATAGTCTTGCAACTATTGCTGCTAATCAAATTCTCAATTAACTGCTTAGCCTGTGTAGGAGTCCTGGTGTTGAAGTTGGCATCACTAGAATTATCCAGCGCCTGCTGATACGGAAGATCTATTCCTCTGAAGAAGATACCAATCAGCTGAACTTCAGTGAATCCATGGTGCGGACAGTCACGCTGATACTGCTTAAATCTCATCCAGGCAGTCTTTAAAGGCTCCACAACTCCTTGGGAGAAAGTAAGTATGTCCTGTCTAGATTGGTCTGAACGTGCATTGTCATAGAAATGACGCAGGAACTCACTCTTTAAGGCTGCCCAAGTAGTATACTGACCAGGTGCCAGTTGTCTCAGCCATGCACTAGCGTCTCCAGCAAGACTGTGCGGAAATAGCTTAAGGAACAGATAGTCCTGGCAAACTCCATCGTATTTCATACCAGTAACTATGTCCTCAAACTTGTCTATGTGATCCATAGGCTGCTCTGATTGAAGACCATGAAAAGCAATCTGCCTCATCAGTTGGTAGTAGATAGTCTTTACCTCAAAGTCGTTCCTCTCAAAGGCAGAAAGCACTAAAGCTGCTCGGTTCGCATGAAACTCGTCAGGTCTGTTGTAATCAGCTAATGTCCTTTCACGGACAACCATCTGGCCCAGTGGCTCAGCTTCATCAGGGATCACTCGTCCCTCAGCATCAATCCTATGCCCAGCAGCATTGTAAGGATTGTTCTCTGGATCCCTCAGGGTTCCATCAGCATCTGGTATCAAGATCAAGCGTTCTCGTACCATTCTCTCTCTCTTTTCTCTTCTGATTGTCCTTTCTAGACGTCCAAGTTCCTCTAGATTGAGATTAACCAAGCTCGAGTTCGGATTACTTCTAGTGTTCTGCGTTGGCATAAACTGTCTGTAATCGTCCAGCAACGATCGATGCTATCAGTGCAACGATCGGTTCAATCTCAGAATCGCCTAGTGTCGATCGACGCAAGATGTGCAACGGTCGACGCAAGGCGATTTTGGTACCTGCGACAGAAAGAATCAGAGAAAAGAATCAGTAAAATCAAAATAAAACAAAAACGAAAAGCAAAAACAAAAATGAAGAATTTCTAGTAAAACCCTAAGTTCGGTCCTATCGAAGACTCAAAGAGTCCCCGGCAACGGCGCCAAAAACTTGATAAGTCGAGTTTTAATCCCTATTCTAAACTGCAAGTGCACAGTATAGTCAATGTAGTATATAGGGTTATCGAATCCACAGGGACACTTGGTCTCAAGAGAATCAAACTGTAGGAATTAATACTAGAAATAAGCAAGGAGTGATTGTAATGAATTGCGGTGCAAGAAAGTAAACAGTAGCAGGAAATCGGTTTGTAAGCAATAAACTAAAAGCGTCAAGCCTAGGGTATTCTCAGGAAATCAGACAAGCAGACAAGTTAATCAGTCAGGATCAAATTAAACTCAGTTCTAGAACTCAAATCACGAAAATAGAATTAACCAAATCTCTTTGCGAAAACTCTCTAAGTCTAAGTGCAGTAATCCAAATCTCTTTGCAATTACTAACAAATTAAACTAGCATTAAGTTCAAGTTCGATATGTTCACAATTAAACTAAACCAAATCTCTTTGCGAATAATTCAATTGCTCAACCTAAATAGTTCAGATTCCTAAACCCCACTCTCGTGACGTATTTAGTAACCTAGGATCTAGATTCTAATTGATCAGGTTAGAACTAGCTTTAAGCACAATTTAGTTTGAAGAACATTCTAATCATATGAATCCCAACTGAATTAAACAAGTCTAGCAAGTCATCAAACCCTAATGAGAAACCCTAAACTCAACTATGGATCTACTCAGACATGATTGATGAAAACATAATCATAGAATAAATAGATTGCATATAAGAAATTAAAATATCAAAGGGGTTCGAAATCTTCTCCAAAATAAATCAATACAAGGAAAATAGATCAGCCCCAAAAGCTCTAAAAATCTCTTAGCTCTAAGTATCAAAGCGTATCTAAATTAAACACCAAAAACTAGTATATATAGGCATAATCTCGGCTGGGGCTTCTGTGTAAATACTGAAAGTATCTTGGGCTTCTTTGCAAATCTTCAATACTTGTTACGCCGACGCGTACGGCCCATCTCGCGACTGCATCGACCGATGCACAATGCGTGTCGATCGATGCAACATCAAATAATCGAACAGTGAATAAAGCTCTCGGCCAAAACGTCCCAAAATGCCCAAAATGCTCCATATATCTCCAATTAGCTCCAAACCTGATTTAACCTGTAAAAGACTCTAAACTAATACAAAAGACTCTAAAAACACAACTATATCATGGTATAAAGTGGGTAAAAACCATGATATATCAACACCATCCCAAGGAGTCAACTTCCCAGGTGGAAGTTGCTTCATCCAAGCAGCAGCCTCTCTAGCGAGAGAATATGGGAAAAGCTTCAGATAGAGGAAGTCATAATCCACCCCATTGTACTTCATTCCAGTGATGAAGGCTTCAAAATTCTCAATATGATCCATGGGTTGCTCATGTGGGAGACCATGGAAGGGGTGCTGTCTCAGCATAGAGTAATAGACAGTCTTGATCTCAAAGTCATTCCTCTCAAAAGGTGGAGGAACAATGGCTGACCGGTTAGCATAAAACACATCCGGACTTTTGTAGTTAGCAAGAGTCCTCTCTGCAATGACCATCTGCCTCTGACCTTGAGGCTGTTCAGGTTCAGGTTCAGGGATCACTCGTCCCTCAGCATCAATCCTTTGCCCCTGATCATTGTAGGTGTTGTTCTGTTGGTCTCTCAGAACTCCTTCAGCATCTGGTTGATATATCATAGTTTTTACCAGTTTTATGCCATGATATAATTGTGTTTTAGAGTCTTTTTGTGTTCTTTTAGAGTCTGTTACAGGTATAATCAGGTTTAGAGCAGAATTGGAGATATTGGAGCATTTTGGGGATTTTTGGAGTGATTGGCCGAGAGATTGAGCTCACTGTCCGATTTTGAGATCATGAATCGATCGACACACCTTTGGTGTCGATCGACACACTAGCGAGTTGGGCCGATACGGCGGTTTAATGAAGATTTAAGATTTTGCACTTTGGCCCAGAAGTTTCCAGTAATTACGAAGAAGCCCCAGCCGAGATTAAGCCTATATAATTAGGATTTTGGTGTTTATTTTACATACGCTTTCATACTTAGAGCTAAGAGATTTTTAGAGCCTTTGGGGCTGATCTAATCTTGTACTTCATCTATTTTCAAGAAGATTTCGAACCCCTTTTTTCTATTTAATTTCTTATAGGCAATCTATTTATTCTATGATTTCTGTTTCATTAATCATGTCTGAGTAGATTCATAGTTAGGTTTAGGGTTTCTCATTAAGGATTTCATGACTTGCTAGACTTGTTTAATTCAGTTAAGGATTCACATGAATAGAATGTTCTTCGATCTAAATTGAGTTTAATGCTAGTTCTAACCTGATCAATTAGAATCTAGATCTTAGGTTGCTAAATACGACACGAGAGTGTGGTTTAGAATCTGAACTATTTAGGTTGAGCAATTAAACTTCTCGCAAAGGAATTTGGTTTAGTTTAATTGTGAACATATCGAACTTGAAATTAATGCTGGTTTAATCTGTTAGTAATTACAAAGGAATTTGGATTACTGCACTTAGACTTAGAGAATTCTCGCAAAGAGATTTGGTTAATTTTATATCCGTGATTTGAGTTCTAGAACTGTGCGTAATTAGATTCTGACTGATTGGTTTGTCTGCTTGTCTGATTTCCTGAGAACACCCTAGACTTAGTGCCTTTAATTGACTGCTTTCACCACCGATAATCTGCTACTTGTTTACTTTCTTACTTTGCTATTTAGTTTACTACAAATTGCTTTCTTCTTAGTTTAAATTCCTACTGTTCTAATCTATCGAGACCAGAGTCTCTGTGGATTCGATACCCTATATACTACAATCACTTAACTGTGCACTTGCAGTCTTAGAGTCTTCGATAGGATCGAACTTAGGGTTTTTAATAGGATTTTTATTTTCTTTGTTTTCGTTTAGTTTTTATTTGTTTAGTTACTAAATTTTTCTCTGTTTTCTCTCTGTCGCAGGTATCGATTTCGCTTTGCGTCGATCATTGCACTATTGTGTCGATCGTCACTAGGCGATTCTGAGATTTAATCGATCGTTGCACTGATAGCATCGATCGTTGCTTGACGATTACAGACAGTTTATGCAGACGCGTGAAACTCGAAGTAATCAGAACTTGAACCTCGTTAATCTCGGACTTGAAGAACTTGGACGTTTAGAGAGGACTAACAGAAGAGAAAGAAGAGCAAGGATGGTGGTACAAAAGGTAATCATTATGCCTGATGCTCAAGGTACCCTGAGGGACCGAGATAACAATCCGTACAATGCTGCTGGGCATCAGATTGACGCTGAAGGGAATGTAATCCCTGATCCTCCTGAGCAACCGCAACAGGAGCAGAACCAAGGTCAAAGACCGGCCCGAAATAGACAGATGGTTGTCCATGAGAGGACTTTAGCTGACTACAACATACCGGATGAGTTTTATGCAAACCGGTCAGCTCTTGTGATGCCTGGTTTTGAGAGGAATGATTTTGAGATCAAAACCATCTACTACTCGTTGATGAGACAGAATCCCTTCCATGGTCATCCTACGGAGCAGCCTATGGATCACATTGATCAATTTGAGGATATAATCACTGGCATGAAGTACGATGGAGTTTGCCAGGATTATCTGTTTCTCAAGCTCTTTCCATACAGTCTCGCTGGAGACGGTGCTGCATGGCTGAAGCAACTGCCACCTGGGCAGTTTGATACTTGGGCAGCCCTGAAGAGTGAGTTTCTGCGTCACTTCTACGATGATGCACGCTCTGATCAGTCCAGACAGGACATCCTGACATTTACCCAAGGACCTACTGAGCCTCTTAAGACTGCTTGGATGAGATTCAAGAAGTACCAGCGTGACTGCCCACACCATGGATTCACTGAGGTCACATTGCTAGGTATTTTCTTCAGAGGCATAGATCTGCCATATCAGTCTGCGCTGGATAACTCCAGTAATGCAAACTTCAACACCAGGACTCCTGCACAAGCTAAGCAGTTGATTGAGAACTTAGTGAGCAGCAACAGTTGCAAGACTATGGATGATAGGAGGAAGAAATTGTTGGGAATGTCCTGAAATCTACCGTACTATCTCTAGAAAGTATGATAAGTGTCGAGATCAGACATAAGTCATAAATACTGGGTGATCATGATGACTTGCTAGAGCCCGCTCATGATCTATAATTTTAGGACTTATTACCAGTATTGTATGATCCCAAAGGGTCACATACCATAGCTAACGGGAAAGTTAAATGGAAATAATACGGTAAGATGCAAAGGCATTTACTGTATTTGTACAGAGAATTGGGCCAAGACAAAAACGGGCTTTTTGTCTGATTTGTGTTTTGGGCCCAAAAGCCCAATAGGCCATTAGTTAATAACTTGGGCCTATATAAGGCAAGAGAGAGGCGCCAGAAACCCTAAGCCTTCTGCGATTTCTGAGCTGTGCCGTATTCCTCTCTCTCTGTTGATTCTTTTCATCCGGTCTAGCAGCCATCCGTGCTTGTAAGCGTGTGGATACCTGAGGAGGAGCCGATTCTCATCAGCTCTAATCTGATCTCATCTTTACCACCAATCATTCCGCTGCAAAAGGTAAAGATCAGGTTTGTTTTATGATTCGTTTTGCAAGAACCTAGATCTGTTTAAGGATTTGTGTTAGGTTGTAATACGAGAATTAAACCTTGGAAACACCAATAATCCTTCAGTGGTATCAGAGCCTAGGTTTTAGGTTTCTTGTAATTTGGATCTTTGTATGAATCGATTTTGATTTGTTTTACAATGAGAAGAATCGATTTGATAAGGTATCGCTTTGATTTTATTGAAAGTGATGACTTTGCTTGGTTAAGTCGAATTCAATTAATTATCAGAAGAGTGTTGTGTGCGTGTGTTCACAATTAATAATCGAATGAGATGTAATGGCTTCGTCATTGTGATCACGATTATTGTTCACGTGATCTTGTATGTGTCGACTTTGATAATTGAATTGATTACGGCGCATGTGTTCACGATTTTGTGAAGTTAGGGTTTGACAACTTTAATTATTGAATGGCACAATTGCTTGCGTTTCCTTGTTGTGATAATTAATTTGATCATGTGATATGATCACATGATCGTGATAATATATATATATTATATATATATTATATATATTATATATATTATATATTGGAATATATAATATATAATAGTATATTATATAAATCATTAATTATTTAATTAATTATGGTTTAAGCGGTTAACCCAAATCGCGGTTTGCTAGAAATTATTTAATACACGGTATTATTTAATTTCTGGTTAAACCGGATTTAAATTCATAAAATTGAATTTTAACCTAAACCGAAGGCTGGTCTAAGTTTGATTTGGTTGGACCAAATAATTTAGAGCTGGTCTGGTTTAGTAAATAACCGATGGTTTTGATAGTTAATTTGGTCTTGGACCAGAATTAATAAACCGGATCGGTTATGTCAAATTATTGGGCCAGCTGGAATTCTATGGTCTTGGGCCAAGAATTGGGCCTATAATTGGTGACCCAACCCAAAATATTTAATGAAATATTTAAATTAGAAATTTCTATTTTTAGTAAGTTACTAAATTTAGAAAGTTTCTAAAATAAGAAAGTTTCCCAAAATAGTAATCTTCTATTTTTGGAAATAAAACTTAAAAATCCTCAAAAGCAATATCAAGCTTGGATGTCTTTCCAATCTTGTCAGCTACTTAACGCTTATTTGATTACAGATATGGCTTACAGTGTGAGGTATCTGTTTTCGCGTAAGTAAAGTAGTATATAGTCACAAATTTCATTGGGAGTCCCAGACTTTAGTGATTATTTGGCTGTAAGAGATTGGTTTCCTTGACTGGGCCATCGGGAGTCCCGGGCCTTGAGACATCTGGTGTATTGGGCCTTGGGCCCAATTCACAACCGAAAGTTATTGGTTATAACTAGCTGTGTGTATGCTTACCAAGTAAAGCTAATTCCGGGTGACGGCCAGTGGCCCACTTTGGTTTTGGTTGAACATGGGTCTCGGAATCATTGCATTCTTATGAGGTTAAACAAAGAAATTTT
The DNA here is from genome assembly GCA_030180135.1 of Orychophragmus violaceus. Classification (NCBI taxonomy): domain Eukaryota; kingdom Viridiplantae; phylum Streptophyta; class Magnoliopsida; order Brassicales; family Brassicaceae; genus Orychophragmus; species Orychophragmus violaceus. The sequence goes on along the minus strand of CM058231.1, from coordinate 53,011,518 downwards.
GAATACAATGCGAGTTTTCTTATAAGTTGTTAAGATTACTCTTTTATGAACTTAATAACTAAAACTCTATTTATCTCTAAATTTCAGCTATGACAAGCACAAACAATCAAAACACTTTCTCGATCCGGTATGTCCTTGAGATGGACAAACTGAACGGATCAAATTTCTTGACTTGGTCGCGGAACCTGAGACTAGTTCTCAGGCAGGAGAGAAAGGACTATGTCCTTGAAAGAGCTCTCCCCGTGAGGATCGGGTCCAATGCCTCTCATGCAGTATATAATGCTTGGAATAAGCATTATAATGATGCGGTAGATGTGCGTGGTCTGATATTGGCTACCATGGACTCAGATTTGTGGAAGCAATATGAGAACATGGAGTCGCCAATAGAGATGATCAGTAGCCTGAAATTGAAATTTCAGGAGCAGGTAAGAGTGGAGAGATACCAGTTGGTTAAATCTCTCACTAGCTGCAAGCTACCGATGGATCATCCAGTAAGTCCTCATATCAGTAAAATGATGGGTTACATTGATAACCTGAGGAAACTGGATTATCCAGTTAGCCAGGAATTGGCAACTGAGATCATTCTGCAGTCACTGCCGTCAAGCTATGATAAGTTCGTAAGGAACTATATCAAGAAAGGCTTAACGAAGACGTTGACTGAACTGCATGATATGCTCAAGACAGTTGAGCCAAACGTGAAGAGTACCTTGTACAATCTCATGAATGAGAAGGGTAGGTTTACTAAACCTAATGCTGACAAGGGTGAAGACAAAGTTGTCCAGATTTTGAATCATGGCAAGCGTGTGTCTTCTGAGCCCGAGTCAGATACCTCTTACGTTGGTAAGTGCTGCTACTGTAAAGAGACTGGGCATTGGAAAAGAGATTGCATTAAATTCATGGAAGATTATGAGGAGTTAAAGTTGATGTATGAGACTACTTCCTCAGGTATTCATGTTATTACTTCAAGTTATACCTTGTAGGTATTGGATACTGATTGTGGCACTGATATTTGTTATAATATGCAGAGCCTGAACAACAGTAGAACGTTGAAGGAAGGGCAAGTGGAACTGCGAGTCTGGAAGGAGCTTGGGATGCTGCCTCAGCCGTAGGGTTTTCACTTGTAGATGCCTTTGAGGCTTGGTTTTGTATTAATAATTGCTACAATGTACCTGCTTTAAGCAGAGTTGTCTTTCATTTTCTTGTAAAGAATTTGAATGTTTTTCATTTTGATAAAGACAAAGTTTTGTTCTTTTGATCTTAATGAAATGTTAATTGTAGCACCCTATTCAAGGAATGGGTTTTATATCTTAAACCAAAGAGTGCCTAAATATAACATAAATACCGAATTGGTTTAAATCTGATGAATTAAACCTGATTTTTCTTGGCATAAATGTTTTGGTCACATAGAGTAAGTCGGATTCAGAAACCCCATAGTTATGGACTTTTGGGCTCATTTGAATGGATATCTTATGAGACTTGAATTCTTCTTACTGGACCAAAACACAAAGGGCCCATCTTAGCCAAGCCAGAGAAAGGCCCAAAGGCTTATTGGACATTGGACATACTCATGTATGTGGTCCGATGAGCAGTAATGCCAGAGAAAATTTCCTGTACTTCATTGTCTCTACTGATTACTTCAGTGAGTGTGACTGTGTTCATTTGATGAGACACAAGTCGGAATTCTTGGACATGGTCGAAAGAGTTCCAGAATGAAGTATAGAATCTGAATGACAGAAGTATTAAGACTCTGGATTAGATCACGAGTGAGAATACTTAAGTCATTGATTGTGTGATCATCTGAATGAGTGTGAAGTCGTTTCACAGCTCAATTCTCCTGAAAACCTAGAGGTGTTTCTGTGAGAATGAATCAGATCTTATAAGAAATGATTAAAGATGAGTCACACGAATCTTCCATGATATTCTTTAAGAATAACGCTCTAAAATATCTAAGTTTACGCTGAAATAGTTCCACCAATATCAGTTGAAAGACACCACGTAAATGTGGATTGGAATCGATCCAAATTCGTCTTTACTGAGTATTTGTAATTGTGCTACTTCGCTGGTTGTCCTAGGGAAACCAAGGCTTGTTACTTTTACGTCCATTCTGTTTTCTAAGAGGGGAAGTAACTTTCCAAGAAGAACAGTGGGAGTAAAAGTATAACTCGAAGAAATTCGAGAAATACAGGAGGCTGCTCAACCTGTTGAGGGAGAGCAACGGATGGATTTACAGATTTCTGTAGAATCTGCACCTGTAAAGCCTGAAGTTCGCAGATCTGAATGAATCAGTTACTAATCCGAGAGTGATTTCTCATCATTAGTTGAATCTGATGATCATTGAAAGTTCGCATGATCTGATGATCATTGAAAGCGACGAATCTGCGAAATTCAAAGAAGCGAAAGTGAGCCCGGACTCCGAAAATTACACTATGAGTAAGTTAGCTTCATTGATCCATTCATGGATGGAAGCAAACATATCGGAGTTGGAATCTTCGTTCTGTTGAAGTAGTCAAGGTTTTGACTTGAACAGGAACGAAATGGAACTGTGCGTTTACTAAAAGATAAGTGGGAGCGATATTGCATTTCTCATAATGTATGTCGATGACATACTGATTCTCGGAAATAACGTCCCAATACTGCAGTCGGTAAAGGACTGGCTTGGGAGTTGGTTTTATGATTGACATGGGTAAAGCCACGTAGTTCTTGGATTTTGGATCTAAAGATAAAGATCCAAAAGAGCTGGTAGGACAAAGTCAGGATTCTTAAATTGACAAGGTCCTATACGTAATCAGCAATCCAAGAAGGGTTTTATGCCAATGTCACATGGCAATTCATTAAGCAAGATACAGTGTCCTGCGATATCTGCTGAGCTTGAATGCATGGATAGGATTCCATATGCGACGGCAATTGGATCTATCATGTATGCCATGACACGTACTTGTTTTGATGTTGCTTTAATGTTAAGCAAGACAAGTAAAGACCAGTCAAATCCAGCAAAGAATCACTGGATTGCCGTACAGAATATCCTAAAGTATTTGAGAAATACTAAGGATAAGTTCTTGATTTACGGAGAAAGTGAGGTGCTACAAGTCGATAGAGTCTGAAAGGCAAGTTTCCAATAGACAAAGATAATTCCTGGTCACAGTCCGGCTATATCTTGTGTCTAACTGGCGGTGCAAGGCACTGTTGCTGACTCCATGACTTAAGCTGAACATTTCGCAGCTTGAGAAGCGGCGAAAGAGGATGTTTGGAAAGAAGAGTTCATCACTGAACTTGATGTGATTCCCAGCGTAGATGAGACTAGCTGCACATCAGAGGTCCAAACACCTTGAGGATAGGTATAACCTATTCCATGAGATAAATGACAGAGGTGTTAAGTAGATAAACAAGTTTCATCGAATGAGAACGTTGCTAATCTATTAACGAAGCCACTCCTTAAGGCTAAGCACGAGTCGCGGACTGTAGCTGTAGGATGAGTGAAATTAAGATGTAGTCTTAATTTCAGTGGGAGTTTGTAAAGGGCTTTTCTAGTTGTTTTGAAAGGTTCATGTAAACATAATATTTTATGTTTATGAAATCTATGATTTCTGGATTATTTTAACTGTGATATAAAATAATCGTTCCAAAATGATTCATGTCATTATATATGGGTCATCGAAGTACATGAGTTGACTTGATCCTGAAACCCCATATTTAACGATGTGACATAAATCATAGTGTCCATAGTCGAAGGTTGTTGAATTGGAACACCAACAACCACTTGAGACTAGATTGTGTTGAGACTTATGACCAAGTTTCGAGGGGTCATAGATGCGCGGCATCAAAGTCGACACATAGGTATATGTAGGGGAACATATGACCGGACATGGCCCGCTGATGAGAACTCTACAAGATATTAATATCTGTGTCATAAGAGGTTCTCATATACGACTATAGAGTATAGTCCTTAGACCTGAGTTCGCATGCATGTGGCTGCACATGGAGTGATGCGCCTTGATCATTGTCTAACGCTGTTTCGTAACTGGGAGCTATAAGGACCTTGGTTGGGTGTATTATAAAGTGTGTGGTTCATAGTGATGGAACAAGATGGGATTTGTCCCTGCCGTTTAACGGAGGTAATATCTCTAGGCCAATCGGAGATTTGATAGCTGGTAAGAGAATGGCCATTCCCAAACGGACTTGCTCAAGTCGTTTGAATTGTCAGTATCAAATCTGTTCCGATAAACATGGTCTGGCTATATAAGGATGACACGCATCTTGCCTTATGCCAGATCGAGATATTAAGACAAAAGGACTAGGGAATGTAGGATTCTAGTACAATCGGGAGATTGTTGGGAATGTCCTGTGTGGGATTCCAGTACAAGTGGGAGATTGTTGGGAATGTCCTGAAATCTACCGTACTATCTCTAGAAAGTATGATAAGTGTCGAGATCATACATAAGTCATAAATACTGGGTGATCATGATGACTTGCTAGAGCCCGCTCATGATCTATAAGTTTAGGACTTATTACCAGTATTGTATGATCCCAAAGGGTCACACACCATAGCTAACGGGAAAGTTAAATGGAAATAATACGGTAAGATGCAAAGGCATTTACTGTATTTGTACAGAGAATTGGGCCAAGACAAAAACGGGCTTTTTGTCTGATTTGTGTTTTGGGCCCAAAAGCCCAATAGGCCATTAGTTAATAACTTGGGCCTATATAAGGCAAGAGAGAGGCGCCAGAAACCCTAAGCCTTCTGCGATTTCTGAGCTGTGCCGTATTCCTCTCTCTCTGTTGATTCTTTTCATCCGGTCTAGCAGCCATCCGTGCTTGTAAGCGTGTGGATACCTGAGGAGGAGCCGATTCTCATCAGCTCTAATCTGATCTCATCTTTATCACCAATCATTCCGCTGCAAAAGGTAAAGATCAGGTTTGTTTTATGATTCGTTTTGCAAGAACCTAGATCTGTTTAAGGATTTGTGTTAGGTTGTAATACGAGAATTAAACCTTGGAAACACCAATAATCCTTCAGAAATCTGGTGGAAGTGTAGAGAATTCAGAGATGGCTGAATTTAGATCTAAGCTGGACACAATTTGCAATCTCCTGGCTAGTAAGAAGGCTGTCCACTTTGCTCAAGATGTAGAGGTAATTCAGACTGAGGAGGACACTCAGGAAGAAGATGTGAATTACATTGGAGGATCTGGTTTCCAAGGTAACAGATTTGGTAATCAGCAGGGAAACAAGTTCTTCAATGGAGGACAGAAGAGTGCCTTTATAGGCAATCAGAACTCAGCTAGTTTTGGACAGACTAGTGGTTTTCAGAAACCTTTTGGACAAGGTACTCAGAGAACCTATGGATCTTCATCTTATCAGACTCCTCCTGCAGCTACTGCTCATGAGAGTAAGATGGAGGCAATGATGGAACAGCTGCTGGAGAGTCAGACCAAGATTTTTGTGGACTGCAATAAGAAGTTGGATGCTGTCTATGAGGATCTCAATGGAAAGTTTGAGTCTCTGAACACTCATATGAAGCAGTTGGATACTCAGGTGAATCAGATTTCCAGTTCTATGAAAGGAAAAGGAGTGGCAGACACTCATATTAAGGCCTGGTCTATGTACATTGATGATGGATCTCACCTAGGTTAAGGATTTGAGCTAAGCACAGCTGAGTTGGTAGAGGAGGATGAATTTTCGGATTTTGGAGAAAATCTCTCGGGTGAAAACTGTGAAAACAGTGTTGCATCGATCGACACACACCTAGTGTCGGTCGATGCAGGTCGTGAACAGACAGACTCGCCGTATGTTGATGGCGTTGATGCAGATTTGGAGCTTGATCGCTTATTCCCTGGAGTTTCTGAGATTACTCAACATGAGATTTATGCACAATTCATTAGACTATATCCCTCAGTATCTGAAGTGATTAAGCAGGAGATTGAAGAGCTTAAGCAGCTAGAGGAGATTGGTGAAGAGTTGGAAGAAATTCCATCATCTGATGATCCACCTTATCACCCATGTGTGCAGAGGTATTTGAATAAGATGTTGCCTTTAGATGAAGAGCTGAAAGATTGGGTGATTGTAGTCCCTCAACAGATAAGTGATGTGCTGTTAACCAAGGTTCCCAAGAAGCTGCCCGATCCTGGGATTTTTGTGCTAAGTTGTTCTATCTTCGAGGATAGTTTTAGGCGCTCTCTTTGTGATTTGGGAGCTGCTGGAAGTCTTATGCCATATTCTATGGCAGAGAAGCTGGGTATGCTGGATTTTTCTCCTACTAGGACCTCTCTTGTCCTAGCTGATCAGTCTATACGAGTTCCAGAAGGACTCCTTGAGGATATCCCGGTGAGAGTTGGAAACTATTTAGTTCCAACAGACTTCCTAGTGCTGAAATATGACAGTGATCCTGATGATGCATTGATACTTGGAAGACCATTTTTTGCTACAACGGGAGTAGTAATAGATGTTAGACACAGTCTGATAGACCTCCACCTGGGAGATGAGCCGCTGCATTTTGAGATGGACAAGCTGCGCAAGCCACTGATAGATGGGCAGACCTTCACCATTATGGATGGAGATGATGAGCAGTCAAGTCACACTACGGTTTTGGATCCTGGAGAGCAGTTTACTCCTTCTTTTCTAGGACAGGATCATTCTGATACAGCTTATTCTCCGCCATGGATGAGGAGGCTTGCACAGAGACAATCAAAGTCTCTGTCAGGATCTCCAGCAAACTGATCTTGTTCGTCCGGTCAAGCTAATGACCTTAAACAAGCGCTGAGTGGGAGGCAACCCACTGTTAGGTTTAGTTGTTTTTCTTTCTTATTTTTGGTGTTTTTCTTAGGATTTCACGTTTTTGTTTGTTTTTGCTAAGTTTCAGATACAGAACTCGAGTCTGGAGATGTGTGACGATCGATGCACTTGTGCACCGGTCGTTGCAAGGAGATTACGACGAGGAGATAGATCGCATTGTGACGATCGTTGCGGTCCTGTGCAACGGTCGTTGCAATTGGTTCAATTGCAAAATTAAGGTACGCGCGCTAAACCAGAATCGATTTGGTTCAACCAGCATCGATCGTTGCTCTCTAGCAATGGTCGTTGCACCCACGACCGAGGTAAGTTGCCTTAAACCCTTCTCCTCTCTTTTCTTCTCCATTCCGCCGACCGTACAACCGAGATTCTCCACTCCTAAATCTCTCAATTTTTCATCATTTCTTGTGTTTCAAAGCTCAATTCTACTTGTTTTAACATCCTCTAGCTATTTCTATAACCCATTTACAAAGATTCCAAGGTATGAGCTCTCATTTTCATCATTTTCAGAATTGATTTTAGGGTTTATGAAATTCAGATCTTTAGCCTGCAATTGATGATTCTGTGCCGATATGAACGTGATTTAGGTTGTTTAGTGATGGTTTATTGTTGATTTTGTGGTTGTTTGAACAAATTTAGAACGATTTATGGATTTTGATTGCGGCTGAAATCGCCTTGCAACGGTCGTTGCTTTGAGATTTTGGGGAAATGTTCGATAATGCGAAATCGCCTTGCAACGATCGATGCCTTAGGTGCAACGGTCGATGCTTCGCGATTTCACAGAGAGTTTGCCGAGACTTATTGGTGTTTTAATTTTTTCCTTATGCAGATGGCATCTCACAGACAACCCCGCAAGCGCCAAGCAACAGCAGGAACAGCCACACGACAGTACATTCCACCACCAGGGTGGTTTCATAGAGACTCTCAGCCACCTGAGCCGTACGTGAGAGTTGGTCCAGCAGTAGCACTGTTGGCCCCGAGCAGACACGACAGATATCCCGACAGCCAGACAGTGGCCACAGAACATTGCTGAGTTCCTCAAGACTGCTGATTTTACAGAGAGGCCACTGCTTAACCAGTGGGATGAATATGACTCGCTGCTATACAATGGTTGGTGTGGGATGACTATCAAACCAACCAAGTTTGTAGACTACTCTACCTGTAAGAGTCTGGGGATCGATGAGCAGGTACTTGCAGTGTGCAAGGGCATTGGTCTAGGGACAATGCCTATGTGTCCTTATGATTTATATCCAGATCTGGTCAGACAGTTGCTAGCCACTTGCAGAGTGGTTTACCCGGATCCAGACAGCAGGAGCGCTACAGGAGGTATCTTTACCTTCATGAGTTGGGGAGTCAGGTATCGGATTCTTATACTAGATATCTGCAGGATATACGGTTTCAGCACTGAGCCGAGACGCATTGGCATGCCACTTGAGTGGGATCCAGAGGAGGCTCGGGTATTTTGGGAGTGAATTGGCAGTGGTCGATACAACTCTAGGACTACACCGGTGAAGCAGGTGAGGCATCTTGTGCTGAGATATGTCTTGCGTATCATGTGTTGGAGCTTGCTGTGCAAGTATGAGGCCAACAAGATGCGCAAGTATGAGATGGAGATGTTGTTTATCAGGCTGCGAGATCAGTTTGAGGGTTCTGGTGTGAGAGATCCTACTAAGGGTCCCAACTTGGGAGCTGTTTTCACTCAGCATTTATGTGACCTACAGCTGAAGCCATTTAATGGTGTTCGTACTGAGACAGTGGGGAGCCTGCTTACTCCCATTTTTATGCACTGCGGGATTCCTCTAGAGGGCACAGAGTGTGACACAGCCAAGGAGTTCCTTGATTTCAGCCACTTACAGAGCGCTACCTGGCTCAAGGAGGGGCGCATTTGGGTTTACCACGATCCGATCTCTGGGAAGTGTGGATTGGAGCTTCCTTCTCCTGGATTGACACAGATTGATACACTGGAGGCCATGAGATTCCAGCCTCCTGAGACCGCGCAGCGTGGGGTTCCTTCTATGGCTCATCCGCTGGGATAGCCTTCCACACGAGCTTCATCTTCTTCTACTCCTGCGCCTGCTGCTGCCCCTGCTGATGATATTGGACCCTTTCCCGAGCCTGCAATGCCTTATGGAGATATGTTTGAGGCAGAGTGGAGAGAGCGCTCAGATGGTATTCTACAGGTTGTCTGGAACTTCATGCGTACCTGCACTTGCAGGAGACAGCCACAGGTTCATCAGTCCGTCCCTGCTACTCGACGTCGACAGCGTTCTCATGCGGCAGCCAGTGACATTGAGCGCTATGGTGGGATAGATGATGATGAGAGAGAGAGTGCGTAGCTGTCATCTCAAGACATTCGGTTCTGTACTCTGATTTTCTTTTTCTTTTGCACTTTTTCTTTTGATTTTTAGTATGGTACTATGTTTGGATGGTTGTGCTTGATTAGATACATTTGTTGCCTTGATTTTACTCTGTTTTTAGTGTTTTCAGCTTGCAGGAACGAAAACTTGGTTTTACCAACGGACTAACCTGCTAACTTACTGACTGATCCGATATACGCAGTGCGTCGATCGACACACCACTGTGTCGATCGTCACAACACGATCGAAATTGCATTGCAGCGATCGTTGCGGTCCTGAGCAACGATCGATCATACACGAAAAATCGCCTAGCAACGGTCGATGCACCTAGTGCAACGATCGATGCCTGAGCGACAGAGGTAAACCCCGACAGAACTTAACCATTCCTTAAACAAATTTTTCTTTCATTTTGCCAAACCTTCGCTTGACACTACTGGGGACAGTGTGTCTTAAGTGTGCGGGAGATTCTACTAACTTCTTTCTTTTGTTTTCTTAGAGTCAGTTAAATTTTTCAAAATTTGTTTTATTGAGTCAAAACTTTTAAGTAAGAAACAATGATTTTTTTAGAAGATTAGCAGCACTTGCAGGAACTTAAGTAACCATTGGGATGAAACTGCAGATTATCTCTGACTATTAGAAAACCCAGACATGGATCAACCTACTGAGAACACCCACATCACTTCAGGTATCATAGGATCCTTTTACTGACTTCACCTTAATACTGACTTAGATTTCTCACCTAAGGGCTTTGTATACTTTGTGTCGGATTCCCTTGTTAGTTCTGACACAGCCTGTAAACCTGTCCTATTTAGTTCCCTTCTCCCCTTCCATAAAATAAAAAAAAAAACAAAAAGATAATAAACTGAGGATGAGTTAGTAACTCCGAAGTGGTCATGGGAATGGTAGCTACAACTTTCATATCCCGTGCATCCATGGAATGTGTCCAAAGTACACCCCTTAACGGGAAGAGCACTGATAAAAAAAATAAAATGATACGCAATGGGGAAAAATCAGAATGCTAGGGAAGGGAAAAGAGAAGAAAGGGACTAGAGAAAGATAGTATGGTGGTCTAGAGCTGATATGGTAAGAGTCCATGTACCTTTGATCAATACTACTTAGGTGAGACCGCACTTAAATACTTGCAGAAGTCAGTAGGGAGAATTTGAATGCGTGAATGTGATTGTGGAGTTTACTTAGGACAGTTGCTAAGTGTGGGGGAAGTATATGTTGGTCTTGATGTCTGCAGGTTGATTCTTTCATTTGGTTTACTAAGGGGAATCTGAGTGTTGCTGCTTCTAAGATGAAAATAGTTTCTGAAGAGTTTTCAAACCTCTTCACTACATTCTAGTTCTCTGTTTTGCTTGAGGGCAAGCAAAGGCTAAGTGTGGGGGAGTTGATATATCATGGTTTTTACCGGTTTTATGCCATGATATAATTGTGTTTTAGAGTCTTTTTGTGTTCTTTTAGAGTCTATTACAGGTATAATCAGGTTTGGAGCAGAATTGGAGATATTGGAGCATTTTGGGGATTTTTGGCGTGATTGGCCGAGAGATTGAGCTCACTGTCCGATTTTGAGATCATGCATCGATCGACACACCTTTGGTGTCGATCGACACACTAGCGAGTTGGGCCGATACGGCGGTTTAATGAAGATTTAAGATTTTGCACTTTGGCCCAGAAGTTTCCAGTATTTACGAAGAAGCCCAAGCCGAGATTAAGCCTATATAATTAGGATTTTGGTGTTTATTTTACATACGCTTTCATACTTAGAGCTAAGATATTTTTAGAGCCTTTGGGGCTGATCTAATCCTGTACTTCATCTATTTTGGAGAAGATTTCGAACCCCTTTTTCTATTTAATTTCTTATATGCAATCTATTTATTCTACGATTTATGTTTCATTAATCATGTCTGAGTAGATTCATAGTTAGGTTTAGGGTTTCTCATTAAGGATTTCATGACTTGCTAGACTTGTTTAATTCAGTTAAGGATTCACATGAATAGAATCGATCTAAATTGAGTTTAATGCTAGTTCTAACCTGATCAATTAGAATCTAGATCTTAGGTTGCTAAATACGACACGAGAGTGTGGTTTAGAATCTGAACTATTTAGGTTGAGCAATTAAACTTCTCGCAAAGGAATTTGGTTTAATTTAATTGTGAACATATCGAACTTGAAATTAATGCTGGTTTAATCTGTTAGTAATTGCAAAGGAATTTGGATTACTGCACTTAGACTTAGAGAATTCTCGCAAAGAGATTTGGTTAATTCTATATCCGTGATTTGAGTTCTAGAACTGTGCTTAATTAGATTATGACTGATTGGTTTGTCTGCTTGTCTGATTTCCTGAGGACACCCTAGACTTAGCGCCTTTAATTGACTGCTTTCACCACCGATAATCTGCTACTTGTTTACTTTCTTGCTTTGCTATTTAGTTTACTACAAATTGCTTTCTTCTTAGTTTAAATTCCTACCGTTCTAATCTATCGAGACCAGAGTCTCTGTGGATTCGATACCCTATATACTACAATCACTTAACTGTGGACTTGCAGTAGAATAGGATTAAAACCTGACCCTATCACTGGTCTCAAAATCAAACGATTGTTCATCATTCTTGTTCTTTGACCCTTTCTGTTCGTCCTCTCTAGTTTAGCAAGCTCCTCAAGTCCGAGGTTCAAAAGTTCTTCGCTCTGCTTGGTTCGGGTATTTCGACCAGGCATACACTGACTTCAAAACACTGTTTCGAGGTCGATGTCGAGCGACACTAAAAGTGATGTCGGTCGACACTGGATGCGTCTGTCAATTCTTGCAGCAACAAAACAAGCAAAACCGAGAAAAATCAGTAACAAATAAAATAAAAATGACTTAGACTAAACTTTAAAACAAAATCTATCGGCGAACTCAGTTAAGTCCCCGGCAACGGCGCCAAAAACTTGAAAGGTCAAAGTTTTATCCCTATTCTACTGTAAGTGCACAGATACGCGAATATAGTACTTAGGGTATCGAATCCACAAGGACTCACGGTCACACGACAGATTATATGTTGTAAAGTTAAGCTAAATCAATCCCAGAAAGCATTAAACAAAAAGCAAGTAAATAGAAAGGTGTTTTCAATAAGAGAAAGGCGTCAGACTTAGGAAGTTCTCGGGAATTATGCAATGCTAGACACTTAACTAATCGGATTCAGATTAAACACATGTTCAAGAACTAGAAACACAATGCTAAACAATTCAACTCTCGCTGAGATTATTTCTATATCTAGCAACCTAGCGATCCAAATCTCTTTGTGATCCTAGAGTTCTAAACAAGCATTAAGAACAAGTTCTATCGGTTCACAATTCTCCTAAACCAAATCTCTTTGTATCTAGTCAAATTGCCAACACTAAGTTCGTTCAGATTAACTCACAATCTCGCGCTATTGTCAAATATCTCAGTTCTAAACCCTAGGTGATCAGTCCAGAATTCAGTATTAAGCACAACTTAGGTGATGAACAAACAGATGGTGAATCCTATTGAATCAGTTGTCAAACATGCTTAAGACCTTTATGAGAATTCCTAAATCTAACTAGGTGACTACTCAGACATATTATCAGTTAAACAATACATCATTGAATAGAAAACCAAAGATTGAATAGATAAAAGTAAAGGGGTACGAAAACCTTCTCTCAAGGTTACAAGTAGCAAGAATCAGCCCCTAGCCAAAATCTCTCAATCTCCAAAGCAAGGAAAAAAAGAACAAAAGTAGAAGATTGAATAATGAGTCTGCTTTCAAAAACCTAATTAAAAACCTCTAAACACGTTTTGGGACTAAATTAGAATTAGGGAAACTTCTGGGCAATTATGCAATTATTCAAAAGATGTCTTAAACTCGCGGTCGCTCTCAGTGTCGACCGACATCAGGGTTAGTGTCGGTCGACATCCAGTCGTGGCCGAGACACCAACTTCAGCTCGTTGCACAAATCACCAGAAACGTTCTTTAATTCCATCTTTTGCTCCAAACGCAAGCCTACCTGTAGAAGACTCAATAGACTCTAAAAACCAGGTTAAAGACTCAATATATACAACTATATCATGGTTGAAAACCTATAAAAACCATGATATATCACCGGTTTTCCAGGAGAAGAAACATGATTAGAAAATTGATGATCAATGGAAGTTTCTGCATCGACAAGTTTCTGGTTCGATAAGGCAGTGGGTAGATGATAATGTTTGCATTATATTGAAACAAAGTCTAATGCTCGTTCTTTGTTGTTGAAGCTAGAGCAGTTGTATGTTCGGAAGACCGAGAATAATAAGATGTTCGTGATCAAGAAGTTGAATGCGTTGAGGTATCAAGATGGTACTCCGATGACAGATCACTTGAATATGTTTCATGGATTGCTCAATAAGATGTCTGACATGGGTATTACGTGTGAAGATGAGATTCACGATTTGTGACTTCTTGGTACATTACCATATTCTTGGGAAGTATTTACAATGTCTCTTTGCAACTCCGAAGTGAATGGTGTTATTTCGATGGAATTAGTGAAGAACATTGTCTTGAATGAGTAAACGAGAAGGTACTCGAATCCTAGTTCCTCACGTTCAGATGTTATGGTTACTGAGTCAGGGGGAGGAGTTCATACCGAGAGCCCAAAAAGGACAAGAACAAGAGAAGAAGAAAATCTAATAAATTTGTGAATTTGGAGTGCCACTACTGCCATAAAAAAGGGCACATGAAGAAAGATTGCTAGAAATTGAAAAAGGATAGCAAGTAAGGAAATCATCAAGGTGTTGGTGAAGATCGGGTGACTTTCACTGAGGATCAGTTTCTTATTCTTCTTGAGAGTGATGTCATTAATGTTGCATGCCAAGACACTAGTTGGATTTTTGATAGTGGAGCTACTACACATGCAACAGGATTTGTTCACTACCTACACTCCATTTTCAGCAACGTTCACTACCTGCACTCCAAGTAGTTATGGTTCTGTGAAAATGGGTAATGACGGTTGGGCTCAGGTTTTTGGGATTGGTGATATTTGCTTGGAGACGAGTCTTGGTATTAGACCTATTCTTAAAGGAGTTAAGCATGTCCCAGATATTCAGTTGAATCTAATTTCTACGGGAAGAGTTGATGATGAGGATTTCTACAGTTTATTCGGTGGTTGTAAATGGAAGCTCTCACGAGGTTCTATTGTTTTGGCTCGAGGTGATAAGTCTTTATCTTTCTATTGGATGCAGACTAGGGTCTCCAAACACATTTTTAATGCTGTGGAGAATAATGATGCCATGAAGTGCTTCAGCCATATGAGCGAGAAGAGATAGTATGTGTTGTCAAAGAAGGATGTTATTCCAGGGATCTCCGGTTTTCACTTATAGAAGTGTGCGCATTATTTTGCTGGAAAACAACACATAGTATCGTTTAATTCTTATGCACCTTTGACAAAACCTGAGATACTTGATTTGGTGAATTCAGATGTGTGTGGTCCAATGAAGAAAAATATCTAAGTAATGCATCATATTTTGTCATGTTCACTGATGATCATTCGAGGAAGTTCTTGGTTTTCAATATGAAGACATAGGATCAGGTTTTGGATATTTCAAGCATTTTGTTGCATTGGTTTAGAGATAGAAGAGAAATAGTTTAAGTGTATCCGTAGTGATAATGGTGATGAGTATCGTGGATAATTTGATGCTTATTGAAGGGAACATGGTATTAGGCATCAATTTACAAAGCCTAAGACTCCACAGTTGAATGGGTTGGGTGAGAGGATGAACAAAACGATTATCGAGGGGATCAAATGTTTGATTTCCCAGTCAAGCTTACCGATGAACTTTTGGGGTAAAGATTTAAGCTCAGTTTTCACATGTTGAATTTGTCACCAAGTGCTCCATTGGATGCTGACATTCTAGAGAGAGATTGGACTGAAAAGAATGTTTCTTTCAATAATTTAAGGATCTTTGGGTGCAAGGATTCCGTGCACATTCCTAAAGACGAAAGATCGAAGCTTGAGATGAAGTCGCAACAATGTTTTTTCAATGGTTATGGTCAGGATGAGTTTGGATACAAATTTTATGATCCCGTTGAGAAGAAGTTCATTAGGAGCACAAATGTTGTATTCATGGAAGATCAAATGATTAAGGACATTGGGTATATTGTAAAACCAGCTTTGTGAAATGAAGGTTTGATTGATTCAATGGTTTTTACTTTTACATCAGTTCATGGCCAGAATGAAGGTGAGGTTCGTGTTGATACACCTGGTGCATTTGATGCTCCCGCACATGATGATGATGGTGTTGGTGATCATAGTGACGATCATGATGCGACACCAACTACCGAGAACCTACCTCTTGTTAGAATACCATAAAAAAAAAGGTATGATCCTAGTGAGTATGTGTTACTTACTGGTTAGAATCCATAGGAGAGGAAATAGGTTCTTTTGATGAGAACGACACACATGAGTTGGTGAAATTGCCTAAGGGTAAAAAGGCGTTGCTTAATAAGTAGGTGTATAGGATTACCTATGAAGATAACAGTTTGCTACCTCGATACAAGGTTAGATTGGTTGTGAAAGGATTCAGCCAAAAGAAGGGGATTGATTATGGTGAAATATTTTCTCGTGTTCTGAAGATATCATCCATTCAGGTTGTACTTGGATTGGCAGTGAGTCTTGATCTAGAGGTTGAGCAAATGGATGTAAGGACGGCATTCCTTCATGGTGATTTGGAGGATGAGATTTACATGTTACAACCAGAAGGCTTTGTGAAAAAGGAAAAATAGGATTTAGTTTGTCGCTTGAAAAAAAAGTCTTTACGAATTGAAGCAAGCACCGAGGTACAAGAAGTTTAAGTCGGTTATGGGGGAGTATGGTTCTTTTTTCTACAGTTAGAACCAAAGCCCTATAGAACAACAACACATATAAAAAGGATATACGGATACTACTTCACATCATTGTGTATTTGTGCAGGTTTTTGGTAACGATGATTTTATCATCTTGTTGCTGTATGTTGACGACATATTGATTGTGGGCAGAAACTTGAGCATAATTCATGAGTTTAAGAAGCAGTTTAGCAAGTCCTTTGCCATGAAAGATTTAAGTCCAGCGAAGCAGATTCTTGGTATAAGAATTGTTTGAGATAGAAGTGAGATACTGATTCACTTGTCTCAAGAGAAGTATATTGAGAAGGTACTTCAAAGGTTTCACATGGACAAGTCTAAAGTTGTAAGCACTCCTCTTGCTACACACTTTAAATAAACTGGCCAATACAGTTCGAATACAGATGCAGAGAAGGAAGATATGCAAGGGTTCCATATGGTTCTGAAGTTGGTAACTTGATGTAAGCTATGGTTTATACAAGACCATATATAGCTCATGTAGTTGGAACAGTTCGTCGGTTTCTTTCGGAACCAGGAAGGGAACATTGGAATGTTTGTGACGTGGATTTTTAGATATCTTCGACGAAATTCTAGTTTGAAGCTTACCTTTGGAGGTGATAAGCCATTGCATATTAGTTATACAGAAGCTGAAATGGCTGGGGATGTTGATTCCAGTAAGTCTTCTTCGGGTTACTTAGTAACAGGAGGAGATGTGGCATGGCAATCAAGGTTGCAAAAGTATGTTTCACTTTCTATCATTGAAGCTGAGTTTATATCCAAAACGGAAGCTTGTAAGGATTTGTTTTGGATGAATAATTTTATTGATGAGATTGGTTTCAAGAAAGAAACGTATGAGATACTTTGTAATAGTCAAGCGCAATTTATCTCGGGAAGAACTCGACATTTCATTTGCGTTCAAAACAAAATAACAAGAGGTATCATTGGATATGTGATGTGGTTGCTTCTAAGGAAGTGGAACTTGTGAAAGTTCATACAAATGATAATGGCACTGATATGATGACTTAAGTCATTGCCGAGAGGGATGCTTGAAGTTTGTCGAGAGATAGCCGATATATCTGTTTCCTCCACCTAGTTAAACAGGGAGTTTGTCGGCAATCCTTCCTAGTGGACGAATATGTGGGACTGAATAATTATACTTTAGCCCATATATCTTTTATATATCTCATAATCTTTTTTTTTATTTTGTAATGACAAAAGAAAGAAAAAAAAAATAAAAAAGGAAGAAGAGAGAAAGAAGAGAGGGAGAAGAGAAGAAGAAAACCAGAGTTTGCCAGTCTTTCAGGGCGTCGATCGTACTACCAAAACTGTTCCGATCTGGCTGAAATTTTTGGAAACGCTTCATGACTCTGTTAGATTCAGATTCAAAGGTGGGTTTTAAATTTCAACGGTTGATTTGTTGTAGATCAGAGTTTTAGTTGAGCTGTTATGTTTTAAAGTGACTAAGTCCATTATTGGTTGTTTGGAAAATTCAATAGTGGGCTCTTCTCTGATTAAGCTGAAATTTTCAGAGGTGTTCTTGACTTGTTTGTCTAAGATTTGAACGGTGGGGATTGGAAATGTCGACCGGAATCTTAGTGAACGTGATGTCGTTTGAGGCTGCATATTTCTGAGATTTTGTATAGCTCTGTTGTTGATTCTTTGTGTTGGAGATTGCTCTTGTTGAGCCTTACTCTCTGGATTTTTTTCTGTGGAACAAGGAGGACGTGGTTGTAACTCAATCTATTTGCTATAGTGGATTTTGAGTGGATTACGGTCCCGTGGTTTTTCATTGTAACATCAAAGAGGTCTTCCACGTAAAAATTGCAGCTCTTTACATTGCATTTTGAGCTTGTTTCTGCCATTGTACATATTTTTCTCACAGACTCACACAAGTGCGGAAAACTATATTCCGTTGCGCGACTGTCGTGTTTTGTGTTTTCCCAACAGTTCATAAGATTAGTGGGCTAGTTCGTTGAAGGTTTTGTGATGCTGGATAATCTATCGACTCGTTTGGTAGACAAAGATGTTAAGTATGAGTGGTCGGAGGAATGCAAGAGTATTTTTGCAGTTTGAAGAAGAAATTGATTAGTAAGATATTATTAGTACTACCTTGACCGATAGTGGTATTTCATGTATTTAAAGACACATCAAAGATGAGGTTTGAGTGTTCTGTGATACAGAAGGAGCAAGTGATCACAAAGAGGATAATCTGAACCATGACTTGGAGATGGTAGTGGTTGTTTGTTCTTTAAAGATGCACGGTTTTTGGATGGCTTTTCAAAAATTGTTCGGCGTGAAGATACACATGAGTACAACTTACCAACCGCATATAGATAGACATTTTGAGTGAACCATCCAAGCCTAAGAGGATATGTTACGTGCTTATTTTCTAAATTAGGGTAAAACTAAGAGAATCACTTGCCATTAGTGGAGTTTCTTTAAAACAACAAGTATCATTAAAATATCAGAATGTTATTATATGAGGTATTGTATTGTTGACCATGTTGAACACCTCTGTGTTTGATCAAGATCAAGATCGTCAGAAGGTTTATGCAGACAAAATAATGAGGACATGGACCATGATGCACGCACCTAGGAAAAAGGAGATTGTTGCGCCAATTGTTCTAAGTGGACCAATGACCAGGAACATACAACATAAGTTCAACATGTCCTTGGAGCAGTTGGAGAAGCTAGGACCAGAAGCCAGAAACTCAGAAGACACAAAGGCACCATGGCTCATTTCTAAGCGTGGAGATCATCCAGTTGGAACCATTGACCATCTTGCAAAACATGAGAGCAATGCGGTAAAGCCAGCTATTGAAATCAAGCTAATTGAGTCTACAATTCAGAAATAAGAAGATCCAGACCAAGATGTGAGGGGAGGTGACCAGACCGATCCAACAATAAAGACATATCCGGTTATCACCTATATGAAGGCATGTCCACTTTTGAAGCTCAAAACAATGGCCAACCTCTCGTGCATCCCTCTTGGGCCATAGACTACACTCTTTTTCCCTTAAGCAAGTTTTTGTCCCAAGTGGTTTTCCTTGCTAAGATTTTTAATGAGGTAGCTCTTATGCCCAAACTACCAAAGAGCTCTAATTACACTTCTATCCTTTAAATTTTCATAGTGTTCTTGTTTTAAACTCTTTCCTTTTATATTATGTCGAGACTTAAGCTATAAAGGTCTCCTTGTAGCCTCTTAAGGCCTTCAAGTTTTAACATAATAAGAAATTCAGTTCAATAGCTTTAAGCTTTGTGCCTACCTTCTTCTTATCCTGAGCCAAGTTCGAGTTGTAGAAGTTCTTGTGATTTATCAATAGACTCTCACCTCTATTGTGGTTCACTTTAATCCGCCAATGCTTCCATCCTATCCCTGGTTGAGTAGAAAGAGCCCAAGTGCCATCTATTCAATCAACCAATCTCGGATTCAGCTTCTTAAAGCCTTCGAGACCATACGTGTATCATTTTTAGTATCAGAGCTGAAGATTCTGACAGGTTGTGTCAACTTCATCACTTTTCTCTTTGTTTTGCTTCTATTTAAGTTTAAGTTCAGATTTCAATTGCTTGTTAGTTATAGTTTTTGATTCCTCGGTTTCTAACTTTATATATTAAAAAAACTACCTTAGATCTTTGTTTGATTCTTTTGCAACCTCTTGCATACTCACTTAAGGAGTACAACCAACCTCCTTTTTATTGGAAAAGCCGGCTAGTTAAGCAAGAAACCATTAAGAACAAACTTTCCTTTTTTGATCTAGGATTTACCGATTTTAAACTTGTGAAAACCCTAAAATGTTTGTGGATGTTTCGACCCCTTGATCTTTTATATATGTTCACTCATAAGAACACAACCAATACTTAATTATAGTGAGAAATCAGTAGGTTGAAACAGAAGATTCAATAGTAGGAACTTTTCCTTTTTGCTAAAAAGAGATATACCGATTTTGATCATCTTTACTTTTGCTTTCAATAACTTTTCCAAAACGTTTTTGATCCACAACTAAATATAATAAAGCTCATTCAACCCTTAATTGTTTGTTTACTATCATTAAACAGGAGCATTCACTTGTTTGCTCCTTTCTTTTAGGTGATAAACAATGGGAGACAATGATGTGGGCGAGCCTCTTGCGGCTATGATGATCATGCTAACCAATATGAAAAATCAAATGTAAACACAGTTCCAAGCACTTGGAGCCAGGCTTGATAGAGTGGAACAACCTCCACCACCTCCACAAGGCCCTCATGTAACTGATGGACAAGGACATAACCAACAAGAGCATAGACACCGAAGGAGAGGTCCAAGGCAACCAGGCGGGTCAGATGAAGATGAGGAGATGAATGAGCCACCAGAACATAAGAACCATAACTTGAAGCTCATACCACCTCACTTTGATGTCCGTGTTGACCCAGAAGCCTACCTTTAATGGGAGAGGCGCATGAACCATATCTTCACATACTATGACTACACTGAGCAGAAGAAGCTTACTCTAGCTACAGCCCAACTCACTGAACATGCCTTATCTTGGTGGGATAGAGAGGTTTCAAACAGGAAAAGGAACAGCTATCCACTACTCAACTCATGGACATACATGATGTTTCATATGAGAAGAAGGTATGTTCCTCCTTATTTCCATAGAGACTTACAAAGAAAATTTCTAAAATTGTCTCGGGGAACAAAGAGTGTGGAAGAGTACTATGAGGAGTTTGAGCAGCATGACGTAAGGGATCTTCTTCATCATGCCATTCAAGCCGAGCAACACCTCAAGAAGAAGGGAAGCAACCGTTCCAAACTAGATCAGCCATGTAACAACAACAACACCAAGCCTTATGTTGCTCCATCAATGCCCATAGACAAGGGCAAGGCAGTGGTAGTTGATAACCGTTTCAAAACTAATGACCAGAATCGTGCAGTGCAAGTTAAGTCTTCTTCCTCTAATCAATCTAGAAATCGTGATATCACTTGTTTAAGATGCAGGGGCAGGGGACATATGTCAATAGAATTCCCAAACCAGAGAGCTATGATTGTTACTGAAGATGGAGAGTATGAATCATAAGATGAAGAGGAGAAGGAAGCTGAGAAGGATTCTGATGAGATAGAGTATCCACACTATGGAGAGTCTCTTGTCACTAGGAGGGTCCTCAACCTCACGGTTCACCCTGATGAGACTGCTCAAAAGGAGAACATATTTCACACTAGATACACCATCTAAAGCAAGGTACGTAATCTGATTATTGATGGTGGATCTTGTGCCGATGTGGCTAGTGACTACATGGTCACTAAACTTGGTCTAGAAAGGACTAAACATGCTCATCCATACAAATTAGATGGCTTAATGATAAGACTGAGTTAAAGAACTCTGGTCAAGTGATAGTACCCTTCAATGTGGGTCGCTATTCTGATCAAGTCTTTTGTGATGTGGTTCCTATGCAAGCAGGCCATCTTCTTCTTGATAGACCTTGATAGTTTGATAAGGAAACCATTCACTATGGACACACCAACATGTATTCCTTTACTCATGATAAGAAAAAGTATAATTTGGCACCTTTAACTCGAACACAAGTACATGAAATTCAAGGTAAGATGCTTAAGGAAAATGAATCATTGTCTAGGCCTAACTTTCTGATCAAATCAAACCATATCTCTAAGGCTATTAGTTGTAAAGAACCGATATTACTAATGATCTTTAAGGAGTCTTTGAGTGAAGGACATGAAGACTTAGGTTCAACGGTTCTAATGGAGATCAATGTAGTGCTTAACCTGTTTGCTAATATTTTTCCAGAGGAGATACCATCCGGTCTTCCTCCTTTGAGAGTCATAGAGCATAAGATTGATCTTGAACCAGGAGCAACATTGCCCAACCGACCAGCCTATAAGTTGAATCCTGAGGAGTCCAAGGATCAAGAAAGACAAGTTAAGGAGCTTTTGGACAAAGGCTATGTTAGGAAAAGCTTTAGCCCATGTGTTGTACATGTCCTTCTAGTACCCAAGAGGATGGAACTTGGCGGATGTTTGTGGATTGTAGACACATAAAAAACACCACCATCAAATACATCCATCCAACACCATGGTTAGATGATTTGCTTGATGAGTTAAATGGAGCTAATGTGTTTTCTAAGGTTGACTTATGGAGTGGCTACCACCAAGTACGTATGAAGGAAGGTGATGAATGGAAGATTGCCTTCAAAACCAAGCAAGGACTCTATGAGTGGCTTGTGATTCCATTTGGTCTCACCAATGCACCAAGCACTTTCATGCGCCTCATGAACCATGTTCTTAGGCCATCCATCAGTAGGTTTGTTGTTGTTTATTTTGATAACATTCTAATTTACAACAGATCTATATCTGACCATGGTACACATCAAGAGCAAGTTCTGAGTATCATTAGACAAGAAGGTCTCTTTGCTAATCTCAAGAAGTGTACATTCTGCACTAATCAACTTGTTTTCCTAGGCTTTGTTGTTAGTTCACAGGGACTACAGGTTGATGAAGAGAATGTAAAGGCTATACAAGAATGGCCAACCCCAACTAATTTTAGTCAAGTCCGGAGCTTCCATGGAT
This sequence comes from Orychophragmus violaceus, assembly GCA_030180135.1. Taxonomy (NCBI): domain Eukaryota; kingdom Viridiplantae; phylum Streptophyta; class Magnoliopsida; order Brassicales; family Brassicaceae; genus Orychophragmus; species Orychophragmus violaceus. Next base: position 52,988,962 of record CM058231.1, on the reverse strand, counting down.
TGGCTAGCTTCTACAGACGGTTTGTGAAGGATTTCAGCACCCTGGCTGCACCTCTCACGTCCATCATCAAGAAAGATATGGGGTTAAAATGGGAGACATGCCAAGAACAAGCATTTCAAAGCTTGAAGAACCGACTAACCAATGCACTTGTTTTAGTTCTCCCTGACTTTTCTAAAAAGTTTGAAATTGAGTGTGATGCATCAGGTTTAGGGATTGGAGCTGTTCTAACACAAGGAGAACGACTCATAGCCATCTTTAGTGAGAAGTTGAGTGGTGCAACCCTTAACTATCCCACATGTGATAAAGAGCTATATGCATTGGTCCGAGCCATGGAAACTTGGCAACATTACTTGTTCGCTAAGGAGTGTATTATACACACTGACCATGAGATATTGAAGCACTTAAGAGGTCAAACCAACCTTAAGAAGAGGCATGCTAAATGACTGGAGTTCATTCAGACCTTTCCTTACATCATCAAGTACAAAAAGGGCAAAGACAATGTAGTGGAAGATGCACTATCTAGACGACATGCCTTGGTCACCACAATGGATGCTAAGGTTTTGGGTTTTGAATGCATTAAGTGATTATATGAGACTGAACCTGATTTTGCAGAGAGATACATGAACCATGGCAAGGGAGCTTTTGGTTCTTATTTTATCTATGAAGGGTATCTCTTCAGAGACAAAAGATTGTGCATACAACAAGGTGTTTTAAGGGAGCTGCTAACCCGTGAGACGCATAGAGGAGGACTAATGGGGCACTTTGGAGTAGACAAGACTCATGCCATCCTCAAGGAGCATTTCTTTTGGCCTCACCTAAGGAAGACCGTAGAAACTTTCTGTGCAAGATGTATCACTTGCAAGAAATCCAAATCCAGAACACACCCACACGGTTTGTATCTTCCTTTACAAATACCTACTTCCCCTAGGATTGATATTTCCATGGCTTTTGTGCTAGGACTGCCCAAGATCAAGAACAAGGATTCAATATTTGTGGTTGTGGACCGTTTCTCCAAGATGGCTCACTTTATCCCATGAAACAAAGTCAATGTTGCAACTCAAACAGATGATATCTTCTTCAAGGAGGTGGTGCGTTTGCATGGAGTTCCAAGAACCATAGTGTCTGACCGAGACACCAAGTTCTTTAGACACTTCTGGAGAACACTTTGGAGAAAGCTAGGAACCAAGCTTCTCTTTTCCACCACGTGCCGTCCTCAATTAGATGGACAAACTGAAGTTGTCAACAGGACACTATCAACCCTTTTAAAGGCAACAATAGGGAGTAACCTTAAGAATTGGCTTCAGGTTATACCATTTGTTGAATTTAATTACAATAGAACTTGTCACTCGGCTACTCTTATATCTCTTTTTCAGGTTGTCTACGGTTTTAACGCACTCACGCCATTGGACCTCAGTCCACTTCCACCAGCAGCCTACATCAGCAAGGGTGGAGAGAAGAAGGCTGAGTTTGTCAAGAAACTTCACCAAAAGGCTTGAGAGAACATAGAGAAGAAAACTGAGCATTAAAAACGACGTGCTGACAAGGGCAAGAAGGTTGTGACCTTGGAAGTTGGAGAATGTGTATGGCTGCATATGAGGCCAGAATGGTTTGCAAACAAAAGGAAGAACAAGCGTGCACCGAGAGGAGATGGTCCTTTCAAGATCTTAGAAAATATCATTGAGAATGCCTACAAGCTTGAGCTACCAGGTGAGTTTAATGTGTCATCCACGTTTAATGTTACTGACTTAGCTCCTTTTGAATCATATGATTCAGTTTTGAGGACAATACATCTTGAAGAAGGAGGGAGTGATGAAGACATGGACCCGGATGCACCTAGGACAAAGGAGATTGTTGCACCAATTGTTCCAAGTTGACCAATGACCAGGAACAAGACCAGGAACATACAACATAAGTTCAACTTGTTCTTGGAGAAGTTGGAGAAGCTACGATCAGAATCCAGAAAATCAGAAGACACAAAGGCACCATGGCTCATTTCTAAGCGTGGAGATCATCCAATTGGAACCATTGACCATCTAGCAAACCATGAGAGATGTGCGGTCAAGCCAGCTATTGAAATCAAGCTAATTGAGTCTACAATTCAGAAATAAGTTGTTCCAGACCAAGCTGTGATGGGAGGTGACCAGACCGATCCAACAATGAAGACATATTTGGTTATCACCTATATGAAGACATGACCACTTTTGAAGCCCAAACCAATGGCCAACCTCTCGTGCATCACTCTTGGGCCACATACTACACTCTTTTTCCCTTAAGAAAGTTTTTGTCCCAAGTGGTTTTCCTTGCTAAGATTTTTAATGATGTAGCTCTTATGCCTAAACCACCAAAGAGCTCGAATTGCACTTCTATCCTTTAACTTTTCATATTGTTCTTGTTTTAAAATCTTTCCTTTTCTGTTATGTCAATACATAAGCTATAAAGGCCTCCTTGTAGCCTCTAAGGCATTCACGTTTTAACCTAATAAGAAATTTAGTTCAATAGCTTTAAGCTTTGTTCCTCTCTTCTTCTTCTCGTGAGCTAAGTCTGAGTTGTAAAAGTTCTTGTGATTTATCAATAACTCTCACCTCTATTATGGTTCACTTTAATCCCCCAATGCTTCCATCCTATCCCTGGTTGAGTAGAAAGAGCCCAAGTGCCATTTATTCAATCAACCAATCTCGGATTCAGCTTCTTAAAGCCTTAGAGACCAAACGTGTATCACAAAAGAAGGAAGGAGTTAGAATTCCAAGTTAATGAGATGGTTTATTTAAATATCAAAAGGTTTAATGGGAAGGATAAGGCTGCCAAAATGGATAAGTTGCAACCGTACGTGATACTTGGACTCGTAAAATATTCTCGAATGGATTAGTGTAGTAGCCTACCGTTTGGACTTATCATAGGAAAATTCATATGTTTCATAATGTGTTACATATATCAGTGTTGACAAAAGGGATATGGAGTTGCTTCTTCCACAACCACTTGAGGATTTAAGGTCAGATTTGTCGGTATGAGGACGACATATCTAGATAACTAATCTGGAAAACAAGCAACTTAAGAGGACGAGTATTCATATGGTCCAAGTGTTAGGGAAGAGACGAGATTCAAGACACGGCTCTGATAGAACCGTATTTTATAGTGATTTTCTAACGGTTTTGTATATAAAATTTAAGTAACTTGATGTGAATTTATGCTTTTAGTCTTTTGGATCTAAGTAGGTAAAAACATGTAAAGAATTCAAAAATTAGCAAAATGAAATTACAACATGATCCAGGTGATATTTCAAGTCAAGTACACTAACCACGCCTTCCACGCCTTCAAAGTCTCAAAAGTACAATTTCCAGCAATTGGACAAAACATTTGTAGCAGAAGTCCAGCCTTGTAACCGAGTCCTTCAAATTTTTTTTTTAGGATGATTTTTGGTGGAGATGAATTCTTGTAAGTTGCCTTTTAAATACAAGTAGTTTCGAGTAATTTAGAGGTCTGCTTGCAGAGTTACACTTGTCATAGTGAAAACATGTTCATTTGACCTTGAAGAGAAGGTTGTCCAGAATTAAGCCATTGACCTTGGCCAAGCTTTGGTAAAGGCACTAGATCAAGGCACCAAACCGAGTAAAACAAACTTTCAAGAAAATTTTGTTAATTTCATAGAGAAGAATTGTTAAACCTTATATGAGTTGCGGAGTATTGTGAACTTTATTAGAATTTGGTAGATTCATTATGCTTACATCTTACTTTACCCTATCTCATCTAAATACCTATATATACTTTATATTAGCTTCTTGTTTAGACCCAGTGATTCCGAGAATCACAACAATCAATTCAATAGCTGATCTAAGATTAAGAGACTTGAATAATAAGAATCAAATGACTAAAACGCAATAACTAGAAGTGACTGGAAATCTAGTCTTTCTATGATATTATTATAAAATCCGAATAAACATAGATTTTCTTTCCATTTAAGAAATTTGTATTTATTTTCTTCCATTTTGTAAATATGTTAATTTTTCATAACATATTTATCTTCTCTGATGCAGGTCGGTTGTGACGTTGTCGCCGAGATGGTCTCTTATTGGACCGACTTCTTCTCCATCGGGCTTAATCTTCGATGGACCGTTCAGCTATTGGCCGGGCCTTACAGGCGTTCTAAACCCACCTCCAACAGTAAGCCCCCTCAGTTCGGCATGCTGAGTGGAACTTAAGTCGGCGAATTTGCTTGTGGCTCGGCCCAGTTAGTTGACTCGTCGCGAATTGAAATCTGTAACTCGAATCGTCAATTTTCCTTCCACGTGGCTATCGGCGTCTCCGCATACTTGATATACTTCCTCTACACCCAACGACAATTGGACATGTGTGATGGGAAGTTGCAGAGTCGAGCATGATGAGAGGTAAAGTTGCGTCCCTCGGACGACTCTCACCTCTTCACTTCTATAAATATGGCTCTTACTTCTTACTTCTTACCATTCGTTAGTAGAAGTAAATTCAGTTACCTTTTTCATAACTCCTCCTTTCTTTTATCTTTCTCGTCTTCCTTTTACCTTTTTTTTTCTCCGCCGACCGTCCTGCCAATATGCACAGCCGGGCTGAATCAAGTGAAGAGTTCACCAGTTTTAACAGCATTGTTGCATTCGAAGGAGATAACGTTCCTTCTTCTTCTTCTTCATCTCGCAGCTCGAACTTTGTTGGCCTCGCACAAGAACTATCCCGGCGGCAAGTTGTATCCCTTCGTGACGATGCTGCCGATCATTCTGACGAACAAGTCTCTCTTGATTTAATGGCTGCATCTCGCGGCTGAGATAAAAAGTGTAGAACGCAGAAGGAAAATAGAAGGAGATAGCTCCTATGTGAGTTGTTGATAACGTCTTCATTGAAGACACTACCTGGGTGCGAGGGTGTAGAAATCCTCTTGCCTTTCATACCTCGGAGCGGCCTTGGGATGGTCTTCTAAGCTTTGCATGTCTTTACGAATCATTCTTTCGTACTGGAAACCTTCGATTCCCACTGCCGAAAGTGTTGGTCGATTTTTGCGCAATGTTCGAAATTGCTCTAACTTAGCTCAACCTTTCCGACATTATTAACATAACTGGCCTTCTCGAGCTCAGTGTATCTCTCGGCATTCCGCTGACAGTTGATTTGTTCGAATTCTTCGGCCAGCTGAACGTCATGAAGAAGAAACCAGCGTGGATATATGATAATATGTGGCCGCAGTACAAGGTGTGGGCTGGATTCAAGCCCAGAAAAATTCACGGCTGGAACAGGAAGTACTTCTTTGTCAGAATTGACAAGTCCTTGTTTCATGATCCAATTGTCCTAGTTGTCCGCAAGTGGAATCTTTCCATTGGTAGTTGACCAATCTGTTAACCGTTAATACTCTTTCTTATCTTTGAATTTGACTGTCGTTCTTCTCATTTAAGCTCGTCTTAATCCGAAGCGGCTTAATAAGGAGTATCTAAACGACGTTGGCAAAACAATTACTGAGCTTGGTCATCAGATTTGGCATGAACCCGAAGATACCAAAACAAGAAAAACCAGTGAGTTTAACTTCGCTTCTTGTCAACTTCTGAAACGTTTTCTCTTTTGGTTCTTATTGTTACGAGTTTCTTTCGTAACGTCCCAACCAAAGAAATAGATGGGGAAAGCAAGGAAAATCATTCCCAGTATGGTGACCGTTCCGAAGAAGAGCTCGAAGCCTTCTGATAGTGGCAAGGTATATGGATCTAGCCGATCTGTAGCCACCAAACAAACCGCCTCTCCTAGATCGCTGTCCACGAGGGGGATGACCGTGCCTCCAATGATGCCGATAAGAAAAGGGCTGAGTAGGCCAAAAAACGCTCATCCCAGCGAAGACCGAAGAATGCTGCTGATGGCGCTGATGCTTCGAAGAAGAGGAGTGGGAATATGTCTGTTGAAGACGAGCCGGAGGAATCTTCTTCTTAGTTGATTCAGAAAACTTTGCAGTCTTCTAATCTGGTTGAGAAATCCCTTCAACCAACACAGGAACCCTCCTCCCTACAGCTGCTCAAAAGATTTCGACTACGGGGCTTTTTGAGACATCAGCCTTGCCTGTTGGGGCTAAGAAACAACCTTCGGAGTATACAAGTCACTCCGAGAGTTCGGGGGAAAACAAACGCTCGAAGGTCGGTGAGTCTTCGGAGAATTGGAAGAAAATATCCTTTGTTCTTCGAGTTGACAAGCTTATGATCCCGGACTTATTTTATTGCAGGGAATTGGTCTGAAATATCTCATTTGACGTCACCCCTCCCTGTCTAATAGACCATTTTTATAAGCTGGATGTGTATCGCAACATCTCAAAGTGGGTATCTTTCCCCCTTCTTTTTTTTGTTTTGGTATTCCTTCTCCTAATATGAAAATCTTCCTTACGCAGGGGGCTCTTTGATGAGCTCCTATGTCTTTGATATGAATCGGTAATTATCAAAGCAAGGGGCCGAGGTCAAAGAAGAGCTTGTCAAAAAGACGAAGGAGTTATAGAAATTCGCCTCTCTATCGAACTCACTCGATTAAGCGAGGCGAATTTAAGTACCAGATTGCTTCTCTATCCGAGCACGTTAAGTTGCTCGAGGCTCGTAACCGGGAGTTCAAAGGTTACAAAGAGAAGTTGACCGCCGAGCTGTCACAAGAGAAACTCGACTTCGATTGCTCCTTCGACCAAACAGATTCAATATCTTCCTCCGACGGCCTAGGCCTTATGTAGTTTCTCTCTTTTTGTAATATCTTTTCTTTTAGGGGGTAGTGAAATCTCCCCTTTTTGTATAACTTATTTTGAGGTGTGACAATCTCCCTCTTTTTGACTCGGAATGAAATTTAGTTTTCTTCTCTCTTTTGCAATGTTCTTTAGCTATCTCTCAAACGTGTGTAGGCAGAAATTTCCTAGCCTTAGATTGAAAATTTGTCTTAAAATCGATGAGCCTTTTTGAACAGATTGTGATGCTTTTTTTGGCGAAGACTTTCTTTATCTAAGGATGATTATTTTGTGTATACTCTGAGCGAAAAAACTTTGAGAGTTCTTCCGAGTGGGGGCGAGTTCGTTTTCTTTGTTTGTAGAAGTAATATTTAGACTTATTTTCGAGTGAGTGAGAACTCACATATATTATTGGAGAATAGGCTCGGTATGTCTGGTTCTCATTTTTCATTGTGAAATCCTTTTAAGTATTTGTTGAAAAAGTTTTAACCTTTTATGAAGCTTTGATTTGAAGCTCAGATTTGATGAGTATTTACTCGGCAAAAGCGCCGCTCGCGATTGTACCTTGAGAAAGGGTTTAATTTTGATTTGGAGATCGGCTTTGCGAGTATTTGCTCGGCAATAGCGCGGCTCGCAATTGTACCTTGAGAAAACGTTTAATTTTGATTTGGAGCTAGGGTTTGAGATTATTTTCTCGGCAATAGCGCGGCTTGCAGTTGTATCTTAAGAAAGGATTTAGTTTTAATTATGCGAGTGAAGACTAGGTTTTGATTCATCGAGCAAGACTCGGAATCAGTTTTATATCTGTAACTCGGGATCAGCTATCCAAGACATGTCGGCTTATGTAGTCCGTCTTAGTTACGGAGCGGATGCGATTCCCGTCATTACCTTGTGCTGATACGATTAAGATTGGATTCCTTTTCATATGGTAAAGGTAAATATTCTTGCACGCCGAGGTGCGGATTTGATTGTGTCGAGCATCTGGCCAGGATACCGAGGTTGTGTTTAGAGAGAAGTTTTTTTTTTAAAGTAGGTTTTTTATTGATTTACGGCTGCACTCTGGGTAGAGTTGCCTACATACCTCGGGAAAGAGGATCAAGTTGTTCGTAATTCATATTACACAGGGTAATAGCCCTTTTTGGCGCAAAAAACCGTAAAAGGAGCTCGGCCATGTTTCTTTCGGCCATGTTGAGTCTTAACCTTGTCTTGTCGAGGTGCATTCATTCTACTGGTGTCTTCACTTCCCTTGGGAGCTTTCTTTCCGGTGGGCGGACCTTGTACGATCTTATTTTTCCCTTTAGGCTCGGAGGGGTGATGGAGTTTCCGTTCGCTGATGAAACATAACTTTGAATTGGTATGATCCCCTCTGAGCGTATGGACTCTGTTTGGAGTTGGGAAATTTACACACTGATGGTATGTCGAGGCGACAGCCTTCATGGTGTTTAACCAAGGTGTTCTTAAGATGGCGTTATAGATAGCTGGTCTGTCGAGGATAACTGACTTTGTCATAGTTGCCATCCTGCCGACGTAGATTGGCAGCTTAACTGTGCCTATCATCATGGTTTGATCTCCGTCGAATCAAGCAAGTGGTTGCACCTTTGGCTTGACTTGCAGGTTTTAGAATTCTGCTTTCTCGAGTGATTCTTTGAAAATCACATCAACTGTGCTTCCCATATCGACCAGTACACGGTAGATCTAGCAATCTTCGATCAAAATGTCGACTACTAGAGGGGCATTGTGCGGTACTTCTACTTTGAGTGCTTGGGATTCGGTGAATGAAAAAGTACACCTTCCTCAATATGAAGGGAATTTTGCTTGGAAGCCGTGGACATTCTGAAATATTCTTTGGTCGATCGCACCGAGTCTGAGCACAACTATAGGCCGCCTATTATCATGTTAATTCTCCAAGGAGGCTGAGGTGCTTCCCATCCTTCATCGTCTTTGTCCCGAGGGCGCCTATTAGGTTCCGTGGGGGATGTTCCTCTGGCTCGGCCTCTTGGTCTAGAGCTTCCCTTTAATCTCCTTGCGCATTGGTGTCTTTCCCATTATTGTTAGTTTTAGGTTGTCGGCCACCTTGCTCGGGGTTTATTATCTTCCCTTTGCGGTATTGATCCAAAAGATAGTCAGCCAAGTTTTGGCATGACGCGGTGTCGTGTGAGTACTTTTTGTTGTATTCGCAGTACGGATGATCATCGTTGTCGTCTTTGGATCATGGCTGGGTGGGTGCGAACATATTTGTTCCATCCTTGTGACGTGTTGCCAATGACAAATGTCGAAGAATCTTTGTTGTAGTTATCATCTTGATGGTCTAATTTTGTTTTTTCTTTTACCATGGAGGCTTTCTTTGTCGAACCGGAGTTCTTTCTTGAGAGTATAGGGTGTTCCTCTTCCCACTCTATGAACGCTACAGCTCTATGCAGAGCGTCTTCTATGGACGTCGGATCGTTGAGTTTTAGGTCTTTTCTAAAGTCTGAGTTGTACCATAAGCCCTTCCGAAGAGCTCCTCAAGCCGAAATATCATCCACGTCGGCTTGTTAAGGGCTCGTCTTGCTTCTGTCCAAGATCCCATAAGTCGGCATCTGATGATTCATGAGTTATGCACAAAGAGTAATGCTTTAGGAACATTTCAGAAAGCTGGTGGAAGCTGTCGTTTGAGCCTCGAGAACCAGGTGAGGGCCATCCCAATGAGGTTTTCCACGAAATATTAACAATATGTGGGGTCCCTCTCTTCGTTTATGAATTGGTTCCGACCCATAGCTTTCATGAACGTTGCATGTATTGGCTAGGATTGGTCATTTCTTCATAGGTCAAAAACTTGACCTTTTCGACACGCGGAATGCTTGCATCATTATTCGAGCCGTGAAAAGTGTCTGTTAAGATTGTTCTAACATGCGATCGAGCTCCAGTGCCAATTTTGCTACCCGATGGACATTAGAGCTAAGCTCCTGTATATGAATTAGTATGGTCGTGAGCTGATCGTTCGATATTGCCGCCGGGTTGATCGGAGTAGATGTGATGCCTATCGGGTTGATTGCCGAGCCCATGGCGTCTTAGGTACTTCGGGAAAGAGGCGCCTGTTAATGGATGGTATTTGCTCCGGGGTCTACTCCGCTGTAGGTACACTTCAGCGTCCGAGCAAGTTGTATTGGAGCAATGCTTGTTTATTGGCGATTATGGTGATACGCACGTTCACAGCCCTGTCCATCCTTTCCACTCAATCCATGAGCATATATAGTATTCGCGGTATTCGCTACGCATGCTGCCCCTTCCAGTGCCACCTTGTCGGCTGAGTGTCTAGTGGTACTCATAGTTGTTATTGAAGGATGTTTTGGTTAATCCTGATTCAATTCTCAGATTCAGATTATCCTAAACATGCTGATCTAGGTTCTTCTTGAATAGAAACAACAATGGATCTCACCTTTTACCTGTTAATTGCAGCGGAAGGAGAGAACAGGTCAGAGATCAGAGAAACACCGAGAGATGAATCCTCCAAAGGCTCACACACGCGATCACAGAAAACGGCTGCTAGACCGAGCTGATGGGAGGCGCAGGGAGAGAGAGATTTCGGCGCTGAGGGGTTAGGGTTAGAGAGAAAGAGATTTGGGTTTTAGTTTATAAAACCCTTCTCTTTCCCTTTTGGGCTTTTGGGCCCAAATACCAATCTGATTAAATCCCTTGGATTTAATCAGACCCATTTATCTCTCTCTAAGTACGACAAATGCCTGGCACTTTTACCGTACTTCTGCTAAGCCGTTCCTACACATTTTCCTGTTAGCTTAGGCGTGTGACCCATATGGGATCATATAATAAAGGCAATAAGTCCAAGACTTATAGATCATGAGCGGACTCTAGCAAGCCATCATGACCCCCAGTATTATATGACTTATGTCTGATCATTGACATACTCTTACTTTCTAGAGACAGTACCGAGATTACTGGACACAATTCCAACAATCTCCCACTTGTACCGGAATCTCTGTATTCATAATCCTTTTGTCTCAATATCTCGATTAGTCATAAGGCAAGATTAGTGTCATCCTTATAAAGCCTAATCTTGTTCATCGGACTCTGATTTGATACTGACAATCCAAACGACTCGGGAAAGTCCGTTTGAGCATGGCCATGCATTTTCCAGTATTCAAATCTCCGATTGGCCTAGAGATATTCACTCCATTTATATTGGAGGGACAAATCCCGTCTTGTTCCATCACTGTAAACTACTCATTTCATAATGTACCCAAACAAGGTCCTTATAACTGTCGCAGAACGACAGCGTTAGACAATGATCAAAGTGCATCAGTCTATGTGCAGTCACATGCATGCGAACTCAGGTCTAAGGACTATACTCTATAGTCGTAGTAAGAATCTCTTATGACACAGATATAAATATCCTGAAGAGTTCTTATAAGCGGGTCTTGTCCGGTCGTATGTTCCCAACATACACCTATGTACTGACTTTGATGCCGCGCATCTATGACACACTGAGACTTTGTCATAAGTCACATACCAATCCAGTCTCACACGGTTGTTGGAGTTCCAATTTCAACAACCTTCGACTAGGGACAGGATGATATAATCCATCTTTCAAATATAGGGTCTCATGATCAAGCTAAATGACTTTGATGACTCAAGATCAAGTCACTTACTTCGATGACCTATAAAATGGTTTATATCACTTTGGAACGATTATTTCATCACAGTTAAAATAATCTTGAAATAATAATTTCATTAAACATAAGAATGTTTTACAAGAACATGTCAAATAACTAAATAAAAGCCCTCAAACTCCCACTCAAATTTAGATTACATTTCAATGTCTCTAATGCCTACAGCTTCAGTCAGAAACTCGAGCTTAGGCCTTGGGAGTGGCTTTGTCAACGGATCAGCGACGTTATCATCTGTCTGAACTCGGCTGATCTTGAATTCCTTTCTATTAATGATGTCACGTATCAAGTGAAATCTTCTTAGAACATGCTTGGATTTCTGGTGTGATCTTGGTTCCTTTGCCTGAGCAATAGCACCATTGTTATCACAAAATAGTGCCAGAGGCTCAGCCGCATCTGGTATCACACCTAGTTCAATAATGAACTTTCGTATCCAAACAGCTTCCTTCGCTGCTTCTGAGGCGGCGATATATTCAGCTTCTGTAGTGGAATCAGCAACGGTGTCTTGCTTGGAGCTTCTCCAACTGATTGCACCGCCATTCAGACAAAAGATATAACCGGACTGTGACCGGAAATCATCTTGGTCTGTCTGGAAACTTGCGTCCGTGAATCCACTGACTTTAAGCACATCACTTCCACCGTACACCAAGAACTTATCCTTAGTATGTCTTAGATACTTCAAGATATTCTTTACGGCAATCCAATGGTTTTCACCTGGATTTGACTGGTATCTACTCGTCATGCTCAATGCATAAGCAACATCAGGACGAGTACAGATCATGGCATACATGACAGATCCTATTGCAGATGCATAAGGAATATTCTTCATGCGCTCAAGCTCAGCAGCCGTCGTAGGGCTCTGCTTCTTGCTTAGCGTTGTGCCATGTACCATTGGCGTGAAGCCCTTCTTGGAATCTTTCATGCTGAATCTTTGTAGGACTTTGTCAATGTATGAGTCTTGACACAAGCCTATCAGCCTTCTAGATCTATCCCGGTAGATCCTGATTCCAAGAACGTATGCGGCTTCACCCATGTCTTTCATGGAAAAACAACTTCCAAGCCAGTCCTTTACAGACTTCAGCATTGGAATGTCGTTTCCGAGAAGCAGTATGTCATCGACATACAGAATAAGAAATACTATCTTGCTCCCACTAGTTTTCTTATACACGCATTGTTCTTCTTCGTTTCTGATGAAGTCAAATTGCTTGATCGCTTCATCAAAACGAAGATTCCAGCTCCTCGATGCTTGCTTCAATCCATAAATGGATTTATGAAGCTTGCATACTTTCCCAGCATTCTTTGGATCTATGTAACCGTCAGGTTGCGTCATATACACATCCTCTTCCAGAATACCATTCAGGAAGGCGGTTTTCACGTCCATCTGCCAAATTTCATAATCATGAAAAGCTGCAGTTGCTAGTAGAATCCGAATAGATTTCATCATAGCCACTAGTGAATAGGTTTCATCGTAATCCACACCGTGAACTTGTCTGAAACCTTTTGCCACCAACCTGGCTTTATAAATCTGGACATTTCCATCCACGTCAATCTTCTTCTTGAAGATCCATTTGCACTCGATGGCTTTTACACCAGCGGGTAAGTCAACCAACGAAAACACTTGGTTGACCGACATGGAGTCCATTTCGGAATCAGTGGCCTTGCGCCACTTCGAGGAATCTGGGCCCATCATGGCTTGATTGAAGTTCGATGGTTCATCACCATCAATGATCAGAAGATCATGACAGTCAGTCACGAGGAATCCTTGATATCTCTCGGGTTCGTGACGGATCCTCCCGGATCTTCGAACTTCAGGTACTACAGGTTCAGGCTCTACAATTTCTTGTAGGTCCTCCTGCTGCTCTTCCTCATTAGGTTGAGCAGTATCCTGTTCATCTTGAATTTCTTCAAGCAGTACCTTACTCCCACTGTCTTTCTTAGAGAGAAACTCTCTCTCAAGAAAGTTACAATCCCGGGCAACAAAGATCTTGTTCTCGGAACGTAGATAGAAGTAATAAGCCTTGGTTTCCTTCGGATAACCAATGAAGTAGCATTTATCAGACTTTGGTGTAAGCTTGTCTGAGATTAATCTCTTGACATAGGCTTCACAACCCCAAATTCTAAGATAAGACAGTACTGGAGCCACTCCAGTCCATAATTCATATGGTGTCTTTGCTACTGCTTTTGATGGCGCTCTATTTAGAGTGAACACTGCTGTTAGCAGAGCATATCCCCAAAGGGATATTGGAAGGTCTGTGTGACTCATCATAGATCGAACCATATCCAATAAGGTCCGATTTCTCCTCTCAGACACACCATTCCATTGAGGTGTTCCGGGAGGAGTGAGTTGGGATACGATCCCACACTCCCTTAGATGATCACTGAATTCTTGGCTTAAGTATTCTCCTCCTCGGTCGGACCGAAGAGCCTTAATGCTTTTGCCAAGTTGGTTATGTACTTCATTTTGGAATTCTCTGAACTTCTCAAAAGATTCAGACTTATGTTTCATCAAATAAACATATCCATACCTACTGAAATCATCAGTGAAGGTAATGAAGTACTGATAGTTTCCTCTTGCATTTGTGGACATTGGGCCACACACATCAGTGTGTATCAGGCCCAATAAGTCACTGGCCCTCTCGTTAGGTTTATTAAAGGGGGCCCGTGTCATTTTGCCCATCATGCAGGATTCGCATTTCTCACATGACTCAAAGTCAAATGAGCCAAGAAGTCCATTCGAATGGAGCCTCTTGATGCGTTTCTCGCTGATGTGCCCTAAACGACAATGCCATAGAAACGTTCGGTTCTCCTCATTAGGTTTGAACCGTTTGGTATTAATGTTATAAATTGGCGCGGATTGATCGAGTATGTAAAGCCCATTCGTAAGAGGGGCAGAACCATAGAACAAATTGTTGCGATTGAAGGAACATAATTTATTCTTAACTGAAAAATCATAACCTTCCAAATCCAACAAAGAAATTGAAATAATATTTCTGCTTATAGCAGGTACAAAATAACAATTATTGAGTTCTAAAATCAATCCCGAAGGTAAAGACAACAAGTATGTGCCTACAGCTAGTGCTGGAACTTTCGCTCCATTCCCAACTCGTAGCTCCACTTGTCCTTGCTTCAGCCTTCTACTGTTGCTGAGTGCCTGCATATTAGTACAAATATGAGCCCCACAACCAGTATCCATAATCCATGAGGTATTATCAGAAGTAGTTGTATTAACTTCTATAACAAAAATACCTGTCGAAGAAGTCTCGAGAGTCTTCTTCTTCAATTCCTTTAGACCTTCTTGGAATTTCTTACATTCTCTCCTCCAATGCCCTGGTTCTTTACAGAACCTGCATATGTCAGTTGGCCCAGCCTTGGACTTGGGCTTGGGCTTTGGCGTGTCCTTGTCCGCGACTTGGACAGCCTTGGCCTTTCCCTTATCCTTAGCAGAGGATTTCTTAAACCCCTTGCCCTTTTGCACCATAAGCACATTGGGGTCCTTGGCGGTTTTCCTCAAGTTGGGCTCTGCAGTCTTGAGCATTCCGTGAAGCTCAGGTAATGTCTTACTCAAGCCATGCATGTTAAAGTTCAGAATGAACTGATCATAGCTTGCAGGTAATGACTGCAGAATGATGTCGCAGGCAAGTTCTTGGCTGATAGGACAGTCGAGTTTCTGAAGATGATCGAGATAACCCATCATCTTCAAGACATGAGGACTCACTGCCGCATTCGCAGCCAACTTACAGTCTAAGAGGTTCTTAACAGTTTGAAACCTCTCAGTCCTTGCTTGCTCCTGAAAAAGCGATTTCAGGCTTGCCATTATCTCAATTGGTGACAATACACTCTCGAACTGCATTTGCAGCTCACCAGTCATTGTCGCCAACATAAGGCAATACACATCATTTTCATCTGACGAATGCTTTTCCCAAGCATTATGCAGAGTCCTGGCGGCATTGTTAGCAGGCCTCTCGGGGAGAGGATCACGAAGGACATAATCCTTCTTCTCCTGCTTGAGGACCAGCCTCAAGTTCCTTGACCACGTCAGGAAGTTCGTTCCAGTCAGCTTCTCCTTCTCGAGAACAGACCGGATTGAGAATGTGTTTTGTGTGCTTGTAGTAGTCATAGCTGAAATATATAAGATAAAAGGTTATTAGTTAATATGTTCAATATGATTAATCTTATATTATACTTAATATGATCAATCATGCATTATATTCAATAACCTAAGTTACCCTCAATAGAATATAATGATTCCAAGATCCACATATAACTAAGATCAAAGTGGGCCACTGGCCGTCACCCAACCTTAGCTTATATCGGTAAGCCCTATGTCGGCTAATTATATCCGTGATATAACTCTTGGTTGTGAATCTGGGCCCGAGGCCCAATTCACTCTGATGTCTCAAGGCCCGGGACTCCCGATGGCCTAGTCAAGAAAACCAGACTATACAGTCATGTAATCATTAATGTCTGGGACTCCCAATGACATTTATAAATCACAAACCGTCTTATCCACGCAAAAGTAGACACCCTCACACTGTAAGGCCATGAATACAATTGAATGGGCTTCGACAGCTGACATAGCCTGGACAAGACATCCAACGCTTGATATTATATGAGGTTCGTAGGTTTAATTTAAAATCATTCCCAAAATAGAAGATTACTATTTCGGGAAACTTTCTATTTTTTGGAAACCTACTATTTTTGGAAACTTTCTAAAATTGGAAACTTTCTAAAACCGGAAACTTTCTAACTTTAGAAATTTCTTAAAAATCCAAAACCCGCAAATCTAGAAACTTCTATTTTAAGAAACTTTCTAATTTCAAAATTTCGGAAACTTTAATTTAAAATCGGCTTTATAATTTTATAAAATAAATTTTAAATTAATCTGAAGAAAAGACTCAAATAATTGGCCCAATTGTTTCAACTTCTTGGCCCGAGGCCCAAGAATTGGTCCATGTCCAAGACATGACCCAATTGTCCAATTAAATGACATAACCGGTCTGGTTCATTAAAATTGGTCTAACCAAATTTTAATTACTACGATGACCACAATTGTCAACCGGTTATTTACTAAACCGGATTTTCTCAATTTATTTGGTCCAACCAAATCAAATTAGAAAATCCTGGTTTAGGCACAAAATCCAATAATTCTTTCGACATTGGATTTCTTATCCCGGTTTAACCAGACTTAATAAATTTATTAAATCTGTTTATTAAACCATAACGAATAATTTTTAATTAAGTTTTTAAACCGAACCGAACCGAATTGGTCACGAACCGAACCGAATTGGTCACGGCCGTGACCTAGCTCCTCGATCATGATCGACCAGCCGTAAAACGTGCGATCCAAGATCCACGATCGGGATGGCCGATCCTCACGCGATCGTCACGCGAGCTGGACGGGACGGTGTGCCGGGTCGAGAGCGAGAGAGACGGGACGATCGACGAGCACAAGTCGTGCGATCATGACGCGATCGCTGTCGATCGGTCGACTCAACTCTCGCGGTCGGTCGGGACGTGAACGGATTCGATCCATGCGATCGTACCGATCGGATCCTTGCGATCGATCTCGGCCGATCCATGCGATCGTGCTTGCGCCATCTCGCCGACCGTTCCAACGCAATCCAAATCATATAGTTTGGGTTTTGCGATTTCATTAGTTTAGGTTTTCAATTCTTGTTGCTTAAGTGATTTCTCTTATCAGTAGTTGATTCAAAACACTTTTAAACAAGAAAAACAATCCTAAACATGGATCTAAACAAGAAAAACCAGAACCTGAATCTAAACTTTCAATTCTTGTTGCTCTGATACCACTGAAGGATGTTTTGGTTAATCCTGATTCAATTCTCAGATTCAGATTATCCTAAACATGCTGATCTAGGTTCTTCTTGAATAGAAACAACAATGGATCTCACCTTTTACCTGTTAATTGCAGCGGAAGGAGAGAACAGGTCAGAGATCAGAGAAACACCGAGAGATGAATCCTCCAAAGGCTCACACACGCGATCACAGAAAACGGCTGCTAGACCGAGCTGATGGGAGGCGCAGGGAGAGAGAGATTTCGGCACTGAGGGGCTAGGGTTAGAGAGAAAGAGATTTGAGTTTTAGTTTATAAAACCCTTCTCTTTCCCTTTTGGGCTTTTGGGCCCAAATACCAATCTGATTAAATCCCTTGGATTTAATCAGACCCATTTATCTCTCTCTAAGTACGACAAATGCCTGGCACTTTTACCGTACTTCTGCTAAGCCGTTCCTACACATTTTCCTGTTAGCTTAGGCGTGTGACCCATATGGGATCATATAATAAAGGCAATAAGTCCAAGACTTATAGATCATGAGCGGACTCTAGCAAGCCATCATGACCCCCAGTATTATATGACTTATGTCTGATCATTGACATACTCTTACTTTCTAGAGACAGTACCGAGATTACTGGACACAATTCCAACAGTTATTTGAGTTGATCCTGCAGCGGGTGCGGTTGGGGCGTTCAGGTTTCCCATGGATGCCACGTTATCTTACGGTTCTGAAGTTGTTGACTTGTTGCGGACTACATCACCTTGTTGGGACGGACTGGACTGGGTCCGTTCTCCTCCTCCTGCGTTGTTGGCGTTGGTGATGTCGCTTGTATTGCTCGATCCTCCTATCCCTTGTGACGAGAGTGGTGTTTCTGACATTCACGATCTTCCCTTTTGATTGATCGAATATATCTAAAGTCCCCACAGATGGCGCCAATTGTTGATTCAGAGAATCACATCGATCAATTCAATAAACTGATTTAAGATTTAGAGACTTTGATAATAAGAATCAAAGAACTAAAAGGCAATACCTAGAAGTGACAGGAAAATCTTGTCCTTATTGATGAGGAGCCTAAATCGAATCAATGGCGAGCTCTAAGGTTTGAGTACAATGTGGTGATTGGCTTTGATGATTTAATCCCCAAATCCTTAAGAAAAGATTTGATCCATACCAACTCGTTTGCTAACTTCCTCATTGCTCTATATTCAGCTTCAGCACTTAAGCATGAGACTACCTTCTGCTTCTTGCTCTTCCAAGTAACCAGATTACCCCCAATGAAGGTGCAATAACCTGTGGTAGACCTCCTGTCCACTCTATCTCCTTCCCAATCAGCATCACAATACCCAACTACTTCTGAGCTTACATTGCATCCCATCCAAATGCCTTGACCAGGAGCTCCATTCAGGTACTTCAGTATCCTTTCAACCATGTTCCAGTGATGCATCTTGGGAGATTGCATATGCTGGCTCACCTGGTTTACTGCAAAACAAATTTCAGGTCTGGTTATGGTTAAGTAGATTAGCTTACCAACCATTCTTCTATATTGTGTGATGTCCTCAAATGGTCTATCTTAAATCTCCCCATCTCTTATGACTTTGCAGCCTTCTTCAAGAGGTGTTTTAGCCGGTTTGGACTCTAGATTTCCTGCTTCAGAAAACATATCAAGTGTGTACTTCCTTTGAGATAAGAAGAGTCCCTCTTTGGATCGACACACTTCTATCCCAAGGAAGTACTTTAGCGCACCAAGGTCTTTTATATCAAAAACAGATTTAAGATAAGCCTTAGTGTCTTGTATACCTGCCTTGTCACTTCCTGATATGATTATGTCATCAACATAGACAAGAATGACAATAATAACTTCTTGACTTTGAAGGGTGAATAAGGTATGATCTGCCTCATACTTCTTAAATCCTCTTTCCATGAGAGTTAAGTTCAGCTTGTGATACCAAGCTCTAGGTGATTATTTCAGTCCATAGATAGCCTTCTTGAGCCTAAGCACCTTCTCTGGTGTAACCATGTCTTCAAGACCAGAAGGTGGTGTCATGTACACCTCATCTTCAAGCTCACCTTGAAGGAATGCATTCTTGACATCCATTTGCCATAGATCCTAATCAAGGTTTGTTGCCAAAGACATGATGATCCTAACCATATGGAGCTTAGCTACTGGTGCAAAAAGTATCCAAGTAGTCCTTCCCATAGTTTGAGTCAAAACTTCTTGCAACCAGCCTTGCTTTGTATCTTTCAATCTCCCCATTACTTCTGTACTTGATGGTGAATACTCATTTAGAACTCACAGCTTTCTTTCCCTTATGTAGTCCTGCCTCATACCAAGTCTTAATGTGTTCCATTGCCTTGGTTCTTCATTCATAGCTTTCATCCACCCTTTGTCTCCCTTAGCTTCTTCATAAGTTGTTGGTACTTGTCCTTGATCCAACTGCCCAATGAACACTTGATGTTCCAAAAGTGAATGAAAGAGTAGGATGAGCCACTGCATTGCTATTGAAGTAGACCCTTGTGTTCTTCCATTCTGAAGGATCCTTCTTCACTCTTGTGGTTCTTATTAGCACTTGAACTTGCTGATCAGACTCTCTATCCTGATGATCAGACCCTACACTCCCATTATCTTCTCCTTGATGTTCTTCTACACCATCTTGATCATGGATAGAATCAGATTGCTGCGGTTCTGATTCATGTGTGTCCCCCTCATGATCAAGATGGTTATCATGATCAACTTCTGAGGATGCTTCAACCACAGGAGGTGTATGAACCGGTCTTGCACTCTCTTTTGGTTGACAGATCCCAAGGCTTTCCATAATAAGCCTCAGATTTGTGGCACAGTCTGATGGAGAGTTTGGAAGATCTTTCAAGTTATCCCAATTCTTCTCCACATAAAAACCCTTTATCTCCATGAACTTAACATCCCTTGAGATCAAAACCTTCCTAGTTTCAGTCACATAGCACTTGTATCCTTTTTGTGTTGTGGAGTATCCAATGAACATAGCTTTGGTGCTCTTAGCATCCAGCTTGTCTCATTGTTCTCCTGTGATTAACACAAAACAAATGCACCCAAACACACATAAGTAATAAACTTATGGATTGGTTTGATTTAATACCTGAAATGGTGATTGATCATGGAGAACTTTTATTGGAGTTCTATTGATCAAGTAGCAGGCTGTCATGACTGCATCTCCCCAAAAACCTTTTGGAACATTCCTATAGAACATCATAGACCTTGCCACCTCCATCAAGTGCCTATTCTTTCTCTCAGCCACCCCATTTTGTTGAGGAGTGTAAGGACAGCTTGTTTGGTGAATGATTCCATGCTTAGATAGTTGTTGTTTGAATGCATGGCTAGTGTACTCTCCACCATTATCTGATCTAAAATTTTTTATCTTAGCATTGAAATGGTTAGTAACATGATTTTGAAAGTTTATGAATGCTTCTAAAACTCTATCCTTAGTTTGAATCAATGTTATCCAAGTGTATTTAGATTTCTCATCATTGGATGTCACAAATTATTAGTGGTTTTCTCTAGACACACAAGGGGCAGTCCAAACATCAGAATGAACAAGATCAAAACATTACTCATAGATAGTTTTAGAAGTAGGAAAGAAAGACTTGCAATGTTTTTCAAGAATGCAAGCCTCACAATCATCATTTTTGAAAGAAAAAGAAGGTAATAAGAGTCCTAAAGCACGAGAGTGTGGATGTCCTAGTCTAGCATGCCAAACAGAATCATCAACACCAACAGAAATAGAGAAAGCAGTAGATAATTCAGAAGATGGGTTGGTGTCTTCAATCATATAAAGCTCATCCTTTGTCACACTTTTCCCAAGCAACTTACTTGTCTCAATATCCTGAAATACAACATCATTAGGACTAAAAATAACATTGCAATTAAGATCAGTAGCTACTCTTTTCACAGGTAACAAGTTGGATGTGAATCTAGGCATATAGAAAGCTTTGGATTCTTTGTTAAACAACTTAAGGTTTCCTATGCCTTGAATTGGAATCCTATCACCATTTGCAATCACTACATTACCAGAGCAGGTTTAACATGATCAATGAACTTAGAGTCACTTATCAGGTGGTGAGAGGCTCCTGAATCAACAATCAATGGTATGTTTCTACTTGAAGCAAAGAGAGGGTTACCAAGGATCATACCAGAGTTCTCCTTGAGAGCTTTGATAAGCGCTTCAAGGTCAGACCTTCTTACCACATCATTCTGAATAGCCATGGTAGAGGCTTGATGAACCACCATTGCCTTACCTTCCTCACCAGACCGCATGTAGGATGAGCTAGGTTCAGCTGCTCCATTGGAGAAGTTGGGTCTTTGATCCTTGAACCGGTTTTGGAAGGATGCTGGTCTGAGGTGTGGGTGAAGGCGCCAACACTTCTCCTTTAGATGTGCACTCCTCTTGCAATAAACACACACCAAGGGTCCTCTCCTATCACCACCATAGTTCTGCCTCTCATCAGGTTTGAACACCCCTTTGTTGGCAGTCACAAGCTCACCTTTCCCACTGAACAAGCCAAAGGAACCTTGTTCCTTTTGAATCTGTCCACACACATCATCCAAGGAAGGGAGTGTATCTGCCCTTAGGATGTGCTTAATCAGGCTGGTGTATGATGGGTTCAAGGCCAGTAGGAGAGCAAAGACCTTATCCTGCTCTCTCCTTTCATTCAGAACCATAGGATCATTACTTGGTGGCCTTAGCATCTCCAACTCTGCCCATAATGATATGAACTTCCCAAAATGAGCTTTGAACTCCATGTCTTCTTGTTGGAGGTTGTTGATGGCTAGATTGCTTCAAACACCTAAGGTTGGACATTTTACCATAAACCTTTTCAAGAGTGTCCCACATCTCCTTTGAAGACACGCAGTAGGAGTAAGCCTCCAAGAGATGCTGGTCAAGAGATCTTTGGAGTATGGATAGCACATTATGATCTCCTTGTATTCATGCTTCTTCATCAGCAGCAACCATGTCTATACCTCCTTGAACTTGAACTTGAGGAAGAGGAGCTTCACTGCTGAGTACATATTTCCACAGCCCACGGTCTCCTAGGGCAGACTTCACCATTCTTGCCTAAACCAAGTAATTAGCACCCTTAAGGATGACAAGAATCACAACTCTTGAGTTCTCCATTGTTAAACAGATTAAGAATAGATGGAGGGAGTTTCATGTTTAAAAGAAATGAAGGACAAAGCTTCTTTGGACTGAGAAAGAGGAACTGAAGATACAGAACTAGAATAGAGACCAAAGACAAAGATAAGAGTCCAATCGCTTCAAAACAGAACAAGAGCTTAAAGTGTTTCAAGAACAGAACAAGAACAATATTTGAGGGTTTAGAACCAGATATTTGCCGAAGTAAAAGAGGTACAGGAGCTTAATTCTCTGATACCATGTTATAATATTAAGTTTAGAATGAGAGAATGGAAGCAAACACACAAGAAAACGATTAGGGTTCTTATGAGCCATTAGAGAGAGAGTTGAGAGTGGCGGCTCTTGGGAAGAATAAATCCCAATATGTATTCATCATAAGTGTTACAAGATTTTATATAAGCTATAAAATTAGGGCTACTTGAGAATAAATAAAGAATAATAGGTATAAGACAAAAGGAACTCGGTAGAGGAGAGAGAGGAGGTAACGATCCCTATGGACAGTGACATGTCCTTCCTTGGTTCCATACTAATAGTGATTGGTCTCTACACGGTTCAGGAGCTTGGGATTGATGATCTGAACCTTATGACCTTCCTTAAATAGTTGTGGACCGAGATAAGAAAGATACCAAGATGCTTCGAGTGATAAACAATAACTTTGCACATTGATTCCACTCGGTATCATTATCACAGAATGCACAAAATATGCACATTGTTGAGTTGGGTATTCTATGATCTCTATTTCAATATAAGTAACTTACGAATCAAACGGTGTTGTTGTTTTACTTATAGCTTCCTTCTGTTGCTCTTGGTGGACGACAACACTGAAAAGTATCTGGGCTGCTTGTGCTTGCGCATTAAAAGATTAGCTGTCAGGCTTACGACTCCATAAGGATTTACTCGTCCATCCTTCTCAGTGGCATGTGACAATTACATACAGTAAGAGAAAAACAATTAAATAAAGAACGCGAGATGACATTATAAACATGGATTGTGAAAAATATTACTTTACCTGGGGAAAGATGTTGTTATGGTCAACTGTTGATATCTCACGAGGTCGTAGTTCTTTGCAGTGCTTTTGCAGTCCTTTGTGATGCTAACCATGCCTTTCATACGTCGTTGATAGATCTCCTCAAAAAATGTTTTAGAAGAAAGTTATGAATTGTTTGGAAATGCCTAAAATGATACAAAAAATATCTTGTAAGTGCTCAGACACTCGAACTTAGCAGAACACATTAATGAGTTAAGCAAAAATTGGTGTCTTCAGTTGCGTGCTAACTATAAGATTAACATCCTAACAATCAGACTCTAACACCTCAAACTCTCATTAAAAAAACAACCAACTTACCAAGACTGTGGAATATTGGAGTCGTTTACAACCTATAGAACCAAAATTAATTGTAAACAAATAATCAAATTCAGAGCTTATCCCGTTTCAAAAGCAGAAGCAAACTAACGATATAGCTACTTGTACCCGTAGGAATTGATTCACGGAGGGTTTCATGATTGAGATATTCAAGGAAGATTTTTGAGAGAGTCGATAGGATTTTGGCCAAACTTAGCTATGAAATGGAAAGCTTCGAATAAGAGATTCGAAGAAGAGATATCAGTTTGAGATGGTGGGCGTAGAAGAGGATTCGTAGAGAGATTAGAGAGATGATGCGAAGGAGATTTCTGAAAAGGGAGTTGAACAAAATTAAATCATGGTTTGACGTATTTGATGATTTCTCGGCACTTTGTCGAAAATTCTTGGGTATAGGTGGGTAATTGAAATGTTTTGGGGTATAATATTGAGTTTAGGTTTCCCGGATTAATTTGGAAAATATTTTGAATTTTTACCCACTTTTAGGCGTAACGTAGTCGTAATATATTCCTTTTTTCTTGACTCTCTTTTAAAAATTTAACTAATCTAATTTACTTTAGTAAAATCAGAACAAGTTTGCTCACAATATAAAGAACGATTGAAGACAGGTTTTATAAAAGAAAATTTGTGTTTTAAATTCTTTGAAATTGTTTTGCAATTTTGGTAACACTCAAATTAAAAATAGTACACAGCAAATTTAAAAAAATAGCTCTCGGACTAGAATGTTAAAGCACTGACGAAACTTTAGATTTTAAGGGTTTAGGATTTCTTTTGGAGTGAACAAAACTCTATACCCTAAAAAAGAAACCGCAAAACCTTATTATGAGGTTTCATTGTAGGGCATCTCCATCCCACCCGCAAATCCTCAAAAAAAAAATTAGGTTTTGAATGGTGAAACCTCAAATTTGAAGTATGGGAAACCTCAAATTTGAGGTTTCAAGGTGTTTTTCTCGAAAAGAAAACCTCAAACATAAATCTCAAATCAGTTTAAAAGTTTGCGTTTTTATATCACAAAACTTTTACATAACTATAAAACATACATTAAAATATTATAAATAAATATTAATTCATAAAATATTTCATTATAACATTATATTACATAAAATAATAACATTCAAATTACACTTAATACTACAACTAAAATTATTCAACAAACGTATTTACGTGATACTTCCAAATACGATCAATCAATGCATTTTGAAGTGATAAAAGTACTTCTTTGTTTTTATCTTAAGATTGATAAATATATATATACAGTATCTAAGTTAAAAATTGTTTACGGGTCAAAACTAATGAAATATTTAATTATAGGGACTAGATTGCAAAAGAAAAGATGAAACCGCTAATTTGAGGTTTTGAAGTTTCTTTTGGAATGAGCCAAACCTCAAAATGAGGTTTTGAGGTTTCTTTTGGAGATGCTAAAACCTAAAATTTGAGGTTTCGTCTTTTCTTTTACATCAAATGATCTTAATCAACATATATAGCGAGATGAAGTGGTTGGTGTGAAATGTTTTTACTAGTTCTCTGATGGTTTGAGAAATTAAATTATGATTTTATGAATCTTTCTAGATATCAGATTTTTTTTTTGAGTATACACGAACTTATCATGTTCAGGAAATTTAATAATATCGGTTGAGAGGAACATTGAATATTCTTCTTGTCTCTCATTTAATGTGTAAGCAATAAGCACTAGCCTACCAAATGAAACGTTCAAAACAAGATTGGAGGGTGGCTGCAGCATAAACGTCCCGCCGAAACAGAGGAACTCTGCAAAAGCCTGCAAGAGAACAAAAGACAAAACCACTGCACAGTTCTATGTCTCTGAGGCTATGCCAAAGCAAACGAAAAACCAGTATACGATTCAAGGGCTCAAGGGCTACACCAGAACAAAAGACAAAACCAATGTAGGTTTGTATAATTTTTAACCAAGATATTTAACCAGGATATTTAACCATGATTAATTGATTTGATTGGGGTCGCGAAGATACACACTCCACGTAACGTATGTCTCTCTCACTCTCTTTCTCTGGTTTGAAGCGACGCTCGAGGCACATTATTAAAACCCTCATTTCTCTTAACCTTCTTTAATTCAAGTCCTTTGTTTGGTGAGGGGAAGTTATTTCATCGTAATAATCTTCTTCCTGACTAACATTTCTCCCACTATCATTTTCTCTGAAACAGAACCAAAACACAATGGTCAAAAACGGGCATACGCATCGGTGGGACACCATGAGGGGGCAGCGGAGGTGGTGGAGGTGGTGGTTCAGCGGCATGAGCTGCAGCTATACTGGAATCTGAAGTTGTCCATGTCCAAACATCTCTCTGAGTGAGTCCATCACTATAGATCTCAACATTGCAGGGTTTAGTCCCTAAACTGGCATCTGACCCCCATTGTGGGTGCTTTGCTCTGTGTTTGTTGTAAGCTCAATACTCTCAGCTTCATTTTGTCCTTGAAGTCCACGTCCCCTTCTTGCATGTGCTCCTCCACGAACCATTCTGTGAAGACAACTAAAGATGACGATATCCTAAAAGAAACACAACTTCACGAACTTAATTACTCAAGTGTGGTATTGCCGGTGCTCTTTTACTTTATAAAAATCCCTTTCCCAAAATTTTTAAATACTTCAAATATATATATAGGTGACACTCCTTGTTAGAATCGGAGTGGCCTTTAACCTAGTCTCTGATACCACTTTGTGACGCTCGTCCCGCTTACTTGGCGGAGATGGCAAATCATCTAGAAACTTTAGAATTATTTTTATAATTAACGTAAACAACGGTGACGAAAAACTTGAAGGGACGAGGGATAAAATGTGACACACGCTGTGTTCGGTGTGGAGCAGAGGAGGAATCGATAAATCATGTATTATTTGAATGTCCACCAGCGATTCAAACTTGGGCACTGTCTCGAATTCCAACAAATCCAGAGTTTTTCCCAACAACATCTCTCTACACGAATATGGATTATCTTTTTTGGAGATTACCTTCGGATGATAAGATGGATATATATCCTTGGTTAATATGGTATATTTGGAAGAGCAGGAGCGATATGGTGTATAGTCATATCGATCAGAGCCCTCAGGAAACATTGCGATTGGCAGAAACAAAATTAGTAACATGGGGAGATGCACAGTTAAATGAGGTGAAAGAAGCAGGGATAGGAACATGGGGAGGAAGAAATCCCGCTAATGAATTGATACTCAATGGTCAATGGTGTTTTGTGGATGGATCTTGGAAGTAAGGTGATCAATTTTCAGGTCAAGGATGGTATATCTGTTATGAGAGAGACGAGAATGTTTTGATGGGGGCAATGAATATCAAAGCTAGCTTATCCCCACTCCATGCAGAATTCGAAGCCCTTGTGTGGGCTATGGAATGTATGAAGTTTCATCAATATACTCACATCACATTCGCAACGGACTGTTCATAATTGGTGAAGATAGTGTCGGAACCAGAAGAATGACCAGCTTTCTCAATCCACTTAGAAGAGTTCAAAGGAAGAAAGGAGTTCTTCACAACATTTGAGCTCATCCATGTACCGCGCATAAGGAATTTGATGACAGACAGACTAGCACAAAGTGCTCGCCTCAGACCGTCATATACAATCCACGTTGGACCGGAGCCGCCAATTTGGATAAGTGATAGATAGGTTTTTTTAGTGTATCTTGTTGACAAAAAAAAAAATTAACGTAAACAAAAAATTATTTAGATAAGTCTCAAATCATTTAATATAACATAATTCGTTTCAGTCCACTCTTTCAAATACACACCAATGTTTTCAAATATATAAATAGTCTTTCAAAAATATTACACACAATCTCCAGTAAAATGAGCATCCGAGCAAATAGCACCTTGGGCCGCTTAACCGTAATTTCTCTAACACCTGAAATGGGTGAAGTAGGGGGGCTGAGTAACAAGTTACCCAGTGTTAATGTTATCTAATGAACCCAAATACTCGGAAAAAAATAGGCACTTATACACATTAAACCAAGAAATAGATCATACTTCACTCAAATTAATTACTATCAATCATGACATTCATACTTAAATTTCACAACACAATCACTTATTCATACTTTACACATTTTACAACATAATCACTTATTCATACTTTACACCTTTCACATTATTAACTTAATATTTCACTTCTTTACTTAAATTTTTAACTTCTTTACTTCATTTTTCATATTCTTTCATTCTTTACTTACGGCATACCCAACCCCTTCCAAGCATTTTGGGGATGGACCTTCCTGTCATCGGCTCTCTACGGCCTATTGGACTACAACGGGCTAACATACGCGCTCGTCGGCAGTCCAACAAAAGAAGTTCTGCAACGGGCTAACAGACGCGATCGTCCGTAGAACTGAGGTCATGGCATGGACTACAATGGGCTTACATACGCGAGTTTGTAGTCCAACAAACAAAGTTCTGCTATGGGCTAACATACGCGATCGTCCGCAGAACTATCATTAACTTTTACCATACTTTACTATCATTAACTTTTACCATACTTTACTATCATTAACTTTTATCATATCTTAATATCATTAAATTTTACCATAACTTACTATCATTAACTTTTACGATAATTTTTCTACTTAGCATCAGACAACGTAATCAAGCAATTCTTATTTCAAGACATAGCATGTATAAACACATGTTGCTAAACTAGTATTGAATTACTTAGATACCACCCGCACCTTAGCGTTTTCAAGTTGACAAAATAGCGGTTAAGGAAATTGCGTTTAAAATCTGCGTTTGGCAAAAATAGCGTTTTGGGCGGTTTAGTAAAAGTGGGTTTTCTCTTGACTTGTAGATCAGATTTCAGGAGCATCATACCTCCGAATGATGATCCACAACTTGATATGAATTCCTTGAAATGAGAGATATCCAGGAATATATAGATAGTCTCCTAACTCCTTTAGATGCAACCTTAAACTCTCTCACAAGCTCACTACCCAAAACAAGAACATTGTTTTAAAACAGAGGTGTTAAAAAGTTTCAAGTACATCTGTTCAAAAGGCCATAACTCACTGAATAAACCTTCACAATACGAACGGTCGGCTACTATGGAAAGATAAAAGATAGAGCTTTCCAGTGATACCAAGTTCAAGTTCGCAGTCCAGTTCGTCCGGAGTGGCCATCAATCTGTATTTCAAGTTGGAGCATTAGAATTTGTACCAGTTTCACGAAAATGGCGATAACTTTCTACAAATACCTCCTATCAACCCAAACTTGGCGGCTCTAGAAAGCTAAGATCCAGGTATTTCTAGGGATATATAGTATGTCTCCTGATTCCCTATATTTCGCCGTAAAATATAAGGAAGGATTGTGAGCAGGGTATACTTAGGATTTGAGATCGAAAAGATGCTATTGAAACTAGAGAACGAGATCTTTCCATAGGTATAAAGATCGCGATCTGATTCCGCCTGAGCCTCTGGATAATAGGCCTCCAAGATGGCAAGTCGAGGTTGTCTCTTGGTGGAGCTCAAAAAGTCACTTGGCTGTTTGAGATGGACAATATGCAATTTTCTGGATCAAGAGATGTTGAGTGATCCTTCCTTCTCCCCTCCATGATACTAAATAGTGGAAAATATGATTCAATCTTTTTTTTTTGCCTTAATTATACCTAAGTGGAAATTATTGTGGGACACCTAAAGCTTTTCCAAAGCTTTTTCTTTTTCTTATTCAAATTCTCTTTGAGATTATTGTTTCCATAATGGCCATTGACTAAGGGCCATGACACTTTTGTTAACTGAAACTTGGAAAAAATTTGCCTAAAGAAAATTTGGGCGAAAAAATAATTAATATTTTTATTATTGAGCGGACTATGAAAATTTGTTTATGCTATTAAAAATCATTCTATCAATATTTACCCCAAATATTAAGCGCATATTTTTTATTTTTCTCTCCGGACTAACATATACATTGCATTTGACGCTATATTAAAGTCAGAGTTATATTAAACATAGCATAAATGAACAAAAATGTATCTGGTTATGCTATAAATAATCAAATTTCTTGTAGTGTCTTAAGATCGCATCATGTGGTATCAAAGACAATTTGTGAAAGTTTGTGTCGTTTCAACTCTCTACTGATCTGAATCGTGTGTGTGTGTGTGTGTGTGTGTGTGTGTGTGTGTGTGTGTGTGTGTGTGTGTGTGTGTGTGTGTGTGTCTGATCTGTTAGTTTAGGGTTTGTTTTGATAAACCTCGAATCTAAAAAACCTCTTAGAACTGAGAATTTTGTGCAGATCATCGAAGAATTTGTTATGATAATTAAAAACCCTTAGACTTCTGATCTGATCAATTAGGTTTTTAGGTTTTCGGATCTGATCGATTAGGGTTTAGTGTTCTAATTCTCTAAAAATTGATTTGTTTCCTTCCTCCAAAGAACTCTTTACCGGTTCTTTGATTTTCTTTGGACATGAAACATGGTGAGCTCTAATGGAGAAGAACACAGCCGTGCTAAAGACAATAAGGTTTTGATTGAAGCAGTCACAGAAAAATTGGCTATGATGATGAATGCATGGCTTGATGCGTTTAGAGAAGAAATCCATCATTCTAAAATAGAAAGAACAAGGAAGAGTTCTAGCCACAATACAGAGAATGTTGCAGCAGCAAATTATTATAACTATCATCCAATTCAAGCCACCACAGAAGGAGAAGGCACGATCGCTAAGAAAGAAACCCTTCCAAAGATCCTTTAGCAGGCCTGAAACTTAAGATTCCTTCTTTCCAAGGGACTAATGATCCTGGTGAGTGCTTGGAGTGGGAGAAGAATATTGAACTGGTGTTCAACTGCAGAGAATACACAAAAGAAAATAAGGTGAAAATCGCACCAACACAGTTCAAAGACTATGCTCTGAGTTGGTGGGATCAATTGGTCACTGCTAGGAGACGTGCAGGAGATTAATAGTGGTTACATGGACCCATATGTAAGCTATTATGAGAAAGAGTTTCGTTCCCAGCCACTAGTACAGAGAGCTACACTACAAACTGAGAAATTGTACACAAGGAAGCAGAACAGTGGAAGAATACTACAAGGAGATGGAAACCTTGTTTCTCAGAGCTGATATTCAAGAAGACAGTGAAGCAACAATGTCCAGATTCACGGGAGGCCGCAACAGAGACATCATAGACCGACCGGAGACTGAGCATTATGTGGAGTTAGAAGGAGGAGTTCTAAGCCGCAACAGAGAAGTAACTAAAAAGGAGGAGTTCTAAGCCGAGTTATGTGTTTGGAAAACCAAACTATCACAAGGAAGAAAGGTCAGGATTCAAAAAAGACAACAAGCCTTTTTCAAAAGTTAAAAGTGAAGATTAGGACCCAAAAGGAAAGGCTAAAGTGACTTCTACAAGGACCAAAGAGATTTAGTGCTTCAAATTCAAGGGTTTTGTCATTATTCCAATGAATGCACCAACACAAAGATCATGGTTATAAGAAATAATGGCGTGATTGACTCAGAAGAAGAACAAGAAGAACCTAAGTCATTAGAAGAAGTGGCTATTGATATACCATGGATTTTAGGGTTTTTAACCATGGTATATGTGTCATTTATCGAGTCTTTTACTATGTTTTAGAGTCTTTTCAGGTGTTTATTAGGTACAAGCACATTTGGAGCATATTTGGTGATTATGGCACTTTCTGGAGCTAATTAGAGTATTTGGCCGAGAGGTAGACCTCACTGTCGATATTTCAGAGACGCAACGATCGACACACTAGTGGCATCGATCGTTGCACACGCGAGATGGGCCAAACGACGGTTAAATGAAGAATAAAGAAATTGCAGTTTTGCCCAGAAGTTCCTGATATTTACAAAGAAGCCCCAATTCGTGTTTTAGGTTATAAATAGAGTTTTTAAGCCATTGTTTAGGCGGATGCTTCAGAACTAAGTTTTATTCTCTTAGGAGATTTTAGGGGCTGGTTTGGTTCTCGAAAGAGACTTGATTTTGAACCCCAGTTCTTATTTGATTATATGATATTTGGTTTTCTACTTATGATATTTTCTGTCTCGATGAATATGTCTGAGTAGATCTCCTGTTAGGTTGAAGGATTCTCATTAAGGATTTCAGAGAATTATAGTTAAATTCATCTGCAGAGATTCATATCTGCTAGTTCTTTATCTAAGTTGTTCTTAATGCTTAATCTGAAGTAGCTAATCAGAATTATGATGTTAGGTTGATTAATGCAGCGGAAGTTGGTTAATTTAACTAGAAAGAACCTAGATAAGCAATTAAACTTCTCGCAAACGGAAGTTTGGTTTAGGTTAATTGTGAACATATCAAACTTGGAATTAATGCTAGTTTAATCAGTTAGTTCTCGCAAACGAAAGTTTGGTTTGCTGCACTTAGACTTAGAGAATTATCGCAAAGGAATTTGGTTAATTCTATATCCGTGTTTGAGTTCTAGAACAGTTATTGATTAGATCTAAATAGATTGATTGCTTGCGTTCCTGATTTCCTGAGAACCCCTGAAACCTAACGCTTTGCCTTCTTGCTTACAAACTCACTTTATTCGTTCGCTATTTCGTTTACTGTTTTCACACCTGCTTCGCTTAATTAAATCTGAATTACTAATAATCTATTGTGTGACTGAGAGTCCTTGTGGGATTCGATACCTTATATACTACGATTGCATTAACTGTGCACTTGCAGTAGAATAGGGATAAAACTACACCTATCAAGTTTTTGGCGCCGTTGCCGGGGACGCTTTGAGTCTTCGATAGCTTAGAACCTAGGGTTTTACTAGGATTTTTCGTTTTGTTTTTGTTTTTTTTAGTTGCTGATTTTTGTCTGTTTTTCTCTCTGTCGCAGGTAACAATATCGCACTGCGTCGATCGTTGCACCCTTGCATCGATCGTCACTAGGCGATTCAGAGATTGAAACGATCGTTGCACTGATAGCATCGATCGTTGCCGGACGATTACAGACAGTTTATGCAGACGCAGAAAACTAGAAGTAATCCGAAGTTGGACTTAGTTAATCTCGATCTTGAAGAACTTGGACGTTTAGAGAGAGCTAACAGAAGAGAAAGAAGAGAAAGGATGGTACGAGAGCGGTTGATTCTGGTACGTGATGCTGAAGGTACCCTGAGGGACCGAGATAACAACCCATACAATGCTGCTTGGCAAAGGGTTGATGCTGAAGGGAATGTCATCCCCGATCCTCCTGAGCAATAGCAACAGGAGCAGAACCAGGGTCATGGACAGGCCCAAGGTAGAGAGATGGTTGTACGTGAGAGGACTTTAGCTGACTACAACAGAACGGATGAGTTTCACGCAAACCGGTCAGCTTTAGTGCTTCCTGCTTTTGAAAGAAATGATTTTGAGATCAAAACCATCTACTACTCGCTGATGAGACAGAATGCATTTCATGGTTATCCAACGGAGCAGCCTATGGATCACATTGATTCGTTGGAGGACGTAGTCACTGGCATGAAGTATGATGGAGTCTGCCCGGACTATCTGTTCCTTAAGCTCTTTCCGCACAGTCTTGTTGGAGACGCTCGTGCATGGCTAAAGCAGCTGTCACCTGCTCAGTATACTACTTGGGCAGCCCTGAAGAGTGAGTTCCTGCGTCACTTCTATGATGATGCGCGTTCAGACCAGTCTAGACAGGACATACTAACCTTTTCCCAAGGAGCTGTGGAGCCTTTAAAGACTGCCTGGATGAGATTTAAGCAGTATCAGCGTGACTGCCCACAGCATGGATTCACTGAGGTTCAGTTGATTGGCATCTTCTTCAGAGGCATAGATCTTCCATATCAGTCTGCACTGGATAATTCCAGTAATGCTAACTTCAACACCAGGACCCTTACACAAGCTAAGCAGTTGATTGAGAATCTGATAGGCAGCAACAGCTGCAAGACTATTGATGAGAGGAGGAAGAAATCTGGTGGAAGTGTAGAGAATTCTGATATAGCTGATATTAGATCTAGGCTGGACACAGTTTACAATCTCCTAGCAGGTAAGAAAGCTGTCCACTTTGCCCAAGATGTAGAAGTAATTCAAACTGAGGAGGACACTCAGGAGGAAGATGTGAATTGCATAGGAGGTTCTGGATTCCAAGGTAATAGATTTGGTAATCAACAGGGAAACAAATTCTTCAATGGAGGACAGAAAAGTGCTTTCAACAGCAACTCATCTAATGGTTTTCAGAAGACCTTTGGACAAGGTACTCAGAGAACCTATGGATCTTCATCCTATCAGACTCCTCCTGCACCTACAGCTCATGAGAGTAGAATGGAAGCTATGATGGAACAACTAATGGAGAGCCAGACCAAGATTTCTGTGGACTGCAACAAGAAGTTAGATGCTGTCTATGAAGACCTCAATGGGAAGTTTGAGTCCCTGAACACTCACATGAAGCAGTTGGATACTCAAGTGAACCAGATTTCCAGCTCAATAAAGGGAAAAGGACTAGCAGACACCCATATTAAGGCCTGGTCTGTGTACGTTAATGATGGATCTCATCTAGGTGAAAAATTTGAGCTAAGTACAGCTGAATTGGTGAAGGAAGAAGAAATCCCGGATTTTGGTGAAAAACTCTCGGGTGGAAGTTGCAGAACTGCAACGATCGACACACACTTAGTGTCGATCGATGCACGTCGTGGACAGACAGATTTGCTGAGTGATGATGGTATTGATGCAGATTTAGAGCTTGATGGCTTATTCTCTGGAGTCTCTGAGATCTCTCAACAGGAGATTTATGCGCAGATTGTTAAACAACACTCCCCAGTGTCTAAAGTAATTAAGCGAGAAATTGAAGAGCTTAAGAAGCTAAAGGAGATTGGTGAAGAATTGGAAGAAATTCCAACTTCTGATGATCCACCTTATCATCCATGTGTGCAGAGGTATTTGAACAAGATGCTGCCTCTAGATGAAGAGCTGAGAGACTGGGTGGTTATAGTTCCTCAGCATATTGGTGATGTTCTGTTAACTAAGATCCCGAAGAAGCTGCCTGATCCTGGAGTCTTTGTGCTTGATTGTTCAATCTTTAAGGATAGTTTCAGGCGTTCTCTGTGTGATTTAGGAGCTGCTGGAAGTTTGATGCCATACTCTGTGGCAGAGAAGCTGGGCATGCTAGATTTTACTCCTACTAGGACCTCTCTTGTCCTAGCTGATCAGTCCATACGAGTTCCTGAAGGACTCCTGATGGACATCCCGGTGAGAGTTGGAAACTACTTAGTTCCAACAGACTTCTTAGTGCTGAGATATGACTGTGATCCTGATGAAGCATTGCTGCTTGAAAGACCATTTTTGGCTACAGCAGAAGCGGTGATAGATGTTAGGAACAGCCTGATAGACCTCCATCTGGGAGATGAGCCGCTGCGTTATGAGATGGATAAGCTGCGTAGACCACTGATAGATGGGCAGACATTCACCATAAGGAATGCAGATGATGAGCAGCCTGATGACAATGTGATTATAGATCCTGGAGCACATTTTACTCCATCTTTTCTTGGACATGAGCATTCTGCAACAGCCTACTCGCCACCGTGGATGAGGAGACTTGGACAGAGACAGAAAAAGTCTCTGTTGGGATTTCCTGGTGCCTGAAAATTCTTGTCCGTCCGGTCAAGCTATTGACCTTAAACAAGCGCTGGGTGGGAGGCAACCCACCATTAGGTACTGGTGTTTTTCTACTTAATTTTTGGTGTTTTGTTAGGATTTTACGTTTGTTTTTGTTTCTGGTGAGTTTATGATTGCAGGTCTCGGACGAAATCGCAGTGCGTCGATCGACGCACTTCTGTGTCGATCGACGCACTTCCGTGCCGATCGTCACAACACGATCGGAATCGCATTGCAGCGATCGTTACGGTCCTGAGCAACGATCGACCATACACGAAAATCGCCAAGTAACGGTCGATGCACTTAGTGCAACGATCGATGCATGAGCGACAGAGGTAAACCCGACAGAACTCAACAGAACTTTAACAATTTTTGTTTTCTTTTTACCGATCCTTCGCTTGACACTACTGGGGACAGTGTGTCTTAAGTGTGGGGGAGGTGCTACTGACGTTTATCTTTCTGTTTTCTTAAGAGTCAGTCCATTTTTCAAAAAAATTGTTTTATTGAGTCAAAATGTTTAAGTGAGAAACTATGATTTTCTGAGAAGATTTACAAGACTTGCAGGAACTTAAGTAACCATTGGGATGAAGTTGCAGGATCTATCTCTGGCCATTAGAAAACCCAGACACAGATCAACCTACTGGGAACACCCACATCACTTCAGGTATCAGAGGATCCTTTTACTGACTTCAATTTAATACTGACTTAGATTTCTCACCTAAGGGCTTGGTATACTTTGTGTCGGATTCCCTGTTAGTTCTGACACAGCCTGTCAACCTATCCTATTTAGTTCCCTTCTCCCCTTCTATAAAGTAAAAAAAAAATATAATAATAAACTGAGGATGAGTTAGTAACTCCGAAGTGGTCATGAGAATAGTAGCAAACACTATTATCCCTTATGCATCCATGGAATGTGTCCAAAGTACACCCCATAACGGGAAGAACACTGATAAAAAAAATAAAATGATACCCAATGTGGGAAAAATCAGTTGTTAAAGAAGGGAAAGAGAAGAAAGGGACTAGAGAAAGATAGTATGGTGGTCTAGAGCTGATAAGGTAAGAATCCATGTGCCCTTTGATCGATACTCCTTGGGTGAGACCGCACTTAAATACTTGCAGAAGTCAGTAGGGAGAATTTGAATGCTTGAATGTGATTGTGGAGTTTACTTAGGACAGTTGCTAAGTGTGGGGGAAGTACATGTTGGTCCTGATATCCTGTGATTGATTCTTTCAGTGGTTTACTAAGGGGAATCTGAGTATTGTTGCTTCTATAATGAAAAGAGTTTCTGAAAGCTTTCAAACCTCTTGACTGCATTTAGTTCTCTGTTTTGCTTGAGGACAAGCAAGACCTAAGTGTGGGGGAGTTGATATACCATGGATTTTAGGGTTTTTAACCATGGTATATGTGTCATTTATCGAGTCTTTTACTATGTTTTAGAGTCTTTTCAGGTGTTTATTAGGTACAAGCACATTTGGAGCATATTTGGTGATTATGGCACTTTCTGGAGCTAATTAGAGTATTTGGCCGAGAGGTAGACCTCACTGTCGATATTTCAGAGACGCAACGATCGACACACTAGTGGCATCGATCGTTGCACACGCGAGATGGGCCAAACGACGGTTAAATGAAGAATAAAGAAATTGCAGTTTTGCCCAGAAGTTCCTGATATTTACAAAGAAGCCCCAATTCGTGTTTTAGGTTATAAATAGAGTTTTTAAGCCATTGTTTAGGCGGATGCTTCAGAACTAAGTTTTATTCTCTTAGGAGATTTTAGGGGCTGGTTTGGTTCTCGAAAGAGACTTGATTTTGAACCCCAGTTCTTATTTGATTATATGATATTTGGTTTTCTACTTATGATATTTTCTGTCTCGATGAATATGTCTGAGTAGATCTCCTGTTAGGTTGAAGGATTCTCATTAAGGATTTCAGAGAATTATAGTTAAATTAATCTGTAGAGATTCATATCTGCTAGTTCTTTATCTAAGTTGTTCTTAATGCTTAATCTGAAGTAGCTAATCAGAATTATGATGTTAGGTTGATTAATGCAGCGGAAGTTGGTTAATTTAACTAGAAAGAACCTAGATAAGCAATTAAACTTCTCGCAAACGGAAGTTTGGTTTAGGTTAATTGTGAACATATCAAACTTGGTATTAATGCTAGTTTAATCAGTTAGTTCTTGCAAACAAAAGTTTGGTTTGCTGCACTTAGACTTAGAGAATTATCGCAAAGGAATTTGGTTAATTCTATATCCGTGTTTGAGTTCTAGAACAGTTATTGATTAGATCTAAATAGATTGATTGCTTGCGTTCCTGATTTCCTGAGAACTCCTGAAACCTAACGCTTTGCCTTCTTGCTTACAAACTCACTTTATTCGTTCGCTATTTCGTTTACTGTTTTCACACCTGCTTCGCTTAATTCAATCTGAATTACTAATAATCTATTGTGTGACTGAGAGTCCTTGTGGGATTCGATACCTTATATACTATGATTGCATTAACTGTGCACTTGCAGTAGAATAGGGATAAAACTACACCTTTCAGCAATGCCAGCCAAAGGAGAGCTATTAGTCACTTAGTCACTAGAAGATTTATGAATGTGCAAGCCAAAACTGAATGGAATGAACAATGAGAAAATATGTTTCACACTTTGTGTATTGTTCAAGATAAAGTTTGCAGGCTTATCATTGATGGAGGGAGTTGCACCAATGTAGCCAGTGAATCAATGGTTAAGAAACTTAGGCTGCAAGTGATGAAACGTCCAAAGTCCTATAAACGTTAGTGGCTGAATGATGAAGGTGAACTTGAGGTAGACAGCCAAGTATTGGTTACCTTGTCCATTGGAAAGTATGAAGACGAAGTTATGTGTGATGTGTTACCCACGGATGCAAGTCATATTCTGCTTGAGAGACCATAGCAATATAAAAGAATAGAAACTCATGATGGCTACACAAATCACCATTCACTTGAGTTCAAGGGCAGAAAGAAAATATTGGTTCCTTTAACCCTTAGTGAAGTTCATCAAGATCAGATAAGCATGAAGAAAAGTAAAGCTCAATCAGCACCTGCCACCAAATAGACAACCAATCTCATGCTTCAGAAACCAAAAGGAATTTATAATACAACCTTACTTCTTGTCTTTAAAGGTTGTTATATGAAATTAACTGCCCCAAAGAAGGTTGTGCCTAGCAAGATAAAACAACTTTTGCAGGAGTTCCAGGATGTATTCCTGAGGAGAATCCATAAGGCTTACCACCCATTATAAGCATTGATCAACAAATAGAATTCATTCCAGGAGCTTCTTTGCCAAATAGACCTGCCTACAGAGCTAATCATGTGGGGACCAAAAAAATACAGAAGCAAGTCACTGAGCTTATGTATAAAGGCCATATTTGTGAGAGTATGAGTCCCAGTGATGTACATGTACTATTGGTGCCAAAGAAGGATGTTAGTTGGAGGATGTGTGTAGACTGCAGAGCCATCAATAACATAACAGTGAAGTGTCGCCACTCTATACCTAGACTAGATGATATGTTAGATGAATTGCATGGTTCTAACATCTTTTCTAAGTTCGATCTTAAGAGTGGATACCACCAAATTAGAATGAAAGAGGGTGATGAATGGAAAAATGCATTTAAGACTAAACAAGTTGTTGATTCAGAGAATCACAACGATCAATTAAATAAACTGATATAAAAATTCGGGACATGAATAATACTAATCAAACGACTAAAAGGCAATAACGAAAGGGCCCGAAAATTCTAGTCTTATTAGATTGGCTGGTCAAGATCGATTGATCTCTCTGCCTAGGGTTTGAGTACAATTTGTGAACCTAGAAGGTGAATATGAAAAAGATACTTATTTTTACTCGCATGAGAAGTATATTTATATCAGGAGAGTTAGGTTATTTTCCTAAATTCTCTATTATATTGATATTGTCAAAATAACATATACTTAGATCTCATTCCTTTTTGGATATTTATCTTTATCTTTTTCCTTTTCTTAAATATGGTTAATTTACTTAACCATACTTTCCTCTTTTTGTACATGCCGACATGGGCTTTTCTTCTTTGTTGTTATTGGGCTTGAGCTTAAAGAGCTGATCTATGTTAGACCGTGGAGTGCTAAATCCATCTCCAAGAGTAAGCCCCTCCACAGTTCGGCGAGTTGAGTCGAAGACGTACTCGGCAAATTTATAGAAGTGATTGTTCGTCGCAATCAAGTAGATCGTCTCTTTGTGCTTCTTGTTTTCTTCTTCTTTCTTCTTTTTGTTGGCGTTGTAGATGAGATCGACTTTGTTGGTGGCCGTGATCTTGACCTATGAATATGTGAGGATGATCTCGGCTTTGCGACATTGCGAGTGAAGACACTGCTTTTGGTTTTGCGAGTAAAGACTCGGCTTTTATTCTGCGAGTGAAGATTTGGATTTGTAATTATATTGGGTCGGAGCGACGCAGACGTCAGATTATACTTATCCCCTAATTCGACTTCGGCTATGCTAGGCAGGTCGGCTTACTTAGTCCGACTGAATTATGGATTAGGGGCGATTCCCGGCTTAATCCTTTGTTTGTATAACAAAGGTGTGGGTTATTTCACCACTGCACCCATGGAGCGCGTAAACCGGACAACTGGCAAAGAAGTGGGTGTAAAGTAGTTCGTCATGCGTAGCTCGGTAAATACGTCGAGCGTGGCTCGGTAAGTATGGTGAGCGTAACTCGGTAAATAGTCGAGTGGGACTGTAGGTTTTGCTCGCATATAACTTGACTGTAACTTGGTAAATACTTCGAGTGTACGTTTTGCCCGAATATAACTTGAGGGTAACTCGGTACATACTTTCAGTGTAGGTTTTCCGGATATAACTTGAGCATAAATCGGTAAATACTTCGAGTGTACGTTTTGCCCGAATATAACTTGAGTGTAACTCGGTAAATACTTCGAGTGTAGGTTTTGTTCGGATATAACTTCTGCGTAACTCGGTAAATACTTTGAGTGTAGGTTTTGCTCGGATATAACTTGAGCGTAACTCGGTAAGAGAGAATAAATAATTATTGAATAACTTAGCTTTCAGTTTTGAATGGAACGTCGGCGAACGTTTTTGGATATTTGCTTTGTTGATGATTATCTTGAACCGAGACGGGTTGATTATTAATCGATACATCCGATGCAGCGTTAATGAGTTTGTACGTCCTTCTTATTGGATAGAGCTGCACGTCCGACTCTGGATCGAAATAGCTAACATGGTTAAAAACAATGTGTATTCACATTGGAAGCAAATAAGTTTAATAAACTATTTTAAACCAATTCATAAACCAGCAGTAAACTAAAGAGATCCAGTAAACCTTTTTACAGATCTGACTTTCTTCAACCCGAACACTAAAAGCCTCGTATCTTTCTGACCGTGAAGAATCTGGAAAATCCGAGACCACCATCGCGTTTATCTCGATAGGACGAAGCCAACGAGACCAGCCACGCCTCCAGAAGACACCGGATGCGCCCGCACGCGCCACCAGAAGCTCGGCGAGTAGATCATACGCGCCGCCACCGCCGGAGACACACGTCGCCGGAGCCGCCGTCCGCCGCCGCCGTTGACCGGGTCAGGTCGGATCGTTGATCGGGTCGGGTCATTGACCGGGTCGAACCGTTGACCATTCGGTTTGGTTCGTTTTCCCAATTTCAATTTTAAATTCAATTTCAATTCCGGTTTAGTTCGGTTTAGCTGGTTTGGGCTGATCATTTTCAATTGATCATAACTAGCTCGTCCACTTGTTTTCCGTCTTTTTCCAGATCTGATATCCGTTTGGGCTAATGGAACTTCCGGTTTACGATTTTGCCCCTTCTTTGGCCGAGGTGAGGATCGGTCTTGACCCTTGCTTGCTTCAAACAATTCCGGACGATATTCCTCTTTTAATATTGTCTTTCCTAGGTAGAGTAGGGATATTTGAGTATTCGATGTGATTTATTGAAAGAACATAGAACTGCTAGGTTATCGCTTAAACCGAAAACGTTTCTTGTGCTTGATGGATATGTGTGAAGTAGAATTGTGGTAAGGCCCCCGAAAGGGTGTTGAGTGGCAGGGCGCGTATTACGGGATTGGTACGCGTCCTTTGTATCGTCGCGAAGGGGTTTTGGTGAGCTCCCCACCATGTTGTTGAGCTTCGGGCTGTTGTTGAGCTTCAGGCTGTTTTGTGTGAGCTTTGGGTTGTAGGTGTCCAGGAGTGTGAAGGATGTGGGGCCTGGTAAGCACGAATGGACTTAGAATTTTGTGGTGAAGCCTTCGGGCGTGATTAAAAGGTGATATTAGCCTAGGACTTGTGATTCGTAATTTTGTGGCATAAGCCGAGATCGCGGGTTCCTTAAATCCGCCCTCGCTGGGTAATTGTGTTTGAAACAATTACTCAGTCCTCCTTTTCTTTCCTATCCCCCTTTTTCTTGCAGGTCCGGATGCAGGACTGATCGGTCGTGTGACGTCATTGGTGGATTTGAATACGAAGGAAGCGCCTGGGAGCCTGGGACCAGTTGGAAAGGCAGGTCGGTCGGACCGAATCCGGTTCGACGAGTGCCTTAACGCCGGGTCTCCGGTTTTCCGGGAGACGGGTGTTACAATTTGGTATCAGAGCCTAGGTTAAGGTCCCCCAGTGCTGTCCTGGGGGATCAACTTTCGTTGTTTACCCAAAAATTGAGTTTTCAAAAAAAAATTAAAGTGTTTGCCAAATTTTATAAAAATGGTTACTTCACGAAAGGCTTTTTCAAGCACCAATTATATCCTCGGTTACACGCCGGTCCTAGTCTAGATTGAATTTCTCCTTGCAGGTTGGGGTCAGTGTCTTCAAACCTCAGAGGTGTGATATATCATGGTTTTTACCGGTTTTATGCCATGATATAGTTGTGTTTTTAGTGTCTTTTGTGTTCTTTTAGAGTCTTTTATAGGTTTAATCAGGTTTGGAGCTAATGTGGAGATTTTGGAGTATTTTGGGAGTTTTGGAGCATTTTGGCCGAGAGTTTAACTCACTGTCCGACTTGATGATCATGCATCGATCGACACACCTTTGGTGTCGATCGACACACTAGCGAGATGGGCCGAACGCGGCGGTTTAACGAAGTTATGAAGATTTGCAGAAAAGCCCAGAAAAGTTCCAGTATTTACACTGAAGCCCCAGCCGAGATTTTTCCTATATATTTAGAGTTTTGGCTTTTATTTTAGAGACGCTTTGATACTTAGAGCTAAGAGATTTTTAGAGCTTTTGGGGCTGATCTAATCCTGTACTTCATCTATTTTGGAGAAGATTTCGAACCCCTTTATCTATTTAATTTCTTTTATGCAATCTATTATTTCTATGATTTCTGTTTCATTAATCATGTCTGAGTAGATTCATAGTTAAGTTGAGGGTTTCTCATTAAGGATTTTATGACTTGCTAGACTTGTTTAATTCAGTTAAGGATTCACATGAATAGAATGTTCTTCAAACTAAATTGTGCTTAATGCTAGTTCTAACTTGATCAATTAGAATCTAGATCTTAGGTTGCTAAATACGACACGAAAGTGTGGTT
Organism: Orychophragmus violaceus; assembly: GCA_030180135.1. Lineage (NCBI taxonomy): Eukaryota > Viridiplantae > Streptophyta > Magnoliopsida > Brassicales > Brassicaceae > Orychophragmus > Orychophragmus violaceus. Next base: position 52,946,167 of record CM058231.1, on the reverse strand, counting down.
TAGAATCTGAACTATTTAGATTGAGCAATTGAATTATTCGCAAAGAGATTTGGTTTAGTTTAATTGTGAACATATCGAACTTGAAATTAATGATGGTTTAATCTGTTGGTAATTGCAAAGAGATTTGGATTACTGCACTTAGACTTAGAGGATTTTCGAAAAGAGATTTGGTTAATTCTAATTCCGTGATTTGAGTTCTAGAACTGAGTTTAATTTGATCCTGACTGATTAACTTGTCTGCCTGTCTGATTTCCTGAGAATTCCCTAGACTTAGCGCTTTTAGTTAATTGCTTTCACAACAAATTCCTGCTACTGATTTACTTTATTTGCTTGCTTTTATTTCATTCACCACCTGCTTTATTCTTAGTATTAATCTCTACGGTTCTGATCTATCGAGACCAGAGTCTCTTTGGATTCGATATCCTATATACTACATTGACATTACTGTGCACTTGCAGTTAGTATAGGGATTAAAACTTAGACCTATCAAGATTTTGGCGCCGTTGCCGGGGACTCTTAGAGTCTTCGATAGGACCGAACTTAGGGTTTTTACTAGGAATTTTTCTTTTTTGTTTTTGTTTTCGTTTTTATTTTACTAAACTTTTTCTCTGTTTTCTCTCTGTCGCAGGTACCGATTTCGCCTTGCATCGATCGTTGCACCTCTTGTGTCGATCGTCACTAAGCGATTTGAGATTGAATCGATCGTTGCACTGATAGCATCGATCGTTGCTTGACGATTATAGACAGTTTATGCAGAAGCGTGAAACTCGAAGTAATCCGAACTCGAACCCAATCAATCTCGATCTTGAAGAACTTGGACGTCTAGAGAGGACTAACAGAAGAGAAAGAAGATAAAGAATGGTAGTACAGAAGCTAATTCTAGTACGCGATGCTCAAGGTACTTTGAGGGATAACAACCCGTACAATGCTGCTTGGCAAAGGGTTGATGCTGAAGGGAATGTCATCCCTGATCCTCCTGAGCCACCGCAACAGGAGCAGAACCAGGGTCAAGGATAGGCCCAAGGTAGAGAGATGGTTGTACATGAGAGGACCTTAGCTGACTACAACAGACCGGATGAGTTTCATGCAAATCGGTCAGCTTTGGTGATGCATGGCTTTGAGAGGAATGATTTTGAGATCAAGACTATCTACTACTCGCTGATGAGACAGAATGCATTCCATGGCCACCCAACAGAGCAGCCTATGGATCATATTGATTCGTTTGAGGACATAGTCACTGGCATGAAGTATGATGGAGTTTTCCAGGATTATATGTTCCTTAAACTCTTTCTGCACCGTCTCGCTGGAGACGCTGGTGCATGGCTGAAACAACTGCCACCTGGGCAGTTTGATACTTGGGCAGCCCTGAAGAGTGAGTTCCTACGTCATTTCTATGATGATTCACGTTCAGATCAGTCCAGACAGGACATACTCATATTCTCCCAAGGAGCTGTGGAGCCTTTAAAAGCTGCCTGGGAGCTGCTGGAAGTCTTATGCCATATTCTGTGGCAGAGAAGCTAGGTATGCTGGATTTTACTCCTACTAGGACCTCTCTTGTCCTAGCTGATCAGTCTATACGAGTTCCGGAAGGACTCCTTGAGGACGTCCCGGTGAGAGTTGGAAACTATTTGGTTCCAACAGACTTCCTAGTGCTGAAATATGACTGTGATCCGGATGAAGCGTTGCTACTTGGAAGACCATTTTTGGCTACAGCGGGGGCAGTGATAGATGTTAGACACAGTCTGATAGACCTCCATCTGGGAGATGAGCCGCTGCATTTTGAGATGGACAAGCTGCGCAAGCCACTGATAGATGGGCAGACCTTCACCATTATAGATGCAGATGATGAGCAGCCGGATGACACTGTGGTTCTAGATCCTGGATCACATTTTACTCCTTCTTTTCTTGGACATGAGCATTCTGCAACAGCCTACTCGCCACCTTGGATAAGGAGACTTGAACAGAGACAGAAAAAGTCTTTGTCAAGATCTCGTGGTGCCTGAAAGATCTTGTTCGTCCGGTCAAGCTAATGACCTTAAACAAGCGCTGAGTGGGAGGCAACCCACTGTTAGGTTTAGTTTCTATTCTTTCTTATTTTTGGTGTTTTTCTAAGGATTTCACGTTTTCGTTTTTGTTTTTGCTAAGTTTCAGATACAAAACTCGAGTCGATGCACATGTGCACCGGTCGTTGCAAGGAGATTTGACGAAGAGGGGTAATCGCATTGTGACGATCGTTGCTCATACGCAACGGTCGTTGCAATTGGTTTAATTGCAAAATTAAGGTACACGCTAAACCGGAAATCGATTTCGATTTTACCAGCATCGGTCGTTGCCCCTAAGCAACGATTGTTGCACACACGATCGAGGTAAGTGGCCTTAAACCCTTCTCTTCTCTTTTCTTCCTCATTTCGCCGTCCGTACACCGAACCTCCACACCTAAAAATCCTGATTTCTCATCATTTTTCTTCGATTCAATCACTGATACTTCCTATTTTACGCTCTAAACCCGTTTCTATAGCTCATATCTCAAGAATCCAAGGTAATGTACTTCTATTTTTCGATTTTTGGATTCAATTTTAGGGTTTTAGGGTTTGAGAATTTTGAACTGATTTTGATGTTTGCGTGCGTAATTAGACTGATTTTGGGATGTAGGTTGTGATTCTAGACTGATTTGGGATAATGTGGCATGAATTTGGACTGAATTTTGTTGATTGTTTGCGGCGAAATCGCAATGCAACGGTCGTTGCATTTATGCAACGGAAATGTTCGATGAATGAAATCGCCTTGCAACGATCGATGCCTTAGATGCAACGGTCGTTGCTTCGCGGTTTCACAGAGAGTCTGCCGAGACTAATCGTTTAAAATTTTTTCTTTATTATGCAGATGGCATCTCGCAGACAACCCCGCAAGAAACAAGCAACAGCATCAGCAGCCACACGACAGTACATCCCACCACCAGAGTGGTTTCACAGAGACTCTCAGCCACCTGAGCCATATGTTAGAGTGGGTCCAGCAGTAGCATTGCCTTGGCCCCGAGCAGACGCTACAGAGATCCCGACAGCCAGACAGTGGCCACAGAATATTCGCACGTTCCTCAAGACTGCAGACTTTACAGAGCGATCACTGCTTAACCAGTGGGATGAGTATGATTCGCTTCTCTACAGTGGTTGGTGTGGTATGACCATCAAGCCAACCAAGTTCGCTGACTACTCTACCTGTAAGAGTCTGGGGATTGATGAGCAGGTACTTGCTGTGTGCAGAGGCATTGGTCTAGGGACAATGCCAATGCGCCCTTATGATCTCTATTCCTGAGTTGTTAAGGCAGTTCCTAGCCACTTGCAGAGTGGTTTACCCAGATACCGATAGCAGGAGCGCTACAGGAGGTATCTTTACCTTCATGAGTTGGGGAGTCAGGTATCGGATTCCTCTCTTAGATATCTGCAGGATCTACGGGTTCAGTACTGAGCCGAGGCGCATTGCTATGCCACTTGAGTGGGATCCAGATGAGGCTCGATCATTCTGGGAGTGTATTGGCAGTGGTCGATACAACTCCAGGACCACACCGGTGAAGATGATGAGGCATCCTGTGCTGAGATATGTCTCGCGTATCTTGTGTTGGAGCTTGCTATGCAAGTTTGAGTCCAACAAGATGCGCAAGTATGAGATGGAGATGCTGTTTATGGGGCTGAGAGACAAGTTTGCAGAGTCTGGTGTGAGAGATCCTACTAAGGGTCTCAACTTGGGAGCTGTCTTCGCTTTGCATTTGTGTGATCTGCAGACGAAGCCTTTTGACGGAGTCAGTACTGAGACGGTAGGGAGCTAGCTTACTCCCATTTTTATGCATTGCGGGATTCCTCTACAGGTCACAGAGCGTGATACAGACAAGGAGTTCCTGGACTTCAGCCATTTGCAGAGCGCTACCTGGCTCAAGGAGGGGCGCATTTGGGTTTATCAGGACCCGACCGCTGGGATGTGTGGTATAGAGCTTCATGCTGCTAGGTGGACACAGATTGATACATTAGAGGCTCTGAGATTTCAGCTTCCTGAGACTGAGAAGCGTGGGATTCCTTCTATGGCTCATCCGCTGGGAGAGCCTTCCACACGAGCTTCGACCTCTGCTGCCCCGGCGCCTGCTGCTGCCCCGGTTGATATTGGCCCTTATCCTGAGATCACAGCACCCTACGGTGATTATTCTGAGGCTGAGTGGAGAGAGCGTAGTGATGGGATCTGGAGGACCGTTTGGGAGTGGATGCGTGGCTGCACTTACAGGAGACAGCCACCAGTTCATCAGCCCGTCCCTGCTTCACGACGTAGACAGCGTTCTCCTACGGACGTCAGTGACACTGAGCGCTATGGAGGGATTGATGATAGTGAGTGAGCGTAGCTGTCATCTCTTGATTATCGGTTCTGTACTCTGATTTTCTTATCATCTTTTCTTGCACTTGTTCTTTTATTTTGCTACTATGTTTGGATGGTTCTACTTGATTAGATACACTTGTTGCTTCGGTTTTACTCTGTTTCTAGTGTTTTCAGCTTGCAGGATTCAAAATTGACAAAAACCGACGGACTAACCTGCTAACTTGCTGACTGATCCGATGTACGCAGTGCGTCGATCGACACACGATTGTGTCGATCGTCACACCACGATCGAAATCGCACTGCAGCGATCGTTGCGGTCCTAAGCAACGATCGACCCACAACGAAAAATCGCACAGTAACGGTCGATGCACTTAGTGCAACGATCGATGCCTGATTGCGACAGAGGTAAAAACCGAGAGAACTTAACCATCCTTAAACAAATTTTTATTTTTCTTTTTGCCAATCCTTCGCTTGACACCACTGGGGACAGTGTGTCTTAAGTGTGGGGGAGGTTCTACTAACTTCTTTCTTTTGTTTTCATAGAGTCATTTAAAAAATTTCAAAATTTTTGTTTTATTGAGTCAAAATTTGTTTAAGTAAGAAACAATGATTTTTTGAGAAGATTAGTAGCACTTGCAGGAACTTAAGTAACCATTGGGATGAAGCTGCAGAATATCTCTGACTATTAGAAAACCCAGACATGGATCAACCTACTGAGGACACCCACATCACTTCAGGTATCAGAGGATCTTTTACTGGCTTCACCCTAATACTGACTTAAATTTTCTCACCTAAGGGCTTGGTATAATTTGTGTCGGACTCCCTTGTTAGTTCTGACACAGCCTGTAAACATGTCCTATCTAGTTCCCTTCTCCCCTTCCATAAAAAAAAAATAATAATAAACTGAGGATGAGTTAGTAACTCCGAAGTGGTCATGGGAATGGTAGCTAAAACTCTCATCTCCTGTGCATCCATGGAATGTGTCCAAAGTACACCCCTTAACGGGAAGAGCATTGAGAAAAAAAATGATACCCAATGGGGAAAAATCAGAATGCTAAAGAAGGGAAAAGAGAAGAAAGGGACTAGAGAAAGATAGTATGGTGGTCTAGAGCTGATAAGGTAAGAATCCATGTGCCTTTGATCGATACTCCTTAGGTGAGACCGCACTTAAATACTTGCAGAAGTCAGTAGGGAGAATTTGAATGCTTGAATGTGATTGTGGAGTTTACTTAGGACAGTTGCTAAGTGTGGGGGAAGTATATGTTGGTCTTGATGTCTGCAGGTTGATTCTTTCATGTGGTTTACTAAGGGGAATCTGAGTGTTACTGCTTCTAGGATGAAAAGAATTTCTGAAGAGTTTTCAAACCTCTTCACTACATTCTAGTTCTCTGTTTTGCTTGAGGGCAAGCAAAGGCTAAGTGTGGGGGAGTTGATATATCATGGTTTTTACCGGTTTTATGCCATGATATAGTTGTGTTTTTAGTATCTTTTGTGTTCTTTTAGAGTCTTTTACAGGTTTAATCAGGTTTGGAGCTAATGTGGAGATTTTGGAGTATTTTGGAAGTTTTGGAGCATTTTGGCCAAGAGTTTAACTCACTGTCCGATTTGATGATCATGCATCGATCGACACACTAGCGAGATGGGCCGAACGCGACGGTTTAATGAAGTTATGAAGATTTGCAGAAAAGCCTAGAAAAGTTCATGTATTTACACAGAAGCCCCAGCCGAGATTTTGCCTATATATTTAGAGTTTTGGCTTTTATTTTAGAGACGCTTTGATACTTAGAGCTAAGAGATTTTTAGAGCTTTTGGGGCTGATCTAATCTTGTACTTCATCTATTTTGGAGAAGATTTCGAACCCCTTTATCTATTTAATTTCTTTTATGCAATCTATTATTTCTATGATTTCTGTTTCATTAATCATGTCTGAGTAGATTAATAGTTAAGTTTAGGGTTTCTCATTAAGGATTTTATGACTTGCTAGCCTTGTTTAATTCAGTTAAGGATTCACATGAATAGAATGTTCTTCAAACTAAATTGTGCTTAATGCTAGTTCTAACCTGATCAATTAGAATCTAGATCTTAGGTTGCTAAATACGACACGAGAGTGTGGTTTAGAATCTGAACTATTTAGGTTGAGCAATTGAATTATTCGCAAAGAGATTTGGTTTAGTTTAATTGTGAACATATCGAACTTGAAATTAATGCTGGTTTAATCTGTTAGTAATTGCAAAGAGATTTGGATTACTGCACTTAGACTTAGAGGATTTTCGCAAAGAGATTTGGTTAATTCTAATTCCGTGATTTGAGTTCTAAAACTGAGTTTAATTTGATCTTGACTGATTAACTTGTCTGCCTGTCTGATTTCCTGAGAATTCCCTAGACTTAGCGCTTTTAGTTAATTGCTTTCACAACAAATTCCTGCTACTGATTTACTTTATTGCCTTGCTTTTATTTCATTCACCACCTGCTTTATTCTTAGTATTAATCTCTACTGTTCTGATCTATCGAGACCAGAGTCTCTGTGGATTCGATACCCTATATACTACATTGACATTACTGTGCACTTGCAGTTAGTATAGGGATTAAAACTTAGACCTATCAAGGTGCTACTACCCGTAAGATGTGTGCTATATGTATGTTGTGATGTCTGCCGTTGAGGTGTATGTTGGGATGTATGTTGCGGTGTGCGCCTACAGGGTAGTCGGTACTATTTGGGTGTGCATTGGGGTCATTGTATGTTCAGTGTTGTTCAACCAAGCGTGCTAAAGTGTCAAGGATGTGGAGACGATCAGACGAGAGGCTAATGTGGGAGTGCTTCTAGGAGCATTGTAGGAGCTGCAAGGAGTGCTGCAAGAGCTGCAAGGAGTCCTGCAGGAGCTGCAAGAGGTGGATTGAAAGACCGGATTGCAAGGAGACCATTTGGAAGTGGCGGTGTTCCAATTGGATTAAGCATAAGGAGTTGTTGGAGTTGCTTGGATCACAAGGAGCAGCAGGAGGCTGTCCAAATCTCTTCTAAGTATGGAATCTTAGAATCAGATTTGTGACATCAACTTCGATGAGTTATGGATGGATCGTGGAAGATTGATCAAGATGGAAGTTGGAGGAGGTCTTTGTGGTATGGCGGGCTCGAGCATCAACAGTGGAACCGAAAAGGAAATGGTCTGCCCTGGAGTTCTTTGTGGATTACTGGAGCACCTAACGGAGTCCTTCAAGAGGGAAAGAAGATCGTAGAAGCGTTTTGGGAAGTGGCGTGTGGCATTTGGAATTTCCTGGCTGGCTGGACTCATGTTGTTGAAAGCTCAAGTGGACAAGGCGGATTATTGGAAATGGAAACCCAACGGGAGAGTGTTATGAAAACACTATGGAGGATTGGCAAAAAGCTGCAATAAATAGCAAAGGAGGGCAAGATTAATGGGGAAGGAAACCCAAAGGATGGTGTTTGGAAAGCATTACAGCTGGATCACAAGGTAGGAAACCTTGAGCTGGAAGTCTGATTAGAAACCAGTCCAAAAATCAGAGTGTGCAGCGGAAGCGTGGTAGGTCGTTCACCACAAGTTAGATTGGAAGCAGGTTTGGAAATCAGAGTGCACAGCGGAAGCGTAGTGGGTCGTTCCCCACATGTCAGGTAGCCATAATGTACATGGATAGCCTTATCGTTCACCAAGGATAATCAAGGATGTCAGCTTGGATTGGAAGCGAGCACCTTATTCAAGTCTTACAACCACTCGAAGGATGAGTGTTGTTTCTAAATGTTGGAGACCGGCCCTAATGGACATGTGCGGTAGCATGTGGCGTTTGTGTGAATTTTGGAAGCTATTGCTGGATCGGTACCGGGGAGTTGGACACTACAGAGCGTGGTTTGAAATAAGGGGGGGAGAGGCATTCTTCAAGATTCGAGGACAAGTCCTTTTCAAGCGGGTAAGCGATCAAGTTCAGTTTCGGTTCAACAAAGATTGCGGAGTGGTTGTTGGTAAAGAGCTGCACTGGAGAACTCCCACCACATAATTCAGGACGAATTCTTTTTTAAGAGGGGGAGAATTGTAATGGCCCTGGCCCAACCCATTTTAAATATTTGGAAGAAAAGTAGAAAATCTGAAGCCCAAGCCCAAAAGCTCATTAATTTCCCAAAACCCTAGCTTCCCCCTTATAAATAGAAGCCCCCATCCCTTGGAAAAGCAAAGAAAAGTCATCCCGGCGAAGCCCTTCTCTTCTTCCGTCGCAGCCACAACCTCCAGCAGTCAGATCTGGTGCTCCTCCATCGCCTAGAGTCTAAAGAGATCCGGTAAGCCCTTTTTCAGATCTGATTTTCTTCAACCCCGAATACTAAAAGCCTCGTATCTTTCTGACTGTGAGGAATCTGGAAAATCGGAGACTACCATCGCATTTCTCTCGATGAGACCAAGCCAACGAGACCAGCCACGCCTCCAACAAACACCGGACGCGCCCACACGCGCCACCGGAAGCTCGGCGAGTAGATCTAACGTGCCGCCACTGCCGGAGAAACGCGACGCTGGAGCCGCCCGCCGGAGCCGCCGTCCGCCCCCGCCGTTGACCGTTGACCGGGTCGGGTCGGACCATTGACCGGGTCGGGTCGGATGCTGACCGGGTCGGGTCGTTGACCTGGTTGGACCATTGACCGGTCCGGTCTGATTCGGTTTAATCCGGTTTGGTTCGGTTTCCCAATTTCAATTTCAATTCCGGTTTAGTTCGGTTTAGGTCGGTTTAGCTGGTTTGGGCTAGTCATTTATAATTGATCATAACTAGCTCATTCTAAGCCTGATTTGAGCGAAACGAAAGCCTAATCCACTTATTTTTCCATCTTATTTCCAGATCTGATGTCCGTTTTGGCTAATGGAACTTCCAATTTACGATTTTGCCCCTTCTTTGGCCAAGGTGAGGATCGGTCTTGACCCTTGCTTGCTTCAACCAATTTTGGACGATAGTCCTCGGTTAATATTGTCTTTCCTAAGTAGAGTAGGGATATTTGAGTACTCGATGTGATTTATTGAAAGAACGTAGAACTGCTAGGTTATCGCTTAAACCGAAAATGTTGCTTGTGCTTGATGGATATGTGTGAAGTAGAACTGTGGTAGGGCCCCCGAAAGGGTGTTGAGTGGCAGGGGGCGTATTACGGGATTGGTACGCGTCCTTTGTATCGTCGCGAGGGGGTTTTAGCGAGCTCCCCACCATGTTGTTGAGCTTCGAGTTGTTGTTGAGCTTCGGGTTGTTTTATGTGAGCTTTGGGTTGTAGGTGTCCAGGAGTGTGAAGGATGTGGGGCCTGGTAAGCACGAATGGACTTAGAATTGTGTGGTGAAGCCTTCGGGCGTGATTGCAAGGTGATATTAGCCTAGGACTTGTGATTCGTAATTGTGTGGCATAAGCCGGGATCGCGGGTTCCTTAAATCCGCCATCGCTGGGTAATTGTGTTTGAAAAACTTACTCAGTCCTCCTTTCCTTTCATATCCCCCTTTTTCTTGCAGGTCCGGATGTGGATTGATCGGTTGTGTGACATCATTGGTGGATTTGAATACGAAGGAAGCGCTTGGGAGCTTAAGACCAGTTGGAAAGGCGGGCCGGTCGGACCGAATCCGGTTTGATGGGTGCTTGAACGCCGCATCTCCGATTTGCCGGGAGACGGGTGTTACAATGTAGATTGAGAGATCAAAGTCATTGTGGTATGGACGATCATGAGAAAATAGAATTGGTGTTGTTTTATCGTCGAACTCCAACATTTTTGGGGTTGATAATTCTTTTTGCAGTGGTATTTTTGTCATTGCAGATCTTCCCCTTGATGGTATGAATATATCCAAAGTCCCCACAGACAGCGTCAATTGTTGATTCAGAGGATCGCAACAATCAATTCAATAAACTGATCTAAAAATTAGGGACTTGAATAATATGAATCAAAGGACTAAAAGGCAATAACGAAAGGGACCGAAAAATTCGGTCTTATTAGATTGGCTGGTTGAGATCGATTGATATCTCTGCCTAGAGTTTGAGTACAATTTTTGAACCTATATGGTGAATATGAAAAAGATACTTATTTTTCCTCGCAGGGGGATTATATTTATATCAGGAGAGTTATGTTATTTTCCTAAATTCTCTATAATATTGATAAATCAAATTTACATATTCTTGGATCTTCATTACTTTTTGGAGATTTATCTTTATCTTATATTTTTTCTTAAATATGGTTAATTTACTTAACCATATTTTCCTCTTTTTGTATAGGCTGACATGGGCTTTTCTTCTTCGTTGTTATATGGCTTGAGCTTAAAGAGCAGATCTCTGTTGGGCCGGGTAGTGCCAAATCCATCTCCAACACAATGGTTATATGAATGGTTAGTAGTGCAATTTCGGTTAACTAATGCACCTAGTACATTCATGTGATTGATGAATCATGTTCTTAGATCATTCATTGGGCATTTTGTTGTTGTGTACTTTGATGAAATCCTAGTATATAGCCAGAATCTAAAAGATCATGTTAGACATCTTAGGTTAGTTTTTGAGGTGCTATGGAAAGAAACCTTTATGCCAACTTTAAGAAGTGTACTTTTAGAACAGATAACCTTTTCTTCTTAGGTTTTGTTTTGAGTACAGATGGAATCAAGGTTGATGAAGAGAAAGTGAAAGCTATCAAAGAGTGGCCGAGTCCAAAAACAGTTGGAGAAGTGGAAGCTTCCATTGCCTTGGCGGTTTCTATAGGAGATTTGTAAAATATTTTAGCACCCTATCAGCTCCACTCATTGAGGTTATCAAGAAGAATGTGGGATTTAAGTTGGAGCAGGCTCAAGAAGAAGCATTCAAAACTTGAAGAGAAGCTTACTCATTCACCTGTTCTTTCACTTCCTGATTTTACTAAGACTTTTGAAATCAAATGTGATGCTTCTGGTATTGGTATAGGTGTTGTGCTTATGCAGGAAAAGAGACCAATTGCCTACTTCAGTGAGAAGGTAGGAGGAGCAACACTGAACTATCCAACTTATGATAAGGAACTCTATGCATTGGTGAAAGCATTGCAGACATGGCAGCACTACTTATGGCCAAAGGAGTTTGTCATACACACTGATCATGAGTCCCTTAAGCATATAAAAGGTCAGCAAAAACTCAACAAGAGACACGCCAGGTGGGTTGAGTTCATTGAGACATTCCCCTATGTGATCAAATACAAAAATTGTAAGGATAATGTAGTTGTTGATGCATTATCAAGAAGGTATGTCTTACTAACTTCTCTTGAGGCTAAACTGCTTTGTTTTGAACAAATTAAGTCTATTTATGAAAATGATTCTGATTTTGGAAAGATCTATTCATCTTGTGAGAAATTTGTGTTTGAAAAATATTATAGGCATGATGGGTTCTTATTTTATGAAAACTGTTTGTGTTCCTCATTCTTCTTTGAGAGATTTATTTGTTAAGGAAGCACATGGTGGAGGTTTAATGGGACACTTTGGTGTTGCTAAGACACTTAAGTTGATGCAAGACCACTTTCATTGGCCACACATGAAAAGAGATGTTGAGAGCGCTTGTGAGAGATGTTCTACTTGCAAACCAGCTAAGTCAAAAGTTCAGCCTCACGGTTTGTATACTCCCTTACCTATTCCTTTGCATCCTTGGAATGATAATTCGATTGACTTTGTTTTTGGTTTTCCTAAGACTAAGACAGGGAAGGATTCTATATTTGTTGTGGTGGATAGGTTCTAATAAAATGGCTCGTTTCTTTCCATGCCACAAAACTGATGATGTTATGCATGTAGCTAACTTGTTCTTTAGGGATATTTTGAGATTACATGGCATACCTAAGACTATTGTTTCTGATAGGGATACTAAGTTTCTTAGTTACTTTTGGAAGACACTTTGGTCTAAGTTAGGCACTAAGCTGCTATTTTCTACTACTTTTCATCCACAATCTGATGCGCAAATTGAAGTAGTTAATAGAACATTGTCTACTCTTGTGCGAGCATTAATCAATAAGAATCTTGACCTGGGAAAAATGTTTTCCACATGTTGAATTCGCTTATAACCATGCTAAACATTCTTCTTCTAAGTTTTCACTATTTGAGATTGTTTATGGTTTCAATCCTGTATCACCTTTGGATCTAATGCATTTACCTTTGAGTGAAAGAGCTAGTTTGGATGGAAAGAAAAAGGCAAACTATATTAAGAAGATTCATGATAAATCCAGGATGAACAATGAGGAAAACATAAAGCTTTATGTTAAGTATGCCAACAAGGGCAGGAAGGAGATGATCTTCAAAGAAGGAGACTTGATCTGGATACATCTGAGGAAGGAGCAGTTTCCTAATGAAAGGAAGTCCAAGCTGATGCCACGCCTTGATGGACCATTCAAGATCATCAAAAAGATCAATAACAATGCCTATCAACTTTACTTGCAAGGTAAGTATAATGTGAGTTCATGCTTCAATGTTCCTGACTTGGTTTCTTTTCTTGTAGATGAGCTAGATTTGAGGTCAAATCCTTTTTAAGAGGGAGGGGATGATGTGATCATGGAAATCTTGGAATCTGAAGTTAATGAGCCGCTTGAACCAGAGGAGAATGGAGCTAAGGAGAAGCTTGTAACTGAGGAGATTCAAGAGCAAGAGCCAGAAGCTTTGCACATACCAATTTGACCAATGACCAGAGCTAAGGTAAAGCAATTCAAGCAAGCTTTCTACACCCTTTTGCACCACGTTCAAGGCCAACTTGATTGTGCTAATCCATCCTTTTTGGTTGTGATTCAAGCCACTTAAGTCATCAGCAATGGAGGTGTGTGTACTTGTACTCTTCTTCCCTTCTCTTGGTTTTGTCCCAATGGGTTTTCCAAGAAAGATTTTTAATGAGGCAAGCCCACATACTATTATCCTAGCCCATTGATGATCCATACGCCCACAACCTATTCTAAAGAGAAGAATTCGAAATTGGAGTATTTTTATTTGGTCTTTCTTTAGTAATGTGTTTTTAGATTTCCAAGACTTGAAACTCTATTTGTACTCTCTTACCTTCTTCTTTTTAGACTATCAAACTTCTTTTATTCAAAAACTTTCGAGATTATTTGATCTGAGTGGTGTGTAATATCCATTCATTTAGATTCTTGGTGAGTCGTATCCTATAAGATCTAAGTCTTAAAGTCTTGAAGAGATTTCGCAACTTCAGGAAGTTTCTTTCAATCCACAGTTCCATCCCAAAAATCCATTACTTTCAGTCTGTTCAACATTCATCTAACAACCAGGATCACAAAGTGCATCAAAAGACAAAGATCTTATCTCTTAAAATCGCATTATTAATATTATATAATATGTGACGCATCCTCATAATATGAATTGGTTCCATGTGGAGTATTACATTATTGTTTAGAAGATGTTTGGGTTCCTTCATATAACTAGTTGTTCTAGTTCTATAATCTGGTCAGTTCAAGAGTAAGAGCTGAAATGAAGTTGTTTCAATGTGAAGCTAAGACTCGTGGATTGTCAATATTAAGAAGACAAAGAGTATCAAGATTTGAGAAGAAACTAGTATATTTTGATAAGAGTATGCAAATAAAAGATTCAGATATCTCTAAAGATTCAGATAATATACTTAAGTGTGGGCTTGAAATGAAGATTTTAAAGTGCTCTGTGGATTCTCAAAAGAGATATTGAGAGAAATAAATGCAAGTCTTTGAAGAACAGTTTCAAGGTCATACAATTCAAAGAAGCTAGAAAGTGTTATGCATTCAATATAAATATGTCATCTCAAGGCGCTTACAACTAACAAGAAATTCCATAAAATATGAGAATGCATGGGAGATTAAAATTGCATTTAAAGACAACAACTACAAGTGTTCTGGTTTGGGTATCATAAGAAGACTTTTGGGATCATCTCAGGGATAACTTGCAGAATAGTCAAGTGATAAATTGAGAGACGATTACAAGTGAGGATGTTGGTTAATAGAGAGATTCAATTCAAGGATGTATTTGGTAAAGGTGCATGAGGCAAGTTCTTATGGTGAAGTCTGCATGTGGGAAAAATGTAATGCATGATACTTTTAAAGATCAAATGTCATCATAGATTCTATATGTGATGCATACGTGGTTGTAAGGAGTTGTCTCAAGATAGCACATGTCTTGCGGATATGAGACCGGTTATAAGAGTGCTAGTGGTGATTTTTTTAAATCTGTTAGTGAATTTTGTTTTTGGCATAATGATTAAACAAGAAAAGTGTTCAATGTTGGATTCTATTCTGACAGGATGATTGAACAAGCAAAGCGTCAAGGTTGTTTTTTGGATCTGTTGCTAGAGAAGGAGGTCTCAGGAGTATCATGGGTCAGTTGATATGAAGCTTGTTTAAAGCTTCTAATTATGTTTAAAAATTTGTTAGTGAGATTTTTCAGTTTAAAAAGAAGAGTTTGAACAAGGTTGAGCAAATATGAATGTTTGAAAGTCTTCCTCGTGGAGTTAGGCGGTCTGTAATATTGGTAACAACAGCGGAGCAAAGCGATGCTTTCAGTTCAAACAAGTAATTTTAAGTACAATCTCATGTTAAATATGTTTGACTACTAACATGTTGGTTGAAATTGTTTTACAAGTTTAAATCAAAATATGTTTCAGGTTAATGGATTGTTGATTCAGTTCTTTGCATTTGTTTCAAGTGATTCAAAGAAGCATTTTGTTTTAATAATTGTAACAAATTTATGGCTGGCACAAAAACCATAAAGGAAAATATGTGATTAAAAATCATAAGTGGTTATAGCTTGTGACATGTATATTGGATTAACATGTTTAATGGTTATTTAGACTTGTTAATGGGTTATGTTTTCGCAATGGTAATTTCAGATATACAAGGAAGCATCAATAGGATCAATGAGGAGTTGAGATCAACACAAGAATGTGTTAAATCTGGTTACAACTCGAGAGGAGACATGGAAAATTTCAAATCTTTGGGAACGTTTATGGTTACTTTATACGTCTGAGTTTGACTAACATTTTGTTTCATTACAAGAAAACAATGTTTTAGCGACTAATATAAACTATATTTTACATATTTCATCGCATATTTAATGACACTTTTATAAGTGATCCAAATGTTTTTAAATGGTTTTAGTATGTTTTGTCTATTTCAAGTATCAAGACTCTTTTTAGGAAACTCAAGCTTAATCCGAGTTAATTGGAGAAAATTTTCACTTTTCGATACCGAGTCATTCAGTCAGAAGTTCAGCATCAAATGAAGGCTTTCTCATCGTCTGAATAAAGCTAAAATTTGGATACAAATTAGAGGGATCTACCAGCTTTCATTTTCAATTGGTTTGATGACGATCCAGCGGTTAGATCTCAAGATAAATATGGAGCAAGATAGTCCGAGAACCAGCCGAGCACAACCCAGGTCGCAGCCAGGACCACTCTGGCGCGTTTTGGAGCCACGGGGTCACGGCCACCTCACTATATGGCGCAATTCGGTCGTTTGTCGATCTTCAACCCATTTTCTATGTTTTCACTTGTCCAACATTGAAAACTTATGAGTTTTCATGAGTTTTCATGAGTTTTTGAACATTCTATAAGGGGCAGACCCCCCCCCCTCCTAATATACACCGAAAACCACAAAATTTACTTTATATTAGTTGTTTTAGAGTTTTAGTCCATTTAATCTTTAGTTTCTTAGGTTTAGGGTTTTACAGTTCTAGGGTGCTCAATAGAGACCATAACTAGGGCTGGGCATAATTACTTGTTACCCGGCTTGTACTCGTTACTTGCCCCGTATTCGGTTTGAAAAACCAAGTACCCGGTTTGGTCAAGTCGGGTAACAAGTCTTTAAACTTCATTACTTGCAAGTACAAGTCAAGTATCAAGTACAATCTTTTTTTCTAATACTTGACTCGTTACTTGTCTCGTTACTTACTATTTGTTACTTGGTCCAATAATTACTTGTTACTCGTTAAAATATTTACTACTTGTTTGTTCAAATTGTTGAAATAATTAGCCATACCCCCAACTGTATATGTATGACTGTGTTAGCTTGTATTTTGAAACTGAAGGAACTTTGAGCCAATTCTACCAGATTCAGAATTGTTGTCATGTTCCCGAAGCCTAGGATCTAGGGTCTAGTTAATGGAATCATAGATCTGACCTCGTGATTACCTGTAGATTGGCAGCGGAAGATAAGCAGGTAAACGAGATCTCTGGAGCGCCTCAGATGCTGCGCCTCTACTGCAGTCCACACGCACACAAGCTGAAATCCGCCGGGATGCTAGTGCCGGGAATCGGATCTCCTGGGAACTGAGTTTTTGGGGTTTCTGCGTTTTTCTCTCTGAGAAAAACTCTCTCTAGCGGCTCTCCTCCTCCAGGTCGAATCTATAAAACACGTTTATATATTGACCTCGAGGTGAACCAAAACATCAGTTTCGGTTTCGCCCTTGTGTCGACCGACACACCCATTGGTGTCGATCGACACACGTCTTGTATCGACCGACGCACCCAATGGTGTCGATCGATACACCTCTTTGAAACTCAAAATCAATGTGTATCTAATACACATCGATCAGACCATATGCCAATGATCAATCCCATGCAAAGTGTATCCAACTTGCTTAGGTGTGTGACCCTGTAGGTTGATATATCATGGTTTTTACCGGTTTTATGCCATGATATAGTTGTGTTTTTAGTGTCTTTTGTGTTATTTTAGAGTCTTTTACAGGTTTAATCAGGTTTGGAGCTAATGTGGAGATTTTGGAGTATTTTGGGAGTTTTGGAGCATTTTGGCCGAGAGTTTAACTCACTGCCTGATTTGATGATCATGCATCGATCGACACACCTTTGGTGTCGATCGACACACTATCGAGATGGGCCGTACGCGGCGGTTTAACAAATTTATGAAGATTTGCAGAGAAGCCCAGAATAGTTCCAGTATTTACACAGAAGCCCCAGCCGAGATTATGCCTATATATTTAGAGTTTTGGCTTTTATTTTGGATACGCTTTCATACTTAGAGCTAAGAGATTTTTAGAGCTTTTGGGGCTGATCTAATCCTGTACTTCATCTATTTTGGAGAAGATTTCGAACCCCTTTATCTATTTATTTTCTTATATGCAATCTATTAATTCTATGATTTATGTTTCATTAATCATTTATGAGTAGATTCACAGTTAAGTTTAGGGTTTCTCATTAAGGATTTTATGACTTGCTAGACTTGTTTAATTCAGTTAAGGATTCACATGATTAGAATGTTCTTCAAACTAAATTGTGCTTAATGCTAGTTCTAACCTAATCAATTAGAATCTAGATCTTAGGTTGCTAAATACGACACGAGAGTGTGGTTTAGAATCTGAACTATTTAGGTTGAGCAATTAAATTATTCGCAAAGAGATTTGACTTAGTTTAATTGTGAACATATCGAACTTGAAATTAATGCTGGTTTAATCTGTTAGTAATTGCAAAGAGATTTGGATTACTGCACTTAGACTTAGAGGATTTTCGCAAAGAGATTTGGTTAATTCTATATCCGTGATTTGAGTTCTAAAACTGTGTTTAATTAGATCATGACTGATTATCTTGTCTGCTTGTCTGATTTCCTGAGAATTCCCTAGACTTAGCGCTTTCAGTTTATTGCTTTCACAACAAATTCCTCATATTGATTTACTTTCTCGCCTTGCTATTTACTTTACAACAATTTGCTTTCTTCCTAGTATTAATCTCTTTCGTTCTATTGAAAACCAGAGTCCCTGTGGATTCGATAACCCTATATACTACATAGACATTACTGTGCACTTGCAGTTTAGAATAGGGATTAAAACTTAGATCCTATCAAGTTTTTGGCGCCGTTGCCGGGGACTCTTAGAGTCTTCGATAGGACCAAACTTAGGGTTTTTACTAGGAATTTTTCTTTTTTTGTTTTTATTTTTCGTTTTTATTTTATTTTACTGATTTCTTCTCTGTTTTCTCTCTGTCGCAGGTACCGATTTCGCCTTGCGTCGATCGTTGCACCTCTTGTGTCGATCGTCACTAAGCGATTTGAGATTGAATCGATCGTTGCATTGTTAGCATCGATCGTTGCTTGACGATTACAGACAGTTTATGCAGAAGCCTGAAACTCGAAGTAATCCGAACTTAAGTCTAATCAATCTCGATCTTGAAGAACTTGGACGTCTAGAGAGGACTAACAGAAGAGAAAGAAGAGAAAGAATGGTAGTACAGAGGCTGATTCTATTACGCGATGCTCAAGGTACTCTGAGGGACCAAGATAACAACCCATACAATGCTGCTTGGCAAAGGGTTGATGCTGAAGAGAATGTCATCCCTGATCCTCCTGAGCCACCGCAACAGGAGCAGAACCAGGGTCAAAGACAGGCCCAAGGTAGAGAGGTGGTTATCCATGAGAGAACCTTAGCTGACTACAACAGACCGGATGAGTTTCATGCAAACCGGTCGCTTTGGTGATGCCTGGCTTTGAGAGGAATGATTTTGAGATCAAGACTATCTACTACTCACTCATGAGACATAATGCATTCCATGGTCATCCAACAGAGCAGCCTATGGATCACATTGATTTGTTTGAGGACATAGTCACTGGCATGAAGTATGATGGAGTTTGCCAGGATTATTTGTTCCTTAAGCTCTTTCCGCACAGTCTCGCTGGAGACGCTGGTGCATGGCTGAAGCAATTGCCACCAGGGCAGTTTGATACTTGGGCAGCCCTGAAAAGTGAGTTCCTGCGTCATTTCTATGATGATGCGCGTTCAGATCAGTCCAGACAGGACATTCTCACATTTCCCCAAGGAGCTGTGGAGCCTTTAAAAGCTGCCTGGATGAGATTTAAGAAGTACCAGCGTGATTGCCCACACCATGGATTCACTGAAGTCCAATTGCTTGGTATCTTCTTCAGAGGCATAGATCTGCCATATCAGTCTGCGTTGGATAACTCCAGTAATGCAAACTTCAACACCAGGACTCCTGCACAAGCTAAGCAGTTGATTGAGAACCTAGTAAGAAGCAACAGTTGCAAGACTATGGATGAGAGGAGGAAGAAATCTGGTGGAAGTGTAGAGAATTCAGAGATGGCTGAATTGAAATCTAGGATGGACACAATCTGCAATCTCCTGGCTAATAAGAAGGCTGTCCATTTTTCTCAAGATGTTGAGGTAATTCAGACTGAGGAGGACACTCAGGAAGAAGATGTGAATTACATTGGAGGATCTGGTTTCCAAGGTAACAGGTTTGGTAATCAGCAGGGAAACAGATTCTTCAACCAAGGACAGAAGAGTGCCTTCACAGGCAATCAAAACTCTTTTGGACAGACTAGTGGTTTTCAGAAGCCCTTTGGACAAGGTGCTCAGAGAACCTATGGATCTTCATCTTATCAAACTCCTCCTGCACCTACAGCTCATGAGAGTAGGATGGAAACAATGATGAAACAGTTGGTGGAAAGTCAGACTAAGAATGCTGCAGATGTCAACGAGAAGATAGAAACAGTCTATAAGGAGCTGAATGGGAAGTTTGAATATCTGAACACACACATGAAGGAGCTTGATGATAGAGTTGCAAGAACGGCTGGATATGCTCAGAGGGAAGATGGATATCTTCCAGGGCGTACTGATGCTAATCCCAAGTACCAATGCAATGCAGTGACATTGAGAAGTGGTAAGGAGTTGTTACCTGGCCAGAAAAGACAGCTGAGTGTGGAAGAACTCGGGGAAATTGACGATTTAAAAGATGAGATCCGTGACATTCGCTATGCATCGATCGACGCAACCAAGCAACGGTCGATGCAAGGCGATAACGAAGAAACTGTCGTAGCAAAGTCACCCAGCAACGATCGACACAGCTCTAGTGACGATCGATGCAAGGCGACTCCAGAGGGCTCAAAAACAGAGAAACCGAAACAGTCAACCGAGAGAGTGTACAAGCCTAAGGTACTTTATCCCAAGAATCCCAGAAAGACTAAGAATGATAGGCAGTATGCAAAGTGGAAGGAGTTTATTAAAAAGGTGAAAGTTGAAGTGCCTTTGATGGACTCCATGGAGACCTCTCCTGTGATGAAGAGATGCCTTAAGGATATGATTGCTGGAAAGTGGTCTGGTGAGGAGAGTGTAATGATGATCAATGAGGTTTGTAGTGCAGTGATTCAGGGTAGAATACCCGAGAAGTTAAAAGATCCAGGGAGCTTCGTGTTGGATTGTGCTATCTACAGAGAGAGATTCGAAAGGTCTCTATGTGATCTTGGTTCCAGTGTGAATCTTATGCCCCTCTCGGTTGCTAAAAGGCTCGGGATGTCTGACTTTATACCCACTAGGATATCACTAGTTCTGGCAGACAGAACAATCAGGATTCCCGAAGGAGTATTGGAGGATGTGCCTATAATGATTGGCAAATATGTGATCCCAACTGACTTTGTGGTTCTACAGTATGGACAGGAGCCAAAAGATCCACTGATTCTAGGCAGGCCTTTCTTAGCTACAGCTGGTGCGATGATTGACTGTCAAGGAGGTAAAATAGTTCTGAATGTGGGAGATCTGAAGATGAGTTTTGATATGGACAAGCTTGTAAAGAGACCAACAATCGATGGACAGACCTTCTATGTGGACACATTGGGTGATCTGGCTGCAGAGTACTTTCACCAATCACATGCTTAAGACCCACTAGAAAGGGCTTTACCGAGTTCTATATTGGAGCTAGAGTACCTGCAGGATGAGCCAGCAATGTGATATACGAGATTGATGGATTCTGTTGAAGTAGCAATGCAGGTGGAAGTGTCTGACGCGACGATGCAACGATCGACACTACCTAAGCATCGGTCGTTGCAAGTCGACAAAGACGGGGCCGAGGAAAAAGCTCCAAAAATAGAGCTGAAACAACTTCCATCCGGGCTAAGGTACGCATTTCTTGGACCCAATTCAACTTATCCAGTTATTGTTAATGCTAGTTTGAACAACGCAGAGCTCACTTTACTGCTAAGCAAGCTGCACAAGCATCGCAAAGCTCTTGGCTATTCTCTTGATGACATTTCAGGTATCTCACCGGAGCTGTGCATGCATCGGATACATCTTGAGGATGAGTCTAAGACGTCTGTTGAGCATCAGAGGAGGCTTAATCCTAATCTGCAGGAAGTGGTTAAGAAGGATATTATGAAACTCCTTGATGCTGGGATTATCTATCCTATCTCTGAGAGTGGTTGGGTGAGTCCAGTCCATGTAGTACCTAAGAAGGGAGGAGTTACTGTTGTGAAGAATGAGAAGAACGAGCTTATCCCTACTAGGACTGTAACAGGACACAGGATGTGCATAGATTACAGGAAGCTGAATGCTGCAACTAGGAAGGATCATTTTCCCTTGCCTTTTATTGATCAGATGCTAGAGAGGTTAGCCAATCATCCTTATTACTTCTTCCTTGATGGATACTCAGGTTTCTTTCAGATTCCTATCCACCCAGAAGATCAGGGAAAGACCACTTTTACTTGTCCATATGGAACATTTGCTTACCGTAGGATGCCTTTTGGACTCTGTAATGCTCATGCCACTTTCCAGAGATGCATGATGTCCATATTCACAGATATGATTGAGGACTTTATGGAGGTATTCATGGATGATTTCTCAGTCTATGGATCATATTATAACGAATGTTTAGATAATTTGTGCAAAGTGCTGACTAGATGTGAAGAGAAGCACTTAGTCCTTAACTGGGAAAAATGCCATTTCATGGTCAGAGATGGTATTGTTCTTGGACATAAAGTGTCTGAAGCAGGGATCGAAGTGGACCGCGCTAAGATTGAGGTGATGACCAACCTTCAGGCACCTGATTCTGTTAAGTCTATAAGAAGCTTTCTTGGACATGTTGGCTTCTATAGACGGTTCATCAAAGACTTCAGTAAGATTGCTAGGCCACTAACTGCCTTGTTGTGTAAGGATACCAAATTTGAGTTCACTGCAGACTGTCAAACTGCATTTGAACAGATCAAGCAGGCATTGGGATCTACCTTTTGAGGTTATGTGTGATGCAAGTGATTTTGCTGTAGGAGCTGTTCTGGGACAGAAGAAGGACAGAAAGCTCCATGTAATCTATTATGCTAGTAGGACACTAGATGATGCACAAAGGAACTATGCAACCACGGAGAAGGAGCTGTTGGCTGTTGTCTTTGCATTTGAGAAGTTTCGCCCCTATCTTGTTGGCTCCAAGGTGATTGTTCACACTGATCATTCAGCCCTGAAGTATCTGATGCAGAAGAAGGATGCTAAGCCTAGACTGTTAAGATGGATTTTGTTGCTTCAGGAGTTTGATATTGAGGTAAGGGACAAGAAGGGAGTGGAGAATGGAGTTGCTGATCATCTTTTGAGGTTGCTAGTTGAGGAAGACGTGCCTATAAATGATTATTTGCCTGAGGAAAACGTCAACATGATCAGTACAGTTTTCCAGACGGATTTGGGCAGTGAATTGCAAAACTGTCGGGACAATCGCATTGTTTCGATCGATGCCACATTGGCAACGGTCGATACAAGTATCGGGGAAGCAACGATCGATCCACGCTCGTGCAACGGTCGATGCATACCTGATACGAGCCGAGAGTCTTTCAGAGTCAGAATTGGGAATTATGACTTCGAAATTGCTGCTGTGGCAACCTCTGATCGACCCTGGTATGCAGATATAGCTAATTACCTTGCTGCTGAGACTGAACCAGATGATTTAAAGGGTTATGAAAAGAAAAGGTTCTTTAGGGAGCTTATAAGATACTACTGGGATGAGCCTTATCTCTATAAGCACTGTTCAGATGGTCTTTACAGGAGATGCATTGCTGAATCTGAAGTCCCAGACATCCTTTTCCACTGTCATGGATCAGATTACGCTGGACATTTCGCTACATTCAAGACTGTGTCTAAGGTTCTTCAAGCAGGTTTCTGGTGGCCTACAATGTTTAGAGACACTCATTCTTTCATCACTCAGTGTGATGCCTGTCAGAGGAGAGGGAAAATCAGCAAGAAGCATGAGATGCCTCAGAATTTCATTCTGGAAGTTGAGGTTTTTGATTGCTGGGGTATAGATTTCATGGGTCCTTTTCCCTCATCCTATGGGAATAAGTTTATCTTAGTTGCTGTAGACTATGTGTCTAAGTGGGTTGAAGCGATAGCTAGTCCAACCAATGATTCTTCTGTGGTCATTAAGTTTTTTAAGACCATCATATTCCCCAGATTTGGAGTACCTCGTATAGTGATTAGTGATGGAGGATCTCATTTTATCAATAAGGTCTTCGAGAAGCTGTTAAAGAAGCATGGAGTTCATCATAGAGTCGCTACTCCTTATCACCCTCAGACTAGTGGACAAGTTGAGGTTTCTAACAGGCAGATTAAAGAGATCCTTGAGAAGATAGTTGGAAGGACAATAAAGGATTGGGCAGCAAAGTTAGATGATGCATTATGGGCCTACCGGACAGCATTCAAGACACCACTTGGGACCACTCCATTCCATCTGCTATATGGAAAAGCATGTCATCTGCCAGTGGAACTTGAGCACAAAGCAGCATGGGCTGTGAAACAGATGAACTTTGATCTTAAGTCTGCTGCAGAGAGGAGATTGGTACAGCTTAATGAGTTAGATGAGATCAGGCATTTTGCTTATGGGAACTCAAAGCTGTATAAGGAGAGGACTAAGGCATATCATGACAAGAAGATTGTCTCTAGAAAGTTTGAGCCCAATGATCAGGTACTTTTGTATAACTCTCGTTTGCATTTGTTTCCAGGTAAGCTGAAATCAAGGTGGTCTGGTCCCTTCGCAATCAAAGAGGTGCGTCCGTATGGAGCTGTCGTTTTAACTGGTAAGGACGGTTATGAATTCACTGTGAATGGACAGCGGGTGAAACATTATTGGGCTAAGGCCGAGATTACAGGAGGGCAGATTCTGCCTCTGGATGATGCACCCTCAACATAAATCTGCTGAAGCGTCAAGCTAATGACCTTAAACAAGCGCTGAATGGGAGGCAACCCACTGTTTTCGTTTTTTGTATTTTGATTTTATTGTTTTTATTGGATTTTACGCTTGTTTCTGGTTCTGGTGAGTTTTTGTTTGTAGGTCTCGGATTAAAACGCAGTGCGTTGATCGACACACCATTGTGTCGGTCGTCACAATGCGACAGAAATCGCATTGCAGCGATCGTTGCGGTCCTGAGCAACGATCGACCCACAACGAAAAATCGCACAGCAACGGTCGATGCACTTAGTGCAACGATCGATGCCTGATTGCAACAGAGGTAAAACCCGAGAAAACTTAACCAATCCATAAACAAATTTTTATTTTTCTTTTTGCCAATCCTTCGCTTGACACTACTGGGGACAGTGTGTCTTAAGTGTGGGGGAGGTTCTACTAACTTCTTTCTTTTCTTTTCTTAGAGTCATTTAAAAATTTTCAAAATTTTTGTTTTATTGAGTCAAAATTTGTTTAAGTAAGAAACAATGATTTTTTGAGAAGATTAGTAGCACTTGCAGGAACTTAAGTAACCATTGGGATGAAGCTGCAGATTATCTCTGACTATTAGAAAACCCAGACATGGATCAACCTACTAAGGACACCCACATCGCTTCAGGTATCAGAGGATCCTTTTACTGACTTCACCCTAATACTGACTTAGATTTTCTCACCTAAGGGCTTGGTATACTTTGTGTCGGATTTCCTTGTTAGTTCTGACACAGCCTGTAAACCTGTCCTATCTAGTTCCCTTCTCCCCTTCCATAAAAAAAAAAAAAAAGATAATAAACTGAGGATGAGTTAGTAACTCCGAAGTGGTCATGGGAATGGTAGCTAAAACTCTCATATCATGTGCATCCATGGAATGTGTCCAAGGTACACCCCTTAACGGAAAGAGCACTGATAAAAAAAAAAAATGATACCCAAAGGGGAAAAATCAGAATGCTAAGGAAGGGAAAAGAGAAGAAAGGGACTAGAGAAAGATAGTATGGTGGTCTAGAGCTGATAAGGTAAGAGTCCATGTGCCTTTGATCGATACTCCTTAGGTGAGACCGCACTTAAATAATTGCAGAAGTCAGTAGGGAGAATTTGAATGCTTGAATGTGATTGTGGATTTTACTTAGGACAGTTGCTAAGTGTGGGGGAAGTATATGTTTGTCTTGATGTCTGCAGGTTGATTCTTTCATGTGGATTACTAAGGGGAATTTGAGTGTTACTTCTTCTAGGATGAAAAGAGTTTCTGAAGAGTTTTCAAACCTCTTCACTGCATTTTAGTTCTCTGTTTTTGCTTGAGGGCAAGCAAAGGCTAAGTGTGGGGGAGTTGATATATCATGGTTTTTACCGGTGTTATGCCATGATATAGTTGTGTTTTTAGTGTCTTTTGTGTTATTTTAGAGTCTTTTACAAGTTTAATCAGGTTTGGAGCTAATGTGGAGATTTTGGAGTATTTTGGGAGTTTTGGAGCATTTAGGCCGAGAGTTTAACTCACTGCCCGATTTGATGATCATGCATCGATCGACACACCTTTGGTGTCGATCGACACACTAGCGAGATGGGCCGTACGCGGCGGTTTAACAAAGTTATGAAGATTTGCAGAGAAGCCCAGAATAGTTCCAGTAATTACACAGAAGCCCCAGCCGAGATTATGCCTATATATTTAGAGTTTTGGCTTTTATTTTGGATACGCTTTCATACTTAGAGCTAAGATATTTTTAGAGCTTTTGGGGCTGATCTAATCCTGTACTTCATCTATTTTGGAGAAGATTTCGAACCCCTTTATCTATTTATTTTCTTATATGCAATCTATTAATTCTATGATTTTTGTTTCATTAATCATGTCTGATTAGATTCATAGTTAAGTTTAGGGTTTCTCATTAAGGATTTTATGACTTGCTAGACTTGTTTAATTCAGTTAAGGATTCACATGATTAGAATGTTCTTCAAACTAAATTGTGCTTAATGCTAGTTCTAACCTGATCAATTAGAATCTAGATCTTAGGTTGCTAAATACGACACGAGAGTGTGGTTTAGAATCTGAACTATTTAGGTTGAGCAATTAAATTATTCGCAAAGAGATTTGGCTTAGTTTAATTGTGTACATATCGAACTTGATATTAATGCTGGTTTAATCTGTTAGTAATTGCAAAGAGATTTGGATTACTGCACTTAGACTTAGAGGATTTTCGCAAAGAGATTTGGTTAATTCTATATCCGTGATTTGAGTTCTAGAACTGTGTGTAATTAGATCCTGACTGATTAACTTGTCTGCTTGTCTGATTTCCTGAGAATTCCCTAGACTTAGCGCTTTCAGTTTATTGCTTTCACAACAAATTCCTGCTATTGATTTACTTTCTCGCCTTGCTATTTACTTTACAACAATTTGCTTTCTTCCTAGTATTAATCTCTTTCGTTCTATTGAAAACCTGTGGATTCGATAACCCTATATACTACATTGACATTACTGTGCACTTGCAGTTTAGAATAGGGATTAAAACTTAGATCCTATCATAGGTTCACATAATACTAGCAATGAGTTACAACTCATTTGTCATAAGTGGTTTCTAGCAAAACATTATGACTACCTAGTTTCACATGAATTGTCTGATCTCGACAATACAACTATCTCTAGAGTTAGAACAACGTGATTTCAGGACATAATCCCAACAATCTCCCACTTGTACTGGAATCACCTATTTCTATAATCCCTTCGTCTCTATATCTCGATTTGGCATAAGTCAAGAGACTGTGTCATCCTTATTATAGCCAATATCATGTTCATCGAACTCCTGATCTACTGATAAAGCAAACGACTGACAATCACCTCGTTTGAGCACGGCCATGCATTTTCTCAGTATCAAATCTTCGATGGGCCCTAAGATATTTATCTCCTGTTACAGGAAGGACAAATCCCATCTTGTTTCATCCATGTTTCTACACATACTTCATGATACGTATAAGCAATGCCGTTATAGCCGCCAGTTACGGAACGACGTTTGACAAGGTCAAAACGCACCAATTCATATGCTAGAAAGCATGATGAACTCAGGTCTAAGGACTATACTCTATAGTCGTAATGAGAACCTCCCATGACACTGATATAACTATCCTGTGGAGTTCTCATTAGCGGGTCATGTCCGATCATATCTTCACCAACATATATCTATGTGATTGACTGTGATAATCATATCATTGACTCCATGAAACTTAGTCCAACAGTCACCTCACATGCTAGTCTCGCGCGGTTATTGGTGTCCCACATCAACAACCTCGACTAGGGACAATCGTAATTTATGTCATCTTTTACTTATAGTGTTTCATGATCAAGTCCTCAACTTGATGACCTATATGATGACCATAAAATACTTTGGGACCATTACTTAATTATCTAATAGTTAAATAATACCGATGTCAGTTTTAACTTACACAAACTTTGCCATAGCATGTCTATGTAAAGATCATAACATAACTAAATAACTCCCACTAGAATCAAGATCATCTCTTCAGATATCTAATACCTACAGCAAGTGAATAAATCTCGTGCTTAGGTTGTGGGAGACTCTGCGGTGTTTTTGCTTGAAACAATTCCAACAAAACACACCGCCAT
Source organism: Orychophragmus violaceus (assembly GCA_030180135.1). Classification (NCBI taxonomy): domain Eukaryota; kingdom Viridiplantae; phylum Streptophyta; class Magnoliopsida; order Brassicales; family Brassicaceae; genus Orychophragmus; species Orychophragmus violaceus. The sequence continues at coordinate 52,918,289 of CM058231.1, read as the reverse complement.
TCAGATAAAATCAATATTATACGGTCCACTGCTTGGAGCCCTTCCAACAAATAGCACCGCTATTCAGACAAAGAGACATAACCAAGTGGGAACCAGAAGTCTTCTTTGTCCGTCTAACTACTCTCAACTGGTTCGCCACTCTATCAGCTCACCACGAACCTATCCTGAGTGTTCCTCAAACACTTGGGATATTTCTGGCAACTGTTCAGTGACTTTTATCGGAACATATTGGTATTTTCTCGTCATGCTTTATGCGTAAGCTGCATCTAGACGAGCGCAAAATATGGCATTCATGATGGATTCTATTGCAGCAGCATAAGCAATCACACTCATTGATACTAGCTCAGCCAGTGTCCAAGACACTTCATCTTGCTAAGATTATTGCCATAAGACCTTTGGTGTGAAGCCATTCCTAGAATCATGCATATTGGAACTGTCCAATACCTTATCTACAAAAGGATTCTGACACGATCCAATTAGCCTACCTAATCTATATCAATAGATTCTTATTCCGAGAATTCATGAGGCTACTCCCATGTCCTTTTGTTTATATTTGACTTCGGACCCAAATCTTGACAAGACTTTAGCGTCGGATCGTCGTTTATGAGATTAAGTACGTTATGTACACTCGGTGTGAGAATTGCAACTACGCTTCCACTAGTCTTCTTGTAAACGCATGGTTTCATTTCGTTTCTGATCAAGTCAAAACTTTTGACCACTTTATCAGAATGTTGATTCCAACTCCAAGATGATGTCTTCAATCTATAAATAGATCGGTGAAGCCAACATGCATACCTAGCAAATTTTCGGAGTTGGGGCTCACCATCGCTTCTTGAATTTCGCATGCTCATCACTTTTCAATGATTAACAGATCCCAACAATCGGCTACGAGAAATCACTCACGAGTTAGTGACGGATCCTTTCGGATCTGCGAATTTCAGGCTCCACAGGTGTAGATCCTACAGCACTTTGTAGATCTCACCGCTGCTCTCCCTCAACAGGTTGAGCAGTCTCCTGCGTTTATCGAATTTCTTCGATGTGTACTTTTACTCCCACTTTTCCTTTTGAAAGTATGATCTTTCTCAAAAGACACAGTTCCGGACAACAAAACTTTGTTCTCGGATTGGTTATAAAAGTACTAAGCCTCGGTTTCCTTAGGACAACCAGCGAGGTGGAACTTATCAGATTTGGGTTCAAGCTTATCAGCTATCATCCCCAAATTATCAGAAACAACTTACTTGAAAAACTTCCAGTCCACATCCAATGTGGTGTCTTTCAATTGATTCTGATTGAAACCCTTTTCTGCGCAAACACATATATTTTAGAACGTATTCTTAAATGATTATGGAAGATTCATGTGACTCATCATTAATCGGAGCATATCTAATAAGATCCGATTCATTCTCAGATGATCACCCAATTCTTGACTCAAGTATTTTTCTTCCGCGATCTAATCGAGGATCTCAATACTTCTGTCAAATCGGTTCTATACTTCATTCACATCTATACTTACTGAAGTCATCAATTAAAGGTGATGAAGTACAGAAGATTTCCTCTGGCACTAATGCTCATCGGGCCGCATACATCAGTATGTGTAAGGCCCAATAAGCCTCTGGCCCGTTGTCTTTTAGCTCTGCTAAAAAGGCCTTAGTCATTTGGTCCAGTGAGCAGAATTCATACCTCATATGATTGATAATCAAATGAGCCCAAAACTATGGAACTTCTGAATCCGCTTCACTCTATGTGGTCAAAACGACTGTGCTAAGGAAAAATCGAGTTCAAGTCATCAGACTTAAACCGTTTGGTATTTATGTTATATGTACAATCGTACATTGGTTTAAGATATAAAACCCATTTCAAACGGGGTGCTACCATAGAATATTTCATTAGGATCTAAAGAACAAAACTTGTCTTTTATCAAAATGAAAAACATCCAAATTCTTACAAGAAAATGAAAGACATTTCTGCACAAGGCAGATACATAGTAGCAATTACTTAATTTCTAAAACCAAGTATGAAAGGCTCCTACAAGTGGAGAATCTCTACGGCTCATGCAGCAACCATTGCTTCATACCATACACGCAGTTCCACTTGTCCTTTCTTCAACGTTCTACTGTCGATTAGGTCCTGCATATTTCAAAAATATCAGTACCACAACTAGTATCCAATACTCACGTAGAACTTGAAATAATAACACAATACCTGAAGAAGAAGTACCATACATCTTCTCCATCTCTTGTGAATCTTCCAAGAATTTAATGCAATTTCTCTTCCAATGCCCAAACTCTTTACAGTAGCAGCATTTATCAACATCAGATGGGCCTGACTTGGGCTTAAAAGATGACACAGGTTTATCCCGATTCCAAATCTGAACGGCCTTGCCATCACCCTTGTCTAAACAAGATTTCTCAAATCTTTTACCCTTTTTGATGTTTTTCTCTGCTGTCTTGAGCATGCCATGCAGCTCAGTCAACGTCTTCGTCAAGCCTTTCTTGATATAGTTCTTTATGAACTTATCATAACTTGACGGCAGTGACTGCAGAATGATGTCAGTAGCCAACTCCAAGCTGACAGGACAATCTGGTCTCCCCAGGTTATCAATGTAACCCATCATTTTAATGACATGAGGACTTACTGGAGCATCCTCTGGTAGCTTGCACCCAGTGAGAGACTTCACCATCTGGAATCTCTCAACTCGTGCCAGATCCTGAAACTTCAGTTTCAGGCTAGTGATAATCTCTATTGGCGACTCCATGTTCTCGTATTGACTCTTCAAGTCCGAGATCATGGTAGCCAACATCAGACCACGCACATCTACCACATCAATATAATGGTTATTCCAAGCATCATATACTGCATTCGAGTGATTGGTCCCAAGCCTTTCTGGAAGAGCTTTCTCAAGGACATAGTCCTTGCTTTCCTGCTTGAGTATTAATCTCAAATTCCGATACCAATCCAGGAAGTTGGATCCATTTAATCTGTCCTTCTCAAGGACGGATCGCAACGAGAAAGTAGTCATATACATAAGCTGAAATCCAAGAAAAAAAAAAGATTTAGTTATGTATATCATGAGAAATCTTATCTAATAAGAAAACTCGCATTATATTCAAACAATGTTTCCTCTATGAATATAATGATCCAAGATCCACACTTCACCAAATTCTGAGTGGACGACTCGTCATCACCCAAAATTTAGTTATCTAGGTAAGCAAATCGTTGCCAATTGTACCCAGTACAACTCTTGGTCGCAGATAAGACAATCCATGTCTCATCTACTATGACGTCTCTGGGCCCAGAACTTCTGATGGCCCAGTCAAGTAAACCAATCTCTTTTGTCTTGTAATCATTGACAGTCGCACTGCAAGTCTATCAATGATCACCTGCCTTACTCATGTAGTAGTGGATACCAAGGACTCCAAGGTTATCCAACAAACTACACAAATCTTGATAGTAGACAAGATTTGGGCAAGACATCAAGGTTAATTGATATTTAGTTGAGGAAACTAAACTCTAAAAAGTTAGCATATCAATCTCTTAGGTCATGTAATTGTTGATGTCAAGCACTGCAAGTCCATCAACATATTTACCTGCCTTACTAACGTAATTGTGGACACCAAGCTCTTGGCTAGACCATCACACAACGAAATGAGTCTTGACAGTTGACCATATTGAAGCTAAACTTTGATCAAGGTTTAAGTCTAGTTTGGTTTCTGCAAATTCAAGGTTCAATAACCAGAATTTCGAGCTCTGTGTCGATCGACGCAGACTATGTCTGTCGATCGACAACACCAAACTTAACCGGACTTCAATAACCGATTAATCCAATTAACCCGGTTTATTGAACCGGTCATGTCGATCGATACAACCCATGTGTGACGGTCGACATAGACCTAAACCAAATGCAGTTTTGATAACCTGTCCAATCCAATTGAACCGACTTATCAGATCAAACTGATCTTAACCATTCAAATCGGTTTATACTAATTGTGATAACTGGTTCAATCCAATTGAATCAATTCATCCAATTTAAACCGTTTTAGCCAGTTTTAACTGATTGCGATAACCGGTCCAATTCAATTGAACCGTTTTATCCAATCAAACTAATTTAACCCATCGGTTCATGCTAATTGAGACAATCAGTTCAATCCAATAGAACCAATTCATCCAATTTAAACCGATATATTCGGACTTAACCAAGCATGATAACCGGTCCAATCCAATTGAACCGATTAACCATTCGCTAGGTCTGTGTCGACCGACACTAACCTGTGTCGATCGACACTTGACCGAATTTGTTCTGTGTCGACCGACACTCAACCTGTGTCGATCGACACAGCAGCTTTTCTGACTTTTCTTCGCGAAAAACCCTAGCCGCCGATTCTGTCGAATTCACATCTCTGTGTCGACCGACACACCTAGTGTGTCGATCGACACTGTGCGAAAACACAGAATCGTTTTTCGATCAGATCGATCTCACCTGTTCTTAATCAAACAACCTAGTTTGCGAATCTAAATCATCAAATTCAATTAAACAGGTTGATTCAATGGAAAACCCTAAGGCTCTGATACCACTGAAGGAACTTTGAGCCAATTCTACCAGATTCAGAATTGATGTCATGTTCCCGAAGCCTAGGATCTAGGGTCTAGTTAATTGAATCATAGATCTGACCTCGTGATTACCTGTAGATTGGCAGCGGAAGATAAGCAGGTAAACGAGATCTCTGGAGCGCCTCAGATGCTGCGCCTCTACTGCAGTCCACACGCACACAAGCTGGAATCCGCCGGGATGCTAGTGTCGGGAATCGGATCTCCTGGGAACTGAGTTTTCGGGGTTTCTGCGTTTTTTCTCTCTGAGAAAAACTCTCTCTAGCGGCTCTCCTCCTCCAGGTCGAATCTATAAAACACGTTTATATATTGACCTCGAGGTGAATCGAAACATCAGTTTCGGTTTCGCCCTTGTGTCGACCGATACACCCATTGGTGTCGATCGACACACGTCTTGTATCGACCGACGCACCCAATGGTGTCGATCGATACACCTCTTTGAAACTCAAAATCAATGTGTATCTAATACACACCGATCAGACCATATGCCAATGATCAATCCCATGCAAAGTGTATCCAACTTGCTTAGGTGTGTGACCCTGTAGGTTCACATAATACTAGCAATGAGTTACAACTCATTTGTCATAAGCGGTTTCTAGCAAAACATTATGACTACCTAGTTTCACATGAATTGTCCGATCTCGACAATACAACTATCTCTAGAGTTAGTACAACGTGATTTCAGGACATAATCCCAACAGAAACTTGTGTTCGGATTTGTATTTTGAGACTTATGTGTGTCGGTTTGTATTTTTACCCCAATTCGAGGACCCGAATGCCCATGCCTAGGTTCAGGTAACAAATAGCAGGTTCAAGTAATGGAGTGAAGCAAGTAATAGAGCGGGTCAAGTAATTAGCGGGTACTTGATTTTTTAGCGGGTACTTGATATAGCAAGTACTTGTTTGGAACAAGTCAAGTACCAAGCCATAAAATCAGTTACTCGAACGGGTCAAACCGGGTAACAAGTACTTCAAAATTAGCAAGTACTTGTCCCGTGCCCAGCCCTACCATAAACCTCTGATCATAAACCTAATTCTTCCTAGATAGTCTAAGTAGTTAGCCTATTTTTGGGATCGGAAATTTCATGGCTAAGTAGTTCATCTATTAGGTTTTAGAAGTTAGTTATCTAGGAGGAATGATATCGGTTTGATTATGATTACTTATACTAGACTTATGCTTGATTTCAAGAGTTTTATCTTTTAAGTTTGTTCTTAGTGCATTATTAGAGAGTAGCTAAATCAAAGCTGATCTTAGGATTGATATACCTACAAGAGTACTAAATCTATTGTCAAAAACTAGTTGAGGAGAGTAGTTGTATTTCAAGCTGCGAGATTTGACTTGTAGGGGGCACTATGAATGTTATGATGAACTTGATATTATTAATGCATGATCTTCCTCGCGTCCAGCTGCGAGAGTTGATTGGTCGAGTTGAAGAGATTAGGTGTGTAATCCTATGAGAGTATGTTACCCATATTTACGTGCTATTATTTACGATTTTACCACTGCAGGCCAAAAAACTATTTATATGCTTATAGACCTAAATTTTGAGATCTTCTACATTGTGAATTTTTTACCTCTTTTAGTTCCAAACTTTGTAAACAATTTATTTAAAGTTAAATCAAGTACTTTGTTATGTTTTTATAATATGTTCTTTATAATCATGTTTTCTCACTTAATCTTTGTAGGTTTAGTTGGGAAAATGGTGATTGGTGAGTAGTTCTCTTTGGGTCTTTAAGATGAAGTACATTAGGACTTGATTAAAGATGACCTAATATGTTTAGTGCTTAATTAATGGTTAATCTTTCTCCATTAGGGTTGTTCTCTAAGCTAGGTTACAATAAATTATTGAATCTAGATGTTAGGTTGCCTCTTCCCCACATGGTGTTTGATAAAATAGATGTAGTTAATCGTAGATGTGACTAGACTAACTAACATAAGTAATCGTAAAATAGACGTAGCGTTGTCAGAATATATATAGGGACTAATTAGCGATCATTTGGCGTCAATTGCGCTACTAAAGACATAGTCTAGATGCAGTTGGAGAAATGTAGTCACCAAGTAGTCTTTAACCTAGGTGACCGAAGGCTGACTAATTTGTGATTGTACAATATAGCCTCAATGTAGTAGTAACTATTAGCGACTAATTGGTGACTTGGTAACGACTAGGTCAACGACTAATCGGAACATCCAAATACGATTATGGTAGATACTTACCTTGAACACCTCTTGGACGATTTGGTTTGTGTAATTGATCAGAAAGTAGTAGTTGCACGCTTAGCTTGAAATGTGTCATTTTGGTTGATCTCTTTTCCAGCTAAATGAAGTGGTGCATTTTGGTGCATAGCTTCTGGTTCTGGCGTGAGAGTGAATAAGGTAAGTCCCTTATGTCTTGAGTTGAAAAGAATTGGACCGTCCTTTATAATGTAAGCTTGCTCATTTGAATGTGTCTTGGTATAATCGGAGGCTTTCTCTTGTTCAGAAGCATGATTCATGATGCATTGCACTACTTTGGTGACTTTCTCTCTAAGAACTTTAGTAGCTGATCTTGTTAATGGACCCTTCTTCACAATGGGCATTTGATATTGTGGTTCTATGTCCTCATCATTCTCTTCCCCTTCAGAAGGTTATGTCCTCAGAACTGGTTCTTCTGCATCAAAAGAATCCAAGACAGAAACATTGAATGTTGGAGAAATGTTTAACTCACCTAGTAACTACAGCTTGTATGCATTGTTGTTGATCTTCTCCAGAACTTTGAATGGTCCATCTCCTCTTGGTGCTAGTTTGGATTTCCTCTGATTGGAAACCTTTCCTTTCTCATGTGAAACCATATCTAGTCTTTGGGTTCAAATGTCACCTCTTTTCTTCCTTTATCAGCCTTTTGTACTTCTCAATCTTCTTTTCCAAGTTCTCTTTAAATCTTTGGTGCAGCTTCTTGACAAAGTCTACTTTTTTTTCTCCTTATGTACTTGAATAAATATCTTGAGGGAATGGCGCAAGATCTAAAGAAGTTAAATGATCAAACCCATACACAACTTCAAAAGGAGAATGGTTAGTAGCAGAATGTTTTACATGGTTATAAGAAAATTCAATGAATGGCAAGCAAGATAACCAGCTCCTTATGTTCTTACCAACTGTGGCTCTCAATAGTGATGAGAGAGTGTTCTTTGCTACCTCAGTTTGTCCATTTGTTTGGGGATGAAAAGTGGTGGAAATGAGCAGATTAGTGCCTAGCTTCCTCTAAATCACCCTCCAAAAGTGACTCAAGAAATTTGTGTCCCTGTCTGAAACAATAGTTCTTGGAATCCCATGCAAATTAACCACTTTTTAAAGAAGAGATCAGTTATCTGCACAGCATCACTAGTTTTGTTGCAAACAATGAAATGATCCATTTTAGAAAACCTGTCAACAACTAGAAAGATAGAATCTTTGTTGTTGATCGTGGACAATCTTAAAACAAAGTCCAATGAAATTTCCACTCATGGTGTGTTAGATATTGGTAAAGGCATATATAAACCATGTGGATGTTACTTGAATTTGGCTTTTAGGCAAGTGATGCATTTGGCACAGAACCTCTCACACATCTCTCTTCATGTGTGGACAAAAGAAGTGCGCCTTCAGAATACCATAGGTCTTGTCTCTGCCAAAATTCCCCATCAAACCTTATCCATGAGCTTCTCTGATGATTAACTCCCTCATGGATCCTTGTGGATTGCACAACTTCTTCTCCTTGAAAAGAAACTCATCTTGTTGATAGAATACTCCAAATGCAGCATTGGACGTCTCCTGATATATGTCCTTGAATTATGGATCAACTTCACATTGACCTTTAATGTGTTCAAACCCCATGTTCTTAGACTCCATTAAGGATATGAGAGCATGGCGCCTGGATAATGCATATGCCACAATGTTCTCTTTCCCCTTCTTGTACTTGATCACATATGGGAAAGATTCTATAAACTCCAACCACTTTGCATGCCTCTTCTTAAGTGTGGTATGTCATCTTAAGTGATTTTCTCATGATATGTATGAATCACAAACGCTTTAGAAATCAAATAATATTACCAAGTTTCCAGTGATCTTACCATGGCAGACAACTCTTTGTCATATGTAGGAAAGTTGAGTGTTGCACCACTAAGCTTCTCACTGAAGTAAGATATTCGTTTTCCTTCTTGTGTAAACACTTCACCTATTCTTTTACCAGAAGCATCACACTCACTCTCAAACATTTTATCAAAGTTAGAAAGTACCAATACTGGTGCATTGGTAAGGCAGTCTTTGAGTCGTGTGAATGATTATTCTTGATCCTCTTCCCATTCAAATGTTGTGATATTCTTGATCATTGAGGTAAGAGGTGTTTCTATGGTGTTGAAATCCTTAACAAACCTCATGTAGAAGCTTGCTAGTCCATGAAAACTCATGACATTCCATATTGTTGTAGGTGTTGGCTACTCTTGTATTGCCTTGATCTTCTTTAAGTTTGCATATAAACCTTCTTACCTAAGTGTTTTGCATAACATGTTCTAGATTTTTGACGTGATCATCTAAGCAGTGGCTATATATCAGAATATCATTAAAATAAACTACCATAAACTTGCAAATATAAGCTCTTAGAACTTGGTTCATAAGTCTCATGAATGCTCTTAGAGAATTGGTGAGACCAAATGTCATGACAAGCCATTCATAAAGTCCTTGCTTGATTTTGAAGGATGTTTTTCACTCATCTCCTTTTTCATTATAACTTGGTGATATCCACTCTTCAAGTCTATCTTTAAGAAGATGGTTGCTCCACTCAATTCATCAAGCATATCATTAAGCCTTGGAATTGGATTTTTGTACTTGATAGTAATGTTGTTGATGGCCCTACAATCAACACACTCTCCATGTACCATCCTTCTTTGAAACTAGTAGAACTGGCAGTGCACACGGACTTAAACACTCTCTCACGTAACCCTTTGACATGAGCACTTGAACTTGCTTCTCCAATTCATTTGCCTCTTCTAGATTCACTCTATAGGCTGGTTTTTTGGTAATGAAGCTCCTGGTACCAAATCAATTTAGTGCTCAATGCCCCTCAATGGTGGAAGTTCAGTTGGTATGTCGTCTGGAAACACATATTTGAACTTTTCCAATAGCCAACACGACCATACTGTGTTCTTGCTCTTCTGGTTCTGAAACATACCCTTCTCTAAAGATCATAAGTAGCACATGTTCTTTATGATCTAAAGGTTTCAGAAAAGTAGTTGGTGAGATATAAAGGTTAGTTTTACTTACCTTTTCACCCTTTTCCATTTCCTTTTGCATTTCATACATCTCTTGTGGTGTTAATGTTGCTAGATTGTGCTTCTTGTTCTGGTGTGTGAAGCTGTAGATGTTGGTCCAGCCATTAGGCATGGTTTCTTTGTCAAATTGTCAAGGTCTTCCTAAGAGTATATGACATGCTTGCATTGGCACAACCTCATATTTAACTTTATCATGGTACTTACCTATGTTGAATGGTACCATGAACTCTTCAGGTATCCTCATTTATGTTTCATCATTAAGCCACGCCAATATGTATGGTATGGGATGCTTTGTCTTCTGAAGTCCTAGCTTATCTACAACATATTTTCTAGAAACATTACTACAAGATCCTTCATCAATGATCATACTAGATACCTTGGTATCAATAGTGCATCCGGAATGGAAGATGTTCTCCCTTCGGATTGTTTTTTGGTTCAAACAATGCACTGAGAGCTCTTCTCATCACCACTATCTCCCCCCACATCTGGATAGTCAGTAACCTCTTCTTTTGATTCAGCCTTCTCATCCTCTGCTTCATCTTGTGATTCAATTTCTACATTGTCCTTGACTCTCTGATTTGGACAATCTCTAGCAAAATGGCCTTTTCCTTGACACTTGAAGCAAATGATGTCTCTCGAACATTGAGGTTATGATTTGTTATTGCTTAATTCTGTTTTGGTGACCTTAGGCTGCTCATATGTTGGTTTCTTGAACCTTGAATCCACTTATACTTCTTTGCTTTTGTCTAGATTCTTATGTGGTTGAGTCAATGCTAGTTTGCTTCTACTGGTTGCAGCAACCTTCCTCGTGATGTGTTGTTCATCTAGGATAGCTAGATGCCACAATATTTCAAGACCTTCAATGGTTGTCTTTCTACCTTGCGTGTAATTTTGTCTTGAAGTATTCTTCAACTGATTTGTTGCCTTGAGATAGTTTTTTGAACCTCCTTTGAAGATATATGTGGTAATAGGCTGGAACATATCTCTTCCACAATACAAAATTCATGACATCTCAATTGCTAATTTTCCATGTATTTGCTTTCTTCTTTCAGAACTTCTCTGTTCCACCATGCAATTGCATTGTTAGTGAGTTGAGCAGCAGCTAGGGAGACTTTTGTTGCTTCTGGGTATTGATAATACTCATAGATATACTCCATCCTTCTCTCCCAATCAATATATACTTCTGGATTAAATCTTCCAGCAAATGTAGGTGATGTGAGTTTCAGGTCTTTTCATACATGCCTCTGATCATCACGGTCTTTGCATATATCTCCATGTCTAGGTTGATAGTGTCTTCTGTCTCTGCTTCTTTGTCTGCCCATGCCATTGTTGTTCTGACCTTTCCCTCTGCTTTCTTTATTTTGATCAGGAGGTAACTCATTCTCTTCTAGTTCAAACATTTCCTCATTTGTGGAGTCATCAGCTTGTTGTATTTGGTTTATATTCAGGTCACGGATAGGACCTCTTGGGGATGCTGGTGGTGATGTTGGTTGTATAGGTCTTTGCTCCAGTTGCGTGAGCATATCACTGATACCTCTCATGGCATCCAGCAAGTGTGTCATGGTGATTTGAGCAGTTTTGCTTCTTCACCCATGTATGTTTGGTACTTGTGTCATGAGTGAAAAGTGTATCAATATGTCATGATGAACCTTAGCTTAAGTATAAATCAAAGTCTTTATATTGTGTTTATGGACGGTTCAATGATCATACCAATGCTCAAAAGTTTTAAATCAACATAAATACTCCTGGAGTCTAGTTTAAAAATCACACGGTTCACTTTGGTTTAAAAACGTGAGCAAAAATATATTGGGAAGGCCGTTTTAAACTTTTCGAAAAGTATTGTTCGAGGTTCATTAAAGATAAGATCTCCCTTTTGGTTTTCGAAAAAACAGGAAATATCAAAGACACAAAGGAATATTAACTTTCTTTGTTTAAAATATTAGTACATGGTTTTGGTTTTCACAAAAGGCAAACAAATTTTGGTCCAAGTAAATGAGGGGTTTACTCTTTTGAAAGTTTTCAAAAATCTTTTAACAAATAAGTCAAGAAACTCGTTTATGGCTTTCTGGTTTAAGAAATTGCATCAAATTCACTATCTTCTTCTCTTTTGTTTTTATAAACCTATGAAAACTATGAACTTCTAGAAAATAAAACTCGACAGAAACAAAAACAACAAAGGTTTTCTTTTTGATTTTGTAATAAGTGTGTAAGGATGAATGATTAACAGAACTAGTATGCAATGAAACGGTTTGTTTTGGATTTTCTATTAAGTATGCAAGCAAATGAAACAGAATGATAAACTAAACAGAATGACAGGACATGACGATTTTTATTGCTTTTGATTAATGATGCAGAAGTGTTCTAGTAGTAAAACTAGATGCAACATAATACTTTTTATGGTTTTCTATTTGATTATGCAATGAAATATTCAGAGAACTAAGCATGATAATTGATCTAACAAAACAGAATCGATGGATGCAATGAAACAAAAACGAATGTATATGAAAGGTTATGAAAGTAACAAGGGTTTATGGATAAAAACACCTATTTTAGGAGCCTTTCGACTCTGATACTAGTTGATGTATCCCCCTGGACTGAAGCTGAATGATAGGATTGATGAAGAACAAAACAATGGCCTTAGAACTCTCTTGATCTGCTTGAAAAGAATTGGATGGATTGGTTTTGGATGGACCTTGATCTGCTGGTCTTAAGACTCTCTCAAATCAAGTCAGTGAATGGATGGATGGATGGACTGAATGTCGCCACAAAGATCTATGAAGATGATCTCTGATTAGACAAAACTCTTCTCTCAAGTTGAATCACACAAACTCAAGAAGAACAACAAAAAAATCTTTGCTCTGAAATAAAACGTGTAGGTTTATTGATCTAGTGTAAAAATACACTGTTGCCAGAGCAGAATTTTTTTTGAGAAGGGACTTTATAAACAGTCCAAATAGCTATGTCCGTCAAAGTGACTAGGCCTAGGCAAAAAAACCGGAACCAAAATACCGAACCGAACATGAACCGAAAAAGAAGAACCAAACCTGAACCCGAACCGATAAAATACCTGAATGGGTCCTAAACTTCTATACCCGAAGAACCGAAACCGAACCCGACCCGAACCGAGAACCGAATGGGTACCCGAAATATTCGAACTACAATTATATATTCAAATTATATTTAGATTTAATATAACATAATTATCTAAGTTATAATTATAAACTCAAATATATTGGTTAGTTTTAGACTAAAATAGTTAAAATACCCAAAATAAACGAAATATAAAAAATTTCTTGCAATATTTATCTAAATTGAACGAAATTTTTGTTCAAATTAACTAATTTTATTTTTGTTTTATGATTTTTCGGATACCCGAACCCGAACCGAACCCGAATGGAACCGAACTGAACCCGAACCAAAATTATAAAATACCCGAATGGGTCTTATATGCATGAACCCGAAAACCCGAAAACCCGAAAAACCCAAACCGAACCCGAACGGGTACCCGAATGTAGGATTATGTGCATTCATGGTGTAATTGTCAGGTTACAACCTAGCACATAATATCTAGGATCTAGGTGATTGCAGTTGAATCATAAACAGATCAGGATCATTACCTTATGATTGCAGCGGATTAATCAATGGAATATCGAGATCTGCAAGAGCTGATGATTACCGGCTCCTCCTCAGGTATCCACACGCTTACAAGCTATTGGATCAGGCTGCTAGACCAAGCTGAAAATCACAGAGAGAGAGGAAGACGGCTGAGGCTCCAAAATCGCAGACCACTGAAGCATTAGGGCTTCCTGCGCCTCTCCTCTTCCTTATATGGGCCCAAGTAATTAAACTAATGGCTCATTAGGCTTTTGGGCCCAAGGCTCAAATCAGACAAAAGACTGTCTTTTGTCTGGCCCAATTCTCTGTACAAATACATTAAAATGCCTTGCATCTTACTGTATTAATTCCATTTTAACTTTCCCGTTAGCTATGGTGTGTGACCCTTTGGGATCATACAATACTGGTAATAAGTCCTAAACTTATAGATCATGAGCGGGCTCTAGCAAGTCATCATGATCACCCAGTATTTATGACTTATGTCTGATCTCGACACTTATCATACTTTCTAGAGATAGTACGGTAGATTTCAGGACATTCCCAACAATCTCCCACTTGTACTGGAATCCTACATTCCCTAATCCTTTTGTCTCAATATCTCAATCTGGCATAAGGCAAGATGCGTGTCATCCTTATATAGCCAGACCATATTTATCGGAACAGATTTGATACTGACAATGCAAACGACTTGGGCAAGTCCGTTTGGGAGTGGCCACTCTCTTACCAGCTATCAAGACTCCGATTGGCCTAGAGATATTACCTCCGTTAAACGGCAGGGACAAATCCCATCTTGTTCCATCACTATGAACTACACACTTTATAATACACCCAACCAAGGTCCTTATAGCTCCCAGTTACGAAACAGCGTTAGACAATGATCAAAGCGCATCACTCCATGTGCAGCCACATGCATGCGAACTCAGGTCTAAGGACTATACTCTATAGTCGTATATGAGAACCTCTTATGACACAGATATTAATATCTTGTAGAGTTCTCATCAGCGGGCCATGTCCGGTCATATGCTCCCCTACATATACCTATGTGTCGACTTTGATGCCGCGCATCTATGACCCCTCGAAACTTGGTCATAAGTCTCAACACAATCTAGTCTCAAGTGGTTGTTGGTGTTCCAATTTCAACAACCTTCGACTATGGACATTATGATTTATGTCATTTCGTTAAATATGGGGTTTCAGGATCAAGTCTACTCATGTACTTCGATGGCCCATATATAATGACATGAATCATTTTGGAACGATTATTTATATCACAGTTAAAATAATCCAGAAATCATAAATTTCATAAACATAAAATATTATGTTTACATGAACCTTTCAAAACAACTAAATAAAGCCCTTTACAAACTCCCACTGAAATTAAGACTACATCTTAATTTCACTCATCCTACAGCTACAGTCCGCGACTCGTGCTTAGGCCTAAGGAGTGGCTTCGTTAATAGATTAGCAACGTTCTCATTCGTTGAAACTTGCTGATCTACTTAACACTTCTGTCATTTATCTCACGGAATAGGTTATACCTACCCTCAAGGTGTATGGACCTCTGATGTGCAGCTAGCCTCATCTATGATGGGAATCACATCAAGTTCAGTGATGAACTCTTCTTTCCAAACAACCTTTTCGCCGCTACCCAAGCTGCGAAATGTTCAGCTTAAGTCATGGAGTCAGCAACAGTGCCTTGCACCGCCAGACAGACACAAGATATAACCGGACTGTGACCGGAAATCATCTTTGTCTGTTGGAAACTTGCCTTTCAGACTCTACCGACTTGTAGCACCTCACTTTCTCCGTAAATCAAGAACTTATCCTAAGTATTTTCCAAATACTTAAGGATATTCATTACGTCTATCCAGTGATTCTTCGCTGGATTTGACTGGTCTTTACTTGTCTTGCTTAACATTAAAGCAACATCAAAACAAGTACGTGTCATGGCATACATGATAGATCCAATTGCCGACGCATATGGAATCTCATCCATGCATTCAAGCTCAGCAGTTATCGTAGGACACTGTTTCTTGCTTAACGTAATGCCATGTGACATTGGCATAAAACCCTTCTTGGAATGCTGAAAACGTGTAGGACTTTGTCAATTTAAGAATCCTGACTTTGTCCTACCAGCTCTTTTGGATCTCTATCTTTAGATCCAAAATCCAAGAACATACGTGGCTTTACCCATGTCAATCATAAAACCAACTCCCAAGCCAGTCCTTTACCGACTGCAGCATTGGAACGTTATTTCCGAGAATCAGTATGTCATCGACATACACTATGAGAAATGCAACATCGCTCCCACTTATCTATTAGTAAATGCACAGTTCCACTTCGTTCCTGTTCAAGTCAAAACCTTGACTACTTCAACAGAACGAAGATTCCAACTCCGATATGTTTGCTTCCATCCATGAATGGATCGATGAAGCTAACTTACACACAGTATAATTTTCGGAGTCCGGGCTCACTTTCGCTTCTGTGAATTTCGCAGGTTCGTCACTTTCAATGATCATCAGATCATGGCAACTAATCACGAGAAATCACTCTCTGGTTAGTGACGGATTCATTTAGATCTGCGAACTTCAGGCTCTACAGGTGTAGATTCTACAGAAATCTGTAAATCCATCCGCTGCTCTCCCTCAACAGGTTGAGCAGCCTCCTGTATTTCTCGAATTTCTTCGAGTTATACTTTTCCTCCCACTGTTCTTCTTGGAAAATAACTTTCCTTTTAGAAAACAGAATTCCGAACAACCTAACTTCGTTTTCGGAATGGACGTAAAAAGTAACAAGCCTTGGTTTCCCTAGGACAACCAGCGAAGTAGCTCAACTACAAATACTCAGTAAAGACGAATTTGGATCATTTCCAGTCCACATTTATGTGGTGTCTTTCAACTGATATTGGTGGAACTATTTCAGCGTAAACTTAGATATTTCTAGAGCGTTATTCTTAAAGAATATCATGGAAGATTCGTGTGACTCATCTTTAATCATTTCTAATAAGATCTGATTCTTTCTCACAGAAACACCTCAAGGTTTTCAGGAGAAATGAGCTGTGAAACGACTTCACACTCATTCAGATGATCACACCATCAATGACTTAAGTATTCTCACTCGTGATCTAATCCAGAGTCTCAATACTTATGTCACTCTGATTCTATACCTCATTCTGGAACTCTTTCGACCATTTCAAAGAATTCCGACTCGTGTCTCATCAAATGAACACAGTCATACTCACTGAAGTAATCAGTAAAGACAATGAAGTATAGGAAATTTTCTCTGGCATTACTGCTCATTGGACCACATACATGAGTATGTTCAAGGTCCAATAAGTCTTTGGGCCTTTCTCTAGCTCGGCTAAGATGGGCCCTTTGTCTTTTGGTCCAGTAAGCAGAATTCAAGTCTCATAAGATATCCGATCAAATGAGCCCAAAAGTCCATAACTATGGGATTTCTGAATCCGACTCACTTTATGTGACCAAAACATTTACGCCAAGAAAAATCAGGTTTAATTCATCAGATTTAAACCAATTCGGTATTTATGTTACATTTAGGCACTCTTTGGTTTAAGATATAAAACCCATTCCTTGAATAGGGTGCTACAATCAATATTTCATTAAGATCAAAAGAACAAAACTAGTCTTTTATCAAAATGAAAAACATTCAAATTCTTACAAGAAAATGAAAGACAACTCTGCTTAAAGCAGGTACATTGTAGCAATTACTCAATAAAACCAAGCCTCAAAGGCATCTACAAGTGAAAACCCTACGGCTGAGGCAGCATCCATAGCTCCTTCCAGACACGCAGTTCCACTTGTCCTTCCTTCAACGTTCTACTGTTGCTTAGGCTCTGCATATTATAACAAATATCAGTGCCACAACCAGTATCCAATACCTATAAGGTAGAACTTGAAGTAATAACATGAATACCTGAGGAAGTAGTCTCATACATCAACTTCAACTCCTCATAATCTTCCATGAATTTAATGCAATCTCTCTTCCAATGCCCAGTCTCTTTACAGTAGCAGCACTTACCAACGTAAGATGTATCTGACTCGGGCTCAGAAGACACACGCTTGCCATGATTCAAAATCTGGACAACTTTGTCTTCACCCTTGTCAGCATTAGGTTTAGTAAACCTACCCTTCTCCTTCATGAGATTATACAGGGTACTCTTCACGTTTGGCTCAACTGTCTTGAGCATATCATGCAGTTCAGTCAGCGTCTTCGTTAAGCCTTTCTTGATATAGTTCCTTCTGAACTTATCATAGCTTGACGGCAGTGACTGCAGAATGATCTCAGTTGCCAATTCTTGGCTAACTGGATAATCCAGTTTCCTCAGGTTATCAATGTAACCCATCATTTTACTGACATGAGGACTTACTGGATGATCATTTGGTAGCTTGCAGCTAGTGAGAGACTTAACCAACTGGTATCTCTCCACTCTTACCTGCTCCTGAAATTTCAATTTCAGGCTGCTGATCATCTCTATTGGCGACTCCATGTTCTCATATTGCTTCAGCAAATCTGAGTCCATGGTAGCCAATATCAGACCACGCACATCTACCGCATCATTTTAATGCTTATTCCAAGCATTATATACTGCATGAGAGGCATTGGACCCGATCCTCTCGGGGAGAGCTCTCTCAAGGACATAGTCCTTTCTCTCCTGCCTGAGGACTAGCCTCAGGTTCCGCGACCAAGTCAAGAAATTTGATCCGTTCAGTTTGTCCTTCTCAAGGACAGACCGGATCGAGAAAGTGTTTTGATTGTTTGTGCTAGTCATAACTGAAAATTTAGAGATAAATAGAGTTTTAGTTATTCAGTTCATAAAAGAGTAATCTTAATAACTTATAAGAAAACTCGCATTGCATTCAAAATTTCTCTGTTTAACCTCATAAGAATGCAATGATTCTGAGACCCATGTTCAACCAAAACCAAAGTGGGCCACTGGCCGTCACCCGGAATTAGCTTTACTTGGTAAGCATGCACACAACTAGTTATATCTATATAACTCTCGGTTGTGGATTGGGCCCAAGGCCCAATTCACCAGATGTCTCAAGGCCCGGGACTCCCGATGGCCCAGTCAAGGAAACCAATCTCTTACAGCCAAATAATCACTAAAGTCTGGGACTCCCAATGAAATTAGTGACTATATACTACTTTACTTACGCAAAAACAGACACCTCACACTGTAAGCCATATCTGTAATTGAATAAGCGTTAAGTAGCTGACAAGATTGGGCAAGACATCCAAGCTTGATATTGGTTTTGAGGATTTTAGGTTTTCTTTCCAAAAATAGAAGATTACTATTTTGGGAAACTTACTTATTTTAGAAACTTTCTAAATTTAGAAATATACTAAAAATAAAATTTCTAATTTAATATTTTATTAAAGTTTTCGGTTGGGTCACAAATTATAGGCCCAATTCTTGGCCCAAGACCACAGAATTCCAATTGCCCAATAATTTGACATAATCGAGTCGATTCATTAATTCTGGTCCAAGACCAAATTAACTACTAAATCCAACTGGTTATTCACTAAACCAGACCAGCTCTAAATTATTTGGTCCAACCAAATCAAACTTAGACCAGCCTTCGGTTTAGGTTAAAATTCAATTTTGAATTTTAAATCCGGTTTAACCAGAAATTAAATAATACCAATTGTATTAAATAATTTCCAGCAAACCGCGATTTGGGTTAACGGCTTAAACCATACATTAATTAAATAATTAATTGATTCATACATTAACAATTAAACAATCGTTTCTTAATTTACGATCAAGAAATCAACAAAATCGTAACAAACACGATTTTTAATTCAACCTTTTCAAACTGCTTGTGATTGATAATTAATTAAACCATCACACTTTCTAATTCAAACAATCGCATGATCTTCACATAAAGACAAGAAACGATTTTTGTCCTTTTCTAAACCATATGAATTCGATCGTGACTTTCACTTTGATTCTTATGATTATGCGATTGATACAATAAAGATAAGAAACCGATTTTGACTTTTCCAGTGAATGATCAACTACTAAAGACCAAACGATCATAAGTGAATCGATTCTCGTCATTCACTTTAACAAACCTTAAGTTAATTAACAAACAAGATTTTGTCCTTTTCAAACAAGATGTTAACGATCGTGACTTTCTTTAGTAGTTAAAACAAAATCAAACTTATGATTGCACAACAAGATCAACAAGTGATTTTATACCAAAACGATTTTGTCAACAAGCGATCAAATAATTTCTAGGTTTTCCAAGTTTCAATCAATTTTACTCATTAAAATCGATTCATCAAACTAATAAACAACCTAGTATGATTCAAAAGCAAAAACCTAACGACCTAGGCTCTGATACCACTGTAAGATTATGTGCATTCATGGTGTAATTGTCAGGTTACAACCTAGCACATAATATCTAGGATCTAGGTGATTGCAGTTGAATCATAAACAGATCAGGATCATTACCTTATGATTGCAGCGGATTAATCAATGGAATATCGAGATCTGCAAGAGCTGATGATTACCGGCTCCTCCTCAGGTATCCACACGCTTACAAGCTATTGGATCAGGCTGCTAGACCAAGCTGGAAATCACAGAGAGAGAGGAAGACGGCTGAGGCTCCAAAATCGCAGACCACTGAAGCATTAGGGCTTCCTGCGCCTCTCCTCTTCCTTATATGGGCCCAAGTAATTAAACTAATGGCTCATTAGGCTTTTGGGCCCAAGGCCCAAATCAGACAAAAGACTGTCTTTTGTCTGGCCCAATTCTCTGTACAAATACATTAAAATGCCTTGCATCTTACTGTATTAATTCCATTTTAACTTTCCCGTTAGCTATGGTGTGTGACCCTTTGGGATCATACAATACTGGTAATAAGTCCTAAACTTATAGATCATGAGCGGGCTCTAGCAAGTCATCATGATCACCCAGTATTTATGACTTATGTCTGATCTCGACACTTATCATACTTTCTAGAGATAGTACGGTAGATTTCAGGACATTCCCAACACCGAACGCCCAGGCCTAAAAGTGACTAGAAACAAATTACAAAAATGGAATAAACTTGATCTTAGGACTTAATGACTCAATAAAAGGGAAAACAAGCTCTAATTTGAAACAAGATCACAAACGCAAAGCAAACACATTAGTCATAATCCTTAATGTAGATACTTACCTTGAAAAGTTCATGGAAGATTTGGTTTGTGTAATTGATCAGAAGTAGCCGTTGCACCCTTGGTTTGAAGTGTGCCGTTTAGGTTTATCTTTTTTCTATCTGAATAAAGTTGTGCATTTTGATGCCTAGCTTCTAGTCCTAGCGTGAAAGTGAATAAGGTAAGTCTTTTATGTCCTAATTTGAATTGAATTGGACAGTTTTTTATAATGTAAGTTTGCTCATTTGAATTGGTATTAATATAACCTGAGGCTTGCTCTTGTTCAGAAGCATGATTCATGATACATTGCACTGCTTTGTTGATTTGCTCTCTAAATATTTTAGTAGCTGATCCTTTTAATGGATTTTTCCTCACAATGGACATTTGAACTTCTGGTTCTATGTCCTCATCAATATGCATAGCAAAATTTTAGGAAGATGAAGAATGACAGATCTGATGTTGCATCTCCTCATTCCTCAGTTGTTAAACATTTAGTTTATGTTCATCAGCTATTCCGCAGAAATCAATGTTAACGCTTGAGACCACCTAAACAAATCACGATCTGACAAAATTATCTAGAACATTAGTTTATAACATGATATTATTTAATTTCAATAAGAGATATGCAATAAATAGCTTGTTATTTTTATTTTGTAATGCAACGATTGCAACCGACCTGTGCATTATAGATATCAACGTTGAAATTCACAACCTCTGTTTTTTTCATTCGAAAAAAACATATTCTCACATAATTTAGAGACAATTTTTATAGGACAAATCGTAAAAATAGCACAAAAACATATATTATCATAAATATTACAACAAATAGGAAAAATGACCAAAATAGTATTCATTAAAGCGATAAAGACAAAATTATCAATAATCCTAAACTCTAAATCCTAAATATTAAATAATAAACTATAAACCCTAAATACTAATTCATAAACTCTAAATAATAAATCCTAAATAATAAACCTTAAACTCTAAATTATATGATACTATAAAAATTATTATAATCCAAATACTGCTAAAATGTCAATTATTTTTTTAGTGCTATATTTGTGACAAAATATATTTTTTGCTATTTTATGTATTTTCTCTTTCTTACATCCAAAATAGTTTTCTCTTCTCTTTCAATACCCAAAAAGTATTAGTATTTTCCTAATTGTTTGTTTCTTTGTTAATATATACTAGTTAACTCTTACTTGATTTACATATTTACACCCAAACAAACAAATTAATACATATTTACCTAATTTTATTGTTTCTAGATTTTGTTATTACCTAATTCACTATTAAAAATCAAGTGAATAAATACGACATTCTAAAGAATGTTTGTGGTTGTAAAGTTGACCCAAAAAAAGATTGTAGTTGTAATAAAACTAAGAGCATTTCTATCGGTGAAAATTCAAAATGAATTTTTCAACAACAAAATATTATTAATTTATTATAATTTAGATAAATAATTTAATATTTAAAAAATTTAATAAAAATAAACTAATAATAAGATAACAAGTGGCTAAATAGTTTCTTATGAATTTTTTATGAGTTCTCACTCTTTCTTTTACTTTTTATTTCTTTATAAAATTTTGGCTGTGAAAGGAAACACTACTACGGGGCGGTTTTAAACAAAAGCGGTACGGAATTCATAAATGTTACCAATCAATACAAATTATAGTTCGTATGCGTTTTTCATAAAATAATGCGTTCAAAAAAATAGTTTTTGTTTGTTCATTTTTAAATTGAAAACCGCAAATAGTTACACAACTATAACTTATAACTTATAACTTATGTAGCGGTCGGTTTTAAATACCGCACAAGAATCATGATATATACACGCATATCGAAGTGACAAGAACAATGGACTATGTGTATACGGATAAACAAATTGGCACATTTTATTATTTAGTTTATGATTAATAAAAAGAGTTTAATAATAATAGAAAAGATTTAATAATATTTAGGATTAAACAAAATATCTGGACTTAAAGTTTCAAACTGAATCCGATCCGAAAAAGATATTGAACCGAATAAGAAATAGATAAAATACTTGAACTGATTCTAGATTGTTATATCCAAAAAATTGAACTCAGATCTGAACTGAAGCGAAAACCAAATTTATATCTGAAATACCTTAAAATATAATTATATATCAAAATATTAGTTATATTTAGAATTAAAATAACTTAAATACCTACAATTGCAATCATAAATATGAAATTATCAGTTATTTAAAACTAAAATAGTTAAAATATCCAAAAAGTCAAATATCCTAAAATACTTAGTTATCAGTTTTAAATTTTAACACTTTTATTCAAATTTAATCAATTTTTTGTTTTTGTTTTATGTCGAGTACCAAACATGTTTTGAATCCGAATGGAACCGCACCAAACTCGAACCAAAAATTTTAAATTATACAAAACCCAGACTACATATCTTTAAATCTAAAAATTCGAAAACTAAAAAATACATAAACCAAACATGACCGATACGGAACGCACATACATAATAATATCACATTTTATAAAATATCTTTGTGCCAAGCATATTTTAATTTACCTTTAAAAGAATTCTTGTAAATTGTTTTTTCTGAGAAAATGTAATGTTTTACTTTAAATAAATTGTTATTTATCGATTCATAAATTTATGAAATATTTTTTCATTGTACTAAACAAACAATTTAATTTACAAAACTATTTAAAAAATAAAAATTATCGAAGTTTTTATTTATGGAATCTTTAATTTAATTTATGAAATCTTTAATTAGTTTCGAGATTTAAAATACTCCTAAAATTTAGGAGTCAAGTAGATGTCTTATTCTTTTGGTTTGTTTCTATTTTACTATCGCAAGTTTCTAGTTCATGTTTGTTGTAAGAATCAGTCTTAATTTTTGGGCTATTTAAACCAATCAAGCTATGATTAATAAAGTATTGAAGTATTACTTCTACGTGTTAGCAAGTTCTCTGAGAACAATACATTTGGTTTGAAGGCTGGACAAAAAAACTTGAACCGAACCGGAACCGATCAAAAATTTCGGTTTAGTTCTTGTTACTGTTCTGGCCAAAATATCTATTGGATCTTGTACTTAGGATCCATGGGTATCGGTTCGGTTCCGGGTAATACCCGAAAACGAAATAAGGAATCGAATGCCTGAATATATATTTACACTTACACATATAGTATTAGGATATGTTGATATTTCAGATGGTCTATAGAATTTTGGATATTTTATTGACATTTTGGGTAATGGTTTCGGGTAATTTTTGTCATTTCCGATATTATTTCACATTTCGAGTATAAAATTGCTATTTCGCATACCAAATATCCATACTTTTTTGATGATTTCAGATAAAAAATACCCAGAACCATTTAATAACCAAAACTTCTGGATATTTTACGGTTCTCCTATTATGAAACCGAACCGGAACTAACAGGACTGAACCGGATCTGAACCAGGAAAAAATGTAACCACTAGATCTTAAACTTAAGAACCGAAAGCGTTTGGTTCCTACCCGAAACCGAACTGAATATTTGAATACCCATGCCTAGCATAAATCATGAGTGAGGGAAACACATGTGTGTGAGTGAAAGAAACACGGGTGGTGTAATACCCTGTTTCCAAAAAATATGGACAACGGGCAGAAGAAAAGTCAACAAGGGCAAAATTATAATTTTGCCAAAGTTCAGAGGTATAATGGTAATTTTGTCAAAAATTGAGACGGAAGCCGATACGGGCCAAATGTTCTTGTTTTTCAACATAAAGAACATTTACAAGACCAGAAGTAGAAGAAACGGAGCTTAAACGGGGTGTTCGGCTTATCGGGAATGGAAACCGACTAAACCGAGAAAACTTGCAAAAGTCATAACCGGTGCTACGGAACTCCAAATCATTTGATTCAAGTTTTTAAATTCATCTAAAATCATGGAGAATCAGTTTCTTGGGATTTGAAGATTTATGAGAGCAGTGAAAGGTTTTCTAAAATATTAACTCTGAAAATGGCTAAACCGAGCAACGTATGGAACCGGGGTTAAGGTATGATTTAAGGTGGTTGATTACATAATTTTGGTCACAAAGACACCTCTGAGGACAGGTGTTGTTCTCCTTATGGCGCCACCTTTCTTTGCTGGATACATTGCATGGGTTTGGTTCTTTGAACCATTTTTGCATGCAAGGAATAAACCATCTTGTCAAGAGAAAAACTTCATTCAGCTATCAAAAACCTCTCTCTAGCCCTCACCCACGATCTCTCTCTCTCTCTCTCTCTCTCTCTCTCTCTCTCTCTCTCTCTCTCTCTCTCTCTCTCTCTCTCTCTCTCTCTCTCTCTCTATTCATCCCATGCAACCAAATTTCCAGAAATTCTTTGAAGATTCAAAGAAAAACCCAAGAACATCCTTAGTGTTCATAATGCCTTAAGCCACAAGAAATCTCATAACGCTCTAACCATAAGCTTGATTCACTCACCACTTAAACCATTCAACTCATCTTGATCTCCTCTTCAACCGCCATTCTTCTGTTGTCGTCGTCGCCGCCGGTGTCACCGGAGAACCGTCGGAGAAGTGGTCGCTGACGAGGTTCTCTCTCTTCCTCCTCCTTCCTTGGTGATTCAATCCTCTCTCTCCTCCTCAGTAGTTGTATCTCATCATGTGGAACATTTCCAGAGGTTGAAGCTCTCTCTAGCCACTGGAAAAAGATCCCTTCCACCGTGGTCAACGCCGGACCACCGCCGGCCAACGCCGAGCTGGCCGTCGGAGAACTCCTTTCCACCACCAATCTTCAAGCGGTTCTTCCTCAGTGGTTTTGCAATGGTTTGGGCTTGAGTTAGCATCGGTTCAGGAGTGAAATCGGTTTAGGTTAAACCGGTCAACCCTCGGTCAACGGTTGACTTTAAACCGGTTTACCTAAACCGGCCAATTGGAAGTTGGTTAGGCGATTTTAACCGGTCCAGTGGTTCAGATGGGTCAACCGAAGTGGTCAACATTCCAGGAGTGGTCAACGGTCAAAGTCAACGCCCGGTCAATGTCGGTCAACGTGTTTGACTCTAGCTTGTTTTGGTT
Source organism: Orychophragmus violaceus (assembly GCA_030180135.1). Taxonomy (NCBI): domain Eukaryota; kingdom Viridiplantae; phylum Streptophyta; class Magnoliopsida; order Brassicales; family Brassicaceae; genus Orychophragmus; species Orychophragmus violaceus. The sequence goes on along the minus strand of CM058231.1, from coordinate 52,892,570 downwards.
CAGACGGTTCTAGGTGTATTCGGGGATCTTCGGGATTCGTATCGGTGTGTTCGGGGTTCAGTTAGGGAGTCTCGGAATTCATACCGCGTCAGATCCATCATTCTGCGCCAATTCACTGTGAGTCGGCTCATAATCGTAGTGTAGTTAAACGCATATAGACTGGGAACCGAAAGCCGTAGATATAGGATTTGCATACATGTACATTAATTGATTGATGATTGGTACTGTTTGATTAATGATAAACCGGTTAGGGTTCGAAGATGCATGCTAGGACCTTAGGGTTTAAGGATTAAACCATCGTGTGCCGCTATGTTGTTAGAGTTATTTATTGATGCATTCATCTAGACGTTGCATGGTTAGGACTGTATATGCATATATACATATTAAAAGAACAATATTGAATGAGACTATATACAGGAATTAAGACGACTTAAAATACGGAAGTAAACCTAAACAAACGAATAAAGTATGTAACGGGATTGGGATTAGGTTTAATAATGAGTTAAGGGATTAAGGGTTATTAAACGAATGAACTAAGTTAATTATGAGACGTCGGGGAGTTTAGTAAGCTACTAACTCTAAACCGACGGATCGAGGAATGATTAATAGATACTTAGGGAATGATTGATTAAGAAGTTGGTTGAGTTATGAGCCGTCTACGGGTTAATAATCCGCTAATCCAAGGTAGCGGACGGGAATGAATTATGAGCTGTCTACGGATTAGCAATCCGCTAATCCAGGGTAGCGGACAAGAACAAATTAAAAGACGTTATAAATCCTAATAGGCTTGCTTGTGTGGTTGATTGTGATAATGTGTTGTTGTGGTTGAGATTTCCGTGAAGGCCTATTAGATCGTCTCGGTGTTGGGCCGAGCGGTCCTCGTGGATACTTAACCCGGTCATGGGGCCGGTTAAGTTTGTAGTTGCTGACTCGGTACGACACCGAGTCAGAGTGGAGGTGTTGATGTGTGTGTGTGTTAGGCTTGCGGGATACTGTGTAGTTGTTGTTGCTATTGTTGATCCTTGTGATTGGTGCTAGAGTCCCAGTGAGTCTGCGTGTTTACATTTCTGCACTAGGACTCTAGGGTGCGTTAGATCCCGCAAGTCTAGGTTTTCGAATACGTTTTGGTACTTCCGACCCGATTGGATCCTCATGTAGCTGCCTAATCGGATCGTGTGCCTTCGGGTGGGGATTCCGGTTATGGCGTTAACCTACTGAGTGACGCTGGTAGGTGTGTGGTTCGGAGAATATGGGGTCATGTCCGAGGGCCGAATCACATAGAAACTTAGGTTACCGTGGGGTAGCCCGAGTCACTGTGTATCCATGGACTGAGAACAGTGTCCTAGGTCGTGAGACTTCGTATTTACATCTGGGAGTCGTGGGTTAGTTACCTTGTCGGTAGCTATCTAGACCCATGGAAGTTACCAAGATCGTAAAGGGCCCGTGTGTATGCGTGTTTTCGTGTTGCGCGATAGGTAGATCGAGTCCCAATCGAGAGCACGTGTCGCAGTGCTCCTGATTCCTTTAATCGCTTCTCTTTCTTTTGGCAAGTGCTTGTGTGTTGTGGGTTTATCACGTCATGGTAGTACGTGATCGACCGTTATCTTTGTTGTTTGTTATTTTGGGGTTTTTGGGCGTGATCGACCGTAGTGGGGATCCGTCTCGCTGGGTGATCTTAGATCGCTCATTAGACTCTTTTGTGTTTTTCAGGTTTAGCAGCGACGGATGCGGGAGGTCCTCAGTGTAGTTTCGGGATCGCTTGTGGCGGGGTTTTGATTCAATGTTTTGTGTTTTATCGGTTCGGCTTTGGCGACATTTTGTATTGTGATTTGGATGTGTATTTGAATGGCAAAAATTGTTTTGTAATTCGGTAAACGTTTTATAGACGTTTATTTACTCAGTAATGAACATGCTTCCCTGATATATTGGTTAGTCCGAACCGACACAACTCACGGAAACAGTACTGGTTGCGAAGCTTTGTACTGTGGAAGTGAGGATAGCGGGGTCAAGGACGGGTCAGCGCGAGCCTTTGTCTCAAATAGATCTTTCTCTGGCTTCGTCTTGTGACGAACTTTTCCCGTTTAACTTTCTCGGGCTCAACTTGGTCATGTTCTTATTTGATTGTTGACCGGTCAGCTCGTCGGAGAGAGATGAATTTGTCGAGCCCACTAAGGAAGAGACGTTCTCAGATTCACAAATGAAGACGCTTATTGAAGAAAGACTAAAGGATCCCAAAGCAAAGAATTACATGTTGAGTGCAATCGACAAGTCTATTCTCAAGATGGTTATTGTGAAGGAGACATCAAAGCAGTTGTGAAATTCGATGAAGACCAAGCAACAATAGTATTAAAGAGTGAAATGTGCCTAACTGCATTCATTGAGAAGTAATTTGATCTCTACGGAGAATCTGTCTCTGAATACTTCACACGAGAGATGGGGTGGCCAATGACATGAGAAATTGTGGAAATGACACGTGAGATGTCGAGATTGTAGAAAAATATGCGCTGATTATTTTAGAACTTCAACTACATTGTTTTCCAATTAAGGAGTCCAAAAACATTGATAGCCTCTCAATTGATGTGATGCAGAGCTTGTTGTTGGTCCATGACCGATATATCTTATCAAACAAATCTGCAATTTTCATTTTATTCACAAGATTGAAAAGCCATGTTGAGAGAGAAATTTTAAAAATATTGGTTTGCTTGAGAACTGACAGAGGAGGAAACTTCACATCCAACGAGTTCAAGCAATTATGCAAATAGATGAGGACTACTAAACATCTAACTACCACATTCACTCCACAGAAAAATGTAGTGGTTGAGCTTAATACCTGTTCCATAATGAGCATGGTGTGATGCATTCCAAAGGACAAATAATTCCCAAATAAATTATGGCCAATAGTATTTAGATGGGCAAGGCACATTCTAAGAAAATGTCCAACCTCTGTGTTAAAAGAAAAACATCTGAAAAATGTAGAGTAGAATGAAACCAATGGTGGATTATTTCAGGGTCTTTAGTTGCGTGGCTCATGTACATGTCCCATACCAGAGCAAGAAGAAGTTGGATAATACAAGTTTTACTTGTGTGATAACCGGAGTAAGAAGCGAATCAAAAGGTTACTGACTGTATAATTCAATTACATAAAAGGTTATAAGTGTTGGAGTTTTATTTAAGTTATTTTAATTAAATAAATACTAATGAGAATTATTGTGTTTTTATGAAAGAACACCAATTGTTAGAGTTTTATTTTAATTAAATAAATACTCATGTGAACCATTGTGTCTTTGTGAAAAGACACCTTTTGTTTAAGTTTTATTTAATATATCTTAATTAAATAAATACTTATATAAAAACATGTGAATCATTGTCACTTATGAAAAGGCACCTTCACATGAAAGGTCACATTCGTGAAATGTCATCTTTATGAAAGGACACATTTGTGAAGAGATATCTTTGTGAAGGGATATCTTTGTGAAATGATATCATTATGAAATGACACATTGGTTGAAAACACATTTTGGTTTATTATATAAAAATGGTGGAGAGGAAGATAACAAAACTAACAACAATTCTCTTCTTCTTCTTCAAATATTTTCTGAAAACACAAAGTATAGTTTGCAAGGTTCTTCGTAGGGTGCATAATACGAAGATCGATAGTTGTATCCTGCAAGATAGAAATCCAAGAAGCTACGAACACCGTGTAGGGAATAAATTCTGTCTTAGGAGATTGCTTTAGCAAGCCTCTATCATTTTACAATCTATTCATACATCAAAGAACAAGTAACCGTAAAGTAAGTTTTTATATTATTATTATTTGTGTTTGTATTCTCTCTTCTCTATCGTGTAAACGATATTCTACCAACCCGATTGATTGATTTGCATTTATAATTTCAATAACAATCTAAGACAGAATTTAATTATTGAAATTGATAGATGGATCAATCTGGTGCAATTGTGAAAAATCACATTGAGAAACCTTTTGTATTCAAAGGAGTGGATTTCAAAAGATGGCAACAAAAGATGTTGTTTTATCTCACAACATTGAATCTAGCACAATGCTTAACTTCAGATGGAGCAGAATTACCTGTTGAAGGTGACATTCCGGATGACATCATTAAAGCATCAGAGAAATGGACACAAAATGAGTTTTTGTGCAAGAATTATATTCTGAATGCTTTGGATAATTCTCTCTATGATGTTTATCAAACATTCATATCTCCAAAAGAATTATGGGAATCATTGGAGAAGAAGTACAAGTCTGAAGTGGCAAGCGCTAAGAAATTTATTGTGGGAAAGTTTTTGAATTTTAAGATGAGTGACACCAACTCCGTGGTGAAACAAGTGGAAGAAATTCAAATTATCGTTCATGAACTAAAGGATGAGGGTATGGGGTTGAATGAAACTTTTCTAGTTGCTTCTATTATTGAAAAGTTGCCTCCAACTTGGAAAGACTTCAAGATCTATTTGAAGCATATACATGAAGACATGAGTCTCGAGCAATTAATTTTAAAGCTTCGTGTCGAAGAAGAAAATCGTAAAAACGAGAAGTCTAAATTTTCTTCCATGGAAGCAAGGGCCAATGTAATTGAAGGAAAAACTTCCAAATTCAAGGGTTTTAAGAAAACAACAAGGTTAAGAAACCATTCAACTCTACGAAGGCGGTTGAATTCAAGAAGAAACCACAAAGTGCTTGTTGGGTGTGTGGAAAGCCTGGACATAGAGCCAAGGATTGCCGTCACAAAAAGGAAGGAAATTTAGGAGAAGCCAACAATGTTAACATTGCTCATGAAAATCAGTTTGTTGCTGTTGTTTCAGAGGCAAATCTTATATTAAACTCCAATGATTGGTGGGTTGATACTGGTGCAACAAGACATGTTTGTTCTGATATAAATATGTTCTCTCAGTATGAGCAAGGTTCTGGTGGAGAAAAGCTCTACATGGGGAATGCTAGCACTGCACCAATTGAAGGGAGAGGCAAAGTGGTCTTAAAACTAATCTCTGGAAAAGAACTTGCACTTACAAACGTACTTCATGTACCCGAGATTCGTAAGAATCTGATTTCTGGTTCTCTTGTTAGCAACAAAGGTTTCAAGCTTGTGTTTGAGTCTGATAAATTTGTACTCACTAAAGGTGGGATGTATGTAGGAAAAGGCTATCTTAGCGATGGTCTTTTTAAACTGAATGTTGAACCTATTATTAATAAAATTGCAGACAATAGCTCTGCTTCTGTTTATTTGCTTGACTCAAGTGATTTATGGCATGCAAGAATGGGACATGTCAACTATCGATCTTTATATAGAATGATAAATTTAGGATTGTTACCAAAACACAATCTTAATAATATGAATAGAAGAAAATGTGAAGTTTGCATAGAATCAAAATATGCAAGACATCCTTACAAATCGGTTGAAAAGTCAAATGAAGTACTTGGATTGATACACAGTGATTTATGTGATTTTCAATCAATTCCAAGTCGTGGAAGAAAGAATTATTATATTTCTTTCATCGATGATTGCAGTAAGTTCTGCCATATCTATTTGATCAATACTAAAGATGAGGCTTTGGATATGTTTAAGAAATTTAAAGCACAAATAGAAAATTAATTAGATAAGAGAATTAAAATTCTCAGAACTGATCGTGGTGGAGAATATATATCCAAAGAATTCTCAGATTTTTGTTCTACACATGGAATTATTCATCAAACTACAGCACCTTATACTCCAATGCAAAACGGAGTAGCTGAAAGGAAAAATAGAACACTTAAAGAAATGATGAATTCCATGTTAAACAACTCTGGTGCACCACATAATTTATGGGGTGAAACACTTCTCACTGCAAATTCAATATTGAATAAAATCCCTACTAAAAGTAGTGATAAAACCCCATATGAAATGTGGAAATGTAGAGCTCCTTCATATAAAAATATGAAAGTGTGGGGTTGCCTTGCGAAGGTTCAAATACCTCTTCCTAAGAGAACTGTTGTAGGACCAAAAACAGTAGCTGTATATACATCGGTCCTGCAGAAAATAGTGTTGCATACAGATTTTTGGTTCATAAATCTGATAATAGTGATGTAAAAGTAGATACAATTATCGAATCGAATGAGGCTGAGTTCTTAGAAGATATATTTCCATACAAAGAGCCAAAATGTACAAGTAACAAACGAGTACATGATGATGAGAGAATTGTTGGGAATGTCCTGAAATCTACCGTACTATCTCTAGAAAGTATGATATGTGTCGAGATCAGACATAAGTCATAAATACTGGGTAATCATGATGGCTTGCTAGAGTCCGCTCTTGATCTATAAGTTTAGGACTTATTACCAGTATTGTATGATCCCGAAGGGTCACACACCATAGCTAACGGGAAAGTTAAATGGAATAAATACGGTAAGATGCAATTGCATTTACTGTATTGGATCAGAGAATTGGGCCAGACAAAATGCAGGTTTTTGCCTGATTTGTGTCTTGGGCCCAAATGATTAATGAGCCATTAGTCAAATGACTTGGGCCCATTAATGAGAGAGGAAGAAATCGAAACCCTAAGTATTAGAAGAGGGTTTGCGATTTCTTTAGGGTAGCCGAGGTTTGTCTCTCTCTCTAACTCTCTCTTTCTGATCTGATCCATCTCTTTGGTCTAGCAGCCATCCCTTGCTTGTAAGAGTGTGGATACTTGAGTAGGAGCCGATTCTCATCAGCTCTAATCTGATCTTGTCATTACCACCAATCACTCCGCTGCAAAAGGTAAAGATCAGGTTTGTTTTATGATTCGTTTTGCAAGAACCTAGATCTGTTTAAGGATTTGTGTTAGGTTGTAATTGAGAATTAAACCATGGAAAACACCCATAATCCTTCAGTGGTATCAGAGCCAGGTTTTAGGTTTCTTGTAAAATTGGATCATAGGTTGTTTAATAGTTTTTGAATCGATTTAAAGATGTAAAATTGATTAAAGCTATCTAAACCCTAATCGCCATATGATAATGATCACGGCTTGGATCATGAGATCGACCGTGGTATTGTTATTGGGCTTGTGATCATTATGCCCTAATCGCATAATGATCTTGTTATGATCACGTGTATTGAGGCTTATTGTTTATCGCAATAGCCGAGTGATCGTATGATGAACGATCGCGTATGATGCATGTGATGATCGATTGCGTGTGGTGCCGTATGTGCCGATTATCGATCGCTTGTGCGTAAGCGTGTGTCGATGGCAATCGATGATTAATGTGCTGATTAAGAAACAATAAACCCTAAATCTGCTTAATTAATTGGTCTCGGCATGTTAGGCTCACGATGTGCGTGTACCGTTTTGTGCATTGGCTGATTAACATGAGATGCGATCATCACGATATCATCACGGTCGTGAGATCATGGCGATCGATGATCGATCGTGATGGGCCGAGTTGGATCGTGGGTCCATAACCCGATCATGGATCCGATCGTTTGGCCCGTTAAATTATTACGTCCCGCGAATAGTCAATCGGTTAAACCGAGCTTCGCGGTTCGTTGCCCAAAACCACACCAATTAAACCGGTCCATTTAATTGGCGGTTAATTGTGTGTTTAAAGCCTTAAAACGCAAGTTAAATCAAATTGGCTAAATCACTAGGTGTTTCTTCCCGGTTTTGGATTTAACTGAACCGATCCAATTTAATTGGTGGTTCAAGCGGTTAACCCAAATCTCGGTTTGCTGGAAATAATTTAATACTTGGTATTATTTAATTTCTGGTTAAACCGGATTTAAATTCACAAATTGAATTTTAACCTAAACCGAAGGCTGGTCTAAGTTTGATTTGGTTGGACCAAATAATTTAGAGCTGGTCTGGTTTAGTAAATAACCGATGGTTTTGACAGTTAATTTGGTCTTGGACCAGAATTAATAAACCGGATCGGTTATGTCAAATTATTGGGCCAGCTGGAATTCTATGGTCTTGGGCCAAGAATTGGGCCTAAAATTTGTGACCCAATCCCAAAATATTTAATAAAATATTAAATTAGAAATTTCTATTTTTAGTAAATTACTAAATTTAGAAAGTTTCTAAAAGAAGTAAGTTTCCCAAAATAGTAATCTTCTATTTTTGGAAATAAAACTTAAAAATCCTCAAAAACAATATCAAGCTTGGATGTCTTTCCAATCTTGTCAGCTGCTTAACGCTTATTCGATTACAGATATGGCTTACAGTGTGAGGTGTCTGTTTTCGCATAAGTAAAGTAGTATATAGTCACTAATTTCATTGGGAGTCCCAGACTTTAGTGATTATTTGGCTGTAAAAGATTGGTTTCCTTGACTGGGCCATCGGGAGTCCCGGGCCTTGAGACATCTGGTGTATTGGGCCTTGGGCCCAATTCACAACCGAGAGTTATTGGTTATAACTAGCTGTGTGTATGCTTACCAAGTAAAGCTAATTCCGGGTGACGGCCAGTGGCCCACTTTGGATTTAGCTGAACATGGGTCTCGGAATCATTGCATTCTTATGAGGTTAAACAAAGAAATTTTGAATGCAATGCGAGTTTTCTTATAAGTTATTAAGATTACTCTTTTATGAACTAAATAACTAAAACTCTATTTATCTCTAAATTTCAGCTATGACGAGCACAAACAATCAAAACACTTTCTCGATCCGGTATGTCCTTGAGATGGACAAACTGAACGGATCAAATTTCTTGACTTGGTCGCGGAACCTGAGACTAGTTCTCAGGCAGGAGAGAAAGGACTATGTCCTTGAAAGAGCTCTCCCCGTGAGGATCGGGTCCAATGCCTCTCATGCAGTATATAATGCTTGGAATAAGCATTATAATGATGCGGTTGATGTGCGTGGTCTGATATTGGCTACCATGGACTCAGATTTGCGGAAGCAATATGAGAACATGGAGTCGCCAATAGAGATGATCAGCAGCCTGAAATTGAAATTTCAGGAGCAGGTAAGAGTGGAGAGATACCAGTTGGTTAAATCTCTCACTAGCTGCAAGCTACCAAATGATCATCCAGTAAGTCCTCATGTCAGTAAAATGATGGGTTACATTGATAACCTGAGGAAACTGGATTATCCAGTTAGCCAGGAATTGGCAACTGAGATCATTCTGCAGTCACTGCCGTCAAGCTATGATAAGTTCGTAATGAACTATATCAAGAAAGGCTTAACGAAGACGTTGACTGAACTGCATGATATGCTCAAGATAGTTGAGCCAAACGTGAAGAGTACCCTGTACAATCTCATGAATGAGAAGGGTAGGTTTACTAAACCTAATGCTGACAAGGGTGAAGACAAAGTTGTCCAGATTTTGAATCATGGCAAGCGTGTGTCTTCTGAGCCCGAGTCAGATACCTCTTACGTTGGTAAGTGCTGCTACTGTAAAGAGACTGGGCATTGGAAAAGAGATTGCATTAAATTCATGGAAGATTATGAGGAGTTGAAGTTGATGTATGAGACTACTTCCTCAGGTATTCATGTTATTACTTCAAGTTATACCTTATAGGTATTGGATAGTGGTTGTGGCACTGATATTTGTTATAATATGCAGAGCCTGAGCAACAGTAGAACGTTGAAGGAAGGGCAAGTGGAACTGCGTGTCTGGAAGGAGCTTGGGATGCTGCCTCAGCCATAGGGTTTTCACTTGTAGATGCCTTTGAGGCTTGGTTTTGTATTAAGTAATTGCTACAATATACCTGCTTTAAGCAGAGTTGTTTTTCATTTTCTTGTGAAGAATTTGAATGTTTTCATTTTGATAAAGACAAGTTTTGTTCTTTTGATCTTAATGAAATGTTAATTGTAGCACCCTATTCAAGGAATGGGTTTTATATCTTAAACCAAAGAGCGCCTAAATGTAACATAAATACCAAATTGGTTTAAATCTGATGAATTAAACCTGATTTTTCTTGGCATAAATGTTTTGGTCAAATAGAGTAAATTGGATTCAGAAACCCCATAGTTATGGACTTTTGGGCTCATTTGAATGGATATCTTATGAGACTTGAATTCTGCTTACTGGACCAAAAGACAAAGGGCCCATCTTAGCCGAGCTAGAGAAAGGCCCAAAGGCTTATTGGAGATTGAACATACTCATGTATGTGGTCCGATGAGCAGTAATGCCAGAGAAAATTTCCTGTACTTCATTGTCTCTACTGATTACTTCAGTGAGTGTGACTGTGTTCATTTGATGAGACACAAGTCGGAATTCTTTGACATGGTCGAAAGAGTTCCAGAGTGAGGTATAGAATCAAAGTGACAGAAGTATTGAGACTCTGGATTAGATCAAGAGTGAGAATACTTAAGTCATTGATAGTGTGATCATCTGAATGAGTGTGAAGTCGTTTCACAGCTCATTTCTCCTGAAAACCCTGGAGGTGTTTCTGTGAGTAAGAATCAGATCTTATTAGAAATGATTAAAGATGAGTCACACGAATCTTCCATGATATTCTTTAAGAATAACGCTCTAGTAATATCTAAGTTTACGCTGAAATAGTTCCACTAATATCAGTTGAAAGACACCACATAAATGTGGATTGGAAATGATCCAAATTCGTCTTTACTGAGTATTTGTAGTTGTGCTACTTCGCTGGTTGTCCTAGGGAAACCAAGGCTTGTTACTTTTTACGTCCATTCTGTTTTCTAAGAGGGGAAGTCATTTTCCAAGAAGAACAGTGGGAGTAAAAGCAAAACTCGAAGAAATTCGAGAAATACAGGAGGCTACTCAACCTGTTGAGGGAGAGCAGCGGATGGATTTACAGATTTCTGTAGAATCTACACCTGTAAAGCCTGAAGTTCGCATGATTTGATGATCATTGAAAGTGACGAACCTGCGAAATTCAAAGAAGCGAAAGTAAGCCCGGACTCCGAAAATTACACTATGTGTAAGTTAGCTTCATTGATCCATTCATGGATGGAAGCAAACATATCGGAGTTGGAATCTTCGTTCTGTTGAAGTAGTCAAGGTTTTGACTTGAACAGGAACGAAGCGGAACTGTGCGTTTACTAATAGATTAGTGGGAGCGATATTGCATCTCTCATAATGTATGTCGATGACATACTGATTCTCAGAAATAACGTCCCAATACTGCAGTCGGTAAAGGACTGGCTTGGGAGTTGGTTTTGTAATTGACATGAATAAAGCCACGTAGTTCTTGGATTTTGGATCTAAAGATAGAGATCCAAAAGAGCTGGTAGGACAAAGTCAGGACTCTTAAATTGACAAAGTCCTACACGTAATCAGCAATCCAAGAAGGGTTTTATGCCAATGTCACATGGCAATTCATTAAGCAAGATACAGTGTCCTGCGATATCTGCTGAGCTTGAATGCATGGATAGGATTCCATATGCGACGGCAATTGGATCTATCATGTATGCCATGACACGTACTTGTTTTAATGTTGCTTTAATGTTAAGCAAGACAAGTAAAGACCAGTCAAATCCAGCAAAGAATCACTGGATTGCCGTAAAGAATATCCTAAAGTATTTGAGGAATACTAAGGATAAGTTCTTGGTTTACGGAGAAAGTGAGGTGCTACAAGTCGATAGAGTCTGAAAGGCAAGTTTCCAATAGACAAAGATAATTCCTGGTCACAGTCCGGCTATATCTTGTGTCTGTCTGGCGGTGCAAGGCACTGTTGCTGACTCCATGACTTAAGCTGAACATTTCGCAGCTTGTAAAGCGGCGAAAGAGGTTGTTTGGAAAGAAAAGTTCATCAATGAACTTGATGTGATTCCCAGCGTAGTTGAGACTAGCTGCACATCAGAGGTCCAAACACCTTGAGGGTAGGTATAACCTATTCCGTGAGATAAATGACAGAGGTGTTAAGTAGATAAGCAAGTTTCATCGAATGAAAACGTTGCTAATCTATTAATGAAGCCACTCCTTATGCCTAAGCACGAGTCGCGGACTGTAGCTGTAGGATGAGTGAAATTAAGATGTAGTCTTAATTTCAGTGGGAGTTTGTAAAGGGCTTTACTTAGTTGTTTTGAAAGGTTCAAGTAAACATAATATTTTATGTTTATGAAATCTAATGATTTCTGGATTATTTTAACTGTGATATAAATAATCTTTCCAAAAATGATTCATGTCATTATATATGGGCCATCGAAGTACATGAGTTGACTTGATCCTGAAACCCCATATTTAACGAAGTGACATAAATCATAGTGTCCATAGTCGAAGGTTCTTGAATTGGAACACCAACAACCGCTTGAGACTAGATTGTGTTGAGACTTATGACCAAGTTTCGAGGGGTCATAGATGCGCGGCATCAAAGTCGACACATAGGTATATGTAGGGGAACATATGACCGGACATGGCCCGCTGATGAGAACTCTACAAGATATTAATATCTGTGTCATAAGAGGTTCTCATATACGACTATAGAGTATAGTCCTTAGACCTGAGTTCGCATGCATGTGGCTGCACATGGAGTAATGCGCTTTGATCATTGTCTAACGCTGTTTCGTAACTGGGAGCTATACGGACCTTGGTTGGGTGTATTATGAATTGTGTAGTTCATAGTGATGGAACAAGATGGGATTTGTCCCTGCCGTTTAACGGAGGTAATATCTCTAGGCCAATCGGAGATTTGATAGCTGGTAAGAGAATGGCCATTCCCAAACGGACTTGCCCAAGTCGTTTGAATTGTCAGTATCAAATCTGGTCCGATAAACATGGTCTGGCTATATAAGGATGACACGCATCTTGCCTTATGCCAGATCGAGATATTAAGACAAAAGGACTAGGGAATGTAGGATTCCAGTACAATCGGAAGATTGTTGGGAATGTCCTGTGTAGGATTCCAGTACAAGTGGGAGATTGTTGGGAATGTCCTGAAATCTACCGTACTATCTCTAGAAAGTATGATAAGTGTCGAGATCAGACATAAGTCATAAATATTGGGTGATCATGATGGCTTGCTAGAGTCCGCTCTTGATCTATAAGTTTAGGACTTATTACCAGTATTGTATGATCCCGAAGGGTCACACACCATAGCTAACGGGAAAGTTAAATGGAATAAATACGGTAAGATGCAGTTGCATTTACTGTATTGGATCAGAGAATTGGGCCAGACAAAATGCAGGTTTTGTTGGAACGTTTAGTGTTTCCTGATTCAATTCTCAGATTGATTCATCCTACTAAACATGCAGATCTAGGTTCTCTTATTTAGAAACTTAATGGATCTCACCTGTTACCTTTTGTGCAGCGGAATGAGGAGGTAATGGTCAGAGATCAGCAGAACCACCAAGAGATGGATCCTCCAAAGGCTCACACACGCACGCTCGGGAATTGGCTGCTAGACCAGACAGAGAGGAGGCGCAGAGAGAGGCTAAGGGAGGCGCAGAGACTGAGAAGAATTAGAGAGCTTTAGGTCAAGTTTTATTCATTAAAACTCCCTTTAGTTCTCATGGGCTTTTGGGCCCAATTCTCAGTTCTGATTAAATCTCATGGATTTAATCAGGCCCTTTATACTCTCTAAGTACAATAAATGCCTAGCACTTTTACCGTACTTCTGCTAAACCGTTCCTTCGTATTTTTCCGTTAGCTTAGGCGTGTGACCCATATGGGATCATATAATAAAGGCAATAAGTCCAAGACTTATAGATCATGAGCGGACTCTAGCAAGCCATCATGACCCCCAGTATTATATGACTTATGTCTGATCATTGACATACTCTTACTTTCTAGAGACAGTACAGAGATTACTGGACATAATTCCAACAATCTCCCACTTGAACTGGAATCTCTGTATTCATAATCCTTTTGTCTCAATATCTCGATTAGTCATAAGGCAAGATTAGGGTCATCCTTATAAAGCCTAATCTTGTTCATCGGACTCTGATTTGATACTGACAATCCAAACGACTCGGGAAAGTCCGTTTGAGCATGGCCATGCATTTTCCAGTATTCAAATCTCCGATTGGCCTAGAGATATTCACTCCATTTATATTGGAGGGACAAATCCCGTCTTGTTCCATCACTGTGAACTACTCATTTCATAATACACCCAAACAAGGTCCTTATAACTATCGCTTAACGACAGCATTAGACAACGATCAAAGTGCATTAGTTCATGTGCAGTCACATGCATGCGAACTCAGGTCTAAGGACTATACTCTATAGTCGTAGTAAGAATCTCTTATGACACAGATATAAATATCCTGAAGAGTTCTTATAATCGGGTCTTGTCCGGTCGTATGTACCCCAACATACACCTATGTACTGACTTTGATGCCGTGCATCTATGACATCCTGAGACTTTGTCATAAGTCACGTGCCAATCTAGTCTCACACGGTTGTTGGTGTTCCAATTTCAACAACCTTCGACTAGGGACAGGATGATATAAGCCATCTATCAAATATAGGGTCTCATGATCAAGCTAAATGACTTTGATGACTCAAGATCAAGTCACTTACTTCGATGACCTATAAAATGGTTCATATCATTTTGGAACGATTATTTCATCACAGTTAAAATAATCTTAAAATAATTTTATTATTAAACATCTCAAATGTTTTACAAGAACATATCAATAACTAAATAAAGCCCTTTACAAACTCCCACTGAAATTAAGACTACATCTTAATTTCACTTATCCTACAGCTACAGTCCGCGACTCGTGCTTAGGCCTAAGGAGTGGCTTCGTTAATAGATTAGCAACGTTCTCATTCGTTGAAACTTGCTGATCTACTTAACATCTCTGTCATTTATCTCATGGAATAGGTAATACCTACCCTCAAGGTGTTTGGACCTCTGATGTGCAGCTAGTCTCATCTATGCTGGGAATCACATCGAGTTCAGTGATGAACTCTTCTTTCCAAACAACCTCTTTCGCCGCTTCCCAAGCTGCGAAATGTTCAGCTTAAGTCATGGAGTCAGCAATAGTGCCTTGCACCGCCAGACAGACACAAGATATAACCGGACTGTGACCGGAAATCATCTTTGTCCGTTGGAAACTTGCCTTTCAGACTCCACCGACTCGTAGCACCTCACTTTCTCCGTAAATCAAGAATTTATTCTTAGTATTCCTCAAATACTTTAGGATATTCTTTACGGCAATCCAGTGATTCTTTGCTGGATTTGACTGGTCTTTACTTGTTTTGCTTAACATTAAAACAACATCAAACAAGTACGTTTCATGGCATACATGATAGATCCGATTGCCGACGCATATGGAATCTCATCCATGCATTTAAGCTCAGCAGTTATCGTAGGACACTGTATCTTGCTTAACGTAATGCCATGTGACATTGGCATAAAACCCTTCTTGGAATGCTGAAAAGGTGTAGGGCTTTGTCAATTTAAGAACCCTGACTTTGTCCTACCAGCTCTTTTGGATCTCTATCTTTAGATCCAAAATCCAAGAACTACGTGGCTTTACCCATGTCAATCATAAAACCAACTCCCAAGCCAGTCCTTTACCGACTGCAGTATTGGGACGTTATTTCCGAGAATCAGTATGTCATCGATATACATTATGAGAAATGCAATATCGCTCCCACTAATCTATTAGTAAACGCACAGTTCCAATTCGTTCCTGTTCAAGTCAAAACCTTGACTACTTCAACAGAACGAAGATTTCAACTCCGATATGTTTGCTTCCATCCATGAATGGATCGATGAAGCTAACTTACACATAGTGTAATTTTTCGGAGTCGGGGCTCACTTTCGCTTATTTGAATTTTGCAGATTCGTCGCTTTCAATGATCATGCGAACTTTCAATGATCATCAGGTTCAACTAATAACGAGAAATCACTCTCGGATTAGTGACTGATTCATTCATGTCTGCGAATTTCAGGCTCTACAGGTGTGGATTCTACAGAAATCTGTAAATCCATCCGTTGCTCTCCCTCAACAGGTTGAGCAGCCACCTGTATAACTCGAATTTCTTCGAGTTATACTTTTACTCCCACTGTTCTTCTTGGAAAGTAACTTCCTTTCTTAGAAAACAGAATGGACGTAAAAGTAACAAGCCTTGGTTTCCCTAGGACAACCAGCGAAGTAGCTCAACTACAAATACTCAGTAAAGACGAATTTGGATCGATTCCAATCCACATATACGTGGTGTCTTTCAACTGAAATTGGTGGAACTATTTCAGCGTAAACTTAGATATTTTTAGAGCGTTATTCTTCAAGAATATCATGGAAGATTCGTGTGACTCATCTTTAATCATTTCTTATAAGATCTGATTCTTTCTCACAGAAATACCTCAAGGTTTTCAGGAGAATTGAGCTGTGAAACGACTTCACACTCTTTCAGATGATCACACCATCAATGACTCAAGTATTCTCACTCGTGATCTAATCCAGAGTCTTAATACTTCTGTCACTCAGATTCTATACCTCATTCTGGAACTCTTTCGACCATGTCAAAGAATTCCGACTTGTGTCTCATCAAATGAACACAGTCTTACTCACTGAAGTAATCAGTAGAGACAATGAAGTACAGGAAATTTTCTCTGGCATTACTGCTCATCGGACCACATACATGAGTATGTTCAATCTCCAATAAGCCTTTGGGCCTTTCTCTAGCTCGGCTAAGATAGGCCCCTTTGTCTTTTGGTCCAGTAAACAGAATTCAAGTCTCATAAGATATCCGATCAAATGAGCCCAATAGTGCATAACTATGGGATTTCTGAATCCGACTTACTCTATGTGACCAAGACTTTTATGCCAAGAAAAATCAGGTTTAATTCATCAGATTTAAACCAATTTGGTATTTATGTTACATTTAGGCACTCTTTGGTTTAAAATATAAAACCCATTCCTTGAATAGGGTGCTACAATTAATATTTCATTAAGATCAAAAGAACAAAACTTGTCTTTTATCAAAATGAAAAACATTCAAATTCTTACAAGAAAATGAAAGACAACTCTGCTTAAAGCAGGTACATTGTAGCAATTACTTAATACAAAACCAAGCCTCGAAGGCATCTACAAGTGAAAATCCTACGGCTGAGGCAGCGTCCATAGCTCCTTCCAGACATGTAGATCCACTTGTCCTTCCTTCAACGTTCTACTGTTGCTTAGGCTCTGCATATTATCACAAATATCAGTGCCACAACCAGTATCCAATACCTATAAGGTAGAACTTGAAGTAATAACATGAATACCTGAGGAAGTAGTCTCATACATCAACTTCAACTCCTCATCATCTTCCATGATTTTAATGCAATTTCTCTTCCAATGCCCTGTCTCCTTACAGTAGCAGCACTTACCAACGTAAGAGGTATCTGACTCGGGCTCAGAAGACACACGCTTGCCATGATTCAAAATCTGGACAACTTTGCCTTCACCCTTGTCAGCTTTAGGTTTAGTAAACCTACCCTTCTCATTCATGAGATTATTCAGGGTCCTCTTCACGTTTGGCTCAACTGTCTTGAGCATATCATGCAGTTCAGTCAGCGTCTTCGTTAAGCCTTTCTTGATATAGTTCCTTCTGAACTTATCATAGCTTGACGGCAGTGACTGTAGAATGATCCCAGTTGCCAATTCTTGGCTAACTGGATAATCCAGTTTCCTCAGGTTATCAATGTAACCCATCATTTTACTGACATGAGGACTCACTGGATGATCATTTGGTAGCTTGCAGCTAGTGAGAGACTTAACCAACTGGTATCTCTCCACTCTTATCTGCTCCTGAAATTTCAATTTCAGGCTGCTGATCATCTCTATTGGCGACTCCATGTTCTCATATTGCTTCTGCAAGTCTGAGTCCATGGTAGCCAATATCAGACCACGCACATCTACCGCATCATTATAATGCTTATTCCAAGCATCATATACTGCATGAGAAGCATTGGACCCGATCCTTACGGGGAGAGCTCTCTCAAGGACATAGTCCTTTCTCTCCTGTCTGAGGACTAGCCTCAGGTTCCGCGACCAAGTCAAGAAGTTTGATCCGTTCAGCTTGTCCATCTCAAGGACAGACCGGATCGAGAAAGTGTTTTGATTGTTTGTGCTAGTCATAACTGAAATTTAAGATAAAAGGATTTTAGTTAATTTGTTCAATATGATTAATCTCGCATTCAATGTGATTAATCTCGCATTATATTCAATAACATCAGTTACCCTCAATAGAATATAATGATTCCAAGATCCACATATAACTAAGATTAAAGTGGGCCACTGGCCGTCACCCAACCTTAGCTTATATCGGTAAGCCCTATCTCGGCTAATTATATCCGTGATATAACTCTTGGTTGTGAATCTGGGCCCGAGGCCCAATCCACTCTGATGTCTCAAGGCCTGGGACTCCCGATGGCCTAGTCAAGAAAACCAGACTATACAGTCATGTAATCATTAATGTCTGGGACTCCCAATGACATTTATGAATCACAAACCGTCTTACCCACGCAAAAGTAGACACCCTCACACTGTAAGGCCATGAGTACAATTGAATGGGCTTCGACAGCTGACATAGACTGGACAAGACATCCAACGCTTGATATTGTTTGAGGTTTGTAGGTTTATTAAGATTTTATCCCAAAATAGAAGATTACTATTTTGGGAAACTTTCCTTTTTGGGAAACCTACTAATTTTGGAAACTTTCTAAAATTGGAAACTTCCTAAACTTGGAAACTTTCTAAAATTGGAAACTTCCTAAACTTGGAAACTTTCTAAAATTGGAAACTTCCTAAAAATGGAAACTTTCTAAATATAGAAATTTCCTAAAATCCAAAACAGGCAAATCTAGAAACTTCTAATTTAAGAAACCTTTCTAATTTCAAAATTTTGGAAACTTATTAATTTTAAAAATCGATTTTTATAATTATTTTATAAAAATAAATTTTAAATTAATTCTGAAGAAAAGACTCAAATAATTGGCCCAATTGTTTTAACTTCTTGGCCTGAGGCCCAAGAATTGGTTCATGTCCAAGACATAACCCAATTGCCCAATTAAATGACATAACCGGTCTGGTTCATTAAAATTGGTCTTAACCAAAATTAATTACTACGATGACCACAATTGTCAACCGGTTATTTACTAAACCGGATTTTCTCAATTTATTTGGTCCAACCAAATCAAATTAGAAAATCACTGGTTTAGGCACAAAATCCAATTTTTCGACTTTGGATTTCTTATCCCGGTTTAACCAGAACTTAATAAAATTATTAAGTCTGTTTATTAAACCAAGACGATTAATTTTAATAAAATTTTAAACCGAACCGAACCGAAATTGGTCACGAACCAATCATGGTCGTGACCTAGCTCCTCGATCACCATCGCCCAGCCGCAAGCCGCACACGAGCGATCCAAGATCGAGACGGTCAGCTGGACGGGACGATGGTCGGGACGAGTGATCGGGACGGGATGGCGATCGGGACGCGAAGCCGGGCGCGACGGGACGAGGCGTGACAATCCGATCACGATCGATCGTGCGATCCTCGGCTGATCGGATCGACCACGCGACGCGATCCTTGATCCGTCCGTGCGTCATATCCGATCCGGTCGATGCCCACGATCGTGTCAACGACCCGCCGTCCACCCATGCCTACGATCGTGTCGACGACACAAGTTGATCCACGATCGGTTTGTTCGTCAAAACGATCCGGACGTGTGATCCGAAACTGATCAACACTCCGACGCATACCGATTCAATATAGATCGGATCATGCGATTTCTTGTTTGTTTAGGTTTTTAATTCTTGTTTCTTAAGTGTTTTTCCTTATCAGTAGGTTGATTCAAAAACACTTCTTAAACAATCCTAAACTTGATTCTAAACAAGAAAAACCACAGAACCAATGGCTCTGATACCACTGTTGGAACGTTTAGTGTTTCCTGATTCAATTCTCAGATTGATTCATCCTACTAAACATGCAGATCTAGGTTCTCTTATTTAGAAACTTAATGGATCTCACCTGTTACCTTTTGTGCAGCGGAATGAGGAGGTAATGGTCAGAGATCAGCAGAACCACCAAGAGATGGATCCTCCAAAGGCTCACACACGCACGCTCGGGAATTGGCTGCTAGACCAGACAGAGAGGAGGCGCAGAGAGAGGCTAAGGGAGGCGCAGAGACTGAGAAGAATTAGAGAGCTTTAGGTCAAGTTTTATTCATTAAAACTCCCTTTAGTTCTCATGGGCTTTTGGGCCCAATTCTCAGTTCTGATTAAATCCCATGGATTTAATCAGGCCCTTTATACTCTCTAAGTACAATAAATGCCTAGCACTTTTACCGTACTTCTGCTAAACCGTTCCTTCGTATTTTTCCGTTAGCTTAGGCGTGTGACCCATATGGGATCATATAATAAAGGCAATAAGTCCAAGACTTATAGATCATGAGCGGACTCTAGCAAGCCATCATGACCCCCAGTATTATATGACTTATGTCTGATCATTGACATACTCTTACTTTCTAGAGACAGTACAGAGATTACTGGACATAATTCCAACAGGTTTTTGCCTGATTTGTGTCTTGGGCCCAAATGATTAATGAGCCATTAGTCAAATGACTTGGGCCCATTAATGAGAGAGGAAGAAATCGAAACCCTAAGTATTAGAAGAGGGTTTGCGATTTCTTTAGGGTAGACGAGGTTTGTCTCTCTCTCTAACTCTCTCTTTCTGATCTGATTCATCTCTTTGGTCTAGCAGCCATCCCTTGCTTGTAAGAGTGTGGATACTTGAGGAGGAGCCGATTCTCATCAGCTCTAATCTGATCTTGTCATTACCACCAATCACTCCGCTGCAAAAGGTAAAGATCAGGTTTGTTTTATGATTCGTTTTGCAAGAACCTAGATCTGTTTAAGGATTTGTGTTAGGTTGTAATTGAGAATTAAACCATGGAAAACACCCATAATCCTTCAAGAATTGCCTCAAAAGTTCAAGAAGAGTTAAATGAACCAAGAAGAAGTAAGAGGGCAAGGATTCCTAAAGACTTTGGTACTGATTTTATGACGTATCTGAGTGAATATGAACCACAAACATATAAGGCTGCAACTGAATCATCAGAAGCACCTTATTGGAAAGAGGCAATTCAAAGTGAAGTTGAATCTATTATGAATAACCATACTTGGGAATTGGTTGATTTACCACCAGGAAATAAACCAATTAGACATAAATGGATATTCACAAAGAAGCTAAGGCCAGATGGAACAATTGAAAGATATAAGGCTAGACTAGTGGCGAAGGGATATCGTCAAAAAGAAGGTCTAGATTTCTTTGACACATATTCTCCAGTCACAAGAATTACTTCTATTAGATTGCTAATCGCAATTGCTGCCATATATGATTTAGAAATTCATCAAATGGATGTTAAACGGCATTCTTAAATGGTGAACTTGATGAAGAAATATATATGGAACAACCTGAAGGCTTTATAGTCAAAGGTAAAGAAAAGAAAGTTTGTAGACTTATAAAGTCCTTGTATGGGCTGAAGCAAGCGCCAAAATAATGGCATGAAAAATTTGATAATACAATGAAGTCGTATGGTTTTACCATTAATGAATGTGACAAGTGTGTTTACATTAAGAAAACTAAAAATGATACGATCATTGTGTGTCTATATGTGGATGATATGTTGATAATGGGAACAAGTAGAAGCATTATCAATGTCACAAAAGAATTTTGAGTGATAATTTTGAAATGAAAAATATGGGATTGGCAGATGTAATTCTTGGAATAAGAATTAAACGAGGGAAAGATGGTTATACACTTACTCAATCTCATTATGTAGAAAAAGTCTTAAAGAAATTTGGTCACTATAATGATAGACCAGTCGTTACTCCGTTTGATCCAACGTGTAAGATTTCAAAGAATGATGGTGAAAGTGTATCACAGTTAGAGTACACACAAATAGTTGGAAGCCTTATGTACATTACAAATTGTACAAGACCAGATTTGGCTTATCATTAAGTCGGTTAAGCCGATACTCAAGTAATCCAAACAGAGAACATTGGCATGCTTTAATTAGAGTATTAAGATACTTAAAGCATACAATCAATTATGGTCTACATTTCACAAAATTTCCTCCTGTTTTAGAAGGATTTAGTGATGCCAATTGGATTTCAGGAAGTACAGACAGTAAGTCCACAAGTGGTTATGTGTTTACACTTGGTGGTGGTGCTGTGTCCTGGAAATCATCTAAACAAACATGTATAGCACGTTCTATCATGGAATCTGAATTTATCGCATTAGATAAAGCTGCAGAAGAAGCTGAATGGCTTAGAATTTTTATTGAAGATATTCCACTATGGCCAAAGCCAATAACTGCATTATGTATCCATTGTGATAGTATGACTGCTTTAAATAGAGGGAAAAATAAAATCTACAATGGTAAATCAAGTCATATTAGACGAAGACATGCCACAATACGACAATTGCGTTCCAATGGAGTGATAACATTGGATTATATTAGATCAAAGGAAAACTTGGCTGATCCTTTGACTAAAGGCCTACCGAAAGAGCAAGTTGTATTCACTTCGAGGGGAATGGGTTTAAAGCCAACACAATGAGTCACCACTTGGTGGAAACCTTACCTAGCAACATTGGAGATCCCATGGTTTAGGTTCAAGAGGCAAACTGGCTGAGGAAGACTCAAGGGAGAAATACACATTTCTCATTCCTATGAAGTATAAATGTGTTTCCGTTGATGATTAAGGGATGAATACTTTATTCTTAATAACATTAATATCTTTTCTAAAAGTGGGATAAAACGGATTATTCTTAATTAATGTTATCTATATGAGAGTGGTGTCGGGTCGCACCTATGAGAATTGATATGGCTAAATTCTCTAGAGCTCTCACGAAGTCAGGAAATGTTCAGGACCAAAATGAACACAACCGTATAAACTAAGAAATGTGATGATGATATATATGATTCACTTATTGTCTCGGTTTACTATAAAAAATATGGTTAATTCAAGACTTTAGTTCATTACCCATAAAGTAAATCCGATAAGTGTCTCTAGGAAAGGTTCAAGTCCAAAAGACACCTTTTCTGATGTATATAGATTCGATTTTCCAGAAATAAAACTTATTTTCTATTCAAATGTGGGGTATTGTAGAGTTTGAATAAAAAATGTGGGGTAATGTTGGAGTTTTATTTAAGTTATTTTAATTAAATAAATACTAATGAGAATTATTGTGTCTTTATGAAAGGACACTAATTGTTAGAATTTTATTTTAATTAAATAAATACTCATGTGAACCATTGTGTCTTTGTGAAAAGACACATTTTGTTTAAGTTTTATTTAATATATCTTAATTAAATAAATACTTATATAAAAACATGTGAATCATTGTCACTTATGAAAAGGCACCTTCACATGAAAGGTCACATTTGTGAAAGGTCATCTTTATGAAAGGACACATTTGTGAAGAGATATCTTTGTGAAGGGATATCTTTGTGAAAGGATATCATTATGAAATGACACATTGGTTGAAAACACATTTTGGTTTATTATATAAACACGAGGAAGATAACAAAACTAACAACAATTCTCTTCTTCTTCTTCTTCAAATATTTTCTGAAAACACAAAGTATAGTTTGCAAGGTTCTTCGTAGGGTGCATAATACGAAGATCGATAGTTGTATCCTGCAAGATAGAAATCCAAGAAGCTATGAACACCGCGTAGGGAATAAATTCTGTCTTAGGAGATTGCTTTAGCAAGCCTCTATCATTTTACAATCTATTCATACATCAAAGAACAAGTAACCGTAAAGTAAGTTTTTATATTATTATTATTTACGTTTGTATTCTCTCTTCTCTATCGTGTAAACGATATTCTACCAACCCAATTGATTGATTTGCATTTATAATTTCAATAACAATAAGAAGCCGGGATATCGTGTTTGAAGAAGAAAATGGGTGGAATTGGGAGAATGCAGCTAGAGAAATAAGAGATGAAAATTTAATTTAGGAATATTGTGTGTGAGACACAACATATAACAAGGTAAAATTATCATTAAAAAGACCACAAGATGAAGCTGAACCACCACAAGATATTTCTCAAATCCCTAGGATTCCAAGGCCACCCCACCATTATTCGACTGGAGAATAATTAGCCGATGAAGAAGAAGAATAAACTACCAATATGGACCTGCTTATTTCTTTTGATAATCCAACCACGTTTGATGAAGCTATAGGAAATGACAAATGGATAAAAGCAACGGATGTGTAATTAGAATCAATAGAAAGAAACAAAATGTAGCATTTTATATAATAATTGTCGTATTATCTATTTAATTATATTTATTAGTTGCTTTAATAATTTAGTTATGTTTTAATATATTTATGTTATATATATATATATATATATATATATCAAAATATTTTTATTTGTTTTGATTTATATATCAAAATCTAATTATTTTAATTTATATTAGTTTTTAACAATAAATTCTAGTTAATTAATTATTTTTAGAAATAAATCAATTACTTTTATTTTATTAAATTTTAATATAGTAAAATTTAAATATAAATTTATATTTAAAATAAATAAAGATATTGTAAAATATTAGGAGTAGATTAGTTCGGAATTGGTTTGACACCATTAATTTTTTTTTAGAATTCAAATAAATATAATAGCGTAATTTTTAATATATTATGTAAATCTAAAGTTAGTTTTTAAATGATATTCTTTTTTAATAGTATAGATGTAAACAAGAAAAAAAAATTTCACAACAATACAACAATACAAATATCCATCACTGATTAACTACCCATTATTTAATGGGCATAACAATTAAAGCCCAAACCCACCTCAAAACTGTCTGGGATGGGCCTACTCTACGAATGTCGGTCTATTTTGACTTGCCTATACATATACTATTCATTATTAAAGGATTATTCTATTAGACGATTGAAAGAGAAAAAAAATCGGTGGCTTTTAAGTTCTCAGAGAGGTTAGTTTTTTTTTTTTTTTTTTTTTATAAAGAAAGGTTAGGGTTCTTGCACGGGGAAACTCAATAGATTCTCCTTCGTACACGGGTCAAATTTATCGATTTTTTTCGCGTGATTATCTTCTTAGGTTTCTCGATCACCTGGTAGCTATGGCGGCAGAGCCGAAGGCGACGACTGAAGAAGTAAAGATGGATCTTTTTGAAGACGACGATGAGTTCGAGGAGTTTGAAATCAACGAAGGTGATTTTTTTTATTTGTGAACTCTTTTATTTTATTGGTTCATCATATATGATTATGGTTTCTGGATCTGTTTTGTTTATATCTTAGATAGCTGTATTGGAAGAAATTGATAAACTCTGTTGTATTGTATAAGTTGTGTAGTGGTGGATCGATTTGGTTTTGATCCCTTGCATAAAAATAAAAGAGGGAATCTGATACTTGATCTTGACAGATTCTTCTTAACAAAGCGATTGATAAACATAGTCTCTTGTTGTATGAGTGTTTCTTTTGTAATGAGTTTGGTAGTTGTCATGGATTTCATTTTGATTCTTCTTAATAACAGATTCCGCTTTTGTTGGCAGATTGGGTGGAGAAAGATGAAGTGAAGGAAGTTGGTCAGCAATGGGAAGATGACTGGGATGATGATGATGTCAATGACGACTTCTCGCTTCAGTTAAGGAAGGAACTTGAGACGACTAGTTGTGTTAAGAAATGAGCTCTCAAATATGTGAATTGCATCCTTTGATTGGTGTATTGTCCTTTTCCTTTGCAAATTTCCTTTATCTTTGCCGAAAAAGTATGTTATGTTTTACCTGGAAACGTTATAGATTCCCGATTGTCTAAACGTTACTTGAAACGTGATTGTAGAATCGAAATATTCATAGCAGCAATAAATAAAAAGATAGTGAAGGAACCATAAACTTTGATCTTTTACTGCGACAAAACCGGATTTTGCTTAGGGTTGTAGCCATATTGTCTCCGGTAGGTAAGATTGCTGCATTCAGCAAGCGGTAGCAACACCGTTTGGTGATATCTCTTCGAACACTTGGCTAGCAACTTCTGGTGATGTACTTGTTAAACTAGTCTCTTTGGTTTCCTTAAATTCGTCTTTTGGTGTCGCCTTTTTGTCATTGGCAGCCAAAGCTTGCTGAAGATAAACAATCTCCATCTGTTAGTTACATATAATTCAGATATTACTGATTTTCCTGTTTTTTATATCGCTGGTGCTTCTTTTTTCCCTCTTTGATTATCTTTTCACGATTCTCATAGAAGACAAAATCGGCAAGTATACATGTCTTGCTCACATGTTCCTTGAAAATCTTGATGACTTGGATGCCTTGCTCAAGGTTTACCTGCAGATTAACATAATTTATTTCTTCTAACCGGGGTCGTTGAAAAGGTGAGAAATACAAGAACCAGACTCTTGACTTCCTGTGTGTCTCGGCTATTTGTAACTGGCTTTCTTCTCCTTGTTCTCTAGAATTATATGCCTCAAGGAACTATTTGGGATATCTTTAATGATGTGCAACCAATCCACTTATCCTGCTGCCAGTATTCCACAGCAACAAACAGCCCACTAGTGTTTACTTCAAACTGGATCAAGTCTTTATAAAAATCGCCATTCACTTACATAGAAGATTAGACAAATCTGACTTCTCTTTAGCTTCATTATATGTAGCGTTAAGCTTCTTGTTGCCATTGGGGGTGCTGGACCACACATTGTATTTAATGCTTTTGTGAATATCATCTTCACTGTACGATTTTATTACAAAGAGCTTCGCATGGGAGTAGGTTTCAGAAAAAAATCTTCCTTGTTGTAGTCCTTTGAATCTGGAAGTGGAACATCTTCCCTCGTCTTCTCATTTTCCAGTGCATTCTCCTCTTTAAGAGTTTCTTGGCTAATCTTGAAACCCTTGGCTCTTGGCCATCTATTCAACTCATACCAGTTTGGAGTTTGCTTATAAGTGCCATAACCATAAGAATTATATCCATAGGCTCCTACACTACTCATGTAAGGTCCATACATTGAGTACATGCTGTCCATGTATCCACAGGACTGACCATAGTCGCCTGATGTGTACTCTGCCATACATGACATCCAAATCAGGAACCAACAAAATTCGATACAACGCTACTATGAAGCGAGCTGATTATCGAAGTCTAGATCATACCAGGTACGGATACTGGAGACCGTTGTTGGTCTTTCCAGTAGCATACATCTCATAACCGTATCTCGGGTAGGGTAACAACCAGTAAGGTAGGTCACCATTATTCATAGCTACAAAATTACAATGTAACGCTACAATAATTTCCAAGTAGAAGATGACCATAAGGGTTGAATGAATGACTTTGACATCCCGATGTACGTGGCCATGCTCTTGAAGTGTTTCCACTAACAACTTGGAATGTGTCTTTATCCCAGCCATTGTCTGTTAGAGTCACAGCATAAGCCGTCCTGGAACAAAATATAAGCGGCATTCATATGCGACTTTGCCAATTTTAGCCAGAACTTCAAATGGCCCGTAGTATCTCGCTGCCAGTTTCTGAAACAGGCGACGGCTTACTGAATGCTGTCTACAGGGTCTTAGCTTTAGATAAACCAATGCTCCAACGTTAAACTCCAAATCTCTCATGTGTTTATCAGGATTGTTTTTCATTATGTTCTGAGCCCTTATCAGATTTTCTTTAATAGATTGCAGCATTCTATCCCTTTCCTGCAACATGTTATCCACTTCAAAATTGCTCGTCGCACTTGATTCATAATGCAGAAGTGTTGGCGCTTCTCTGCCATATACCAACTTGAATGGAGTACACTGCAATGCTGTGTGATATGAGGTATTATACCACAGCTCTGCCCAACATAGAAACTTGGACCAAGTTTTTGGGTGAGTAGATGCAAAGCACCGAAGATATGTCTCCAAACAGCGGTTTAAAACTTCTGTCTACCCATCGGATTGTGGGTGAAATGCAGTACTGAATCTCAAACTTGTGCCAGACTGTTTGAAGCACTATTTCCAGAAATTACTCAGAAATATCTTGTCCCTGTCTGAGATTATCGACTTGGGAAACCCATGAAGTCTGATGATCTCTTTAATAAATCGGTTTGCCACTTCTGGAGCTGTAAAAGGGTGTTTCAATCCGATGAAATGACTGTATTTGCTTAACCTGTCCACTACCACTAACACCACATTAACTCCTTGTGACAGTGGTAAGCCTTCTATAAAATCCATTGATATATCTTCCCATATCTGTTTAGGTAGCTCAATAGGTTGTAGAAGACGAGCAGGAGATAGATTGGAGTATTTATGCGTCTGAAAAATGGTACAGGCTGACACATACTCATGCACTCGTTTCCGCATTTTGGACCAGTGAAATGTAGACTGGATTTTCTATAATGTCCTAAAAATTCCTGAATGTCCTCCAAGTAAGCTGTCATGACACTCTTGTCATATCAAAGGAATATGACTTGATGAACTCGGAATCACCAATCTGTTCTTATAAAAAAGTCGTCCATCATCCACTGCTAATTTCCTCAAGATTTCCTCAAGATTTATCAACTTCCTTATACAGATCTTGTAGTTGCAGAGTTGTTGGTGTGGTAAGTGATAAGAATAAGTGTGTCGTTGAAGACAAAGCAGAATAATTGACTCTTGAGAGTCCATCTGCTACTTTATTATCGCTTCCCACCTTGTATTCAATATCAAACTCATAAGCGAGCACTCTAGAAAACCACCTCTGATAATCCAACGTCACTTCTCTTTGTTCTAAAAGATATTTCAGACTCTAGTTCTCACCAAAAACCTCCTGCCCAAAAGTTAATGTCTCCACTTCTGAATTGATAAAACAATGGCCATCAATTCTCTTTCATAAATGGGTTTTAACTGTTCTTTATCTGTTAAGGCATGGCTGAAATAAGAAATAGGATTTCTGTCTTGCATCAGAACCGCTCCCAAACCATACCATGAGGCGTCAGATTCCACAACGAAGAGTTGATCAAAGTCCGGTAAAGCCAGGACAGGCGCAGAGATCATTGCATTTTTTTTTATCGATCAAAGGCTTCCTGAGCTGATTCTGTCCAAAGAAACTGGTCTTTCTTCAGAAGTTCTATGAGAGGTTTAGCTATAGAGCCGTAATGTTGAACGAATCTCCTGTAATAGCCTGTAAGGCGCAGAAATCCCATGAGATCCTTAACTGTTTTTGGTGATGGCCACTTCTAAACAGCTTCAATCTTATTAATATCAGTTGCCACCCCTTGATGAGAGATAATATGTCCCAGATACTCCACACTTTCCTGAGCAAAAGAGCATTTCTTTCTGTTAGCAAACATGGTCTGATCCTGCAGCACCTGAAGTACTTTCTCCATCTGAATTATATGTTCCTCCATATTCGCACTGTAGATTAAGATATTGTCAAAGAAAACCAGCACAAACTTTTTTAAGAATGGCTTGAATATTTCATTCATTAGCGCTTGAAAAGTGGCTGGTGCGTTAGTTAATCCGAAAGGAAGAACTAGGAACTCGTAATGACTATCATGAGTTCTAAAAGCTGTCTTCTCAATATCTTCTTCCTTCATCCTGATTTGGTGGTAACCTGATTTAAGATCCAGCTTGGTGAAAATCTTTGCCCCATGAAGTTCATCCAATAACTGATCGATCATGGGGATATGATACTTATCAGGGACTGTGGCTTTGTAATCGACACAAAATCTCCAATAGTTGTCCTTCTTCTTCACTAGTAAGACAGGGCTTGAGTAAGGACTGTGGCTTGGCCTAGTGAGCCCATCGTTTTGCATTTCCTGAACCAATTTCTCCATTGCCTCCTTATGTGCGTGTGGGTACCGATATGGATGAACGCTTATCGGACCCTGACCTTTCTGCAAAACAATAGCATGTTCTCTTCCTCTCACAGGCGGAAGACCTTTAGGCTCCTGAAAAACCTGTTCAAATTTCTGTAATGACCTCTCTATTTCCACTGATATCTATCTCTGCTCCTCATTAACCACTATTGCCGAGTTGAAAAGCAGAGTTACTCCCATGTTTCTGAGTTCAGGAGTACTGGTCAATGATTTCAGTGACACTTTATTGGCATGTAGTGACGGTCGCTTCTTAGGGTCACTGCTTTCCCTTGGTATGTGAATGATAGTTCGTGCTTCTCCCAGTCCACTAAACACTTTCCTAGAGTTCTGAGTCACTGTACCCCCAAGATAATGTCAGCATTGCCCAGTTCCAACACAATTAAATCTGTGGAGAATGTCATGTCTGGCAGTGATAGTTGAACATTCCTGCACATTCCCATTCCATGTACTGATATCCTTGTCCCTAACCGTATTTCTAGATGAGGATTAAGTGTTGCAACTAGCTTCGTCTTTTGTAATGCTGAAGGTGATATGAAGTTATGCGTCGCCCCACTATCAAGCATAACCACTACTTCCTGCTTCTTCAACAATCCCTTCAGTTTTGTTGTTGTTGGAGAGTTTAAACCCAAGAATGAGTTATGAGATAATTCCATCATCTCAGTCTGTTCTTGATATACTTCTTCGTCTACTTCAATCACGGACTGATCAGTTATCTCCATCTCCAATCCATTCACGACCGTTAGCACTTAAAATGTCTTGTTAGGACCTGTATGTTTCCTAAACCACTTGTCGTCACACTTAAAACACATACCAAGTCGTTTCTTTTCTGCGATTTGTGCCTCTGTTAGTTTAATCTGAGGACAAAAATTATGTGTATTCGATTGTCTAGTACCAACTGTGTTGCTATTGTTCTGTTGTTTACCCTGCCAACATGAATTTGGCATTTGGCTGGAATACGATCGTGTTACAGCATTTTTCATCAGTGGTTTCCCTTCCAACTGCTTCTCACGGCACACCACTTTGTAAAGAGAGCTAGTTTCCATCTGATATGCCGTTGAGATCATCTCCGGTAGATCTACTGGCTTACACATGTTCACAACCTCTCTCATTTCAGGACTCAAGCCGTTCATGAATATCCCTTCTAACTGTCTGTCTATTAAACCAGTAACTTGTGTTGATAAGTCTTCAAACAGATGGATATACTGAGCAATAGTCCCAGTTTTTTTGACAGCAAAGAATGGTTGGCTAGGATCGCATAACTTCTCTCGACTGAATCTTGCAATCAAGCGTTCCTTAAAAATATTCCATTTCTCGAATGGTCGTCTATGTGTCTCACTGTTGAACCAACTCAAAACATCGCCAACGAGACTCACAAAAAAAATTTCTACCTTCGTCGCTTCATCATATCCAGCAATACGAAAGAAATGCTCAGCCAATGCAATCCATCCATACGCATCTTCACCATCAAAAATTGGTAGTTCCACACGCTTAAGCATGCTTTCTCTGCTACCAACAACCTGTTCTTTCACAGCCCCTTCCTCAGAACTAAAACTAGGGCCATATTCCGAGTTAGTGTGTTGTACCTTATCGAAGTGTTGTTGGCCACGATCTGATCCGTTATTCATCTCCTTACTGCCTGCGGATATCGCGATTAGGTCACACAGTTTCTCAAAGTTCGAGTCGATTTTCTCTACTAGAAACTCGAATTTGGAGTTCGACTGAATCTCCGACGTCTTAGATTGTTTCTCCAAAACCGAAATCGAAGCCTTCAGCTGATTGTTGATCTCGATTTGTTCTGCTGTGTGCTTCATCATCAACGACGAAAAGAATCGATCGTCATCGGCGGATTCACACTCGCTTGTTGATTCTTCGTAATCTTCTCCAACTGACTGTGCGATTGTTCTTTCCGAGAGCTCACAACACACCAATTTGATAAGAACACTCTCGTTTTATTGATTCAATTAAAGAATACAAACTCCAGAGGATAGTCTTGGAGCTTGATATCCGATTCTCACACCCGAGAAATCAGAATCCAAATCACCAAAAAGCTAAATGAAAACAAACTAACGAACCTATTATATACCGAGGACGTTTTACAACTGACTCAATTAAGAAAAGTCAAACTATACAAACTCAATCTAAACCAATCATTTTTTCAGCTCAGCAGTGTTGTTGTAACATACCCATACTAGGGCCCAAAGGGAAAGCACAAAGAAATAGGAGAAAAGGGCCAAAAGGGATTGCTTGAGCCCAAAGGAAAAGAAGGAATGGGCCTGAAGCCCAAGGCCCAATCCACCAAGTCTGAAAACCCTAGCCAAATCCCCTATAAAAAGAGAGCTAGCCCCCTCATTTCTGCACATTTCCCGAATCAACGAAGTTCTGCTCGAGCCCCGAGCCTCCAGCCGATCGACGACCAGCTGGAGACCGCCGGCCGACCACCGCCGGAGACTGCCGTGACCGCCGGCCAGCCGCCGCCCGGAGCCGCCGCACCTCGCCGGAATTCTCGCCGGAGACCGCCGTTCATTCCCGTTTTTGATTCTGAACCCCGATTCGTCGTCTTCTTGAGTCATTTGAGTGCAGAGCCCTTCGTTCTTCGTGTTCTTAAGGTGAGAATCTCCAGATCTCAGATCTACTCCGTTTCCTCCTCTAAACCCCAGATCTGCTTCAGATCTATGCTTCCAGATCAGATCTGATCCGTAGAAGTTGTAGATCCGAACCGTATCTCTCATTTCGTCTCTCTCTCAATCATATCTGCTTCAGATCTATGCTTTTGATGGATAGAAGTTGTAGATCTGAACCGTATCTTATTCGTTTGTCCAGATCTGGTGGCTAAAACACTAGATCCGTTCTTCTTTTCTCCAGACCTGTTGTCTGAAAACTTAGATCTGTGTGCAGGATCTCCAGATCTGTCAGCGGAAACCCCAGATCTACTTTCGTTTCTCAGATCTAGACTAAGGTGAGGACCGGTCGTGATCTTTTCTCAATCTATCTCAATATCGGGACGTGAGTCCTTGTTTAATAGTATCTTTCCTAGGTAGTGTAGTTTTAGTGGATGATTTGTGTTGATGCGATTGATTGCACCTAGAAAATTAGGTTATCACTTAAACCAAAAATGTTGCTTGTGTTTGAAGGCTTGTCTGTATTAGTTAAACTAGGCGCCTGTGTCAGGCTTCTGTGGTGGGCAAGTGTCTGATACCGAGAAGGAATTCACATGCTCGGAAGGTTGTCGGAGGAGGGTGTGACGCGCCCTCCCAACGGAGTGATGTGAGTGTGGCCTGCGCGCCGGAGTGTTATGTGGAATGTTAGTTGTGTAGGTTGTGTGTGCCTTCGGGTGTGGGTGCAAGGTGTTATTAGCCTTGAACTTGCTTCTTTGATGTTGTGTTTAGCTTGTGATGAGATCGTGGGTTCCTAGAACCTGCTCACTGGGTATTGGTGATGAACCAATTACTCAGGCCTCCTTCGTTGTTTGTTTTGCAGGTAACCCTGGAGCGTTGCAGGGGTAGACGGTCGGTGTTGTGTTACGTTTTGGGAATGGGATTTCCTTCTCTTCTTTTTCGTTCTTTAAAGACTTGTGCGTTTCGATTGTTTCACGTTCAAGCCAATTCAGTTGGTTCGGTTTTCTGTAAGACTCGGGTTTTCCATTTCAATAAAGTAAACATTTTCAATTATTTAAGTTGGGTTCCGGTTTATGACTGGGTTCGCATTTGTGGACTATGACTCGTGGAGTCGAAAGGTCGTTGATTGGGGATCGAAGGGACGGGTGTTACAATTTGGTATCAGAGACAAGTTAAAACCTAACCAGTCCTGTCCTGGTTAGGTAGGGTAGTATTTTTATATTCGGATTCCAACGTCGTTTTCAAAAGCTGTTTTCAAAGTTTTTCCAACTCTTTCTAAACGGGGATTTCCAAAAAAAAAAGTTAGATACTAGAAGCACCACTCCGATCTCCTCCTTATATACACTCCGGAAGTGAGTTCAGTGTTCAGCCGTTAACTGACTCAAATCGTCCTTCTTCTGCAACAGGATGCCGCCTAAGAAAAGAACCACAACAGTCTGTCTTGACATCGAAGCTCCGTCACCAGCCACGTCGACAGGGATCGCTACTAGTGTTCATGGGAGCCAGGAACCACCAGCCGGAAACCCAGCAGGGGTAGTATTAGGAGCCGGACAGTTAGCCGCTCTTTTGCAAGAGCTGGTCGCTCTTCGAGAGGCGCTAGTTGGAAATGTCGGAGCTGCAGGAAGGGCTGCAAGAGGTGTTGCAGGAGCAGGAGCTCCAATAGGAGCTGCTATTGGAACAGCAATGGGAGTTGTAGGAGCAGGAGCTCCCAAATCTCTGGCAGAGAATGCTAATGTGGCGCTTGAAGCCGTGGGAGGATTCGGAAATGCAGGAGGAGCTGGGAATGCACCGGGTGGAGTAGGCTTTGTTGCTGGGGGAGCAGGATTCGCTCCTATTGGGTTTGGATTCGTTCAGCCTCCACCAGTGGCGAATCAGTACCCACCACCACCGCTACCACAGGCGCCGGGAGTGGTGCAAGGGATGTCTTACTGGAATATGTTGAAGCATTTGCGGGGAATGAAAATGGAGCATTTTGTCGGTGGAATAGATGCCATTGCCGCTGATAACTGGAGGAGGAAGTTGGAGCGGAATTTGGATACCATCAGGTGCCCGGTGGAGTTTCGTGTCGAGATAGCAGCATTTTACCTCAAGGATGATGCACTGGTTTGGTGGGAAGGGGTAGTTGAGAGTGCTCAGGGGCGTCAGCTGACATGGATGGAATTCCGGGAAGCTTTCAACCGGAAGTACTTTCCGGAAGTGGCCATGGATAGGTTGGAAGGAGAATTCCAAAATCTCCGTCAGGGAAATCGGAGCGTGCGGGAGTATGGAGAAGAGTTCAACCGGTTGAGGAGATTTGCTGGCCGGTACCTAACCGAGCGAGAGCTGATTCGTCGGTTCCTCGCTGGACTGAAGATAGAGCTCAAGTGCCGCTGCAAGCTGAGGGACTATTTCGACATCCACGATCTGATTGAGAAGGCAGTTGATGTCGAGACTGATTGGGAGGAAGAGCAGAAGCAGCATAGGAATGCACATGACCAGGGAGCCAAGAGGAACTGGGAAACCACGAATGCTGCGGCGCCAGAAGTTCCGATGCAGCAGGCACAACCACTGCAGGTGCAACTGTCGCAGCATGTTCAACAGCGGACATGCTTCGGGTGTGGTCAAGTAGGGCATATTCACCGGGATTGCTCGCAGAACCATGCACGGACTGGAGCGCAAGGAGGAATAGTGTGTTACCGTTGCGGAAAAGTGGGACACTTTGCGAGGGAGTGCACCACCCGCGTAGCAAGAGCAGGAGCGAGAGTGCAGCCGGCACGTCCACCACCACAAGTGGGACATGGAGCAACTGGGTTACTTCCGTTAGCGCCACCGCCACCAGTAGGTTGAGCCGAAAGACCTCGAATGTATGTTGCCGGAGTTCTTGAGGGAGCTGGGCCGATCGCGGGTACGTAAATCCTACCTTCTTGAGTGAATTCTTTTGGAGTCGTGATTGTCGAAAGTCTAGTAGCTTAGTCTTAGCAAACCGGGTAGGATTGGTTGTGATTGGGAGAGTATCTGCCCACACCTTGTGTGTAATGGGAGCTACGCATAGCTTTGTAAGTCCAAAGCTATCGAGCTGCTGGACCTTTAAAGGCATGTTTGTTGAAAGAGTCATGAAGGTCGAGACCGCTGAATCGGAGAAAGTAGCAAGCACGGGAATCTTTGAAGGAATGTCAGAGTCGACTTGCCTGCGGATCTAGCGCAAGTGGAGCTAGGACGCTACGAAGTCATCCTGGCAATGGATTGGTTGGTACAACACCATGTCGTAATGGATTGCGCCAAGGTGACCGTCACTTTTCCTCGTGAATAGGGAAAGATCATTTTCAAGGGAATGAAAACGAGGACGGGGATATCAATCATATCCATGGTGAAAGCAAAAGAGCTAATTAGCAAAGGAAGTGAGGCGTTTTTAGCAACTATCTCGATAAGGAAGGAAGAGGAAGCTCCGAGCTTGGACTCCATTCCGGTGGCTGCGAAATACGAGGATGTATTCGCACCGCTGAAAGGACCCCACCGGAGCGGAATGATGCCTTTACGATAGAGCTGGAGCCCGGGACGGCACCCGTGTCGAGGGCTCCCTATCGTTTAGCGCTCGCAGAGATGGCCGATTTGAGGAAGCAACTGGAGGAACTCGTTGAGGAAGGATTCGTTCGACCGAGCAGTTCGCTGTGGGGAGCGCCATTCTTGTTTGTCAAGAAGAAGGACAGAAGTTTCAGACTCTGTATCGACTACCAGGGCCTGAACAAGGTGACAATCAAGAACAAGCACCCGTTTCCAAGGATCGATGAGCTGTTGGGCCAGCTGCAGGGAGCCTCATGGGTATCTAAGATCGATCTTGCATCGGCTTGTGTATTGGGTTGGGGAGGAAACTGGGTTAAGTTCCTATTGTGGGTTGAGTTTGCGTACAACAACAGTTACCACTCGAGCATAGGGATGTCACCATATGAGGCTCTATATGGTCGTCCCTGCATGACCCCCCCCCTATGTTAGACCGAGGTGGGGGAGAGGCATGATTCGGAGCCAGGGATGAATCAGGAAGGTTGTTCGTGAACCGGAACTGATCCTGCCCAAGCCACCATCAGCTGTCAACCGTAATTGGTCAGTAACGAGCAAGCCGGTTAAAGTCGCGGACCGCCGAGAATCAGAGTTCAACGGAAAGAGAACCAAAATGGTATGGGTTCGTTGGGAGAGAGACGAAATCCAGGATGATGTTTTGGAACCCGAGCTACCGTTTAAGCTGAACCATCCAGAGTTGTTTCCAGAATCCAGTAGCGGGGCGAATTCGGGGACGAATTCACGATTGGTGGGGGAGAATTATAACATACCCATACTAGGGTCCAAAGGGAAAGCACAAAGAAATAGGAGAAAAGGGCCAAAAGGGATTGCTTGAGCCCAAAGGAAAAGAAGGAATGAGCCTGAAGCCCAAGGCCCAATCCACCAAGTCTGAAAACCCTAGCCAAATCCCCTATAAAAAGAGAGCTAGCCCCCTCATTTCTGCACATTTCCCAAAGCAACGAAGTTCTGCCCGAGCCCGAGCCTCCAGCCGATCGACGACCAGCCGACCGCCGCCGACCAGCCGCCGGCCGACCACCGCCGGAGACCGCCGTGACCTCCGGCCAGCCGCCGCCCGGAGCCGCCGCACCTCGCCGGAATTCCCGCTTTTGATTCTGAACCCCGATTCGTCGTCTTCTTGAGTCATTTGAGTGCAGAGCCCTTCGTTCTTCGTGTTCTTAAGGTGAGAATCTCCAGATCTCAGATCTACTCCGTTTTCCTCCTCTAAACCCCAGATCTGCTTCAGATCTATGCTTCTAGATCAGATCTGATCCGTAGAAGTTGTAGATCTGAACCGTGTCTCTCATTTCGTCTCTCTCTCACTCATATCTGCTTCAGATCTATGCTTCTGATGGATAGAAGTTGTAGATCTGAACCGTATCTTCTTCGTTTGTCCAGATCTGGTGGCTAAAACACTAGATCCGTTCTTCTTTTCTCCAGATATGTTGTCTGAAAACTTAGATCTGTGTGCAGGATCTCCAGATCTGTCAGCGGAAACCCCAAATCTACTTTCGTTTCTCAGATCTAGACTAAGGTGAGGACCGGTTGTGATCTTTTCTCAATCTATCTCAATATCGGGACGTGAGTCCTTGTTTAATAGTATCTTTCCTAGGTAGTGTAGTTTTAGCGGATGATTTGTGTTGATGCGATTGATTGCACCTAGAAAATTAGGTTATCACTTAAACCAAAAATGTTGCTTGTGTTTGAAGGCTTGTCTGTATTAGTTAAACTAGGCGCCTGTGTCAGGCTTCTGTGGTGGGCACGTGTCTGATACCGAGAAGGAATTCACGTGCTCGGAAGGCTGTCGGAGGAGGGTGTGACGCGCCCTCCCAACGGAGTGATGTGAGTGTGGCCTGCGCGCCGGAGTGTTATGTGGAATGTTAGTTGTGGGTGCAAGGTGTTATTAGCCTTGGACTTGCTTCTTTGATGTTGTGTTTAGCTTGTGATGAGATCGTGGGTTCCTAGAATCTGCACTCACTGGGTATTGGTGATGAACCAATTACTCAGGCCTCCTTCGTTGTTTGTTTTGCAGGTAACCCTGGAGCGTTGCAGGGGTAGACGGTCGGTGTGGTGTTACGTTTTGGGAATGGGATTTCCTTCTCTTCTTTTTCGTTCTTTAAAGACTTGTGCGTTTCGATTGTTTCACGTTCAAGCCAATTCAGTTGGTTCGGTTTTCTGTAAGACTTGGGTTTTCCATTTTAATAAAGTAAACATTTTCAATTATTTAAGTTGGGTTCCGGTTTATGACTGGGTTCGCATTTGTGGACTATGACTCGTGGAGTCGAAAGGTCGTTGACTGGGGATCGAAGGGACGGGTGTTACAGTTGTTGTCGACTCTTCCTTCTTCACTCTTCTTCGGTCTTCTTCTATATGCCCTCAAAGGCATATCACATTCACAATCAATTAATGTCAGATCAAACAATTTTTTTTTTAAAAAGCATCGCAAGTCTGTCTAAACATCACAAGCTTTCTAGACCTATGAATTGACCACAATATAAAATAAACATTACGTGATAAGTAGGAATTATGTACCAAAATTTCGCATCGATTCCTTGAATGCATGTAGACTTAAAATTGTGTTTCTACTCATGAATCGAAAATAAACAAATCAAAAATACGACAAGGAAAAGATTGGGGTGTATTGCATGTAATGTATCTTTTTGATCTTTTTATTGCAATCTAGTATCTTCTAAAAAGAGTTTGCAATTGTATATATTTTTGAGTGATTTTAGGCTAGTAAAAGACAATAATGCCCTAAGTAACTCTAACTAAAACATCCAACTAGATTGACATTGTTATGTAACTCTAAATAAGACTTCCAACTAGATTAACAACAATCTAACTAAAACATCTAACTCTTAACTCCTCTCCCTGTCGCGTCGTTTTTAGGTTTGGTTTTCTGATTATGTTCTTCAGGTTCTGTTCCGAGTTTAATAATCCAAAATAATATCGACTTGCTTTCAATCATTACCACCATGAATCGATTTACTTGTATAAATTGTCGATTTGGTTCAATATTTTGGTTTCACTGAGTCTAGAGTAGGGCGGATTCAAATTTTGGTCTCACTAATTTTGGTAGGGGGAAGATCGCCGCTAAAAGAAGAAGCTGGGGTTTATGTGTTCGTGCTCCGGAGTCGGTTGTCCGCGAAAGCTCCTGTCGTCAGTGTTGATTATCGGCCACCTCTTGGAAGTAGACGTCTATTCCGTCATTCGGATGATGGAGATGGTCCAGACCACATGTTACAATCAAGATAAAGGATAAACATGTACCTATGGACATCAGTGGGTTCGGGCCATGGAGAGGATGTTTATTTAGGAAAAAAATGTTTATGGATAATAATTTTATGGTCATCATTAATGGATAGCAAACTGACCAGACAAGACACTATTAAGGAATGCAAAAACGAAATTGTGGATAGAAGTAGGACTAGCCAATAGAGTTGAGCCGAGCAAAGGCAAGACAATTTGCTTATATTTTAGAGAAGAAACGTATTGGGGACAGTTATTACATATAAGTATTGTGGACAGAATGCTACATGTTTCCCCCATTAGCACAGAACCATCAGACCCCCAGAGTGATATCAGTGCCACCCCACCTGACGGAGGTCAGTCTACGAAAGGAACATCGATGGTATGATGAAAAAAATGCCGCAGTTTCGTTAGACCAAAAACAAGAATCACACATACCATGACCCTTAACTCTTTCATGGAGTCATTTTCCCCGTCTTGGCTTGTTAGCTGAGATTTGGTAATATCGTTTGCTGTTGACAAAAAAAAAAACTCTTTCATGGAGAAAGTCTAGCCAATATCGGTGAACTGCACAAGGGCAAGTCTCGATTCTTCCTTTGCAGATAGAATCCCTTATCGTCCGAAGATCCTTTGAAATGAGTATAGGCCACTTCAATTTCTGGAATTCTCTGACATGTCTCCTAAGGTCACGAATACCATATCGTGAGAGGAGAGGGATGGTTGAATCGGTTTCCAGGCTAGGGAAGATGGAGCGACGGATAATTTTGTAGCAGTAAGCAGCGGGCCTGACACCACGAATGGCACACTGTTTGATAACTTGAAAGGAAACTTCTCTTTCATTTGTATATATAAAATCGGAGATTTACTTCAAGAAGATAGCGGTGGGATTGTTGGCACGAAAACATGCATTCTGCAGATTGATGATCCCAAAATTGTCATGGTGTGTCTTTATGAGATCAATCTGGAACAGCGTATCTAAGTGGTCAGAGTCCTCACGTAACATTTTGCAAACCGCTTTAATCTTGTAGTTCTCACGAATGTTTTCGCTGGCGTTATTTGCCAAAATGAATCTTCTTAATCTTGCTGGTAGATCGAGAAAATTTGGGGGTGGAGGGAAGGCGTTGTTAAAATTTGAGTCGATCATCGATGGACTAGTTTTCGGGTCATGTAGGGGTTGTCACCGGTGCACATATATTACTTATAAAGGCAATGCGTATGATTTAAACCATTGCATAGACAAGAAATATAGCGGGATATATCACAAAACATATCGCAAAACGCAAAACATAATGCACTAAAAAAATTAAAATGAATATGGATAGAAGAGAGAGAACTAAAATTAATGGTGGATAGGCATTCACTTATACTTAAAGAGATCTCATAATTTAATATATGAATGTGTTAGAGGCATCTAAATATAATTTTTTAAAATGCATGTACAAAAATAACATTAAGCATTTTTTTTTATTTTATATATATAAATGTTATTATCTGTATCCATTCTAAGAAGTGCAAATGGATAGGTAAGATGAATAAGGTAAACCTAAAAAGCCTAAGACGTTGGGTAATGAATGGAAAAGGTTGATAGGGTTGATGGATTAAATGGTTGTCCAATCAGTGGATGAGGTTTGATTCGCAAGGTAGGATTAAATACTTTTGTTTTTATATAATTGAAATCGAAGAATTAAATACTTTTGTTTTTTTAGCAGAGATAAAATATAATTTGTTTTTATTGTCCATGAGTAGGCGTGCACCGCTTGCGTTGGAACTCTAAAACTGTAAGAATTAATTTGGTTTGACCATTTTAGTTTTAGCGGTTAGTATGACCAGGTGCTTTGGCATAATAAAAAAATAATGAGTTCGAGTATTTTTTATATATGTTTTAAAGATTTGACGGCTTAATTTATTCTGAAACGACAGGACATCAAGGAGGAGTTCTTTAAATTTGAGTTAATCAGATGTGCTGGGTTCATGGATAGTCGAAGTAATAGATAATGTAATATATATGACTTTATGGATTGGAAAATTGAAGAAGTGGCTAGCTATTTGATGACGTCGAGACGTAGTATAGCGAAGAGATGAAACGTAACGTTCTTTTGTGGAAACTGAAGAGTTGCGTACTATCCGACATGTATAAATATAATGGCCACCGCATACGGCCTGTCCACACTAAAAAAATAAAACGAGAAAAAAATGAACAGTTTAAAACTTCTGGATCTGCCAGCCGAGATAAGAAGGAAGATCCTTTCGATGAATGCTAGTGAGAATATCAGGGAACACCTCAAGGTTCGAGCAATGTGCAGGACTCTTAGGGACGACGCTAACCATGTGGAAACTCATTCTCCGATTGATCTAGTCCAGGAAGTCCCTCCAGAGGTATACCGCGACTGCGTTGCAAATTTATACAATTCATGCTTGGCTGCGAACAACACATCCGCTGTGTTCTTGAGAGAAATCGGGGATTTCGTGTACATAGAGGGAAGAACAGAAAGTTTTCTAAGGATCAAGAAATGCGCCGCAAGGGCTACAAACCGGCTGTCTATTTCTACGAAGTAATTTGTCGGTGTATCTACCCCACTTTGGATACGGAGTCAACTATCCCTTTTCTTTCTCGGGTTGGGGTACGTGCTCTTAGGAGGCACGTTAGGACTTTCAAGAAACACACCTGGAGAGTGCCAATATCGGCGGAGCATGGAAAGATAAGGGATGAATTTGATGAGGGGGGACTAAGGACTTGTCCATGCGCGGTTCATCGATATTGGATGAACTACCTCAATGAGAATGTGAAAGGGCATGGTATGTGGGATGATTGCTTCTGGACTATTGAAAGTTTAGTCTTTTTCGAAATCATTCAGCGGACTTTTTTTGAATAGCCTGAGATAATTGAGTTAGGCCAAGGTTGGGGTGACGATGGATGGCAAAACGACGGCCTAATGCAAAACAAAGGATATTGGGGCGAGGTTGAAATAAAAAATGGTGGCGTTTGGGGTCAAGGGGCAGTGCAAAACGATGACGGTGAGGAGAACAATGGAGGATGGGGCAACGGTGCATGGGCAGACTAAGACAATTAATCGGGTTGTAGATTTGGTCATGTTATTTTAAGTTTTTAGTATTGGAAATGAGTGTGTACATTAACGAAGAATGGATTGAGCTTGCACGCTTAATATAATTTATATTAATCTGAGATGAGGTTTAATGGTTAAGGTAGTAATGTGTTGTTTAAAAAAAATTGCAGGAATTGAAAACATCCTAGAGTACATATGGATACAATGAAAATTATCGAAGACTATACAATTTGTTTAAATGGATACAAATTGGCCAGAAAAGAAGTTTGTAGGTAACAGAAAAGCGAAAGTGTGGATGGAAGTAAAAGCGAAGCTTGACATAGATTTAAATATTAGATAAATTAACGGACAAGAAAAAAACATTTATAGTCAGAACAAAAACGGCGTTGGATAGCAGATTGATGA
The DNA here is from genome assembly GCA_030180135.1 of Orychophragmus violaceus. Classification (NCBI taxonomy): domain Eukaryota; kingdom Viridiplantae; phylum Streptophyta; class Magnoliopsida; order Brassicales; family Brassicaceae; genus Orychophragmus; species Orychophragmus violaceus. The sequence continues at coordinate 52,850,025 of CM058231.1, read as the reverse complement.
GCATATACGAAAATACGTAAAACAGAAAAAGGATGCCAGTGTGGATAGAATGAAGTGCGAGGCCAGATGACTAAGAAAACAATAGTCAGCGTACACGACGGCGTTGTATGTTTCCGGAAGCATCTCCCAGTCCACGGACGTCAGTCCAAACCAAGAAATTCCTTAGGATGATCCTATAGAATGCTGCAGTTTCAATAGACCAGAAACAATTTTCACACATGCCGTGACCTTTTACTCGTTCGTGGAGTAAGTCAAGCCAATACCGATGCACAGCGCAAGGGAAAGTCGATATTCTTCCTTTGTCAATAGCGTCTCTTTTCTCACAAAGAACTTTGGATATTAGGGTAGGCCATCGTAACCTCTGGAACTCACTGACGTGCCTTCGAAAAACACGGATAGTGCTGCGAGATAGAATAGGAATGGTTGAGTCTGTTTCGAACTGAGGAAAGATGGAGCGCCGGATAATTTCATAGCAGTAGACGGCAGGGTTGATACCACGAGTGGCACACTCTTTGAGACGTTGGAAGGCGTTTTCTCTTTCATTTGAATACATAAAATCGGATATGGCCTTTAAAAACATTGTGGCTGGGTTGTTAGCATGAAAACACGCATTCTCCAGTTTGATGCTACCTACCCTATGGTGGTGAGTCTTGATAAGATCTATTTGGAAAAGCGTATCAGTGTGGTCAGCGTCGTCGCGATGCGTCTTGCATACCGCTCTGATTTTGTAGTGTTCACGGATATTTTCGCTGGCGTTTTTAGCCAATATTAATCTCCGTAATGCAGGGGGTAGGTGGAGTAGATTGTGGGATGGTATAAAAACGTTTTTAGGATTTGTGTCGCTCATGAATGGCGAGGTTTTGTTTTTTTTGCTATGTCGAAACGGAGAAACAAGTAGCTAGATTATACTTATAAAGAAACCGCGCGTCGCAACATTACATATTAAACATGTATTGAATCGAACGGTATAAGGAAAAACAAATAAAGTAAATAAGGACTAAGAGTACTTAGCATTTAGATTATCTTCTTACATGATTTGACAAGTCAGATAAATTTGTCTATAGGACTGCAAAGCTGACAGTTAAGTTGGGTGTTATGCTAATTATATCAAAAATTGGTAGTGGTGCACAAGTGGTGTGAGAAAACGGAGATAACGTCTTTTTTTAACAGAACCGAGTCTTAGGAAGTAGAGTTGCTTCGATAAATGTGCTACAGAGAAAATAGGGCGATAATAATTAACTGAAAAAACGAAAAAAAACTTTTGGGAAAACGACTCAATAATTAGATTGTGTTAAAAAACTAAGTACAACAAGTAGGTATAATGTAAAAGTAATCATGGGATATATAGTAAAATAGGGGTGTTGTGTAAGCGTTGTTCGTTGTGGATAGTTGATGCTTGAGATGTTGGATGGTGGAGATTAGGTCCAGAGTTTAAAGATGATAATTTCAATGGTATGTAATTTAATGGTTTTTGTTTTGGTCGGTTATGTGTGGAAAAGGTGGATTGTACATTAATTTGTGAGAAAAGAAGTGTCTAAATGAATTAATCATGGATAGAATCATGGTAAAGATAGTAAAATAGGGTTGTTGTCTAAGCGTTAGTCGTGGTGGATAGTTGATGCTTGAGATGTTGGATGATGGAGATTAAGTCCAAATTTTAAAGATGATAATTTCAATTGATTGTAATTCAATGTTTTTTGGATTGTTCGGTTATGTGTGGTGAAGGTGGATTGTACATTAATTTTGTCAGAAAAGAAGTGTCTAAATGAATTAAGGATGGATAGAAGTAAGGGGATAGGCAGACAAACATAAAAAATATTAGATAAAAAAAGACTTGATAGTCAGAAGACACGACAGTGTTTTGATTGTTCGATAGCAACAAGACGGAGATCAGTCCACTTAGAGAAAGTAATTGGGATGATCCAAAAGAATGCAGAGGTTTCAATAGACCAAAAACAATCTTCACACATCGCGAACCCTTTGACTCTTTTATGGAGTATGTCTAGCCAATAACGATGAAACGCGCAAGGGAAAGTCGATATTTTTCCTTTGTCAACAGCGTCTCTTTCCCAACGCAGCAAGTTGGATATAGGCCATCTTAATCCCGGGAGTTCTCTAACGTGCCTCCTAAGAGCACGGATAGCGGTTCTCGAGAGAAGAGGAGTAGTTGGGGCATTATCCAAGGCAGGGAAGATAGAGCGCCATATAATTTCGTAGCAGTAGATGGCTGGCTTGATACCACGAAAGACGCACTCTTTGAGACGCTGGAAGGCGTCTTCTCTTTCATCTATATACATAAAATCAGAGATAGCCTTTAAAAACGCTGCGGTTGGATTGTTGGCATGGAAACAGGCATTCTGCAGTTTGATGAAACCTATCCCATCGTGGTGAGTCTTGATTTGATCTATATGGATTAGTGTATCAATGGGGTCAGCGTCATCACGAAGTGTCTTGCAAACTGCTCTGATCATGTAGTGTTCACGGATGTTTTCGCTCACGTTCTTAGCCAAATTAATCTCCTTATTGCTGGTGGCAGGTCAAGCAGTTTGGGAGATGGAAGGGAAGCGGTATTAGGATTTGGTGCGCTCATCAATAATGATAATATTTTAGTATTGGGATACAGTTAAACGGGTAGTAGTTTGGCTTATAATGAAGGACCTCGTCGCAACGTTTGGTATTCTAAGCAACAACATTAATTGCATATAATATTATTGCATTTGACGTTATTGGTTTAAAAAAATAAATGGAATAAAAGGGATAGCGAGTGAATTTAGTGATGGGCATGTAATAAAGTTAAACCCGTGTTAGTTTGTTCAATTGAAAAAATTAAAACATGTTTGGGATGGGACTGTCTGTATCCAGTGTTGAGCGTAAAAACGATGGATAGTAATAGATGAAGATTATAAAGAACAGATGGGACGATTAAAACCAGTGTTTCAATAAAGTCGATAAAGTAGACATTAAAAATGTATCTGTATCCATGGAAAGTGTGATTATAAATTGAATTTGTAGCAATAGCATAGAATGAAAAACGAAGAAATGAAAAAAGTAAGAGTATAGAGAAATTAAAATTGGAAAGGATCTGTTTTTTTTCTTTCATGGATCTGTTTTGACGTGACGCGTTTTGCATGTTCGCTTGATGATTTGACAAGTGCAGATAAACTAGGCTTGAGCAGTAAAAAGTATGACAGTTAAGTTAAGTAGGTGTTTATGGTAACTTTAAAAAAACAAGTGAGTGTGACAGGTGATGTAAGATAACGTTCCTTTTGCTTACTTAACCAGATCATTGAGAGTCGGATTGCATTAAGTAATGTGCTATAGAACTATGGTCGTTCATAAAAAATGTAAAAATGAAAACAAAAAACTACTGGGAAATAGAGTGGACTATTAGAGAGGATAGTTTAATAATGCAATTGTATAGATAGTAAGCGATGGTTCATGATAAATAATTATAAAATGTAAAGTTCATAATGGTAATATTGTGGTAGATACGTGCTAACAGTATTAATTGACATTGGATAGTGTGGCAATTGACAGTTTAAGATGATATAATCATTTGGTAGAAGCAGGTTTCCAACAGTTATCCTATTTGATTTAGAGTGGACTATTAGAGAAAAAAGTTTGATAATGAGATTGTATAGATAATAGTTATATTTAATTATGGTTCATGATAAATAAATTCAAAAATGTAAAGCTCAGAAATGGTAATATTGTGGTGGATGCGTGCTAACAGGATTAATTGACAGTTGGATAGTGTGGCAATTGACAGTGTCAGATGAGGACTAAATATAAATTTATGGATACAAAAAATATAGAGTCAGTCTACATAGAAAAAACAATGAGGGAAAACACAAACTAAAAACGTAACTACTTGCGTCATTGGGTGGACCTTATAGTAAGTCAATAGTTAAACATATTGAGGAACGTTATAATTAAATATGTAGACTGAATTAAGCATCCAAAACACTCCGGTTTTGGGCTCTGCCTTCAACCAAACCGGAACCGTTTTGCATTGCCGATTCGTGCCAACTGCCGGTGTTATCTATCAATCCGGGGTTTACTGGGGTTTCGAAGATCTCAGGCCACTCGAGGAATGTCTGGGGAATTATTTGGAAAAAGCACAAAGTCTCAATGGCCCAGAAACATTCGTTTCACATAGCGTGACCTTTAACATCTTCGTGCATGATATCTAGCCAATTGCGATATGCAGAGCAACCGCATCTCTGTATTCTGTCTTCGTCAACAGCATCCTTGATCACCGACAAATCGAGGGACATACAGGCGATAGGCCAGGTACTACGCTCAAACTGCCTAACATGCCTTCTCAGAGAACGTATAGTAGCACGAGAGAGAAGAGGAATTGTGGAACCTGTATCCAAGGCGGGATAGATAGATCGACGGATGACTTCGTAGCAATAGATAGCATGTTTGCATCCAGCAACTGCGCAACGTTTGATCTGTTGGAAGGCTTCTGGACCTCCATATCTGTATTCTGTGTACATAAAATCTGATATTGATTTCAGAAACACAGCAGTTATGTTGTTGGCGGCCAAACAGGCGTTGAACAATAAAGCGATGCATTCGCGGTTGTCTTCTGAGGATGAAGGCTGAATAAGATTAATCTGGAGAAGAGTATCCACGTGATTCGCGTTATTCCGAGTGGTAATACTAGAATTCCTGTTAAAGATTGACCTCCTCAGATTAGGCAGAAGATATGCACGATTGGGACCCGGGCGGTTAGGCCTGGATGATTCAGCAACACGTGGCGTTAGTCTTCTCATCTTGAGGGTTGTGTATTGAGAGTGTGGAGAGGGGGTTATATTGACATCCACTATTTATAGATGCGAAACAACGCAACGTTTCAATTTTGTCGCAAACTTTCGGTTTTGCTTGCTATATGTTATAGATATAGATAGATTGAATTTTTGATAAATTACTTAAACCGACGCCAAGACGTGATAGAGTAACGAATTTAAGAATGGATGGACATGGTACGGGGGATTGTAGTCAGATGCTGGAAACTATGATATTTATGGAGACTGCTGGAAAATTAAGTGTTTGTATCCTATGAATATTCATGTGAACAAAGGAGATTCCAGGCACATAATAAAAATAGTAAGAGCTTGAAGTCAATACAGTAGGAAGAGATGACTTAATGGATAGTATTATAATGTGTTATAATAATATGATGTGTTAGTAATATAATGGATAGTAATATAAAGTGTTATAGCCATATGCTTCAGTAAAATATAGTGTATTTTTTGGATAAAATATGAAGGATGGCTTAATGAAGAGTAATATAGTGTGTTATGATAATGTATAGATATTTTCCACAAGTTAAGCAAGATATAAACATAAAATATGAAGGACGGCTTAATGGAGAGTAATAAAATGTGTTATAATAATGGATAAACATTTTCCACAAACTTATATGTTAGATAATTAGAGTATAAAAAAGGCTAGATGTGGAACGTAAATAACTTAATGGCCGGTGGAATGTATGAAAATGAAGGTTATAAGTTGTCCTATTGGGTGGATGCGTGGAAGAAGGATTACTTGGTCATATTTCCTGGTGGATAGTGTGTTATATGATGGCCTGGAAGCCGAAACTGTAAGACATAGGGTTTGAATATTATATTGTTTGGTTATAGATTATTTTTTCGGAAAGCGTGATAGTAATACAGTACGATGGACAGATGAGATATAAATTGGTGGATACCGACAAGAATTAGTACTTTATTAAAACATGGTTATTAAATATAAAAAATAATTTGGGTACAAATTATTTGGATTTTACATTAAGCACCCCAAACGCTACCGTTTTCACCTCCTCCTCCACCTCAACCACCAAAACGGCACTCCTGGATCGCCGCCTGGTGCCATCCGCTCAAGCCACTCGAGAAATGTCTGGGGAATTATTTGGAAGAAGCATAAAGACTCAATAGCCCAGAAACATTCATCGCACATACCATAACCTTTGATATCTCCGTGCATGAATTCTAGCCAATATCGATAAAAAGAGCAATGGTGATGTAAGATGGGAGGTGGATAGTTGTTTGGGTCGCCCAGCTGGTCGGAGACGCTCTCTGGTTGATCCGTGGTCGATGGTCGATTGACGATGGTCGGTGATCGAATGGAAAAAGCTTGCTGGCCGAAGGCGCTCTCAAGGCTTCTCAATGGATGGTTAGATGGAGTTGATGATGGATTGAAGATCGCCACTCAAAGGTGTGAAAGCCTTTGTGATAAGATCACAAATATAGACCTTAGTGAATCCACACAAAGGACATAAATCCAAAACAAAGCCTAAGCTTTAGAGAAATCTCTTTTATTTTCCAAAAATTCTATATTATTTATAATAGAATAATTGAGTTTTTATAGCTCTTACAAGGTGATCTTTACAATAAAAGACATTAAAAGAAATGATTTACATTTAAACAAAAATGAAAAAATTAGCTAAATAAAAAATTAGTCTTCTTGCTACCAATTTAACCATTGCCATTGAATGAGAATCCTTTAATATTTTATAAAGTAATGAGGCTGAGATTCTCATAATAAACACATGTATGAAGACCTTGATATTGCATCATTCTCTCACTCTTCAAATGGTTTTGTCCTCAAAACCGTTTCACCTTGAGAATTATTTTTGTATTTTTATTTAAAACAAAAAAGTTTTTTTTTAGAAACAAAATAAAAACAGATTTTTTTTTAAGAGAAACAAAGTAGAAACGACTTTTTTGTAATAAAACGAAATTAAAATGAGGACAATATTTTTTTTTCATATAAAAAGGAGAAACGAGTTTTTTTTTTAATATTTTTTTGTTTTTAAAAAAAATGAAAACAGATTTTGTTTTTTAAAGATAAACAAATAAAACTTTAGAAAAATAAGGAAAACTATTTTATGATTTTTTAAAAAATATATATAAAAAGATCGAAAGAAGAAAATGTTTTTTTTTTTTTTTTTGGTTTTCGATATTAAAATGGAAAAGAAAATAACAAAAAAAAATGATAGGACATTCGGCTCTGATACCAAATGATGTAAGATTGGAGGTGGATAGTTGTTTGGGTCACCCAGCTGGTCGGAGACGCTCTCTGGTTGATCCGTGGTCGATGGTGATGGACGATGGTCTGTGGTCGAATGGGAAAAGCTTTCTGGCCGAATGCGCTCTCAAGGCTTCTCAATGGATGGTTAGATGGAGTTGTTGATGAATTGAAGATCGCCACTCAAAGGTGTGAAAGCCTTTGTGATAAGATCACAAATCTAGACCTTAGTGAATCCACACAAAGGACATAGATCCAAACAAAACAAAGCCTAAGCTTTAGAGAAATCTCTTTTATTTCCAAAAATTCTATATTTTTACACTAGAACAATTGAGTTTTTTATAGCTCTTACAAGTTGATCTTTAAAATAAAATATATTAAAAGAAATTATTTACATTAATACAAAAAGAGGAAAATTAGCTAAATGAAATATTAGTCTTCTTGCCACCAATTTAGTCATTGTCATTGAATGAGAATCCTTAACTTTTTTTATGAAGTAATGAGGCTGAGATTCTCATAATAAACCCATGTATTGAAGACCTTGATTCACTTCTATTTTTTTATATTTCATCATTGTGATGTAAGTTTGGAGGTGGATAGTTGTTTGGGTTGCCCAGCTAGTCGGAGACGCTCTCTGGTTGATCCGTGGTCGATGGTTGGTGGTCGAATGGGAAAAGCTTCCTGGCCGAATGCGCTCTCAAGGCTTCTCAATGGATGGTTAGATGGAGTTGATGATGAATTGAAGATCGCCACTCAAAGGTGTGAAAGCCTTTGTGAGAAGATCACAAATCTAGACCTTAGTGAATCCACACAAAGGACATAGATCCAAACAAAACAAAGCCTAAGCTTTAGAGAAATCTCTTTTATTTTCCAAAAATTCTATATTTTTACAATAGAACAATTGAGATTTCTATAGCTCTCACAAGTTGATCTTTACAATAAAATATATTAAAAGAAATTATTTACATTTATACAAAAAGAGGAAAATTAGCTAAATAAAAAATTAGTCTTTTTGCTTCCAATTTAGCCATTGCCATTGAATGAGAATCCTTTAATATTTTATGAAGTAATAAGGCTGAGATTCTCATAATAAACACATGTATTGAATACCTTGATATTGCATCAAACGGCATCTATGTATCCTTGTTGCGTCAATCTCATCCCTTACCACATCCGCCAGATACATGGAGATTCCAATAGGACAGGGTAACCGCTCAAACTCTCTGACGTGCCTCCTCACGGAACGTATAACGAGAGAGGAAAGGGATGTCAGAACCTAAATCCAAGCCGGGGGTAATATATCGACGGATGACTTCATAGCAATACACAACAGGTTTGCATCCAGCGATTGCACATCCTTTTATTTTTTGAAAACCTTCAGGTCTTCCATCATCTGTGTACATAAAGTCGGAGATCGCTTTCAGAAACACAGCGGTTGTGTTGTTGGCTGCCAGACAGGCATTGTACAGCCTTATTACGCATTTGGGGGGGGGGTCTTCCAATGGAGCAGTTTGGATAAGATTTATCTGTGTGAGAGTATCCACGTGATCCGCGTCGTCTCGAATGGTCCGGCAGACTGCGTGGACCCTTTAATGTTCCCGAAGGTGTTCACTGGCATTTTTGGCCAGGATTAACCTCCTAAGCTTGGGCGGCAGATCTAGAAGGTTAAGAACTGGCCGTTTAGGGTTAGATGATTCAGCAACGCGAGGCATTGTTCTTCTCATTTTCAGGGGGGTGTATTGAGTCTATCGACGGATACTTGGGGTGGACATTCAGTTATTTATAAATGCGAATAGAGACAACGTTTCAGTTCCTCGGACCGTTTCGGTTTAAAACAAATGGATAGGTATGATGCCACAACTGAAGGAATCATTATAGATGGAAATCGGGGAAGTAGTTTAAGTTATTAGATACATATCAGTGATTACGGATACTGAACACGTAATTAAGGAAGAGAAGAGGTTGAGAACAATACATTAGGAAAAGGTTGTTCGAAATTGATAGTACTTTGTAGTTAAAAAGATGGATAGTCATACCTCTAAAGAAAGTACTGTGATATATGGATAGGAAATGTGAGACCAAAATGTATAAAATAATGCCCGGTATTGATCGAATTAACCGTAGGCAGCAGAGTAGGGTTAAATGTGATTTGACAGTAATAATTTAATAAACGTTTTCGAATAAAAGTGGAAGTAATAATATCTCGTCTTGAAACTATAATCTATGATTTGACAGTTAATGCGGAAGTAATAAAATCTCGGCGTCAATTAAATAGATTAAATAAAACGCATGAGATGATACCTTGGGAACTATAATCTATGATTTGACATTCTTTCATAAAGCACATAGCACATCATTAGGAAGAGGTGCAGTTTTCAAAATTGTTTGTCGTGCAATAAATTGATAAAATATAGCAGGCATGAGATAAAACGGGTCTTAAAGAATTAAAAAAAAACTTCTTCACACGATATGGCGGATAGAAAGAGAACAAATACTAATACGGTGGATAGAATATTACAAAAGCAGTAGGTTCATATCCATCCATCATAACATTGATGGATGGTGGTGAAAACAAAAATAGTATTAGGAACTGCCAGTGTTGTCCGTCGTATCTTCCCATACCACTAACTTAATCCATACTCAAAAACACCCAGGGATCATAGCGAAGAACACACTGGTCTCGATAGCCCAAAACATAAATCGCACATACCTACACCTTTTACAGATTCGTTTTCCTAGCCAAGCCAGTAACGATGGACGATACAAGGGCATGATGCGATTCTGTCTTTTTCGAAAGAGTCGCGGATAGTTCTGAGGTAAGGTGGGATGTAATACGTATAACTTGTTCGCTGAAAAGTTTTAACATGTCTCCTAAGAGCCCGAATAGCAGTGCGAGACAGAAGAGGCATCGTTGAGTCAGGATCCAAGTTAGGGCAGATGGAGCGGCGAATTATTTCGTAGAAATACAAGGCGGGTTTGATTCCAGCAACAACACAGTTTTTAAGTCGGAGAAGTGCGTCAGTTCGTGATTCTGTGGACACTCCCTCGTTAGACATGAAATCAGATATTGCTTTAAGAAACACTGCTATAGGATTGTTAACACCTAGACACGCTTGTTTCAAGTCGTAGAACCCTATATAGTTGTGGCTAGTTTTTATAAGATCGATCTGGGACAGGGTATTGATAGGTCTAGTTTTAAACCTATTCTAACTGCAAGTGCACAGTGATGTAGTTGTAGTACTTAGGGTATCGAATCCAAAGGGACTCCGGTCAACGATAGATTAAGAACATAAAAGATTAAACTAGGAGAAAGCAAATATGATTAGAAGCTAATAAAGCAAAGCAGAAAGTAAATATCAGCGAGTTTGTGAACAGAAGGTGAAGGCGTCAAGTCTAGGGAATTCTCAGGAAATCAGGAACACAGGCAATCAATCAATCGGGATCTAATTAAGAACTATTCTAGAACTCAAACACAGATATAAAATTAACCAACTGTCGTTGCGAGAATTCTTTAAGTCTAAGTGCAGCAATCCAAATTCCTTTGCAATTACTAACAGATTAAACCAGCTTTAATTCCAAGTTCGATATGTTCACAATCTAATTAAACCAAATTCCTTTGCGAGTAATTAAATTGCTCATCTAGGTTCTTTCTAGCTAATTAACCAACTGTCGTTGCGGAAATCAACCTAACATCATAAATCTGGATAGCTACTTCAGATTAAGCATTAAGAACAACTTAGATAAAGAACTAACAAGTATGAATCCCTATAGATCTATCAACCTATAATTCCATGAAATTCCTAATGAGAATCCCTAAACTTAACAGGTAATCTACTCAGACATGATCATCGAAACAGAAAACATCATGAATAGAAAACCAAATATCATATAACAGAATAAAGAACTGGGGTTCGAAATCAAGTCTCTTTCGAGAACAAGATCAGCCCCTAACTCTCTCTGAAAATAAAATAAGACTTAAGAAAAGCGTAGCCTAAACAAGTGGCTAAAAACCCTAATATATAGTCTAAAACACGTCTGGGGGCCTTTTTGCAAGTCTGGGAAGTTTCTGGGCAAAAACTGTAATTTCTCTAAAATACAGATTTTTGGGTGCAGAACTGCGTCTACCTACTGCGTCGACCACTGCAGAACTGCAACGACCGTTGCAAGGCAAAAACGCAGCCAGTGAACTCTGTGAAGTCTCTAAATGGTGCAGAATTACTCCAAATGCTCCCAAAACGTCCAATTATGCTCCAGATGTTCTTAAACCTGTAAAACACCTGAAAAGACTCCAAAACGCATAGAAATACTCGATAACAAAGACATATACCATGGTTAAAATCCCTAAAATCCATGGTATATCAACTCCCCCACACTTAAGCCTTGCTTGCCCTCAAGCAAGTAAAGAACCTAAGCATAAGAAAAGAGGTTTGAAAACACAGAAACTCATTTCGTCTTAGGAACTTTTGCATTCACATTCACTTAATAATACACTGAAAACTTTCCTACAGAACTCAATACCACAATGTACTTCCCCCACACTTAGTAACTGTCCCAAGTAAACTCCATAATCACATTCACGCATTCAAATTCACCCTACTGACTTCTGCAAGTATTTAGGTGCGGTTTCACCTAAGGAGTATCGATCAAAGGCACATGGACTCTTACCTTGTCAGCTCTAGACCACCATACTATCTTTCTCTAGTCCCTTTCTTCTCTTTTCCCTTCCTTAGCATTCTGATTTTTCCCCATTGGGTATCATTTTGTTTTATCAGTGCTCTTCCCGTTAAGGGGTGTACTTTGGACACATTCCATGGATCGCACAAGAGATAATAGTGTTTGCTACTACTCCCATGACCACTTCGGAGTTACTAACTCATCCTCAGTTTATTATTATTATTATTTTTTTACTTTATGGAAGGGGAGAAGGGAACCAAATAGGACATGTTTACAGGATGTGTCAGAACTAACAAAGAAATCCGACACAAGGTATACCAAGCCCTTAGGTGAGAAAATTAAGTCAGTATTAAGGTGAAGTTAGTAAAAGGATCCTCTGATACCTGAAGTGATGTGGGTGTCCTCTGTAGGTTGATCCGTGTTGGGTTTTCTAACAGTCATAGAGGCTCTGCAAGTCTGTCCAATGGTCACTTAGTTCCTGTTTAAGCGAAAAAATTCCTCGAAAAATCATAGTTTCATACTGATTTTGACTCAATAAAACAATTGAGAAACAAAGGACTGAATCTAAGAAAACAAAAGCGTGCGTCAGTAGCGACCTCCCCCACACTTAAACTACACTGTCCCCAGTGTAATCAAGCCAAGGTTCGGTAAAAGAATAATAAAATTGAAGTGCAATCCGAAAAGTTGCAGAATACTTACCTGTTGTCGCCCTGTATCGATCGATGCCACAGGGGTGTCGATCGATGCAAGGAGAATTTGCCCACAGTTGTGTAGATAACCGGTGTCTGAACCGCAATCGAATCGGTAAACCATAAATCGCGACTGCATCGACCGATGCACAATATGTGTCGATCGATGCAGTGCGATTCTGCATGTTTCCCACGCCGCTGAACACACTTAAACACCAAAATCAAAACACCAAAATCAAAACGAAAAATGAAAACAAAAACGAACCTAACAGTGGGTTGCCTCCCACTCAGCGCTTGTTTAAAGTCAATAGCTTGACTATGGAATAGAGATTTGATTCAAGGTGGCTTCAACAGAGACTTTGAGTGTCTCTGTGAATATCTCTTCATCCAAGGAGGTGTATAGGCTTTCAGATCATGAGGTCTCCCAAGGAAAGAGTAAACAGAATCAGGGCGGGAGCGAAGCTTGGGTGGAATACTGCGTTTTCCTGCATTCAAAGAAATGCGGTCAGGAGGTTTAAGCTTAGGTGATTTATACCTTACCTTTGGCGGAGATCTGATTTTTGGAGCTTTCTGCTTATGAGCAGTTGCAGGATCTGAAGATGTTAGAGCAGGTTCAAGAGGAACCGCCATCTTCTTCTCTCCACTATCAGATATTGTAGTTCCACCAATCTGAGCTTCTTCTTTCAAATGACCATCAGTGGAGATCATTTTCTTTGCATGAACTCGCGAAGCTTCAACTGGTGGTGTTTCATTCACCTTCTTATCCATCACTTTCATGCAGTTAGCCACTTCTAGCTCTTGTTTAGAGGGTTTAGAAACCTTAGGATATGGCACAATGGGCTTATAGACTCGTTCTGGGACTTTTGCAGGCTTCTGGTCTCGTCTGCGATCTGTGTCGATCGATGCAGAGGGTGTGTCGATCGACACAAGGCAATTATGCTCAATTCCATTAGACGGATCGGGGTTGCATCGATCGACATCAAGTGTGTGTCGATCGATGCATGTCTCAGACAGACGATATTCACCTAGAAAATCTGAGATTATGCTCTCTTCTTCTCCCAACAAGTTAATCTCATCTCTTATGGTTACATCATTGATGTTCAGCTTCTGTTTAGCTTTCCCAGCTTCATTATGCCTTTGTATTGCTCCAGCTGTTTGTTGAACTTGAACATCTAGCTTCTTCACATGTGTGCTCAGAGATTCAAACTTACCATTCAGATTTTCATGCATAGCATCCAGCTTCCTGTCGAGGTCTACAACAGTCTTAGTCTGATCCTCTAGCAACTGCTCCATCATGGATTCCATCTTGCTCTTATAAGCATTCGCAGCAGGAGGTGTCTGATAAGAAGATGATCCATAGGTTCTTTGATAAGAATTACCTTGCTGCAAAGGCTTCTGATAATCAGCAGTATGACCATATACAGAAAAGTTTTGGTTGCTTGTGAAGGCACTCTTCTGTCCACCATTAAAGAACTTGTTACCTTGCTGATTACCAAACATCTTTCCTTGGAATCCAGAGCCACTGATATAGTTCAAATCTTCTTCCTGCTTTTCCAATAACTGCTCCATCATGCTTATCAGCTTATCAGATTGTTTATTTTAAGGAGGAAAAGGCTGATATGATGGAGATTCATAATCTATGGTGAATGAATAGGAACCATAGCCTCTGCAGAATGAGTTATTCTGCTGATTTTCCAACATTCGTTCCATCATTCCCATCATCTTACGCGCTGTGTCGATCGATGCAGAGTAGCGTCGATTGATGCAAGCTCGAGAATGCAACGATCGACACACAGGACCGTGTCGATCGATGCAAGGCGATTACAAGCGTACCTGAAACGCAAGAACAGAAAAAAAAAAAAATTAGCAACAAAAAATAAAAAATGAAAAAGCTAGTCTAAACCCTAAGGTCAAATCTATCGAAGACTCAAAAGAGTCCCCAGCAACGGCGCCAAAAACTTGATAGGTCTAGTTTTAACCCTATTCTAACTGCAAGTGCACAGTGATGTTGTTGTAGTACTTAGGGTATCGAATCCACAGGGACTCCGGTCAACGATAGATTAAGAACAGAAAAGATTAAACTAGGAGAAAGCAAATATGATTAGAAGCTAATAAAGCAAAGCAAAAAGTAAATAGCAGCGAGTTTGTGAACAGAAGGTGAAGGCGTCAAGTCTAGGGAATTCTCAGGAAATCAGAAACACAGGCAATCAATCAATCGGGATCTAATTAAGAACTATTCTAGAACTCAAACACAGATATAGAATTAACCAACTGTCGTTGCGAGAATTCTCTAAGTCTAAGTGCAGCAATCCAAATTCCTTTGCAATTACTAACAGATTAAACCAGCTTTAATTCCAAGTTCGATATGTTCACAATCTAATTAAACCAAATTCTTTTGCGAGTAATTAAATTGCTCATCTAGGTTCTTTCTAGCTAATTAACCAACTGTCGTTGCGGAAATCAACCTAACATCATAAATCTGGATAGCTACTTCAGATGAAGAATTAAGAACAACTTATATAAAGAACTAACAAGTATGAATCCCTATAGATCTATCAACCTATAATTCCATGAAATCCCTAATGAGAATCCCTAAACTTAACAGGTAATCTACTCAGACATGATCATCGAAACAGAAAACATCATGAATAGAAAACCAAATATCATATAACAGAATAAAGAACTGGGGTTCGAAATCAAGTCTCTTTCGAGAACAAGATCAGCCCCTAACTCTCTCTAAAAAAAAATAAGACTTAAGAAAAGCGTAGCCTAAACAAATGGCTAAAAACCCTAATATATAGTCTAAAACACGTCTGGGGGCCTTTTTGCAAGTCTGGGAAGTTTCTGGGCAAAAACTGTAATTTCTCTAAAATACAGATTTTTGGGTGCAGAACTGCGTCTACCTACTGCGTCGACCGCTGCAGAACTGCAACGACCGTTGCAAGGCGAAAACGCAGCCAGTGAACTCTGTGAAGTCTCTAAATGGTGCAGAATTGCTCCAAATGCTCCCAAAACGTCCAATTAGGCTCCAGATGTTCTTAAACCTGTAAAACACCTGAAAAGACTCCAAAACGCATAGAAAGACTCGATAACAACGACATATACCATGGTTAAAATCCCTAAAATCCATGGTATATCAGGTATCCACATGATCATCATCATCTCGAAGAGTTTTACAGATACCTTTGATTTTATAGTGCGCACGAACAACTTCACTAACATTTCTGGCCAAAATCGATCTTCTTAATTCATCCGGAAGATCGAGAAAGCTGGGAGGGGAAGGAACGAGGTGGTTGTTATCTGCTGTATTCATCTTCGAAGATGTGTTTGGTTTTACAGGATAGGGTCTCCATTCTTATATATATATATATATATATATATATATATATAGATTTTTTTAAGTCGCAACGATTCATATTCCATACAAGGATTGAAATCAACCAAACAAGTATGGATAGGTGTAAAGCAACCGAAAATCCATCCATGCTGTATAGAGCAGGGTCGATATAAATGAAAAAGTATAATTACATCCATTGAAATATAATTCCATCAACTGAAATATAATTCAATCCACCGAAATAAATCAACTGACTGATATTAATAGCGTTATCCTATAATTCCAAACAGAGCGAAGGAAAAATGATGATATTAATGATGTTAAAAGATGATATGGATCGAATAATGATAACTCACATAGGCAAAATACCATTATTCAACCATAAAAATATGCCTTTACATAGCATAGTGTCCAAGCGGTTGAAGAAACAGAGATGACGACGATCCAGATGATATGCAGCTTGTTCATCCTGGTCTGTATATACCTCGTGGCAGAAGGATGCTTATCATTTCTTGCTACATCAACTTCGAGTTTTCTTGTTATCTTGATCTCTAATTCGTCACCAACAGAATTGAACCACTTCTCTAGAACTTTGATGCCCTGTCGAATTTTCTTGAGATCTCTGGCAACCCTGTCGACCTCTTTCATAATGGAGTCGTCCACCCACTTGCTTAAGTGACCTTCATCTGGGTGATGTTTGGAAAAACGAAACTAAACACACTGAAATATATAGTAAATCTATAAATTACAAAGTTATCCAGTTTTAATTTAACCCGGATAGCTTCAGGGCATTTGAACCACCAGCGATGAAGATTAGAAGGAGTAGTACCATATCCTACTTCGATGTCTTCACCACACCAGCACATGGTTGGTGCTGCGACGCCTATAGACCTACAAGGTAATGGTTCTTCAGAAGTAGGAGCAGTTGAAGTAGACGACAAACTCATAATTGTGAAGACTGCCTTCGAAGAACTGGGTGGACTCGCTCTTTTAATCGGTTCAATAAGTTAAATGAACATATAGCATACGTATAGATAAGATACCAATGTTTAAAAGGGATAACAAGATAGGTTTGTAAACCCAAAAATGAGAAAGGATGTTTTAGTTAGATGTTTTAGTTAGATTGTTGTTAACCAATTGCCAACAATCTATGTCAATCTAGTTGGATGTTTTAGTTAGAGATACTTAGGGAATAATGGTCTTTTACCAGGGTGAAATCACTAAAAAAGATATGTAATTGCAAGAAGATTTGGAGAGAGACAACTTTGCTATTAATCTTTCAAAAAGATACACTGAGTGCAATTAAACCGAAAAGATTGCCAGCCACAAATGCCATTATTGGCTAAAAAATAATCTGGCATGTCACTCAATTATCAGATTGCCACTGAAGACTTGAAATTCCGGATGTACCTTTAATGAGGGTGAGGTGGATTTAGTTTTTTAAATAATTAAGAAAAAAATTGTCGTTGGTGTAAACGACGCCGTTCGGGTCGTCTTCGTCATCCCCGAGATTAATCCCATTCGATCAGCCGATCGGAGCCGAGGTCTCTCAAGAACGTCTTCACCTTCCTCCCCGATCCGTCTCCTTTCTCCCAAGCTTAGCTCTCCATCTTCTCGCCGGTCCGTCAAGCCCCGTCAGTCATCTCTCTCGATCTCTTAATTTATTGAATGTGGTATTTTCAGATGACTTTAGGTTTATCAAGAAATTTGTTGAATACATGTTATTTAAGTACCGCATTGTTAATTTTCTGTTGAATCGAGTTGCATCTTAGGTAAAGTTAAGCTCAAATCCAATAATCAACTCGATTTCGGCTCGATTTATGCTCGATTTGATGTTCCAAATCTACGAAATTAGTCCACCTGGTCCATCTGGTATCTATAATAGTTTGACCAGTTGGACCAAAAATACCGGTTGGACCGCTAATACCATTTTGCCTTAACAGTTGTACTCGTTGTACCAAAATGGCATTATTTTTAATTGTGTTTTATTCTATTCTGTTTACAGGATGAAGAAAATCAACACACACGTACATTTTGACTTTGGAGGAAGTTATTCAGAAGAGCACGAATGGATTTCAACTAATCCTGTATACGCCATATCGATGAAAACCTCATCTTTGGAGGAGATTACTTATTCGGTGTTAGTAAATAAGATACGCATGAAGGTTATCAATGATGGATCCATGGGGAAGCTGAAATTGAGTTATAGTCTATCTAAAGCTCGGAGAGAGTCATATATTGTAGACGATGAGGATGTGTATGTTTATCTAACAACGGTGGATAATGAGGGACTTAAACCTGTTTTGCATGTGGAGATATATGATGATGTTGGAAACAATTTGAGGGTTGAACAACTTTCACGAGTGGAGCTAAGAAGTTCAGTTGGTGTGAATTATGAAGAGGCAGTTTCAAATGTCAGAGTTGATGCTGTTGATGTTGTTGGTGATATACATGAAACTGGTATCCTTACCATATACAGAGCGGCTGGAGCAGAACAACAGAACGAGCCTATTACTGAAGAGTTGCCGAATAATGGTGTTAATGAAAATGTTGGTAATGATGATTGTGATAATGCATCACGTGGCCAAATGGTGGATGTGGACAGCACATTAGGCGACCATACGGATGTTAGTATGAATGTTGGTATTGATGTTGGTATGGATTCTAGAGATGAATTTGTTGAGCTTCCATCGTCTGAGCAACCACCTAATCAATGTGTGGAAGAATGGGAAGATGGTACTGGTATTGAATTATATCAAGAATTTGGTTCTAGGGAGGCAGTGCAAGATTTAGTTAACAGAGCTGCAAATAAGAACTGCTTTGTGCCTAAAACTGTTAAGTCGGATACGGTGCGACTCATGATACTTTGCTGAAAATTTGCTAAAGGTTGTAATTGGTATTTACGAGCCGCGAGAACTAAGCAATCAGTATTTTGGACTGTAAGAGTATACATAAATATGCATACATGTTCTCGGATTGTTTCGACTACCAGCAATAGTAAACTAAGAGGCTCACAACGACTAGTTACAACCATTCTGCATGCTGACTATCCTGGTCAAATGGAGACCCCGACCCCTAAAAGCATCATGAGTATTGTAGAAGGAAGGCTTGGTTTGCCTGTTTCCTATTCTACCGCTTTGAGAGGTAAAAAACAACATGTTTGTGATGTGCGTGGGAGTCCTGAAAAAAGCTACAGGATTTTATTTTCTTATTTGTCTGAGTTAGAGAAGGCCAATCCCGGGACAGTGACAAATGTGGAATTGGATAGTTTGAAAAGGTTCAAGTACCTATTTATTGCTTTGGGAGCTAGCATTGAAGGGTTTAAAGCAATGAGGAAAGTGATAATTGTGGATGCAACTTTTCTTAAGACTGTATATGGTGGTGTGTTGGTTTTTGCAACAACTCAGGATCCTAACCATCACCATTACCCAATTGCGTTTGGTTTAATTGATGGTGAGAAAGATGTTAGCTGAGACTGGTTTTTTAGAAAGCTGAATACTGTTGTACCTGAATTGGTTTTTATGAGCGATAGACATTCAAGCATCATCAAAGCAATCGAAAATGTGTATCCGAATGCAAAGCGTGGGCATTGTATATGGCATATATCTCAAAACGTGAGAGGAAAGGTGAAGTATGAAAAGGACACATCTGCTGAGAAATTTAGGGACTGCGCACATGCATTTACTCATAGTGAGTTCGACCTACTCTATAAAGATTTTAAGACTATGTTTTCCAAAGCCGGTGAGTATCTAGAAAAGAGAATAGAACGAGAAAGATGGGTTAGGTGCTACTTTAAAGGAGACAAGTACAATTTAGACACCAACAATTCTGCGGAATCATTGAACAGTGTGTTTAAAAAGGCAAGGAAGTACCCCCTACTGCCTTTGATTGATGCGATTGTTGAGAAGCTTTCTGAATGGTTTAACAAGCATATAGCTGAATCTGCTTCTGCGCCGGACTTCAAGAAAGTGGTGCCGATTGTGGAGAACAAAATCGACGTCAGGTGCTTAACTGCACGAAGACTACATGTGACTGAGCTGAACAGCTTATTGCTTGAATATGACGTTACATGCCTCGATGGTAAGACATACTTGGTGGACTTGAAAATGAAAAGATGTTCTTGCAAAACATTTGATATAGACAAGTATCCATGTGTCCATGAAATCGCCGCAACCAGGAAGATCATGAGGACAGAAGGGAGAACAACAAATCTTTCAATCTATGATCTCTGCTCAAAATATTATTTGATTGAGACGTGGGCGTTGGCATATTACCGAACGATTTATCCAGTGCCGCATGAGACCCATTGGAGAATTCCAGCTGAAATTCAGGAACAGTACGCTTTACCGCCGGAGTACACCCCCACACCAGGAAGAAATCAAGAAGTGCGGAATCCATCTACCGGAGAACGACGCCAAAAGAAACGGAACAAGTCTGTTCCTCGCATAAACTTAGAGAGGTTGTTGCAGCCAGAAAGTGACAATGAGGAATCCTAAGTTGTATTTTCATTTTTTTTCTGAACAATTTGTTCATCGATTTTTTTTTTTAATTTGTTTCCCTTATTAGTACATCCAAGTTCAACTATGTTTAACTGTGTATTTGTCAAATTAAACAATATTTAGATTTAAATCTTGAGTACAAAAACATTTTAAAACCTCTAAATAACAAAGTATGATTCTAAACATACCAAATTATGATTACAAATCAACAACGAATAATGCATTAATTTCGAATACATAAATTACAAATCACACAAAACACTCCTGATAGTATTATGAAGACTTTGTTAGAGGTGACCCCTTTAAGATGACAAAGAGGTTACAACTACGATCTCGTGCAATATTTTCTGCCAAAACATCCTAAGTGATATTTAATTATGAAAGAACATGTGTCCAACTGCATTATAATATTTTGTTTGGAAGTCCAACTTCAAATACTCAAATACCAGTAAAGTACAACTAAGAAGAAGAGCGTCCAATTGTACACTTAGGTCCAACTATGAACATATTCCACTTAGAAAATCGCGGGAATTTAAAAAAAACAAGAGGGAATATTAAATTTTAAATTTTTTAAAAATTTAATATTTTTCACTTTCCAATATTTCATTCATTATCGTGTTTCTACCAAGAAAGAAGAAAGAGAGAGAAGCGTAAAGATAGAGAGAGTTAGAGAGAGAGAGAGAGAGACGAAGAGATAGAGAGCCCCCCTTGCTCACCTTGCCTGAACACGGTCAGAGACTTCGACGAAGGAGGTAAGAGTTTACCTGAAAATCCAATTTTAGACTAGGGTTTTGGTAATTAGGGATTTTCACAACGAAATTAGACCTAGTGTTCTTCTGATTTTGAAATTTCATCGATTGAACTAGAGATATTATTAATTCGTTTAATCTCGTTTGTCTGGTTTTAGTGACAATGCCGATCAGCTACAGTGCACCATCTCCCTGTGAACCAGACATCGACTTGTTATACTATAGAGAAGATGGTGATTTTGGAATCCCGTCGAAATGTTACTGTGGAAAACCTATGAAACTTGAAATATCCACCAAAGTGGAGAATAGAGGGAGAAAATAGTATAAATGCACAATGAGCGAGGTATTAATAAATCACAACACTTGTGTTTTTTGATTGTACATGTTCCAATAATATTGTCTTGTTTCGAGGTATTAAACAAAACAATACTGTGTTTGTTTTTATGCTCTCTTAGGAGGGTAGTGAACACTTGGAAAAGTGGTGGGATGACGCAGCAAAAGAAGAATTTCAGAAGATTAGTATCCGTTTTGAAGAGAACCAAGATCGCATCGACAACGCTTTCCGATATGGAGGTAGTGGTAGTCCGGCTTTGGAATCCGTTCGTGAGTCAATGCGCATAATGCGTGCAGAAATTGACGACCTCAAGAATCGCTTAGCCAAGAAAAAGGTCGAGATTGCAGAGCTGAAGGGATTACTCCGAATGTGGTAGATTGGAATGCCATGATGAAGATCTTGATGATTTTTAATATTTGCTAGTATTTGCTTTGTAAGACATTAAGTTATTTTCATGTATTTTCAAGACACTGCAATGTTTCTCGACTTTGTAAGACATTAAATTATTTTTATGTATTTTCAAGACTTTATCTTGGTTGTGACCGTAAAGTTGTACCAGTTGTACCGAAACGACCAATACAAAATATCAGTTGGACACAAAAGTACCAGTTGTACCTGTTATACCTTGTAATCAAAGAAGAATCCACAATACTCTAAATAGCCAAACATCCAAATACCCAAAAGCCAAGCATCCACTCCTAGTGCCAAACATCAATCATAAAAAAGAGTAACAGAAAAGTACAAACGAAAATCACCAAACACTACTCCTTAGCTTCATTCTTCTTCAGTCGCTTTGACTCTCGTTGTTGATCTCGATACGGCGCTTTGTTAAATACAATGGTTTTCTTTGCCGCTTCCGCCCTGTTTCAATTATCAATCAACTGTCACTTTCTTCCACATTCTTCTTTGCTTTCTCTTTCTTCTTTTCTTTCTCTTTCTTCTTTTCTTTCACCTTCTCATTATTCTCCCGACCATCTTCTTCTAGCTCCTTCTCCATTCGTAAACCCTGAGCTAGCATGAAGTCTTGATCTTGGCGATTTTCTTGAACTTGGGGAATTTTCTGTTTCTTTCTCATTCCCATCACTTTCTTTCTCATTCCCATCACCTTCTTTCTCAAAGGCCACAACTTCATTCCCATAGGCAAAAATTGGAGTAGTCAAGGGTGGGGTCTTGGGGTCCAAAACGAACTTCTGAAGATCTATCACACTCACATCCAACTCACTAAGCTTTACCACTGCTAAATCGACTTTCGCATCGATTTCACCAAGCTGCAACCCGAGTTTTTCAAACCATTTATCCATCGCTTCTTGAATAACTGAGAGAAGATATGGTTCAGAAACATTCACAAGCTTCTCTGGGACTTCAGATACGTCGTCCAACCTCTCAGGTACGATTCGAGACTTCAAGTCTTTTTATACAAATCCTTCCACCAAATTTTGTTCCTTTGTACGATTAGACGTTCTCTCCAACTGTCAACAACCGGATCAATAAAAACTATCCCATCATCAACATCATCGACTACGATACGCGCCAAAAGAGCTTTCTCATGCGTGTCCGGTTCCAAGACACTAGTAATATCCTGTGAACATCATTATATATCATTAGCCGTTTTAACTTACATTCGAAAACATAACAATAAATAAAAAGTATAATATGAAGTATGAATTTAAAAATCTTACCTTAGTACTTCCAAGCGTTTCATAAATTTCTTCCAATGAAAAACCTCTCATCCATGCTTTACTGAACTTATGCTTGCACATCCTTGGTCACTCCTTATCTGCTGCCACAGCCTGACGAAATTTGCGTCCAAGAATCGGAATACACTCAAATGCGAGAATCTACGCATAAATGTACAAAATGTTAGTGCTAAAACCAGATAAATAATACACTAAAACTTAAGATCATATGATATTAATATATTTACCTCGAGAGGAACTATGAATCCGGAAAAGCCAGTCTGCGCTTTTGGTTTCACGGACCCATTCATGTTCTTCATCACTGCTCGGATCCCATTCAAACAATCATCGAACGTATACCGACCCCACGGAAACGTCTCACAAGCACTAACATCATCCACAATTCTCAGAAGGAAAGAATCTATGGTTCCATTAAACTTAAAGTTTGCTTTGACTATCTTGCATAGGAAATACAAGATAGTCAACTTCTTCCTGTCTGAAGAGCTCTTCTTCTTCTTCTTCTTCTTCTTCATCTTCTTCTTCATTTCCTTTAGCTTCACATCAACATCTTTAACTGTTATTACAACAACCCTCCCCAACAACCTTTTTACAAACTTCAAATCTCCCAACTGCTTATAGTTTTTGGGGTAGTCATGGCAAGAAAATCCAGTCAGTAATGCGTGCTCTCTGATGGAATACCTAATAAGTATCCCATTCACCAAAAACCAGCACTCTGTTCGCATATCAGTAGAAGCTGTGTGAAGCAGAAGCATCCACATGCCTTGAATCATGTGGTTAGGCTCCCTAGGTATGTGGGATACATGCTTAAACTGGTCATGCTGCATGAACCACTTAAGTTCTTCTAGAAATTTCTCCAAGTACTCAACCGTCGCCCTAACAATGCACCTTTTTCCTATCTTACACGCATTCATATACTGAGATGGACCAAAGAACATCTTCTCTGGCTGCAAGGGTTGGGATTCATCATCATCAGAGCCATCCTGCAAATACAAACGAAGTATAAATCAATACAGTTGTCCTAGTTGTACTAAATGTACCAGAAAAAAACATGCTTAAATAGTACTAGTTGGACCAGATTGTACATGAATCATTCTCTCTCGAGTATCTCCAACATGGTCTCTGCCCTGAACGACTTCGTCCACTTTCTCTCTAACAGCATCCTCCTCAACGGCATCCTCTCCATCAACATCTTCCCCAATCTCATCCTCTCCATCAACATCCTCTCCATCACCATCCTCTCCATCACCATCCTCTTCATTATTATCATTCTCTTCTTCCTCTTCTTCCTCTCCTTCCTCTTCTTTCTCTTGTTCCTCTCCTTCCTCTTCTTCCTCTACAGCTTTAGCTGCTTCTCTTCTCGCTTCTACCTCTTCTGCTTGTGTTACATCATGTGTTGTCTCATATACCCGACCACCATGTTTTGCACGAGCCATTACTACATATCAAACATTGACATTTAAAGAACAACCAAACTTAACACATGAGAGCATCCAACACATGACAAATTACGGTCCAACTGGTACAACACGATTTAATTTGGATCATTTAATTTCCATTAAAGATACAAATTCAATTCTTCAAATGAACAAACACCAAAACAGAAATACACAAAACGAAGATTAAGTCCTCCTATACGGATCCTCCTATACATGACCCAAATTTTGATTGTGCAATGAATACTTTTACGGCCAATATTTAAACCAATTCATCAAGTAAACCGAGCACACATTATCAAATCGAACTAACCTAAACGACCATAAGAAAGAGTTAGATTGATTACCTAAGAGACCGACGGCACAACAGTCACAGCAAGGCACGACTCGAATCAAGTAGAGAGGAAGGCGGCGCGTCGAAACGGGAGACGAAGTAAGCCGAAACCGAATGCGATTCACCGGAAATTTAGAACTTGTCGGAAAATCTCTCCGTTCGTTGTCGGGATGCTTCTCGTCGTCTATTTGGTTTTTACTTTACTTTAGGGATTTTGTCTTGTCGATTTACCTCTTTTCTTAGGAATTTATGGATTTTTAGTTTGTCGGGTCTGGGTTTAGGGGTGGGTCGTCGGGTTTAGGGATGGATTTATGGTTGGTTAGTAATTATATTGGATAGCACAAGATTTTTTGGACTTTTCTCCCGTTTTCGATTTAAAAATAATGGGAACAAAAATAAAAACATAACGGTAGCAGTAGTCATTTTTTTTCCAATGTTCGTGGCATATATGAAATTGATTCCAAGGAAAAGGAGAAAGAGGATACTGACGAGGATCCTTGGTTGTAGATGTCGATGGAAACCCAAACGTCTTCTGCGCCAGATTTGAGTATGGTAAGACTTAAGACTCGCCTTCTTGTGGACAACCATGAAAGGTACTTTTGTGGTCCCAAAAGAAGCTGAGAAAAGCATGAAGATCACCTTGGCGGAGATCAAAAGATTGGATTTGGGGATCGCCATGACTATTCTCTTCTTCGTTCTATGTTTAAATGCAAATGCTCAACTACAAATCTACGATTTGGCTGTTGGTATCTCCTGGAATGGAAATAAATGATATTTTCCTCCATCAACTTATCTTCTTCTTCAAAAAAACAAACACAGCTACAGTGGTTCGCCTTACTTGAATCTGAAAGTGACCAAGGAAATCTGAATCGATTCAATGGGGAGGTTAAGATGATATGGATGAGGTTGAAATTAGGCTACAAATAATGAAAGTTCATTTTCTCGAATAAGCGCAAATTTTATATTATATTTTTTTTTTCACTTGTTTTTATCTTTCTGGAGTTAAGAGAGATTTGATTTGGAAGTTTTGTTTTTATCGAATGTTTCCGTTTTTGTGTGGTTTAATAAATTTGGATTTTATATTCAATTTTGTCTTTCTGATTTTTCCGGATTTGATTTTAGCTCCGTCGTGGCTTTCTCGTTCTCTCTGGTTGTTTTGCTCTATTCTATTTTGTCTTTATGTTCTGATATTATATGAGTAACATCTTCTCGCTTCACCTAATTTGAAGGAAGGGTGTTTATGGTGGCTATGGTCAAGCCAGTATATTGGGCCTGTTGACCAGTGAGTAGCTTTCTTGGTGTTGGTGGTTTCAAATTAAGGTTGAGGAGCTAATATCTCTTCGTACGCAACCATGGAGTGGTATATCGACAAGCGGTTCTTCTTCTGCAGGGATTTGTTCCGGCGAAGTTCGGTAGATTTTTTAAACCAAAGCCTAAAAAGTAACAATCTTATTTTTTTCAATAATATTAAGAGTATAATACTATTTATCGAACGAATCCATATATCCGAGAATTTTACGTTATTTCGATCCGTGTCTTTAATAATCGTATGAACATCAAAAATATCCGCGGATATTCATCAAAAATAATAATTTTAATTTTTTTTTGAAATATAATTATAGGAATGATAATTTATTCAGTATTTTTGAAAATGAAATCAAACTTATTACTAAAACATAACTAAAATTAAAAATTAAAAATATTTAATATAAAAATTGTAAAATATATAGAAATACTTTGAAAAATCACATAATATTAAAAAATAAAATATTTAAATATAAATTTATGTATTTTAATATATTTAATAGTAATGATCCGGATACCCGAACGTTAATACATTTTTTTTAATTTCTTATTTTCCCTTTGCAATACGTCATCCATTCGTGAAAGCTTACCCGAACGACTTCTTCCTCATGTTTAAATCACCAGGACACTCATCGTTGTCCTGACATAAGCAATGAACGCATCGAGAGGCAACTCGAACGGATTCGAAAAAGTAAGTTCCTAAAAATATTTCTTTATTTTTAGTTTTCTTCTCATTAACGCTACTTTTTTCTTCTTTTTCGTTCATTGCGATACTTCTATTGTTTGCTCGCCGTCCAAAAGAAGAATGGGAAAGTGAAGAGATGCAATGTAGTTTATTCCAAGAGGTTCGCCAAAAAATTGGACAAAGATTATGTCGCTCAAGATGTCTCTGCAAGTAGGACGGCGAAAGAAGCTTTCCTTCACTCAAGGTGAAAATTCTGCCACACCGAGTGTTGTGGAACCATATACTGCCAACGCGGAGACTTCCACTTATGAGCCGCTTGCTAAGAAAATCGCAGTTCTTTCTCAACTAGCTGCATCTAAAAATCCTTGTGTTGTGGTCAATGCCGGTCTTGAAATATATGAGGTCCGATACGAAACTAAAAATTGGGACCCTAAATAATATAAAATAAAACCTTAATTTTTTTTAAAAAAAAACCCAAGTTTCTATTTAAAAAATTACAATATCCTCGAAACTAATAAAAATCTATTAATTTTTAAAAATAGATCTTCTTGCATTTTTTCCTACAAAATCATCCATCAAACTTTCATAATCAAGCTTTTTGATCATGTCTTTTTCAATTGACAACATGGCCAAACAGTTTAACTTTTCTTGTGACATAGATGACCGTAAGTAAGACTTTATCAACTTCAGTTTTGAGAAACTTCTTTCGGCCGAAGAAACTCAAATTGGGATTGTGAGCATTATCACATAGGCAATCCATATATTCGGATAGCACTTCTTGTACATCCTCAGAAAGTCTAGTATATCCACACTCTTCTTGATATCTTTCGGTAGAACTTGTCGAAGAATCTTGATTTCAGAGAATAAATCGTTTCCATCGACATCTGAACGTTCTCCATGCCTAAGAGAATCTTCAAGGTTGGTACATGATTCCTTCAAGTTATCATCGTTTGTTGAGTTGAGCTTCCTCGTATCGAACAAAAAACCAAAACTTTTTTCATACTCTTGGAATTGTTCTAACCTTTCTTGAAGAGAAACTAAAGCTTGATCCATGATTTTGATGAAATAATCTATCATGAAACTCTCTTCCTTGCTCACAACGACATTATCATCAACAACTTGTCTTGCCTCTTCATCAAAATGTGTTTTTTTCCTAATAAATGTTGGGAATGTCCTGAAATCTACCGTACTATCTCTAGAAAGTATGATAAGTGTCGAGATCAGACATAAGTCATAAATACTGGGTGATCATGATGACTTGCTAGAGCCCGCTCATGATCTATAAGTTTAGGACTTATTACCAGTATTGTATGATCCCATAGGGTCACACACCATAGCTAACGGGAAAGTTAAATGGAATTAATACGGTAAGATGCAAGGCATTTACTGTATTTGTACAGAGAATTGGGCCAGACAAAATACAGTTATTTTGTCTGATTTGGGTCTTGGGCCCAAAAGCCTAATAGGCCATTAGTTTAATCACTTGGGCCCATATAAGGAAGAGCACAGGCGCCAGTGAGACAATGCTCCTGCGATTTTAGGTCTGGCCGTCTTCCTCTCTCTCTGTTCATTCCAGCTTGGTCTAGCAGCCTGATCCAGTAGCTTGTAAGCGTGTGGATACCTAGGAGGAGCCGGTTTCTATAAGCTCTAGCAGATCTCGATATTCCTTTGATCAATCCGCTGCAATCACAAGGTAATAATCCTGATCTGTTTATGATTCAACTGCAAATCACCTAGATCCTAGATGATTATGTGCTAGGATGTAACCTGACAATTACACCATGAACTCACATAATCCTACAGTGGTATCAGAGCCTAGGTTGTTGGGTTTTTGCTTTTTGGATCATACTAGGTTGTTTATTAGTTTGATGAATCGATTTTAATGAGTAAAATTGATTGAAACTTGGAAAACCTAGAAATAAGAAATCGATGAGATTGCTTGATGATTAAAGTTGATTTCGTTTCATTAATAAGAATCGTTAACTTCGCTTGTTGATTTTGTTTCAATTAATTAGCGATCGTGATGTTGACTTTGTTCGTAATGTTGACTTTGTTTAATCACAAGAAACGATTTGTTATGTCAATGTCAAAATCGTTTTTGTCATAAGTAAGTGTCATGATCGTGAAACAAGGCGTTTTATTAATTATGAAACGAATTTGAAAAGTCTGAATCGATTGTTGATTAAGCATAAAAGGTCAAAATTGTTTTGTCTTTTAGTGTATTTCATGATCGTAAGAGTAAGTGTTTGATTGAATTAATTATCAAAGGAATCGCTTGTTGACTTTAAGAACATTAATTATCAAAGCAATCGCATGTGGTTTTGTTGCTTTTGACTTTACTTGATAATCATGATCATAAGGTTTGTTAAGTGAACGTGATACGATTTTGAAAAGTCAATTATTTAGTTGGGTTTGTTAAGATTGAGAATCTTTTTTTTTTTTGTCAAATTCAATTATTGGAATAAGGTCAAAATCGTTTTGTTTCTATTGTATGAATCAATTAATTATTTAATTATTGTATGGTTCAAGCGGTTAACCCAAATCGCGGTTTGCTGGGAATTATTTAATACAATTGGTATTATTTAATTTCTGGTAAAACCGGATTTAAATTCAAAAATTGAATTTTAACCTAAACCGAAGGCTGGTCTAAGTTTGATTTGGTTGGACCAAATAATTTAGAGCTGGTCTGGTTTAGTAAATAACCAGTTGGATTTAGTAGTTAATTTGGTCTTGGACCAGAATTAATGAACCGACTCGGTTATGTCAAATTATTGGGCCAATTGGAATTCTGTGGTCTTGGACCAAGAATTGGGCCTATAATTTGTGACCCAACCAAAAACTTTAATAAAATATTAAATTAGAAATTTCTATTTTAGTATATTTCTAAATTTAGAAAGTTTCTAAAATAAGTAAGTTTCCCAAAATAGTAATCTTCTATTTTTGGAAAGAAAACCTAAAATCCTCAAAAACAATATCAAGCTTCGATGTCTTGCCCAATCTTGTCAGCTACTTAACGCTTATTCAATTACAGATATGGCTTACAGTGTGAGGTGTCTGTTTTTGCGTAAGTAAAGTAGTATATAGTCACTAATTTCATTGGGAGTCCCAGACTTTAGTGATTATTTGGCTGTAAGAGATTGGTTTCCTTGACTGGGCCATCGGGAGTCCCGGGCCTTGAGACATCTGGTGTATTGGGCCTTGGGCCCAATTCACAACCGAGAGTTATTGGATATAACTAGCTGTGTGTATGCTTACCAAGTAAAGCTACTTCTGGGTGACGGCCAGTGGCCCACTTTGGATGTAGCTGAACATGGGTCTCGGAATCATTGCATTCTTATGAGGTTAAACAAAGAAATTTTGAATGCAATGCGAGTTTTCTTATAAGTTATTAAGATTACTCTTTTATGAACTAAATAACTAAAACTCTATTTATCTCTAAATTTCAGTTATGACTAGCACAAACAATCAAAACACTTTCTCGATCCGGTCTGTCCTTGAGAAGGACAAACTGAACGGATCAAATTTCTTGACTTGGTCGCGGAACCTGAGGCTAGTCCTCAGGCAGGAGAGAAAGGACTATGTCCTTGAGAAAGCTCTCCCCGAGAGGATCGGGTCCAATGCCTCTCATGCAGTATATGATGCTTGGAATAAGCATTATAATGATGCGGTAGATGTGCGTGGTCTGATATTGGCTACCATGGACTCAGATTTGCTGAAGCAATATGAGAACATGGAGTCGCCAATAGAGATGATCAGCAGCCTGAAATTGAAATTTCAGGAGCAGGTAAGAGTGGAGAGATACCAGTTGGTTAAGTCTCTCACTAGCTGCAAGCTACCAAATGATCATCCAGTGAGTCCTCATGTCAGTAAAATGATGGGTTACATTGATAACCTGAGGAATCTGGATTATCCAGTTAGCCAAGAATTGGCAACTGAGATCATTCTGCAGTCACTGCCGTCAAGCTATGATAAGTTCAGAAGGAACTATATCAAGAAAGGCTTAACGAAGACGCTGACTGAAATACATGATATGCTCAAGACAGTTGAGCCAAACGTGAAGAGTACCCTGTATAATCTCATAATGGAGAAGGGTAGGTTTACTAAACCTAGTACTGACAAGGGTGAAGACAAAGTTGTCCAGATTTTGAATCATGGCAAGCGTGTGTCTTCTGAGCCCGAGTCAAATACATCTTACGTTGGTAAGTGCTGCTACTGTAAAGAGACTGGGCATTGGAAGAGAGATTGCATTAAATTCATGGAAGATTATGAGGAGTTGAAGTTGATGTATGAGACTACTTCCTCAGGTATTCATGTTATTACTTCAAGTTCTACCTTATAGGTATTGGATATTGGTTGTGGCACTGATATTTGTTATAATATGCAGAGCCTAAGCAACAGTAGAACGTTGAAGGAAGGACAAGTGGAACTGCATGTCTGGAAGGAGCTATGGATGCTGCCTCAGCCGTAGGGTTTTCACTTGTAGATGCCTTTGAGGCTTGGTTTTGTATTAAGTAATTGCTACAATGTACCTGCTTTAAGCAGAGTTGTCTTTCATTTTCTTGTAAGAATTTGAATGTTTTTCATATTGATAAAAGACAAGTTTTGTTCTTTTGATCTTAATGAAATATTAATTGTAGCACCCTATTCAAGGAATGAGTTTTATATCTTAAACCAAAGAGTGCCTAAATGTAACATAAATACCGAATTGGTTTAAATCTGATGAATTAAACCTGATTTTCTTGGCGTAAATGTTTTGGTCACATAGAGTAAGTCGGATTCAGAAACCCCATAGTTATGGACTTTTGGGCTCATTTGATCGGATATCTTATGAGACTTGAATTCTGCTTACTGGACCAAAAGACAAAGGGCCCATCTTAGCCGAGCTAGAGAAAGGCCCAAAGGCTTATTGGACCTTGAACATACTCATGTATGTGGCCCGATGAGCAGTAATGCCAGAGAAAATTTCCTGTACTTCATTATATTTACTGATTACTTCAGTGAGTATGACTGTGTTCATTTGATGAGACACGAGTCGGAATTTTTTTGAGATGGTCGAAAGAGTTCCAGAATGAGGTATAGAAACTGAGTGACAGAAGTATTGAGACTCTGGATTAGATCACGAGTGAGAATACTTAAGTCATTGATGGTGTGATCATCTGAATGAGTGTGAAGTCGTTTCACAGCTCATTTCTCCTGAAAACCTTGAGGTGTTTATGTGAGAAAGAATCAGATCTTATTAGAAATGATTAAAGATGAGTCACACGAATCTTCCATGATATTTGATGAGGTCATCAGAACCAAACCAAACCAGGCGCTGACTGACTCAATCACTGACTCAACCACTACGTCAAGCAGCGCAAGGAGATCAAGAGAAATCAAAGCCACGATGAGTTCTGATCCAACACAAGGCATAGGACTGATTATACATCCAACAATAAATCCTAAGAAGACATATGACCCAGGAGGAATCATACACGTTCAGGAGAACCATGGGCCGGACAATGCTAAATCCTTACCATCCGGTCCAGTTCATGCTAAGTCCGAGAGTTGGTGGACTTTCTTGCACTCTTTTTCCCTTGGTTGGTTTTATCCCAAAGTGGTTTTACTCCCAAGGTTTTTAATGAGGCAAGTCGGCCCACCCACACCCATAACTCAAGGATTGGCCGCCAAGGAAAGATTATACACTTTCCTTTCTTGTGTAACACATGGAGAAGAGATTATGGAGCCGAGAAGATCTAACAAGACTTATGAGCTTATCTTAGCTCAAGTGGAGACCAAGGTCAAGACATCTAGCTCAGCTCATCATCAGCATGCCACTAAGAAGAGTCATCCCCAAAAGATGACACAAGAAGAATATACCGAAAAGGAGCTAACCATATGTAGCATCACAACTAGCTCAACGGCTGACATCACAACTAGCTCAACAGACTTGCCATATATGGAAGCATTCACATTTGGAAGGTCAATTCAGCACCAAACCTTTACCTATCAAAGCTACAGTGTTTTGAGGTCCTTTCCATCAAGTCCAGACGTCCTCAGCTGCACAGGACCACACAAGATTCTCCATAACTTCAAGAAGCCATACTTACCATTTTTGGAGAAGAAGGAGATCAAACACCAACGGCTACTTTCCAAGAATGAGGGCCACGAATTGTTTGTCAATCAAGTTGTCCCAAGGATCCTCACTTATCCCTTAAAGCCATCCAGATACAAAGGAAGCAACAAGATCAAGGATCCTACCAAAATCAGCTCCAAACGGCTAGTTTCCTTTAAGTTAGCGATTTCTTGTTCAAGGTCAATATGACCGTTAGTCTTAAGTCCTATAAAGTCTCATTGTATTGTTCATTTGTAAATCACCTTTCAATCAACTAAGTTTATACAAAAGAATTCAGTTTCTTCTTTTCAAAGAGTGTCTTTGAAGTTTCGTGTCTTAGGATTCATTTGTGTGATTCAAGTGTCTCCAAAGATTATTGGATTAGGATTGCTTGTGTGATTCAAGCATTACTGATTCAACCACAGATTGAGAGAGTCAATCAGCCCATCGAACAAGCGAGTTGTTCACCATCATTCATTCATCTATCCATTCAATCATCTCACGTTCATTCTAAGGAGTCTAGAGACCCGAGGATTGAATCCATCTCACCACATCATAACCCACGATCTAGAAGAGAGCGACTTCAGTCCCTGTTCTACGTCAAACACGCTTCCATCTTGCATCATCTGGTATCAGAGCATCGCTTTGATTCCAATCTTGCATCATCTGGTATCAGAGCCGAAAGGTTCCTACATCAGGTGTAATCTATCCTTTACCTTTCGGTTATTTCTTAGTTTATATTCTCTGATTTGTTTTGTTATTGCATCTAGTTTTTGTTTCATTTCATCTCAAAGAAAAACCATAAAAAAAAAAAATCGTTTTGTTTTGTTTTATAAAAATCAAAAAAAAAAAAGAGGTTTAACAAAGAAGAAGAAGATTAACATTTTTGATCCGATTTTTCATCAGAATTTTGGTTCAAAGTGTTCATTTCCTTTTCCAAAGATTTCGAAAATATTTTCCATATTTTAAGATTTTCTAGTTCCTATTTTTACTAAATCTCGTTTTCAAAAAAAAAAAAAAGAAACTTTCTAAATCTTTTCAAAATTTCCTAAAGATCTCCTAAATCTTCCTAAATCGGTTTTCAACGTTTTCAAAAAAGTTTTGAATCCTAAATTGATTTCAAGTTGTTTAGAACCGTGTGTCAAGTGTATCGTTGCTTGCGATTGCAACTACTTGTTCAATAGCTCTAAGATAAATAATTTCAAGAACATATTGATACACTTTGAGTTTATTGTTTCAGGTACTAAATCATTGACATGAAGGATAGAGAAGATTCAGAAGCAAACATGTATGGAGAGTACCATCCACCTAGGCACAAGAGTACATTCAAAAACCATGGAGTTTCTTCATACCATGTACCAGCTCAACGACAGCTTACTGGTACAAGGAATGCGACAACCCAACAAGCAAGCACAAGGCAGCCAGCCACCAAGGCAAGAGGTTCCCTAATGTTTTCAGGAAGAAGCAGTAACCCTGAAGCATACTTACAATGGGAAAGCAACATGGAGCAATGGTTACAAGCTAACAAAGTTCCCAAAGAAAGGAGGTTAGTACAAGCTGTCTCAGCCTTCACAGGAAAGGCTTATGAATG
The DNA here is from genome assembly GCA_030180135.1 of Orychophragmus violaceus. Taxonomy (NCBI): domain Eukaryota; kingdom Viridiplantae; phylum Streptophyta; class Magnoliopsida; order Brassicales; family Brassicaceae; genus Orychophragmus; species Orychophragmus violaceus. The sequence goes on along the minus strand of CM058231.1, from coordinate 52,815,566 downwards.
GTGGCTAAAGGAGAGCACACCAACCATCCTTAAGAAGCCAATACTGGATTGGAGAGATCTCAAGTCAAGGATGAAAAAGGAATTTGTGGAGAAGCTTCAAACCACAACCAAGAGAGTGAAGATTGCATCTGAAGCACAAGCTGCTCCTAAGCCCAAGTCTGATTGCTATCAAGAATCTATGGAGACTCTTCAAGCAAGGCTGGATCAGCAATGGCAGAAGATCATGGATATGTTACGCCCAAAGAAACCAGAGAAGAAGCAGAGTCACAAACCTTCACCCAATGCAACCGGACACAACTTTGATGCCTCACTCAAGTTGCGAGACACGCCAACACAAGGTAAGTGTTCCAACTTTGTAAATTCCAAAGAGCCAACATGTTATAGGTGCCATAGGAGAGGGCATTTTGCTGCAAGTTGTCCATCTAAGAAGTTGTTCAAAGATATAACATCAGAGTTGAAATTGGAAGTAACTGACACAAATGATCATTTTGTGCAATCTGATATTTTAAATTCCAATTCAAGACTCATGCACTTGTCTTTGCCAAAGAGTTATGATCCAGGAATAAGACAAGAAGAAGAGCACACAAGTCAAGAAGACATCAACCGTGAGGTGAAAGCAAACAAGGAGAATATCATGTTCCAATTCACCAATGCAATCACTGTGAGTTTAAGTTTCAATAAATCTGTTCCTATAGTTCTAAACTCAGATATAATACACTTGCTCTTTCCCTTAAGAGTTGATTTAGGTACAGGTCTGATAAAGATCAAGAAGCAAAGGGCAGTAGGAGTCTTGAAAGAGAGACCAAAACCGAGCCATGTTTCCACACATGAGCCGCAAGCGAATCAAAGGCTTGAAGTATATCATACTCCAACCAAACATGAGGTTATTTCTGAACTTGAAAAGAGTATTCTTGACTGTCAATCTACTGGTATGATGCACTTGTTTCTTGAGTCAAGTGTTGAGACAGGGATTAGATCTAAGGATAAGGCCAAATGGGAGATCAAGGAAGAGCCACCAGACCAAGGCCAGCACACTACATCCAATAGCATGGTAAGTCTTTCTTTGATCCACTTCATTTCCCATGACTCAACAGCTGTGTTAAAGGATTTGTTAAGCTTACAAGAGGATGAGATATCAGTAGCACATGAAGATGAATCTAAGGAAAATGACTCAAATTTAAGTGATAAGAAGCCCATAATGCACTTGTTTCTTTGCCAAAGTGTTGAGAATATTTCAGGTCTTAAAGAGAGCAGAAGCAAGATAAGCCAAGGAGGCGTCACACCAGCTCAAAGAAGAGGAGTATCGTTATCCTATCTACTCAAAGAAGAACCACCGGATGTTCAACCACTACATCAGAATCAAAATGATTCCCAAGGTAATCTTCTAAACCCTCATTCACTTCACTGGACTAACTTGACTTATCTATGTGCAGGTTATCAAGTTTTGAGGTCAAAACTTCTTGAAGAGGGAGGGTATGATGAGGTCATCAGAACCAAACCAAACCAGGCGCTGACTGACTCAATCACTGACTCAACCACTACGTCAAGCAGCGCAAGGAGATCAAGAGAAATCAAAGCCACGATGAGTTCTGATCCAACACAAGGCATAGGACTGATTATACATCCAACAATCAATCCTAAGAAGACATATGACCCAGGAGGAATCATACACGTTCAGGAGAACCATGGGCCGGACAATGCTAAATCCTTACCATCCGGTCCAGTTCATGCTAAGTCCGAGAGTTGGTGGACTTTCTTGCACTCTTTTTCCCTTGGTTGGTTTTATCCCAAAGTGGTTTTACTCCCAAGGTTTTTAATGAGGCAAGTCGGCCCACCCACACCCATAACTCAAGGATTGGCCGCCAAGGAAAGATTATACACTTTCCTTTCTTGTGTAACACATGGAGAAGAGATTATGGAGCCGAGAAGATCTAACAAGACTTATGAGCTTATCTTAGCTCAAGTGGAGACCAAGGTCAAGACATCTAGCTCAGCTCATCATCAGCATGCCACTAAGAAGAGTCATCCCCAAAAGATGACACAAGAAGAATATACCGAAAAGGAGCTAACCATATGTAGCATCACAACTAGCTCAACGGCTGACATCACAACTAGCTCAACAGACTTGCCATATATGGAAGCATTCACATTTGGAAGGTCAATTCAGCACCAAACCTTTACCTATCAAAGCTACAGTGTTTTGAGGTCCTTTCCATCAAGTCCAGACGTCCTCAGCTGCACAGGACCACACAAGATTCTCCATAACTTCAAGAAGCCATACTTACCATTTTTGGAGAAGAAGGAGATCAAACACCAACGGCTACTTTCCAAGAATGAGGGCCACGAATTGTTTGTCAATCAAGTTGTCCCAAGGATCCTCACTTATCCCTTAAAGCCATCCAGATACAAAGGAAGCAACAAGATCAAGGATCCTACCAAAATCAGCTCCAAACGGCTAGTTTCCTTTAAGTTAGCGATTTCTTGTTCAAGGTCAATATGACCGTTAGTCTTAAGTCCTATAAAGTCTCATTGTATTGTTCATTTGTAAATCACCTTTCAATCAACTAAGTTTATACAAAAGAATTCAGTTTCTTCTTTTCAAAGAGTGTCTTTGAAGTTTCGTGTCTTAGGATTCATTTGTGTGATTCAAGTGTCTCCAAAGATTATTGGATTAGGATTGCTTGTGTGATTCAAGCATTATTGATTCAACCACAGATTGAGAGAGTCAATCAGCCCATCGAACAAGCGAGTTGTTCACCATCATTCATTCATCTATCCATTCAATCATCTCACGTTCATTCTAAGGAGTCTAGAGACCCGAGGATTGAATCCATCTCACCACATCATAACCCACGATCTAGAAGAGAGCGACTTCAGTCCCTGTTCTACGTCAAACACGCTTCCATCTTGCATCATCTGGTATCAGAGCATCGCTTTGATTCCAATCTTGCATCAATATTCTTTAAGAATAACGCTCTACAAATATCTAAGTTTACGCTGAAATAGTTCCACCAATATCAGTTGAAAGACACCACATAAATGTGGACTGGAAATGATCCAAATTAGTCTTTACTGAGTATTTGTAGTTGAGCTACTTCGCTGGTTGTCCTAGGGAAACCAAGGCTTGTTACTTTTTACGTCCATTCTGAAAACGAAGTTGGGTTGTTCGGAATTCTGTTTTCTAAAAGGAAAGTTGCTTTCCAAGAAGAACAGTGGGAGTAAAAGTATAACTCGAAGAAATTCGAGAAATACAGGAGGCTGCTCAACCTGTTGAGGGAGAGCAGCGGATGGATTTACAGATTTCTGTAGAATCTACACCTGTAGAGCCTGAAGTTCACAGATCTGAATGAATCCGTCACTAATCCGAGAGTGATTTCTCGTGATTAGTTGCCATGATCTGATGATCATTGAAAGTGACGAACCTGCGAAATTCACAGAAGCGAAAGTGAGCCCGGACTCCGAAAAATTATACTGTGTGTAAGTTAGCTTCATCGATCCATTCATGGATAGAAGCAAACATATCGGAGTTGGAATCTTCGTTCTGTTGAAGTAGTCAAGGTTTTGACTTGAACAGGAACGAGATGGAACTGTGCGTTTACTAATAGATAAGTGGGAGCGATGTTGCATTTCTCATAGTGTATGTCGATGACATACTGATTCTCGGAAATAACGTTCCAATGCCGCAGTCGGTAAAGGACTGGCTTGGGAGTTGGTTTTATGATTGATATGGATAAAGCCACGTAAGTTCTTGGATTTTGGATCTAAAGATAGAGATCCAAAAGAGCTGATAGGACAAAGTCAGGATTCTTATATTGACAAAGTCCTACACGTTTTCAGCATTCCAAGAAGGGTTTTATGCCAATGTCACATGGCATTACGTTAAGCAAGAAACAGTGTCCTACGATAACTGCTGAGCTTGAATGCATGGATGAGATTCCATATGCGTCGGCAATTGGATCTATCATGTATGCCATGACACGTACTTGTTTTGATGTTGCTTTAATGTTAAGCAAGACAAGTAAAGACCAGTCAAATCCAGCAAAGAATCACTGGATAGAGGTAATGAATATCCTCAAGTATTTAGAAAATACTTAGGATAAGTTCTTGATTTACGGAGAAAGTGAGGTGCTACAAGTCGATAGAGTCTGAAAGGCAAGTTTCCAACAGACAAAGATGATTTCCGGTCACAGTCCGGTTATATCTTGTGTCTGTCTGGCGGTGCAAGGCACTGTTGCTGACTCCATGACTTAAGCTGAACATTTCGCAGCTTGGGTAGCGGCGAAAGAGGTTGTTTGGAAAGAAGAGTTCATCACTGAACTTGATGTGATTCCCAGCATAGATGAGACTAGCTGCACATCAGAGGTCCAAACACCTTGAGGGTAGGTATAACCTATTCTGTGAGATAAATGACAGAGGTGTTAAGTAGATCAGCAAGTTTCAACGAATGAGAACGTTGCTAATCTATTAACGAATCCACTCCTTAGGCCTAAGCACGAGTCGCGGACTGTAGCTGTAGGATATGTGAAATTAAGATGTAGTCTTAATTTCAGTGGGAGTTTGTAAAGGGCTTTATTTAGTTGTTTTGAAAGGTTCATGTAAACATAATATTTTATGTTTATGAAATTTATGATTTCTGGATTATTTTAACTGTGATATAAATAATCGTTCCAAAATGATTCATGTCATTATATATGGGCCATCGAAGTACATGAGTAGACTTGATCCTGAAACCCCATATTTAACGAAATGACATAAATCATAGTGTCCATAGTCGAAGGTTGTTGAAATTGGAACACCAACAACCACTTGAGACTAGATTGTGTTGAGACTTATGACCAAGTTTCGAGGGGTCATAGATGCGCGGCATCAAAGTCGACACATAGGTATATGTAGGGGAGCATATGACCGGACATGGCCCGCTGATGAGAACTCTACAAGATATTAATATCTGTGTCATAAGAGGTTCTCATATACGACTATAGAGTATAGTCCTTAGACCTGAGTTCGCATGCATGTGACTGCACATGGAGTGATGCGCTTTGATCATTGTCTAACGCTGTTTCATAACTGGGAGCTATAAGGACCTTGGTTGGGTGTATTATGAAGTGTGTAGTTCATAGTGATGGAACAAGATGGGATTTGTCCCTGCCGTTTAACGGAGGTAATATCTCTAGGCCAATCGGAGACTTGATAGCTGGTAAGAGAGTGGCCACTCCCAAACGGACTTGCCCAAGTCGTTTGCATTGTCAGTATCAAATCTGGTCCGATGAACATGGTCTGGCTATATAAGGATGACACGCATCTTGCCTTATGCCAGATCGAGATATTGAGACAAAAGGATTAGGGAATGTAGGATTCCAGTACAAGTGGGAGATTGTTGGGAATGTCCTGAAATCTACCGTACTATCTCTAGAAAGTATGATAAGTGTCGAGATCAGACATAAGTCATAAATACTGGGTGATCATGATGACTTGCTAGAGCCCGCTCATGATCTATAAGTTTAGGACTTATTACCAGTATTGTATGATCCCATAGGGTCACACACCATAGCTAACGGGAAAGTTAAATGGAATTAATACGGTATGATGCAAGGCATTTACTGTATTTGTACAGAGAATTGGGCCAGACAAAATACAGTTATTTTGTCTGATTTGGGTCTTGGGCCCAAAAGCCTAATAGGCCATTAGTTTAATCACTTGGGCCCATATAAGGAAGAGCACAGGCGCCAGTGAGACAATGCTCCTGCGATTTTAGGTCTGGCCGTCTTCCTCTCTCTCTGTTCATTCCAGCTTGGTCTAGCAGCCTGATCCAGTAGCTTGTAAGCGTGTGGATACCTAGGAGGAGCCGGTTTCTATCAGCTCTAGCAGATCTCGATATTCCTTTGATCAATCCGCTGCAATCACAAGGTAATAATCCTGATCTGTTTATGATTCAACTGCAAATCACCTAGATCCTAGATGATTATGTGCTAGGATGTAACCTGACAATTACACCATGAACTCACATAATCCTACAATAAAGCGCTTCTTTTTCATATGAAAAATAGGTTAGATATCAATAGCAACTGCAATTTTCTTTGCTTCAGCTTTTGCTTATGCAAAACATGTTTCTCTATTCTTCTGAAAACAGACTAACCCCTTCAGCTGAGTGATAGCAGCGTCAATATCAATATCTCTAGTCTGCAAAGTCTTGCTTACAGTATTAATGGCGGCCAAAATTTCATACATATACCATACCAAACAAAAACTCAAATCCCCCAATTCCGTGTGTTTCATTTATTGCAAGACATTCAGAATTACTCCGGGTTTGGGGATCATCACTATTTTCGGCCAAGTATAACAAAGCATCTCATACTTATGGAGCTTGAAATCTTATTGCTTTAATACTTTCAATGTGACTTTCCCAGCGAGTATCTGATAAGGGTTTAAGTGTGGGACCTCCTACCATTTTCTCAGCCACACCTTTCCACCAAGAGTGCGCATCTCCATCCAGATAGTGCACCGCGATGTCTTTCTTATAGGCATCGAGACATCGGATTAAGTCAAAGTTCCGCTCCAACCTTGTCAACCACTCATCCGCATCAATCAGCTTTGTTCCTCCACAAAAGAATCTTGGTCCCAGCTTTCTCATGTGATCCATCAATTGGAGGTAGATGCTCGGTGAAAGGAATCGATCAATCGGTTAAGTCACAACAGAAACAGAATAATCGATAAACAAGCAATCAGAACAGTCCTAGCCAACCTAGACTCAACGAATCTATACAAGCAGACGTTCATATCTATACCCACGGTAACACACTCACCTTAGTCTTTCGGTTCGGATGATGAGAGTGGTTTTCTGACACCTCTTCTGCTAAAATCCAACAGAACAGACAATTCAACAGACTCGCTTGATCACCGTAAGCCAAACTCGATCAAATACTCAGCCAAATCTCGGTTTCTATCTTCAGACTTTCTCTCTCAAACTTTCTGAGTTCTTGGTTGTGGAAACTGAACAAAAATCGCTTAAGGCTGATTTTATACGTTTATGGGCGATTCCAATCAAGACAACTGCCCCGAAACCGTCCCAAAACTGCTCCCGCGTCTTTCTAATTGGCATAACCAATCCAACCGTCTTCCTCACGCTTTCATCACTTGGCTGCACGGTCTTCATCATTAAACCTGTTCCCGCACTTTTTCTTTGGGTGAAAATGCTGAGTTTCGGCCAGTAACCGTTCCCGCCAAAACCAGCCAGTCAATCAACCCGCGGATATGAGCTTAGGCTGACAATCCTAACTGACTTGTCCGAAAGCCGACCAAAACTATATCCGAATCCGAGCAGTCAGCTCAACAACTCACTTTAGGTCCGAAATTCACGGACTGAACTTATCCAACTCTTTTCAGCTCGGCATTCCTTGTCTTAAAAGGCTATTCCGGATGACCATCTATCACCCAATCCATTCATCCTTAGAACGCGGGCGTTACAACTCTCCCCCACTTGGCTTAGACTCGTCCTCGAGTCATACTCTTCTTGCCCAGATTTGTCTTAAGTTTCTCAAACCACTTAGGAAATTCAGCTTGCATTTTTGCTTTCAGTTCCCAAGTTGTTTCTTCTTCACCATCACAATCCAAAACAACTTGGATCATCCTTACGTTATTTCTTCTGCCAACGTTCTTGATCTTTTCATCCAAAACTCGGACTGGTCTTCCTTCCATTGTCAAATTTTCCCTTAAGTCCGAAGGTGGTTCAGAAACCACATTATGCATGTCACTTATGAATTTCCTTAGCATAGAGACATGGAAAACGTTATGGAACGCATACATAGCCGGGGGTAACTCCAGCTTATAAGCCACTTCTCCGATTCTCTCCAAAATCTTGTACGTGAAGGATTGTTTAGTGTTTGTCCTGGTTTAATTCTGTCAGATTAAACTCTACTAAACAGATTGGATCTAGGTTCTCTTGCAGAAACATAAGGGGATCTCGAAATACCTTGTTATGCAGCGGAAGAATCAGGTATGAGTCAGAGATCAGCAGAACCACCAAGAGGTTGTTCCTCCAAAGGCTCACACACGCACACTAACAGGAAGAAGGCTGCTAGACCAGAGAGAGGGAGGCGCAGAGAGAGAGAGAGAGGCGCAGAAAGAGTTAGGGAAAAAGAGAGCTAGGTCAAGTTTTAATCATAAAACCCTTGTCTAGTTCTGTTGGGCTTTTGGGCCCAATTCCCAGTCTGATTAAATCCCTTAGATTTAATCAGGCCCTTTAATCTCTCTAAGTATAGTAAATGCCTAGCACTTTTACCGTAGTTCTGCTGAACCGTTCCCTCATAGTTTCCTGTTAGCTTAGGCGTGTGACCCATATGGGATCATATAATAAAGGCAATAAATCCAAGACTTATAGATCATGAGCGGACTCTAGCAAGCCATCATGACCCCCAGTATTATATGACTTATGTCTGATCATTGACATACTCTTACTTTCTAGAGACAGTACAGAGATTACTGGACATAATTCCAACAATCTCCCACTTGTACTGGAATCTCTGTATTCATATTCCTTTTGTCTCAATATCTCGATTAGTCATAAGGCAAGATGAGTGTCATCCTTATAAAGCCTAATCATGTTCATCGGACTCTGATTTGATACTGACAATCCAAACGACTCGGGACAGTCCGTTTGAGCATGGCCATGCATTTTCCAGTATTCAAATCTCCGATTGGCCTAGAGATATTCACTCCATTTATATTGGAGGGACAAATCCCGTCTTGTTCCATCACTGTAAACTACTCATTTCATAATACGCCCAAACAAGGTCCTTATAACTATCGCTTAACGACAGCGTTAGACAATGATCAAAGCGCATCAGTTGATGTGCAGTCACATGCATGCGAACTCAGGTCTAAGGACTATACTCTATAGTCGTAGTAAGAATCTCTTATGACACAGATATAAATATCCTAGGAAAGTTTAGACTCTTGGTTCAATTCTCAGATTAGTTGAACCTACTAAACATGCATTAGATCTAGGTGTTCTTATTTAGAAACATATGATCTCACCTTTTACCTGTTTGTTTGCAGCGGAATTGATGAACAGGTCAGAGATCAGCAGAACCACCAAGGGATGGATCCTCCAAAGGCTCACACACGCACACCGTCAGGAACAAGGCTGCTAGACCACAAGAGAGGAGGCGCAGAGAGAGAGGAGGCTGGCGCAGGAGGCTGAGAAAAAATTAGAGAACTTTTAGGTCAAGTTTTATTCATTAAAACTCCCTTTAGTTCTCATGGGCTTTTGGGCCCAATTCTCAGTTCTAATTAAATCCCATGGATTTAATCAGGCCCTTTAGTCTCTCTTAGTACAGTAAATGCCTAGCACTTTTACCGTACTTCTGCTAAGCCGTTCCTACACATTTTCCTGTTAGCTTAGGCGTGTGACCCATATGGGATCATACAATAAAGGCAATAAGTCCAAGACTTATAGATCATGAGCGGACTCTAGCAAGCCATCATGACCCCCAGCATTGTATGACTTATGTCTGATCATTGACATACTCTTACTTTCTAGAGACAGTACCGAGATTACTGGACACAATTCCAACAATCTCCCACTTGTACTGGAATCTCTGTATTCATAATCCCTTTCGTCTCAATATCTCGATTAGTCATAAGGCAAGATTAGTGTCATCCTTATAAAGCCTAATCTTGTTCATCGGACTCTGATTTGATACTGACAATCCAAACGACTCGGGACAGTCCGTTTGAGCGTGGCCACGCATTTTCCAGTATTCAAATCTCCGAATGGCCTAGAGATATTCACTCTATTTATATTGGAGGGACAAATCCCGTCTTGTTCCATCACTGTAAACTATTCATTTCATAATACACCCAAACAAGGTCCTTATAACTATCGCAGAAGGACAGCGTTAGACAATGATCAAAGCGCATTAGTTCATGTGCAGCCACATGCATGCGAACTCAGGTCTAAGGACTATACTCTATAGTCGTAGTAAGAATCTCTTATGACACAGATATAAATATCCTGAAGAGTTCTTATAATCGGGTCTTGTCCGGTCGTATGTTCCCCAACATACACCTATGTACTGACTTTGATGCCGTGCATCTATGACACACTGAGACTTTGTCATAAGTCACATACCAATCTAGTCTTACACGGTTGTTGGTGTTCCAATTTCAACAACCTTCGACTAGGGACAGGATGATATAAGCCATCTATCAAATATAGGGTCTCATGATCAAGCTAAATGACTTTGATGACTCAAGATCAAGTCACTTACTTCGATGACCTATAAAATGATTTATATCACTTTGGAACGATTATTTCATCACAGTTAAAATAATCTTGAAATAATAATTTCATTAAACATCTTAAAATGTTTTACTAGAACATATCAATAACTAAATAAAGCCCTTTACTAACTCCCACTGAAATCAAGACAGTATCTTAATTTCATTTATCCTACAGCAACAGTCCGTGACTCGTGCTTAGGCCTAAGGAGTGGCTTCGTTAATAGATTAGCAACGTTCTCATTCGTTGAAACTCGCTGATCTACTTAACATCTCTGTCATTTATTTTATGGAATAGGTTATACCTACCCACAAAGTGTTTGGAATGTCATTTATTTTATGGAATAGGTTATACCTACCCACAAAGTGTTTGGACCTCTGATGTGCAGCTAGTCTCATCTATGCTGGAATCACATCAAGTTCAGTGACGAACTCTTCTTTCCAAACAACCTCTTTCGCCGCTTCCCAAGCTGCGAAATGTTCAGCTTAAGTCATGGAGTCAGCAACAGTGCCTTGCACCGCCAGATAGACACAAGATGTAACCGGACTGTGACCGGAAATCATCTTTGTCCATTGGAAACTTGCCTTTCAGACTCTATCGACTTTGTAGCACCTCACTTTCTCCTTTACCTAAAGAATCTTTTCTTTAGCATTCCTCAAATACTTTAGAATATTCTTTACGGCAATCCAGTGATTCTTTGCTGGATTTGACTGGTCTCTACTTGTTTTGCTTAACATTAAAGCAACATCAAAACAAGTACGTGTCATGGCAGACATGATAGATCCAATTGCCGTCGCATATGAATCCTATCCATGCATTCAAGCTCAGCAGTTATCGTAGGACACTGCTTCTTGCTTAACGTATTGCCATGTGACATTGGCATAAAACCCTTCTTGGAATGCTGAAAACGTGTAGGACTTTGTCAATTTAAGAATCCTGACTTTGTCCTACCAGCTCTTCTGGATCTCTACCTTTAGATCCAGAATCCAAGACTTTCGTGGCTTTACCCATGTCAATCACAAAAACCAACTCCCAAGCCAGTCCTTTACCGACTGCAGCATTGGGACGTTTTATCCGAGAATCAGTATGTCATTTGACATACATTATGAGAAATGCAATATCGCTCCCACTAATCTATTAGTAAACGCACAGTTCCAATTCGTTCCTGTTCCATCTCCGATATGTTTGCTTTCATCCATGAATGGATTAATGAAGCTAACTTACACTTAGTGTAATTTTTGGAGTCTTGGCTCACATTCGCTTCTTTGAACTTCGCAGGTACGTCGCTTTCAATGATCATCAGATCATGCGAACTTTCAATGATCATCAGTTTCTACTAATTCGAGAATTCACTCTCGAATTAGTGACTGATTCTTTCATATCTGCGAATTTCAGGCTCCACAGGTGTAGATTCTACAGTAATCTGTAAATCCATCCGCTGCTCTCCCTTAACAGGTTAAGCAGCCTCCTGTATTTCTCGAATTTCTTCGAGTTGTACTTTTATTCCCACTGTTCTTCTTGGAAAGTAACTTCCCTTCTTAGAAAACAGAATGGTCGTAAAAGTACCGAGCCTTGGTTTCCTTAAGAAAACTTCGAGTTATGCTTTTACTCCCACTGTTCTTCTTGGAAAATAACTTCCTTTCTTAGAAAACAGATTGGACGTAAAAGTAACAAGCCTTAGTTTCTCTAGGACAACCAGCGAAATAGCACAACTACAAATACTCAGTAAAGACAAATTTGGATTGATTCCAATCCACATTAACGTGGTGTCTTTCAACTGATATTTGTGGAACTGTTTCTGCGTAAACTTAGATATTTTAGAGCGTTATTCTTAAATAATATCATGGAAGATTCGTGTGACTCATCTTTAATCATTTCTAATAAGATCTGATTCTTTCTCACAGAAACACCTTCAGGTTTTCAGGAGAAATGAGCTGTGAAACGATTTCACACTTCATTCAGATGATCACACCATTAATGACTCAAGTATTCTCACTCAGGATCTAATCCAGAGTCTTAATACTTTTGTCACTCAGATTCTATACCTCATTCCGACTTGTGTCTCATCAAATGAACACAGTCTTACTCACTGAATTAATCAGTCGAGACAATGAAGTACAAGAAAATTTTCTCTGGCATTACTGCTCATCGGACCACATACATGAGTATGTTCAATCTCCAATAAGCCTTTGGGCCTTTCTCTAGCTCGGCTAAGATGGGCCCTTTGTCTTTTGGTCTAGTAAGCAGAATTCAAGTCTCATAAGACATCGTATCAAATGAGCCCAATAGTCCATAACTATGGGATTTCTGAATCCGACTTACTCTCTGTGACCAAGACATTTATGCCAAGAAAATCAGGTTTAATTCATCAGATTTAAACCAATTTGGTATTTATGTTACATTTAGGCACTCTTTGGTTCAAGTTATAAAACCCATTCCTTGAATAGGGTGCTACAATTAATATTTCATTAAGATCAAAAGAACAAAACCTTGTCTTTTATCAAAATAAAATCATTCAAATTCTTACAAGAAAATGAAAGACTACTCTGCTTAAAGCAGGTACATTGTAGCAATTACTTAATACAAAACCAAGCCTCGAAGGCATCTACAAGTGAAAAACCCTATGACTGAGGCAGCATCCATAGCTCCTTCCAGACATGCAGTTCCACTTGCCCTTCCTTCAACGTTCTACTGTTGCTTAGGCTCTGCATATTACAACAAATATCAGTGCCACAACCAGTATCCAATACCTGCAAGGTAGAACTTGAAGTAATAACATGAATACCTGAGGAAGTAGTCTCATACATTAACTTCAACTCCTCATCGTCTTCCATGAATTTTATGCAATCTCTCTTCCAATGCCCTGTCTCTTTACAGTAGCAGCACTTACCAACGTAAGAGGTATCTGACTTGGGCTCGGAAGACACACGCTTGCCATGATTCATAATCTGGACAACTTTGTCTTCACCCTTGTCAATACTAGGTTTAATAAACCTACCCTTCACGTTTGGCTCAACCGTTTTGAGCATATCATGCAGTTCAGTCAACGTCTTCGTTAAGCCTTTCTTGATATAGTTCCTTCTGAACTTATCATAGCTTGACGGTAGTGACTGCAGAATGATCTCAGTTGCCAATTCTTGGCTAACTGGATAATCCAGTTTCCTCAGGTTATCAATATAACCTATCATTTTACTGACATGAGGACTCACGGGATTATCATTTGGTAGCTTGCAGCTAGTGAGAGATTTAACCAACTGGTATCTCTCCACTCTTATCTGCTCCTGAAATTTCAATTTCAGGCTGCTGATCATCTCTATTGGCGACTCCATGTTCTCATATTGCTCCCGCAAGTCTGAGTCCATGGTAGCCAATATCAGACCACGCACATCTACCGTATCATTATAATGCTTATTCCAAGCATTATATACTGCATGGGAGGCATTGGACCCGATCCTTACGGGGAGAGCTCTCTCAAGAACATAGTCCTTTCTCTCCTGTCTGAGGACTAGCCTCAGGTTCCGCGACCAAGTCAAGAAATTTGATCCGTTCAGCTTATCCATCTCAAGGATAGATCGGATCGAGAAAGTGTTTTGATTGTTTGTGCTAGTCATAACTGAAATATAAGATAAAAGGATTTTAGTTATATGTTCAAAATGATTAATCTCGTATTAAAGTATAATATGATTAATCATGCATTATATTCAATAACCTAAGTTACCCTCAATAGAATATAATGATTCCAAGATCCACATATAACTAAGATCAAAGTGGGCCACTGGCCGTCACCCAACCTTAGCTTATATCGGTAAGCCCTATATCGGCTAATTATATCCGTGATATAACTCTTGGTTGTGAATCTGGGCCCGAGGCCCAATCCACTCTGATGTCTCAAGGCCCGGGACTCCCGATGGCCTAGTCAAGAAAACCGGACTATACAGTCATGTAATCATTAATGTCTGGGACTCCCAATGACATTTATGAATCACAAACCGTCTTACCCACGCAAAAGCAGACATCCTCACACTGTAAGGCCATGAATGCAATTGAATGGGCTTTGACAGCTGACATAGCCCGGACAAGACATCCAACGCTTGATATTATTTGAGGTTTGTAGGTTTATTAAAATCATTCCCAAAATAGAAAATTACTATTTCGGGAAACTTTCTATTTATGGAAACCTACTATTTTTGGAAACTTTCTAAAATTGGAAACTTTCTAAAACCGGAAACTTTCTAACTTTAGAAACTTCTTTAAAAATCCAAAACCCGCAAATTCAGAAACTTCTAATTTTGGAAACTTTCTAATTTCGAAATTTCGGAACTTTATAAAATTTAAAATCGAATTTCATAAATTTATTTTATAAAATAAGTTTTAAATTTAAATCTGAAGAATGACTCAATTAATGGCCCAATTGTTTTAACTTCTTGGCCCGAGGCCCAAGAATTGGTCCATGTCCAAGACATGACCCAATTGTCCAATTAATTGACATAACCGGTCTGGTTCATTAAAACTGGTCTAACCAAGTTTCAATTACTACGATGACCACAATTGTCAACCGGTTATTTACTAAACCGGATTTTCTCAATTTATTTGGTCCAACCAAATCAAATTAGAAATCCTGGTTTAGGCACTAAATCCAATAATTCTTTCGACATTGGATTTCTAATTCTGGTTTAACCAGACTTTAATAAAATTATTAAAATCTGTTTATTAAACCAGAACGTATCAATTTTAATTAAAATCTTAAACCGAGCCTTGAACCGAACCGAATTAGTCACGAACCAAACCGAGTTGGACGTGACCTAATTTCCAGCCGCTCAGCCGCGAGCCGTTCGATCCGAGATCGGGGACGGTCGGGACGAAACCAACCGGACGGACGGACGGGACAGGGACGGCTCACCGGACGGACGCACGCGACCGGATGGACGCTCGGCTGGGACGCGATCGGGACGAGTGATCGGTCGTGACGCGACGATCGATCGCGATCGTATGAACCGATCCGATCCGACCATCGCGCGTCCGACCCGCTCTCTCCATCCGACCGGCCAACTCTCCGACCGTCCACCTTCGCCCGCCCGGTTTCTCGGCCGTGATCTCTAACCAGCCAAGCCGGTTGATCATCCTTGGCCAATCAACAAAACCCGAGTCATATAGCTCGGTTTTGTGATTCAATTGTTTGTTTAGGATTTAATTCAGTTTCTTATGTGTTTTTCTTATCAGTAATGGATTCAAAACACATCTAAACAGATTTAAACAACCTAAACAATGAATCTAAAACAAGAAAACCTAAGAACCAATGGCTCTGATACCACTGTAGGAAAGTTTAGACTCTTGGTTCAATTCTCAGATTAGTTGAACCTACTAAACATGCATTAGATCTAGGTGTTCTTATTTAGAAACATATGATCTCACCTTTTACCTGTTTGTTTGCAGCGGAATTGATGAACAGGTCAGAGATCAGCAGAACCACCAAGGGATGGATCCTCCAAAGGCTCACACACGCACACCGTCAGGAACAAGGCTGCTAGACCACAAGAGAGGAGGCGCAGAGAGAGAGGAGGCTGGCGCAGGAGGCTGAGAAAAAATTAGAGAACTTTTAGGTCAAGTTTTATTCATTAAAACTCCCTTTAGTTCTCATGGGCTTTTGGGCCCAATTCTCAGTTCTAATTAAATCCCATGGATTTAATCAGGCCCTTTAGTCTCTCTTAGTACAGTAAATGCCTAGCACTTTTACCGTACTTCTGCTAAGCCGTTCCTACACATTTTCCTGTTAGCTTAGGCGTGTGACCCATATGGGATCATACAATAAAGGCAATAAGTCCAAGACTTATAGATCATGAGCGGACTCTAGCAAGCCATCATGACCCCCAGCATTGTATGACTTATGTCTGATCATTGACATACTCTTACTTTCTAGAGACAGTACCGAGATTACTGGACACAATTCCAACACAAATTTAGATTACATTTCAATGTCTCTAATGCCTACAGCTTCAGTCAGGTACTCGAGCTTAGGCCTTGGGAGTGGCTTTGTCAAAGGATCAGCGACATTATCATCTGTCGGAACTCGGCTGATCTTGACTTCCTTTCTATTAATGATGTCACGTATCAAGTGAAATCTTCTTAGTATATGCTTGGATTTCTGGTGTGATCTTGGTTCCTTTGCCTAAGCTATAGCACCATTGTTATCACAAAACAGTGCCAGAGGCTCAGCTGCATTCGGTATCACACCTAGTTCAATAATGAACTTTCGTATCCAAACAGCTTCCTTCGCTGCTTCTGAGGCGGCGACATATTCAGCTTCTGTAGTGGAATCAGCAACGGTGTCTTGCTTGGAGCTTCTCCAACTAATTGCACCGCCATTCAGACAAAAGATATAACCGGACTGTGACCGGAAATCATCTTGGTCTGTCTGGAAACTTGCGTCCGTGAATCCACTGACTTCAAGCACATCACTTCCACCGTACACCAAGAACTTATCCTTAGTATGTCTTAGATACTTCAGGATATTCTTGACGGCAATCCAGTGGTTTTCACCTGGATTTGACTGGTATCTACTCGTCATGCTCAATGCATAAGCAACATCAGGACGAGTACAGATCATGACATACATGACAGATCCTATTGCAGATGCATAAGGAATATTCTTCATGCGCTCAAGCTCAGCAGCCGTCGTTGGGCTCTGCTTCTTGCTTAGCGTTGTGCCATGTACCATTGGTGTGAAGCCCTTCTTCGAATCTGCCATGCTGAATCTATGCAGGACTTTGTCAATGTATGAATCTTGACACAAGCCTATCAGCCTTTTAGATATATCCCGGTAGATCCTTATTCCAAGAACGTATGCGGCTTCACCCATGTCTTTCATGGAAAAACAACTTCCAAGCCAGTCCTTTACCGACCGCAGCATTGGTACGTCGTTTCCGAGAAGCAGTATGTCATCGACATACAGAATAAGAAATACTATCTTGCTCCCACTAGTCTTCTTATACACGCATTGTTCTTCTTCGTTTGTGATGAAGTCAAATTGCTTGATCGCTTCATCAAAACGAAGATTCCAGCTCCTCGATGCTTGCTTCAATCCATAAATGGATTTATGAAGCTTGCATACTTTCCCAGCATTCTTTGGATCTATGTAACCGTCAGGTTGTGTCATATACACATCCTCTTCCAGAATTCCATTCAGGAAGGCGGTTTTCACGTCCATCTGCCAAATTTCATAATCATGAAAAGCTGCAGTTGCTAGTAGAATCCGAATAGATTTCATCATAGCCACTGGGGAATAGGTTTCATCATAATCCACACCGTGAACTTGCCTGAAACCTTTTGCCACCAACCTGGCTTTATAAATCTGGACATTTCCATCCACGTCAATCTTCTTCTTGAAGATCCATTTGCACTCGATGGCTTTTACACCAGCGGGTAAGTCAACCAACGAAAACACTTGGTTGACCGACATGGAGTCCATTTCGGAATCAGTGGCCTTACGCCACTTTGAGGAATCTGGGCCCATCATGGCTTGATTGAAATTCGATGGTTCATCACCATCAATGATCAGAAGATCATGACAGTTAGTCACGAGGAATCCTTGATATCTCTCGGGTTCGTGACGGATCCTCCCGGATCTTCGAACTTCAGGTACCACAGGTTCAGGCTCTACAATTTCTTGTAGGTCCTCCTGCTGCTCTTCCTCATTAGGTTGAGCAGTATCCTGTTCATCTTGAATTTCTTCAAGCAGTACCTTACTCCCACTGTTTTTCTTAGAGAGAAACTCCCTCTCAAGAAAATTACAATCCCGGGCAACAAAAATCTTGTTCTCGGATCGTAGGTAGAAGTAATAAGCCTTGGTCTCCTTCGGATAACCAATGAAGTAGCATTTATCAGACTTTGGTGTAAGCTTGTCAGAGATTAATCTCTTGACATAGGCTTCACAACCCCAAATTCTAAGATAAGACAGCACTGGAGTTTCTCCAGTCCATAATTCATATGGTGTCTTAGCTACTGCTTTTGATGGCGCTCTATTTAGAGTGAACACTGCTGTTAGCAGAGCATATCCCCAAAGGGATATTGGAAGGTCTGTGTGACTCATCATAGACCGAACCATATCCAATCAGGTCCGATTCCTCCTCTCAGACACACCATTCCATTGAGGTGTTCCAGGAGGAGTGAGTTGGGAAACTATCCCACACTCTCTCAGATGATCACTGAACTCTTGGCTCAAGTATTCTCCTCCTCGGTCGGACCAAAGAGCTTTAATGCTTTTGCCAAGTTGGTTCTGTACTTCATTTTGGAATTCTCTGAATCTCTCAAACGATTCAGACTTATGTTTCATTAAATAAACATATCCATACCTGCTGAAATCATCAGTGAAGGTAATGAAGTACTGATTGTTTCCTCTTGCATTTGTGGACATTGGGCCACACACATCAGTGTGTATCAGGCCCAATAAGTCACTGGCCCTCTCGTTGGGTTTATTAAAGGGGGCCCGCGTCATTTTGCCCATCAGACAGGATTCGCATTTCTCACATGACTCAAAGTCAAATGAGCCAAGAAGTCCATTCGAATGGAGCCTCTTAATGCGTTTTCACTGATGTGCCCTAAACGACAATGCCATAGAAACGTTCGGTTCTCCTCATTAGGTTTGAACCGTTTGGTATTAATGTTATAAATTGGTGCGGATTGATCAAGTATGTAAAGCCCATTCGTAAGAGGGGCACAACCGTAGAACAAATTATTGCGATTGAAGGAACATAATTTATTCTTAACTGAAAAATCACAACCTTCCAAATCCAACAAAGAAACTGAAATAATATTTCTGCTTATCGCATGTACAAAATAACAGTTATTAAGTTCTAAAACCAATCCCGAAGGTAAAGACAACAAGTATGTGCCTACAGCTAGTGCAGGAACTTTCGCTCCATTCCCAACTCGTAGCTCCACTTGTCCTTGCTTCAGCTTCCTACTGTTGCTGAGTGCCTGCATATTAGTACAAATATGAGCCCCACAACCAGTATCCATAACCCATGAGGTATTATCAGAAGTAGTTGTATTAACTTCTATAACAAAAATACCTGATGAAGAAGTCTCCAGAGTCTTCTTCTTCAATTCCTTTAGACCTTCCAGGAATTTCTTACATTCTCTCCTCCAATGCCCCGGTTCTTTGCAGAACCTGCAGATGTCAGTAGGCCCAGCCTTGGACTTGGGCTTGGGCTTTGACGTGTCCTTGTCCGAGACTTGAACAGCCTTAGCCTTTCCCTTGTCCTTGGCAGAGGATTTCTTAAAGCCCTTGCCCTTTTGCACCATAAGCACGTTGGGGTCCTTGGCTTTCCTCAAGTTGGGCTCTGCAGTCTTGAGCATTCCATGAATCTCAGGCAATGTCTTAGTCAAGCCATGCATATTGAAGTTCAGAATGAACTGATCATAGCTCGCAGGCAAAGACTGCAGAATGATGTCGCAGGCAAGTTCATGGCTGATAGGGCAGTCGAGTTTCTGAAGATGATCGAGATAACCCATCATCTTCAAGACATGAGGACTCACTGCCGCATTTGCAGCCATTTTGCAGTATAAGAGGTTCTTAACTGTCTGAAACCTCTCAGTTCTTGCCTGCTCCTGAAAAAGCGATTTCAGGCTTGCCATTATCTCGATGGGCGACAACACACTCTCGAACTGCATTTGCAATTCAGGAGTCATGGTTGCCAACATCAGGCAGTAGACATCATTTTCATCTGACGAATGCTTTTCCCAAGCATTGTGCAGATTCCTGGCGGCATTGTTTGGAGGCCTCTCGGGGAGGGGATCACGAAGGACATATTCCTTCTTCTCCTGCTTGAGGACCAGCCTCAAGTTCCTTGACCACGTCAGGAAGTTCGTTCCAGTCAGCTTCTCCTTGTCGAGAACAGACCGGATTGAGAATGTGTTTTGTGTGCTTGTTGTAGTCATTGCTGAAATTTAAGATAAAAAGGATTTTAGTTTATGTGTTCAATATGAGTAAACTCGCATTATATTCAATAACATTAGTTACCCTCAAAAGAATATAATGATTCCAAGATCCACATATAACTAAGATCAAAGTGGGCCACTGGCCGTCACCCAACCTTAGCTTATATCGGTAAGCCCTATTTCGGCTAATTATATCCGTGATATAACTCTTGGCTGTGAATCTGGGCCCGAGGCCCAATCCACTCTGATGTCTCAAGGCCCGGGACTCCCGATGGCCTAGTCAAGAAAACCAGACTATACAGTCATGTAATCACTAATGTCTGGGACTCCCAATAACATTAATGAATCACAAACTGTCTTACCCACGCAAAAGATAGACACCCTCACACTGTAAGGCCATGTGTACGATTGAATGGGTTTCAACAGCTGACATAGACTGGACAAGACATCCAACGCTTGATATTATTTGAGGTTTATAGGTTTTCTTAAAATTTCATTCCAAAATAGAAGATTACTATTTTTGGAAACTTTCCATTTTTGGAAACCTACTGTTTTGGAAACTTTTATAATTGGAAACTTCCTAAATTTGGAAACTTTCTAACTATAGAAATTTCCTAAATATCCAAAACATGCAAATCTAGAAACTTCTATTCTAAGAAACTTTCTAATTTGAAATTTTGGAAACTGATTAATTTAAAATCAAATTTTAATTATTAAATAAAATTTTAAATTAAATCTGAAGAAAAGACTCAAATAACTGGCCCAATTGTTTTAACTTCTTGGCCCAAGGCCCAAGAATTGGTCTATGTCCAAGACATAACCCAATTGTCCAATTAAATGACATAACCGGTCTGGTTCATTAAAATTGGTCTAACCAAGATTAATTACTACGATAACCACAATTGTTAACCGGTCATTTACTAAACCGGATTTTCTCAATTTATTTGGTCCAACCAAATCAAATTAGAAAACCACTGGTTTAGGCACTAAATCCAATTTTATTTCGACATTGGATTTCTTATCACGGTTTAACCAGATTTAATAAATATTATTAAGTCTGTAAACCGTAACGATTAGATTTTTAATTATTTTAAACCGAACCATTAACCGAACCGAACCGACTGATCACGTGAACCGATCACGACCGAGTCGCAATCTTCACGCGATCGAGAGACGGGACGCGATCGGGACAGCCGTAAGCATCACGCGATCGGGCATGCTCGGGTCGTGCGATCGGGACGAGAGCGGGACGAGAGCGGGACGCGATCGCTGTCGATCCATGCTATCGATCCTAATGATCGATCCATGCGATCCGCTCGGCCGATCGGTCCATGTCTCGCGCGCTTCATCGCTGATCGGAATGACCACGCGACACGATCCATGATCGGTCCGTGCGTCATGTACCGATCCGACGCTCCGACGCATACCGATCCAAATCGATCGGTTCATGCGGTTTTCGATTAGGGTTTTAGGTTTTAATTCTTTTGTTTCTTAAGTGTTTTCTTATCAATTTCAAGCATAGATTGATTCAAACACTTCTAAACAACCTAAACATGATTCTAACAAGAAATCCTAATAGAACCAATGGCTCTGATACCACTGAAGGATTGTTTAGTGTTTGTCCTGGTTTAATTCTGTCAGATTAAACTCTACTAAACAGATTGGATCTAGGTTCTCTTGCAGAAACATAAGGGGATCTCGAAATACCTTGTTATGCAGCGGAAGAATCAGGTATGAGTCAGAGATCAGCAGAACCACCAAGAGGTTGTTCCTACAAAGGCTCACACACGCACACTAACAGGAAGAAGGCTGCTAGACCAGAGAGAGGGAGGCGCAGAGAGAGAGAGAGAGGCGCAGAAAGAGTTAGGGAAAAAGAGAGCTAGGTCAAGTTTTAATCATAAAACCCTTGTCTAGTTCTGTTGGGCTTTTGGGCCCAATTCCCAGTCTGATTAAATCCCTTAGATTTAATCAGGCCCTTTAATCTCTCTAAGTATAGTAAATGCCTAGCACTTTTACGTAGTTCTGCTGAACCGTTCCCTCATAGTTTCCTGTTAGCTTAGGCGTGTGACCCATATGGGATCATATAATAAAGGCAATAAATCCAAGACTTATAGATCATGAGCGGACTCTAGCAAGCCATCATGACCCCCAGTATTATATGACTTATGTCTGATCATTGACATACTCTTACTTTCTAGAGACAGTACAGAGATTACTGGACATAATTCCAACAGTACGGTCCTATGTACCTTGGACTTAGCTTTGCATTCTTTGTAGCTCGATCCTTGCCTTTATATGTGACTGTCTTGAGATGGACCGCAAATTCCAATTGTTTCCTCCACTTATCAGCATAACTTTTCTGTTTTTCTTGAGCTTCTTTCATCTTAATCTTCAACACCCTTATTCTTTTAGTTGTTTCCTCAATAAAGTCTTGGCCAAAAATGCTTCTTTCTCCAACTTGAGTCCAACACAACGGTGTTTTGCATGGCCGTCCATAAAGTGCTTCATAAGGCGACATTCCGATACAAGCTTGGTAGCTATTGTTGTAAGAGAATTCGGCCAGATGCAAGTATTGATCCCATTTACCGCCCAGTCCATGATATGCTCAAAGTTTAATCCCTAGAGCTACAGTGCAAGTGAACATAACATGACTGTAGTATATAAGGGTCGAATCCACAGAGACTCAAGATTCTTACGATAGACTATAGAATGTCGAATTAAGCTAAGCGAAGCAGAGAATAAGCAGTAAACAAAGCAGGAAATTAAAATCAAACAGTTGTAATCAATTAAGCGAAGCGTCAGGTCAAGGGAGTCCTCAGGAAATCAGGAATACATGCAAATCAATCAACCGGGATCAAATTAAGTACGGTTCTAGAACTGGGATCACAAAAGTATAAGAAACCAACTTTCGTTGCGAGTATTATCTATCTCTAGCAACCTAGCAAACCAACTTTCGTTGCGAGTTATAGAGATCCTAAACATGCATTAATCTCAGGTTCTTTCGTTCACAATTTCCCTAAGCAAAATTTCTTTGTGAATAGATAAATTGCTCATTTGTCGACTCCAAAATCGACCTCGGTCGATTTCCGTTCGTCACGAGCACTCGAAGAATTGGGTGTCGGTCGACACTGGGTATCAGCGTCGGTTGACACTCGTCTTTCGGCTTCAATTTCTTCATCCAATTCTTCTAACTCCTCGAGTTCCTCAGCACTCACCTGCCTGTTGGGGATAGTTTGTAGCTCTTTCCCACTCCTTAGTGATATTGCATTGCAGTGATGCTTAGGATTGGTATATGTACTTCCAGGAATGAATCCGGCTTGCCTCTTAATAGCTCCAGCGGTTTGAGCAACTTGAGTATCCAACTTCTTCATATGTGTGCTCAAAGACCCAAACTTCCCATTCAGATCAGTGTAGATGGCATCCATCTTCTTGTTGAATTCCACAATAGTATTTGTCTACCCCTCAAGTATCTGCTC
The DNA here is from genome assembly GCA_030180135.1 of Orychophragmus violaceus. Taxonomy (NCBI): domain Eukaryota; kingdom Viridiplantae; phylum Streptophyta; class Magnoliopsida; order Brassicales; family Brassicaceae; genus Orychophragmus; species Orychophragmus violaceus. The sequence continues at coordinate 52,791,875 of CM058231.1, read as the reverse complement.
CATCATAGCTTCCAACTTGCTCTCATGAGCATTAGTAGCAGGAGGAGTCTGATAAGAGGATGATCCATAGGTCCTCTGATAGGAGTTGTTCTGCTGAAAAGGTTTCTGGAAACCAGCATTCTGACCATATCCAGAAGAGTTTTGATTGCTTGCGAAAGCACTCTTCTGACCACCAGTGTAGAACTTGTTACCTTGCTGATTTTCAAACCAGTTTCCCTGAAATCCAGATCCACCGATGTACTTCACATCCTCTTCTTGGCAGCCATCTTCGGGTTCAAACTCCTCAACCTCTTGAGCAAAGTGAACAGCCTTCTTCCCAGTCAGCAAGCTATGAACAGTGTCCAGCTTATTCTTCATCTCAGCAATATGGAAGTTGTCAACTTTTCCACCACTCTTTTCTCCTCTGATCAGTATTCTTAGTGCTGTTGCTGCTCACCAAGTTCTCAATCAATATCTTGGCCTGCTCAGGAGTCTTGCTGTTGAAATTGCCATTGCTAGCAGCATCCAACGCTGATTGGTACCAAAGATCAACACCTCTGAAGAAAATGCCCAGCAGCTGAACTTCAGAGAATCCGTGATGAGGGCAGTCTCGTTGGTACATCTTAAACCTCACCCAAGAAGCTTTAAGTGGCTCTATAGGTCCCTGAGTGAATGTCAGAAGATCCTGTCAGAGCTGATCGGAGCAAGCATCATCGTAGAAATGCCTCAAGAACTCTCTCTTCACTGCATCCCAAGTGGTTAGCTTGCCAGGTGGAAGTTGCTTGAGCCAAGCTGCAGCCTCTCCAGCGAGGGAATATGGGAAAAGTTTGAGGTGTAGAAAGTCATAACCCACTCCATTGTGCTTCATCCCAGTGACGAAGGCTTCAAAATCTTCAATGTGATCCATTGGCTGCTCATGGGGAAGTCCATGGAAAGGGTGCTGCCTCACAAGTGCATAATACGCAGTCTTAAGCTCGAACTCATTCCTTTCAAAAGGAGGAGGCACAATCGCGGACCTGTTGGCATTAAACTCATCAGGCTTTTTGTAGTCAGCAAGAGTCCTCTCAGCTGGAGGATTAGGTGGCGGATTAGCTCCAAGTTTAGCAACCTGCATCTCATTCCCATCAGTATCAATCCTACGTCCCTGATCATTATAGGGATTGTTCTGCAGATCTCTCAGAACACCTTCCGCGTCTCGGACAACACAATAGTATTTGGATCCATCATCCTCGAAGATCTATGCGCCTTTCTGTTCGTTCTCTTAAGTCTAGCAAGCTCCTCAAGTCTGAGGTTCAAAAGCTCTTTGCTCGGGTTGCTTCTGGTGTGACGATTAGGCATACACTGAACTCAAAGGCTGGCTCTGAGATCAATGTCGATCGATACTGGAAGGATGTCGGTCGACACTTAGTTTACCTGTCGATTCATGCAGCAATAAAACAAGCAAGATAAGAGAAAAATGTTAGTAACAAAGAAAATAAAAATGACTTAGTCTGGATTCTAGAACAAAATCTATTGGCGAACTCAAATGAGTCCCGGTAACGGCGCCAAAAACTTGATAGGTCAAGAAATATCCCTATTCTACTGCAAGTGCACAGTTATGCGATTGTAGTAAAAAGAGTATCGTATCCACAGATGAGAAAGCAGTAAACAATGCAGAAATGTAAAGTGTGTTTCGATAAGAGAAAAGCGCTAGACTCAGGGTGTTCTCAGGAAATCATGCAGTGTAGACATTTAGCTAATCAGGATTCAGGTTGAGCACAAGTTCAAGAACTAGAATCACAATGTATAATAATTCAACTCTCGCTCCAATTACTATCTACGTCTAGCAACCTAACGATTAAAATCTCTTTGCAATCTTAGAGTTCTAGACAAGCATTAATAGCAAGTTCTTAAGTTCACAATTCTCCTAAACCAAATCTCTTTGTATCTAGTCAAATTGCTCACACTAAGTTCTTTCAAGTTATAATTCACACTCTCGTGCCAAATTAACAATCTAAGATCTAAACCCTAGGTGATCAGTCCAGAATTCAGTTTTAATCTCAACTTAGGTGATGAACAAATAGATTTAGAATCCTAATCATTCAGTGATCTAACAAGGCATGAAATCCCTATGAGAATCCCTAAATCTAACTAAGGTTACTACTCAGACATGGAATCAAATGAATAACACATGTTTGAATAGAAAACAAGACTGAATAGATAAATAACAGGGGTTCAAAATCCTTCTCTCAAAGGTTTCAAGTAGCAAGAACAGCCCCAAGCCAAAATTTCTCAATCTCCAGAACAAAGCAAGAACAAAGAACAAGATAAGAGTTACTGCTCTCAAAAACCTAATTAAAAACCACTAAACACGTTCTGGGGCTGAATTAGAATTAGGGAAACTTCTGGGGTAACTTTGCAATTCTTCATAAGATGTCTTCAACTAGCGCATAAGTCTCTGTCGCCATCAGTGTCGACCGACACCAAGATGGATGTCGGTCGACATCCACTCATGTTCGAGACATCAACTTCAGCTCCTTGCACAAATCGCCATAAACGTCCCAAAACTCCGCTCTTTGCTCCAAACGCAAGCTTAACTGTAAAAGACTCGATAGACTCGAAAAACCAGGTTAAAGACTCAATATACACAATTATATCATGGTTGAAAACCTAGAAAACCATGATATATCAATAATCTGATGATCCCTAAAAAAAATATAAATCTTCCCAATGGTGAAATGGTTGTTATTGGTTATGAGTACGAGAAACTTCATAAACAATGTTTTAAATGCCATCTTTTAACATATGAGAAAGCTCCTCTTCTCAAAAAGAAACCAATGCTAGTAAAACCGATCCCACAATCGAAACTGACTATTATTGGGACTACTCTGATGACGAGGACATCAAGTCATCATTAACCAAGGAGCATGGAAAGGTTATAAATCAACCAACCAAGACCTTTGCAGAGAAAAAACTTCAATTCATCAAAGATACATGTGTATGTGTATGTCTTGGACAATATCTACCCAACCGGGAGGAGTTAAGATACAAACCAGCATGTTCTATAATCTCAGCTCATCAAGGAATCACAGAGAAGTGAAATTGGTTGAAAATCGTTCCACATGAAGAAGATATTCAAGTTACAAGTCATACGATTTCCAATAAACCTGAGGGAGACATACGACCATAAACTGAAGCATTGCAACTCAAACATGATGAACCAAAAGAAAAAATGACTTTTCCTGGAATTTGATTCACCAGATGATCCATGATAGTTGGAATCAGGCCATCTTGGTTCTGAAGGATAAGTTATTAGAGTTCAAAATTAATGGTTTATGCACTTGTCTTCTTCGAAGTCTCTCAGCTTTAATACACTCCAAACCCAATCTTGGCGACCATGAGAGACCTTAAACCAATTCAGAAACATTTTTAAATCACCCTTAATGCATTAAGAAGATCATGGCTGCACCTGACTACACAAGATCATCCAGACTCTCATAAAGTCATACTTACCTATTTTTGGAGTCAAAGGAGATCAAATCCCAACAACTCTTTTTCCTTAAATTTGGCCACGATTTGAAGCTCCCTCACATCAACCAGAATGTACATAGACACTCTACATTCATGCCAAAGCTGTCAATACTCAAGTTCAAATCCCCTTGCCTTATTTGGATAGATTTCATGTTTACGGCTTCAACAACCAAATTTCTTAATCTTTTCAATTATTTTATTCTTAATATTATAAAATGTGTATTAGAGCATTATATAAGCTCAGTTAGACCATTTGTACAAAGCACCTTTCATACAGTCAAAAGTTTATACAAAATAATTCATTTTCTTGTTTTAAAGTGTATCTTTGAAGTTATTTCACCACTGATTGAGAGATTCAAACACCATCCATAAATTCAGAGAGTCATTCATCATCCATTCTTCCACAGCATGTACCTTCATCATCATTTTCTGCAGGCTTTGGCTTGAGATCATCTGATCATCAAGTTGTTTAGCATTAGTGTAACATCCCAATTCTGTCAATTATGAATTTTTGGAATATTTTTCGAAATACCGCCATTTCCTTTTCTCCTTTCACCATTGATCGTCTTCATTGACTGCTTTACGGATCGGTCGAGATATTCCTGAAGCTTTGACTAAAGGTAATTCCTCTTCATATATGTTGGTACTGGATTTCCCTCTAGGAAATCCGGCCCATTAACAGACCAGACAAAGGCCCGTAATTACGAGCCCATTCCAGAATCAAAGATAGACGGGAGAGCCAACTCTCTTATTGGGCCCAAGCAAAGCAAGCGCCTTGGAGAGACCCAGACGATGCCGAAGCCGAAGACAATCGAGCTCGAGCTCGGCAGAGGATGACGTGGAGATAGAGCAACTCGGTCTTCGTCAGTTCAACTGATCCGCATAAATCTCGGAGATCGTTACAACGACGAGGCCGAAATATCAGGACGAAGAGATCAGAATCGAGACTATTTAAAGGAAGAAGTGGCGACTCATTAATGACAATTCTAACCTAGGCTAAGAACACTTCGATTAGATAGCTCGATCCCATACTTTGTACTCTCTTCTCGACTGTGTTTGTTCTATCTCGACGATCAATCTCAATAAAGTCTTTGATTCATAGGAAACTATACCATTTCTATATCCAAAAGTCCAAATCCACGAATACAAATTCTTAGTGTGAATCCCGGATCTCACATTTGGCGCCGACTGTGGGGACATTCTATAGCCTTTCCTATCTTAAGAATCAGATCCTAGATCCGATAGATCGAGATGAATCCCGACCAAACTGGCTCTCCCAGCGCCACACCACCATTTGACCGCCCTCAAACGGTCGACAACGTTCCTCAGAACACTACCGGGGTAAGAAACATGGGTCAGACCGACGGCGTGTTGACGAGCTCTGCCTCAGTCACCACGACCTCCGCACCAGCCGGCTCCGTCGCTCAAACAATTGCGACAAGCCAGACTCCGACAAATGTTTTGTCAGGAACTAATGATCCGAGCAGAAACTGGGTGTGGATGAGAAATGACTCAATACTCACCCCAGGAGGAGGATCTGGAGTATCCAGACCTAATTCGCCACTACCTTCTGCTCCACAGAGACAAGGACCAAGCGATCTTGCCGAGATCCGTTCGATGTTAAGCCTGTTGGTAGATCGAACGAGAAACAACGAGGCAAGTGCAAGGGCCCAAGACGTCGCAAACCGTTCCATGGCAGCGCAGCTCGAAGAACAAGAGCGGCGCCTAAACGCCCGTCTTGAAGAGCTCGCCAGTCAAAGCCAAGGGGGCAGACCAACGCGAACTCCCATAAGTCCTCCACCGTGTACTCGCTTGGACTTCTCCCAAGTAGTAACTCCTCCGGGAACGTCGGGAAATTTCGGTAATACGTCAAATAGCGGCTTCCGCCCTACAATGACCCCTATCGCGGTACCGACCCCATTTGGTTCGAGTTCAATGGTCACAGATCCAACCGGATCAAGAAACCGACCATTACCCGGGCCACCACCTTTCCCGAGTAACTCTAACATCCGACCGAGGCAACTAGGAGGTTCTGCCTTCGCCTCGAGCTCGGGACTCCTTAACGGATCAAACTCAGTTCAGTTCCGAACGCCACAGGTCGATCAGACGAGGTCGATCCCCACGATCGATCTCCTCGACCCCATTTTTCCGGAACAAACGCCAGGTCAGGCACAAGTCCAGTTTGCACCCGCAGAAGGCGATGAACACGATATGCTTAGACAATACATTGAACAGGGTAAAGCCCAGTTTAACAGTCTGAGCTCGAAAGTTCACATGCCGACGAGCGCGGCTCCTGACATCGATCGAGTGATCGAAGAAACACAACAAACGCCGTTCACAGATCGGATTGCGTTTGCAAGAATCCGTGAGATCAAGAAAACTAAGTTTCCGTAATTCTCTGGGAAATCAGACCCGAAAGCCCACATCAGGGCATTCCGACTAGCGATAGCAAGGGTGTACCTTACCGATGAGGAGAGGGAGCCAGCCTTCTGCAGGCTCTTCGCGGAAAACCTATCAGGTTCTGCCCTAGAATGGTTTGCCGGACTGGAAGAAAGGTCCATTGACAACTTCACCCAGTTCATGACAGCTTTCCTCAAACAATACTCCGTTTTCATCGAGGAAAAGACTACCGAGGCAGCCTTATTTGGCGTCTCTCAAAAACCCGACGAAACACTTCGCTCGTACATCAACCGATTTAAGGAAATAAAATCCAAAATCGCGAACCCACGAGATGAGGTAGCTATAGAAGCGTTAAGACGGGGACTATGGTTCTCAACCAGATTCCGCGAGGAAATAACAGTCTGCGAACCTCAAACGCTTGATGACGCCCTCCATCGCGCATCGGCCTTTGCTCGCCTCGAGGACGAAACCACGGCCCTCAGGTAAAAGCACCGAAAAGAAAAGAACCCGTCGAGCTCGCAGAATTCGAACTCGAAAAAGGATTCCCGTAAGTCAGGGAACGTCAACGCGGTCGAGAGCCCAAAGAGCTCGAAGAAATTCGAGTTCGATAAGGAAAAATTCTGTGATTTCCACAATAAGAGAGGGCACTCGACCGAGGACTGCTATACTCGAGCTAAAGCAGAGGCTCAAAAACAAGAGTCCGAAAGCAAAAAAGACTCCGAGGTCGAGGAGGAAACTCTGTCCGACAAAAAGGAAAACAAACAGACCAAGGAGTCGAACTCCAAAAAGCACTCCCAAAACAAACGGGAACGGTCAAAGGAGCCGGAATCTCCCAAAACACTCCCTCAAGGGTCGCGGAAGCGAGTCGAGTTCATCCTCGGCGAGCTTAACCTGAGCGGTACTCCAGGAGGTTCGGCACTATCCCCGCCTCCGGCTCCCGCCAAAAGTTTACGCTCAAGAATCAATCTCCCTCGTTTCTGCGGGGGGGGGGGGGGGGGGGGGGGTGTACGGGCGATACCCCCTAAACGAATCGACTTCATCTTCGGTGGCTCCAAGCTTTGCCGCGACTCGGTCAATTCGATCAAAGCTCTTCAAAGAAGAGTCGAGACCGACAGAGGGGGAAAAACCCCGATGCTGGGTCCAGACCACGAAATCATCTTCCACGAGAGCGAGACAAATAATCTCGACAAACCACACGACGACGCTCTCCTCGTTTGTCTAGTAGTGGGAGACGTCGAACTCTCAAGGATAATGATTGACACAGGAAGTTCGGTAGATGTCCTCTTTTACGACGCGTTCAAAAAGATGGACTTTAACGACTCCGAGATTGTGGAAGAAAAGACACCACTAGTAGGTTTTGCTGGCGAAACGACATACTCGATGGGCTCCGTCTTCGCCCCAGTAATTGCTGGAGGAGTTCGGAGAATGACAGAGTTCGTCATAGTAGATCGGCCAGCTCCCTATAACGCAATCCTAGGTCGACCATGGATATAAAACATGAAAGCGGTACTATCGACCTACCACTAATGCGTAAAGTTCCCGACACCCAAAGGGATCAAAACCATTTACGGAAGTCAAAAGATCTCCCGTCATTGTTACATGAACGGATACAAGCAGATCGAGAAATCCCCTGCGTAGCAATTACAGAAAGAGGAGGAGCTCGCCACCATGCAGACCAAAAGGTCGAACGACCCCAGTCAAATAGGACCCCCAAAGGACCTCACGACTCAGGTCTGCATAGACGAGGCTCATCCCGAAAGACTCGTTGGCATCGGAATCGACCTATTAGAGCCAGTTAAGAACGAACTGATCTCTTTTCTCAAAGAGAATGTCGACTCCTTCGCCTGGTCTTCAGCAGACATGAAAGGGATAAACATCGACGTAACCAGCCACGAGCTGAATGTCGACCCAACCTACAAACCGGTAAGACAGAAACGTCGAAAACTAAGCCCTGAGCGGGCCAAAGCCGTCAATGACGAGGTCGATCGGTTATTAAAAATCGGATCGATCAGAGAGGTCAAGTACCCCGACTGGCTCGCGAACCCCGTGGTGGTTAAGAAAAAGAACGGAAAGTGGAGGGTCTGTGTAGACTTCACGGATCTCAACAAAGCATGTCCAAAGGACAGCTTCCCACTCCCGCACATCGACCGATTGGTCGAGGCCACCGCTGGACATCAGCTGCTATCCTTTATGGACGCGTTCTCAGGGTACAATCAAATATTAATGAACCCTGAAGACCAATAAAAGACTTCGTTCATAACGGATCGAGGCACATACTGCTACAAAGTCATGCCCTTCGGACTGAAAAACGCAGGAGCAACTTACCAGCGCCTCGTCAACAAGATGTTTTCGGGACTCCTAGGCAAAACCATGGAGGTCTACATCGATGATATGCTGGTAAAATCTTCGAGGTACGAGGATCACATCCCCCAACTAAAAGAATGCTTTATCATTCTTAACAAGTATGGGATGAAACTCAGCCCAGCTAAATGTACCTTCGGGGTCCCTTCAGGAGAGTTCCTCGGTTACTTAGTAACCGAAAGAGGGATCGAAGCGAATCCCAAACAGATCGCAGCGTTCATAGAGATGAAATCTCCCAGAACAACGCGAGAAGTCCAGCACCTAACCGGCAAAATAGCTGCTCTGAATCGCTTCATCTCAAGGTTGACTGATAAATGTCTACCCTTCTATCACTTGCTCAAAGCAAACAAAAAGTTCCTTTGGGACGAAAAGTGCGAGGAGGCATTCACTCAGCTCAAAACCTACTTAAGTGAACCACCCATACTGGCGAAACCAGTAGAAGGAGAACCCCTTTACCTCTACCTAGCTGTCTCGACGGCAGCGGTAAGTGGAGTCCTGGTTCGTGAGGAACAAAACGAACAACGGCCGGTGTATTACATCAGTAAGACCCTGATCGATGCTGAAACCAGGTACCCCGCCATGGAAAAACTCGCCTTAGCGCTAGTAACATCGGCTCGGAAACTCCGACCGTATTTTAAATCGCACTCGATCATAGTGATGACCTCTCAGCCACTGTGAACCATCCTTCACAGTCCAAGCCAATCAGGTCGTTTGGTCAAATGGGCTATCGAACTTAGCGAGTACGACATTGAATACAAAGCTCGAACATGCCTAAAAGCGCAAGTACTGGCAGATTTCATAATCGAGCTCCCTCCGACTATAGAACTCGACCCGACTTCGGCCCAAAGATGGAAACTCTACGTCAATGGAGCTTCCTCAAGACAAGGGTCCGGAGTCGGAGTGAAATTAGTCTCCCCAACGGGTGAAGTATTAGAACAATCGTTTAGATTGGGCTTCGCCGCATCGAATAACGAGGCAGAATATGAAGCGCTGATATCCGGGCTTAGACTTGCGATAGCAATAGGAGCCCGAGAAGTAAATCCCTTCAGCGATTCCCAACTGGTCACCAGCCAATATCATGGCGACTACGAGGCCAAAGACGAACGAATGGAGGCATACCTACGGGTAGTCCATACATTGGCCGAACAGATCGAATTCTTCGACCTAACACGAATCCCTCGAGGTGAAAACACTGCAGCCGATGCGCTAGCCGCATTAGCATCGACATCAGATCCTAACCTCAAAAGAATTATACCAGTCGAAGGGATAGAAAAACCAAGCATCGACATAGCTCTCAAAGCTCTGTCCTTGAAAGAGGACGGGCCCGCTGTGAAGAACGATGTCAAATGCAAAGAGTGTCCCGGAGACACTAATAGCGACATCATCGAGATTGACGATGATCTTGATCCTAGAAACACCGTATACGTCGCGAACGTCCCCGACGGACCAATTCAAACCGCATCCACTAGTCAGGGACCAGAGCCTAAAAACGACGAAGATTGCAGAACTCCGATCATTCGATACATCACAAACGGCGAAGTTCCCGACGGCAAATGGGAGGCGCGTAAACTTAAAATGCAAAGTGCGAGGTACTGCGTCACACAAGGAGAGCTCTTTAAAAGGAGCCTCTCCGGACCTTACCTTAAATGCCTTGACAAAAAGAAAGCCCTAGCCGTGATTACACAAACACAGGACGGATCCTGCGGAAGCCATTCCAGAGGACGAGCATTGGCCGTGCGAATAAAAAGGCAAGGCTACTATTGGCCTACAATGGCCACCGAATGCGAATCTTTCTCCAACAAGTGCGATAAATGCCAAAAGCATGCCCCAATTATCCACCAAGCGTCGGAGAAACTTTCCTCTATCTCATCACCATACCCATTCATGCGGTGGGGAATGGACATCGTTGGACCGCTGGTCGCATCTGGCAAAAAGAAAGCCACACATCTATTGGTAATGACAGACTACTTAACCAAGTGGATTGAAGCAGAGTCATACCAGAAAATTAAGGACGTTCATGTTAAGGAGTTCGTCTGGCGAAACATCGTTTGCAGACATGGACTACCCCATGAGATCGTTACCGATAACGGATCTCAGTTCATATCAAACACATTCAAAGAGTTCTGCAGAACTTTTAACATAAAGCTGACTTACTCAACGCCACGCTACCCCCAAGGGAACGGGCTAGCAGAAGCAGCTAACAAAGCGATTATGAACGGCCTCAAGAAAAGGCTCAACGAGTGCAAAACAACATGGAGTGACGAACTCCCAGCCGTACTCTGGGCCTACCGGACTACCCCCCACAAATCCACTGGCGAGACTCCCTTCTCGCTAGCTTACAGAATCGAGGCGGTAGTACCAGCTGAAATTCTCGTGTCAAGCATTCGCAAAGAAGAATGCCCACGACTAGAGGAACTTAACAACAAGATGATAACTGACGAGCTCGACCTCATCGACGAAAGAAGGAACCTCGCATTAGCCCGACTCCAGAATTACCAACAAGCCACAGCTCGCTACTATGATTCCCGAATCAAAACTCGAAGGTTTCAAGTAGGAGAGCTCGTCTTGCGGAAAGTGTTCGACCAAAAAAAGGAAGAACACGCTGGAAAATTAGGGGCAAAGTGGGAAGGTCCTTACCAGGTCACCGACGTCGTAAAGGACGGGGTCTACCGACTCAAGTCGGTGGAAACCCAAAAGCCCGAACTACGACCTTGGAACATCATCAACCTCAAAAAGTATTTCCACTAGGAGTACATCAACATAATCGAACTACGAAATGGCTTGATCCCCTTAAAAGGGTACGTAGGCAGCTCAACTTCGATCGCAGCCACCCCCCAAACACAAAGCTCTTACCGAGCTCGAAAACTTCTGACGAAGTAATACTAGCTTATCTTTGTGAAATCAAAATAAGTCTTCTAATCAAACGTCTCTTCCTGTTAGAGCCGTTACGGTGATATGAAATTATCTCTTCCAATAGCAAAGTGATATGAAATTATCTCTTCTAAGTCAAAGCGATATGAAATTATCCTTCCCAAATGACCTGAAATGGCCTCTTCCAAAATATCAAAGCGATATGAAAGTATCTCTTCCGAGCGACCTGAAACAGCCTCTCCTAAAAATCAAGCGATATGAAATTATCCTTTCCGAGCGACCTGAAACGCCTCTCCCAAAGTAAAAACGATATGAAATTATCTTCTACAAAAGATATGAAGTTATCTCTCCCGAAACGAAAGATATGAAATTATCTCTTCTAAGTCAAAGCGATATGAAATTATCCTTCCCAAGTGACCTGAAACGGCCTCTCCCAAAGTCAATTCTCCCGACCTGATACAGCTCGAAAGAACTAGAGGGCCACCCTCTCCCGTTAAACGAAAACGTCGAAGTCAAAGCAACCGGTCACACGGAAAGGCCTCCGCGCACAACGAGCCTTTGTAAGTTTACTTGATTTATCTTTCCCATTAAAACATTAGACTCGTACTGCACAATACGAAGGGGCCCGAACTCAAGTAAAAACGATCAAACCATGAAGGTACTAAAACAGTAAAGTCTATGCTAAGGCATGAAAGACTCCAAAAGAAATTCGTTAGAAGAAGGACACAATGTCCTCGAACAAAGCCCGCTTGGGAGAATAAATGTTTTTCCAAAAAAAAAAAACAAAGAATGTACATATAAAAAAAAAGAGCCCCTAAAGGCAACATCATTATTACGAGCGCGAAGAAGCCTCGTCTCCATCCTCCGCCTGATCACCGGTAGATGCAATCCCAGCCGGGAGGCTCAATCCGTATTGATCAAGGGGGGGGAACAACCGGTGGTGGAGCATGCACCAAAATGACCGAGTCGCTCGACACTGCCGGCAAGTTCAACTTGCCGACACTGAAGTCAGAGACCGCGGCGGCGTTCATCTCTTCCATGGCCGTCCTCTTCTGGTCGGCCAACCTCAGAACTTCCCGAGTCAAGTCAAGCTCGCCGGAAGCAAACTCCGCGATGAGTTCGATATTGGCCAGGGTTTCTTGGAGGCGAATCTCAGAGTTGGTCTCGAGCTTCCGCTTCTCGCTCTTCTCCTTGATCCCTTTAAGGATCTCCAAATATTCCCCGCTCATCTTCTTCCTCGCCTCGTGGGACGCGACCTTTATGTCGAAGTCTCTCCCCGCAAGAACTCTCTCCAAGTCGATCCGATCTTGGGCAGCTTGCGCCGTGGCGACTCGACTCGTTTCTTCGGCAGCCAACGCCCGGCCTTCGGCCACCCGAAGCCTCTGGGAAAGGTCCTCCTCGCGATTCTCGAGAACCAATAGCCGGGTTTCGATCCCCTCATACCGAGCAAGTTTCCTCTCGAGCTCCTCCTCCTGAGCAAAGGAATCCTGCAACTCTGCGGTCAAAATACGAGCCGACCTCCTAGCGGCCTCGAGCTCATCCTCCCGCGATCGCTCACGAAGCTCGAGTTCGGACCGGACCATAAGTCCGCTCGTAGCCTCCAGAAACTGCACAAAGACACAAATTTCAAATATCTTTCTTACCAAAGAAAGGCAAAAACAAGAACTATGGTTGATACCTTTCCAGTGGCTTCGGCCATCTTGGCATACAAATCGCCGAAGGCCGGCTCCCCGGTAACCGGAAGCGGAACCCCTGTGGGTCCGACACGCCTCGACAAACGGGCTGCGCCCCGGGGCATCCCGACACTCTCGCTCGAACTACTCGAGCTCGTCTCCGTATCGATCCTTCGACGCTTCGGTACGGGGGAAGGATCCCTGCCCACGTCCCGATCGTCGGGGCAAGGATCGCGCAAAGACGGCTCCCTGGACGGAACCGAGTCCGCCCTCCGAATAACCGGAGAGGAGGCGACCCCCCATGCCTCCGCGGACGCATCACGGGCCCCGGAGCTCGGAGGGACAACCGTGGAAGGGAGAGGAGAATCACACATGGCAAAAAAGAGCGCATTGCTCAGACTCCCATCCTCCACCCTTTTTGCCAGATCTATGGTCCTTTCCGTTCCGGCGACTCCTCGACCTACGAGATAGCTTCTCGTGGGATGGGGTGCTGGCATCCGAGTCCACGCCCGAGGAAGGGCGACCTGTAGAATAAAAAAAGAGGGGAGAAGTCTTTAAACCCTTCCCAAATAATGACGAGCTGAATTTCACGAACAAAAAACTCACCTTCTCTTGCCCGCTCGAATATGCGAAGCGGAGGTCGCACGGTTCGACCCAGAGAAGTCCCACGAGGTACGGGAGGAAGGGTTTGCTCCCGAAAGACCCGAGACCGACCCTGTGGGACCCTTCTCGGATTGACCCTCAAGGCAGCCTGTACACGCTCGACCGTGAAACTGTCCCAGTTAATGGAACCTCTTCTCAGATGGGCTATTAAGGCCTCCGTGACTGGATTAAGGTCGAGCGATTCAGGGGACTCTGCAATATAGAACGAAGCACGTCAGGGATCAAACTGACACGAGAAATAATAACCAAAATAGCAGCAAGAAAGCCTCACCAACGTCGGTAGCCCACCGCGAGGGAACGACCGAGCAATCAAACTCTCCGACCGAGTGGTGAGTCGTCCTAAAGAAAAAATACTGGTCCCTCCACCCTTCCCTCGGCGGGAGACCGTCCAAGATCCTCCCAAACCGGGGGGAAAGACGGTACGACCCCGGAAAGCGGGAATCTTACCTCACCGAGCAAACCCGCATTAACTCCTCGGGACCGAACTCAATCCCTTCCTCCGCAGCCCTAACTCCGAGTCCGATAACGTACCGAACGAAATTCGGAGTCATCTGATAAAAAGCCATCTGGAGTTGGGCCAGCACCAAGAAGACGAGGCGAGGAATGGGAAAGAAAAGCCCACATTTTTCGAAATACGTATAAGAGGCACAGCAGTAGCCCTCTATGATCGTCTCGGGGGATACCGCCGAAGAAAGGATGACGATTTCAACTTCCGACGGAATCCGGCAGAGCACCCTCAATCGCTGGATACGGTCCACGGTTAACGAAGACGGCCGGTGCGGTCCAAACGACCCCGCCGCCGCACTCGTGCTCGCTCCCGCAGGATCCCTAAAAGCCATGAAGGAAAAAGGAAAGTTTCTGAAAGAAAAACTTTTTTCTCTAACGACAAAGGAAGTAGGGAGAAAAAGTTCGAACAGGTTAAGAGTAGGAAAGCAAAGGACTTCCTTCAAACAATGCGAATGATTATTTATATCAAAGATTGTGCGCAGTATCGCCCGTACGACTCCTTACTCGCATTAATTGCTGGTAGGATCGAGATGACTCGGACCCCTCGCTTCCCTCTTGCCAGCCGGCTACAAAACACGCAGTAATTGGGTCACGTCATCAAAAAAGAACGAGCCCGGGAAGACGCTTCGTAGTCCTCGAATCTGTGCCGTTAACGATCGACCAGATCTACGGTGGAAAATGGATTCTAAAATTCCGCGCACGCAACAACTGCCGACGCGCTGGTAAGTAGTTCAGCACGTCTCACGCGCTCACTCCGCGCCATTGGATCAAAATAAGATCAACGGATGGGGCAAAAGTAATCATTAGATTCGTTGCATCCAAGGCATGCACCTCTTCCCGAGAATGTCCACCGCCCATTAACCTCGACTTCTCGAATTCAATAGGCTGGGGGGCTATTGTTGGTACTGGATTTCCCTCTAGGAAATCCGGCCCATTAACAGACCAGACAAAGGCCCGTAATTACGAGCCCATTCCAGAATCAAAGATAGACGGGAGAGCCAACTCTCTTGTTGGGCCCAAGCAAAGCAAGCGCCTTGGTGAGACCCAGACGATGCCGAAGCCGAAGACAATCGAGCTCGAGCTCGGCAGAGGATGACGTGGAGATAGAGCAACTCGGTCTTCGTCAGTTCAACTGATCCGCATAAATCTCGGAGATCGTTACAACGACGTGGCCGAAATATCAGGACGAAGAGATCAGAATCGAGACTATTTAAAGGAAGAAGTGTCGACTCATTAAGGACAATTCCAACCTAGGCTAAGAACACTTCGATTAGATAGCTCGATCCCATACTTTGTACTCTCTTCTCGACTGTGTTTGTTCTATCTCGACAATCAATCTCAATAAAGTCTTTGATTCATAGGAAACTATACCATTTCTATATCCAAAAGTCCAAATCCTCGAATACAAATTCTTAGTTTGAATCCCGGATCTCACAATATCTTGAGTCACAAAAAGATAAACCCTATTAAGCTTGCGCAGCTCTCTCTCTCTCTCTCTCTCTCTCTCTCTCTCTCTCTCTCTCTCTCTCTCTCTCTCTCTCTCTCTCCTCTTCTTCTTCTTCTTCTTCGTCTTCTTCTCGGGTCCTCTTTCCCTTATGTTATATGCACGTCAGTCCCGTTCAGAGCCGGAAGCCGCCGTGATAATGTAGCCAACCCGCGTTACCCATATCTCCACCAGGCGTGATACACGCTTGGAGTCGGGCCGTGTATCGGGTAGTCAAAGGTCGGGTTAGGCGAGCGAACGGGGTCGAGCGATCAGGCGAGCGAGTGGTGGTCGAGCGAGCGAGCGGGTGATGGTCGAGCGAATGGGGACAGTCGATGGGGTAAATCTGCTGGCCGAAGGCGCTCTCACACTTACATGTGGATGGAGGCGGTGAGGTTGAGCTGAGAACACGAACTAGAACACAAACACGAGCAAGTACACGATCTTCATTCTCAAGGGGAAGCCAGGCAAGAGAGTGAGAGACCTATGCACCGGCTAGGGCAAAAATCTTAGGGATTTAGTTTAAACTTGCTTAATTCATTAACAAAAGAAAAGATGCTATAAATAGCTCTCAAAATCGGATACAACTGGGCCAAAACGGGCCGGTCGAACTTAACAAATTAAAGAAAGGAAAAATAACAAATAGAACTTAAGAAAGTGTTTATGGGGGTCCGGCCTATCTCTTCTAATGGACGGGCTTCAGATCACCTCGTTAAAAACCTTGTAAGGAAAATCCATTTGGGACAAAACCTCACAAGGGAAAAAGAATATGATCTTCGATCCAAGAGGCAGTACGGTCTAAGACTAGTAGGACTCAATGTTGAAGATCATGGTCGGTCGGAAAGTCTTGCGTAAGGACCGTGGAACGGTTGGGTCAAGTGGATCGGCGGCTTCAGTCTTGATCATCCTCTGGTCCAGCTGGTTCAGAACAGGTTGGTCGTGGTCAAGCTGGTCCAACTGGGTCGTGATGTCTTTTATGCTTATCCGGGAGATCAGATGCTCCATAGCTAGGTTGAAGTCGTCCCGAAGTTGCCTATGTCCGGATCGCGTTCGTGGGGCATTCCGCGTGGTTGGTAATTGGTCGACCAGCCTCATGGTCGAGGTCGAGGAAGGTGCGTCCTGATTATCCGGGTTGGGCTCAGATGTCCTCATCATTCCCTCCTCCTTGAGAAGGTCTTGGCCTCAGAACAGCATCACCAGCAAAAAAAGGATACAAATCAATAACATTAAAGCTCTAGCAGATACTAATCTCACTTGGGAGTTCAAGTTAGTAGGCTTTGTCGTTGATCTTCTTAAGGACTCTGAATGATCCGTCTCCTCGTGGCGCGAGCTTTGATCTTTGCTGGTTTTGGAACCGTTCTGGTCGCATATGGACGCAAACCCAATCGCCGGGTTGGAAGGTGATCTCCTTCCTGTGTTTGTCGGCCTGTCTTTTGTATTGGGCCGTCTACTTTTCTATGTTCTCCTTGACCGTCTGATGTAACTTTTCAACTGCCTCAGCCTTTCGCTCTCCGTCCAAGTTGATAAACTCCAAGGGAGGTAGGGGCTTGAGGTCGAGGGGCGTCTCTGGCTTAAATCCATAAACAATCTAAAACGGTGACAGCTTGGTAGCCGAGTGGTTAGCGTGGTTATAAGCAAACTCAACAAAGGGAATACAATCCAAACCAGCTAGACAAATTTTTTCTGACCGTCGCCCTTAGAAGGGCTAAGAGTGTACGGATGATGACCTCGGTCTGTCCGTCCGTCTATGGATGGCAGCTCGTCGAGAATAGGAACTAGGTACCAAGCTTCTTACAAATAGTTCTCCAGAAATGACGTAGGAAGGTCGGGTCGCGGTCTGATACGATCGTCTTGGGAAGGCCGTGCAGTCTTACAACCTCTTTGAAGAAAAGGTCGGCCATTTGGGTCACGTCGTTCATCTAGGAACACGGTATAAAGTGGGCCATCTTGGAGAATCTATCGACTACCACAAAATAGAATCCTTGTTCCTGATCTTTGGTATTCCTAGCACAAAATCCATAGAGATGTCGACCATGGTCGGTTAGGTATAGGAAAAGGTAAATATAGACCGTGAGGATGTGACCTGGACTTGGCCTTTAGGCACATGATGCACTTGTAACAGAAATGTTCCACGTCCCGTTTCTGGTGTGGTGAGAAGAAGTGATCTCCAGGACACTCAGGTTTTTGTCCACGCCAAAGTGTCCCATCAGTCGACCTCCATGTGACTCTTGGATCAGGAGGTCTCTCATTGATCCCTGTGGAATGAAAAAACGTTTGCCTCCGAACATGAACCCACTGTGCATGTAGAATGGTCCTTTGGTTCCAGCTCGACATTCCTGAAAAAGTTCACCAAAATAAGGGTCAGTTTCATATTCTTCTTTAGTAAGATCGAATCCCAAAACTCTAGCCACCATGGTGCTAATCAACGTGTATCTCCTGGAAAGGGTGTCGGCCACAATATTCTCCTTCCCCTTCTTGTACTTGATGATGTACAGGAAAGTCTCCACGAACTCAAGCCATTTTGCGGCCTTATTTTCAGGGTCGTTTGGCCTCTCAAGTGCTTTAGGGTCTTGTGGTCTGTGTGAATGACAAACTCCTTGGCCAATAGAAAATGTTTCCATGTCTCCAAAGATCGCACCAAGGCGTACAGATCCTTGTCGTACGTTGGGTAGTTGAGCGTGGACCCTTTTAATTTCTCACTAAAATAGGATACGGGCCGTCCTCCTTGTGTTAGTACAGCCCCAGTACCTAAACCGGATGCATCACATTTAGTTTCAAATATTTTGTCAAAGTCAGGTAATACTAAATTGGCACTTGGGTCAAGAGGTCCTTGAGCTTGTGGAATGCGGCCTCATGTACTGGTACCCACTTTAATGGGACATCCTTCTTGATCACGGCTGTGAGTGGTGCAGCCACAGTGCTGAAATCTTTCACGAACCGCCTATAGAAACTGGCAAGTCCGTGAAAACTTCTAACTTGTCCGATACTGGTCAGGGTCGGCCACTCCTGGATCGCCTTAACATTCTCTTGGTCAACATGCCAGCCCTGATAAGTCACCAAAAAACCTAAAAAGACAAGCTTATTAGTGCAGAAGGTGCACTTCTTGAGGTTCGCGTGAAGACCTTCCCGTCGAAGAGTCTCTATCACTTGTTCAAGGTGCACTAGGTGATCAGCAAAACATTGGCTATAAACCAGGATATCATCGAAATAAACCACAACAAACTTACTGATGTAGGCCCTTAAAACCTAGTTCATTAGTGTTGGTACTGGATTTCCCTCTAGGAAATCCGGCCCATTAACAGACAAGACAAAGGCCCGTAATTACGAGCCCATTCCAGAATCAAAGATAGACGGAAGAACCAACTCTCTTGTTGGGCCCAAGCAAAGCAAGCGCCTTGGAGAGACCTAGACGATGCCGAAGCCGAAGACAATCGAGCTCGAGCTCGGCAGAGGATGACGTGGAGATAGAGCAACTCGGTCTTCGTCAGTTCAACTGATCCGCATAAATCTCGGAGATCGTTACAACGACGAGGCCGAAATATCAGGACGAAGAGATCAGAATCGAGACTATTTAAAGGAAGAAGTGGCGACTCATTAAGGACAATTCCAACCTAGGCTAAGAACACTTCGATTAGATAGCTCGATCCCATACTTTGTACTCTCTTCTCGACTGTGTTTGTTCTATCTCGACGATCAATCTCAGTAAAGTCTTTGATTCATAGGAAACTATACCATTTCTATATCCAAAAGTCCAAATCCACGAATACAAATTCTTAGTGTGAATCCCGGATCTCAGATTTGGCGCCGACTGTGGGGACATTCAATAGCCTTTCCTATCTTAAGAATCAGATCCTAGATCCGATAGATCGAGATGAATCCCGACCAAACTGGCTCTCCCAGCGCCACACCACCAGTTGACCGCCCTCAAACGGTCGACAACGTTCCTCAGAACACTACCGGGGTAAGAAACATGGGTCAGACCGACGGCGTGTTGACGAGCTCTGCCTCAGTCACCACGACCTCCGCACCAGCCGGCTCCGTCGCTCAAACAATTGCGACAAGCCAGACTCCGACAAATGTTTTGTCAAGAACTAATGATCCGAGAAGAAACTGGGTGTGGATGAGAAATGACTCAATACCCACCCCAGGAGGAGGATCTGGAGTATCCAGACCTAATTCGCCACTACCTTCTGCTCCACAGAGACAAGGATCAAGCGATCTTGCCGAGATTCGTTCGATGTTAAGCCTGTTGGTAGATCGAACGAGAAACAACGAGGCAAGCGCAAGGGCCCAAGAGGTCGCAAAACGTTCCCTGGCAGCGCAGCTCGAAGAACAATAGCGGCGCCTAAACGCCCGTCTTGAAGAGCTCGCCAGTCAAAGCCAAGGGGGCAGACCAACGCGAACTCCCATAAGTCCTCCAACGTGTACTCGCTTGGACTTCTCCCAAGTAGTAACTCCTCCGAGAACGTCGGGAAATTTCGGTAATACGTCAAATAGCGGCTTCCGCCCTCTAATGACCCCTATCGCGGTACCAACCCCATTTGGTTCGAGTTCAATGGTCACAGATCCAACTAGATCAAGAAACCGACCATTACCCGGGCCACCACCTTTCCCGAGTAACTCTAACATCCGACCGAGGCAACTAGGAGGTTCTGCCTTCGCCTCGAGCTCGGGACTCCTTAACGGATCAAACTCAGTTCAGTTCCGAACGCCACAGGTCGATCAGACGAGGTCGATCCCCACGATCGATCTCCTCGACCCCATTTTTCAAGAACAAACGTCAGGTCAGGCACAAGTCCAGTTCGCACCCGCAGAAGGCGATGAACACGATATGCTTAGACAATACATTGAACAGGCTAAAGCCCAGTTTAACAGTCTGAGCTCGAAAGTTCACATGGCGACGAGCGCGGCTCCTGACATCGATCGAGTGATCGAAGAAACACAACAAACGCCGTTCACAGATCGGATTGCGTTTGCAAGAATCCGTGAGATCAAGAAAACTAGGTTTCCAGAATTCTCTGGGAAATCAGACCCGAAAGCCCACATCAGGGCATTCCGACTAGCGATGGCAAGGGTGTACCTTACCGATGAGGAGAGGGAGCCAGCCTTCTGCAGGCTCTTCGCGGAAAACCTATCAGGTTCTGCCCTAGAATGGTTTGCCGGACTGGAAGAAAGGTCCATTGACAACTTCACCCAGTTCATGACGGCTTTCCTCAAAAAATACTCCGTTTCCATCGAGGAAAAGACTACCGAGGCAGCCTTATTTGGCGTCTCTCAAAAACCCGATGAAACACTTCGCTCGTACGTCGACCGATTTAAGGAAATAAAATCCAAAATCGCGAACCCACGAGATGAGGTAGCTATAGAAGCGTTAAGACGGGGACTATGGTTCTCAACCAGATTCCGCGAGGAAATAACAGTCCACGAACCTCAAACGCTTGATGACGCCCTCCATCGCGCATCGGCCTTTGCTCGCCTCGAGGACGAAACCACGGCCCTCAGGGAAAAGCACCGAAAAGAAAAGAACCCGTCGAGCTCGCAGAATTCGAACTCGAAAAAGGATTCCCGTAAGTCAGGGAACGTCAATGCGGTTGAGAGCCCAAAGAGCTCGAAGAAATTCGAGTTCGACAAGGAAAAATTCTGTGATTTCCACAATAAGAGAGGGCACTCGACCGAGGACTGCTATACTCGAGCTAAAGCAGAGGCTCAAAAACAAGAGTCCGAAAGCAAAAAAGACTCCGAGGTCGAGGAGGAAACTCTGTCCGACAAAAAGGAAAACAAACAGACCAAGGAGTCGAACTCCAAAAAGCACTCCCAAAACAAACGGGAACGGTCAAAGGAGCCGGAATATCCCGAAACACTCCCTCAAGGGTCGCGGAAGCGAGTCGAGTTCATCCTCGGCGAGCTTAACCTGAGCGGTACTCCGGGAGGTTCGGCACTATCCCCGCCTCCGGCTCCTGCCAAAAGTTTACGCTCAAGAATTAATCTCCCTCGTTTCTGCAGGGGGGGGGGGTGTACGGGCTATACCCCCTAAACGAATCGACTTCATCTTCGGTGGCTCCAAGCTTTCTCGCGACTCGGTCAATTCGATCAAAGCTCTTGAAAGAAGAGTCGAGACCGACAGAGGGGGAAAAACCCTGATGCTGGGTCCAGACCACGAAATCATCTTCCACGAGAGCGAGACAAATAATCTCGACAAACCACACGACGACGCTCTCCTCGTTTGTATAGTAGTGGGAGACGTCGAACTCTCAAGGATAATGATTGACACAGGAAGTTCGGTAGATGTCCTCTTTTACGACGCGTTCAAAAAGATGGACTTTAACGACTCCGAGATTGTGGAAGAAAAGACACCACTAGTAGGTTTTGCTGGCAAAACGACATACTCGATGGGCCCCGTCTTCGCCCCAGTAATTGCTGGAGGAGTTCGGAGAATGACAGAGTTCGTCATAGTAGATCGGCCAGCTCCCTATAACGCAATCCTAGGTCGACCATGGATATACGACATGAAAGCAGTACCATCGACCTACCACCAATGCGTAAAGTTCCCGACACCCAAAGGGATCAAAACCATTTACGGAAGTCAAAAGATCTCCCGTCATTGTTACATGAACGGATACAAGCAGATCGAGAAATCCCCTGCGTAGCAATTACAGAAAGAGGAGGAGCTCGCCACCATGCAGACCAAAAGGTCGAACGACCCCAGTCAAATAGGACCCCTAAAGGACCTCACGACTCAGGTCTGCATAGACGAGGCTCATCCCGAAAGACTCGTTGGCATCGGAATCGACCTATCAGAGCCAGTTAAGAATGAACTGGTCTCTTTTCTCAAAGAGAATGTCGACTCCTTTTCCTGGTCTTCAGCAGACATGAAAGGGATAAACATCGACGTAACCAGCCACGAGCTGAATGTCGACCAAACCTACAAACCGGTAAGACAGAAACGTCGAAAACTAGGCCCTGAGCGGGCCAAAGCCGTCAATGACGAGGTCGATCGGTTATTAAAAATCGGATCGATCAGAGAGGTCAAGTACCCCGACTGGCTCGCGAACCCCGTGGTGGTTAAGAAAAAGAACGGAAAGTGGAGGGTCTGTGTAGACTCCAAATGACAGCTTCCCACTCCCGCACATCGACCGATTGGTCGAGGCCACCGCTGGACATCAGCTGCTATCCTTTATGGACGCGTTCTCAGGGTACAATCAAATATTAATGAACCCTGAAGACCAAGAAAAGACTTCGTTCATAACGGATCGAGGCACGTACTGCTACAAAGTCATGCCCTTCGGACTGAAAAATGCAGGAGCAACTTACCAGCGCCTCGTCAACAAGATGTTTTCGGGACTCCTAGGCAAAACAATGGAGGTCTACATCGATGATATGCTGGTAAAATCTTCGAGGTACGAGGATCACATCCCCCAACTAAAAGAATGCTTTATCATTCTTAACAAGTATGGGATGAAACTCAACCCAGCTAAATGTACCTTCGGGGTCCCTTCAGGAGAGTTCCTCGGTTACTTAGTAACCGAAAGAGGGATGGAAGCGAATCCCAAACAGATCGCAGCGTTCATAGAGATGAAATCTCCCAGAACAACGCGAGAAGTCCAGCGCCTAACCGGCCAAATAGCTACTCGGAATCGCTTCATCTCAAGGTCGACTGATAAATGTCTACCCTTTTATCACTTGCTCAAAGCAAACAAAAAGTTCCTTTGGGACGAAAAGTGCGAGGAGGCATTCACTCAGCTCAAAACCTACTTAAGTGAACCACCCATACTGGCGAAACCAGTAGAAGGAGAACCCCTTTACCTCTACCTAGCTGTCTCGACGGTTTGTAAAATGAACAACGGCCGGTGTATTACATCAGTAAGACCCTGATCGATGCTGAAACCAGGTACCCCGCCATGGAAAAACTCGCCTTAGCGCTAGTAACATTGG
Organism: Orychophragmus violaceus; assembly: GCA_030180135.1. Lineage (NCBI taxonomy): Eukaryota > Viridiplantae > Streptophyta > Magnoliopsida > Brassicales > Brassicaceae > Orychophragmus > Orychophragmus violaceus. The sequence goes on along the minus strand of CM058231.1, from coordinate 52,768,496 downwards.
CTCGGAAACTCTGACCGTATTTTCAATCGCACTCGATCATAGTGATGACCTCTCAGCCACTGAGAACCATCCTTCACAGTCCAAGCCAATCAGGTCGTTTGGTCAAATGGGCTATCGAACTTAGCGAGTACGACATTGAATACAAAGCTCGAACAAGCCTAAAAGCGCAAGTACTGGCAGATTTCATAATTGAGCTCCCTCCGACTATAGAACTCGACCCGACTTCGGCCCAAAGATGGAAACTCTACGTCGATGGAGCTTCCTCAAGACAAGGGTCCGGAGTCGGAGTGAAATTAGTCTCCCCAACGGGTGAAGTATTAGAACAATTGTTTAGATTGGGCTTCGCCGCATCGAATAACGAGGCAGAATACGAAGCGCTGATAGCCGGGCTTAGACTTGCGATAGCAATAGGAGCCCGAGAAGTAAATGCCTTCAGCGATTCCCAACTGGTCACGAGCCAATATCATGGCGACTACGAGGCCAAAGACGAACGAATGGAGGCATACCTACGGGTAGTCCATACATTGGCCGAACAGATCGAATTCTTCGACCTAACACGAATTCCACGAGGTGAAAACACTGCAGCCAATACGCTAGCCGCATTAGCATCGACATCAGATCCTAACCTCAAAGAATCATACCAGTCGAAGGGATAGAAAAACCAAGCATCGACATAGCTCTCAAAGCTCTGTCCTTGAAAGAGGACGGGCCCGCTGTGAAGAACGATGTCAAACGCAAAGAGTGTCCCGGAGACAATAATAGCGACATCATCGAGATTGACGATGATCTTGATCCTAGAAACACCGTATACGTCACGAACGTCCCCGACGGACCAATTCAAACCGCATCCACTAGTCAGGGACCTGAGCCTAACAACGACGAAGATTGGAGAACTCCGATCATTCGATACATCACAAACGGCGAAGTTCCCGACGGAAAATGGGAGACGCGGAAACTTAAAATGCAAAGTGCGAGGTACTGCGTCACACAAGGAGAGCTCTTTAAAAGGAGCCTCTCCGGACCTTACCTTAAATGCCTTGACAAAAAGCAAGCCCTAGCCGTGATTACACAAACACATGACGGATCCTGCGGAAACCATTCCGGAGGACGAGCATTGGCCGTGCGAATCAAAAGGCAAGGCTACTATTGGCCTACAATGGCCACCGAATGCGAATCTTTCTCCAACAAGTGCGATAAATGCCAAAAGCATGCCCCAATTATCCACCAAGCGTCGGAGAAACTTTCCTCTATCTCATCACCATACCCATTCATGCGGTGGGGAATGAACATCGTTGGACCGCTGGTCGCATCTGGCAAAAAGAAAGCCACACATATATTGGTAATGACAGACTGCTTCACCAAGTGGATTGAAGCAGAGTCATACCAAAAAATTAAGGACGTTCATGTTAAGGAGTTCGTCTGGCGAAACATCGTTTGCAGACATGGACTACCCCACGAGATCGTTACCGATAACGGATCTCAGTTCATATCAAACACGTTCAAAGAGTTCTACAGAACTTGGAACATAAAGCTGACTTACTCAACGCCACGCTACCCCCAAGGGAACGGGCTAGCAGAAGCAGCTAACAAAGCGATTATGAACGGCCTCAAGAAAAGGCTCAACGAGTGCAAAACAACATGGAGTGACGAACTCCCAGCCGTACTCTGGGCCTACCGGACTACCCCCCGAAAATCCACTGGCGAGACTCCCTTCTCGCTAGCTTACGGAATCGAGGCGGTAGTACCAGCTGAAATTCTCGTGTCAAGCATTCGCAAATAAGAATGCCCACGACAAGAGGAACTTAACAACAAGATGATAACTGACGAGCTCGACCTCGTCGACGAAAAAAGGAACCTCGCATTAGCCCGACTCCAGAATTACCAACAAGCCGCAGCTCGCTACTATGATTCCCGAATCAAAACTCGAAGGTTTCAAGTAGGAGAGCTCGTCTTGCGGAAAGTGTTCGACCATAAAAAGGAAGAACTGTTGGATCGTTTAGTGTCTCCTGATTCAATTCTCGGATTGATTCATCCTACTAAACATGCAGATCTAGGTTCTCTTGGATAGAAACATAATAGATCTCACCTGTTACCTTGTTTTGCAGCGGAATGGGAGGTAAGGGTCAGAGATCAGCAGAACCACCAAGAGATGGATCCTCCAAAGGCTCACACACGCACACTCGGGAAATTGGCTGCTAGACCAGCTGAGAGAGGAGGCGCAGAGAGAGAGAGTTGGCGGCGCTGGGATCGCTGAGAGAAAGGAGCTAGGGCAAGTTTTATTAATTAAAACCCTTGTCCAGTTCCTATGGGCTTTTGGGCCCAATTCTCAGTTCTGATTAAATCCCTTGGATTTAATCAAGCCCTTTAGACTCTCTTAGTATAGTAAATGCCTAGCACTTTTACCGTACTTCTGCTAAACCGTTCCTATACATTTTCCTGTTAGCTTAGGCGTGTGACCCATATGGGATCATATAATAAAGGCAATAAGTCCAAGACTTATAGATCATGAGCGGACTCTAGCAAGCCATCATGACCCCCAGTATTATATGACTTATGTCTGATCATTGACATACTTTTACTTTCTAGAGACAGTACAGAGATTACTGGACATAATTCCAACAATCTCCCACTTGAACTGGAATCTCTGTATTCATAATCCTTTTTGTCCCAATATCTCGATTAGTCATAAGGCAAGATTAGTGTCATCCTTATAAAGTCTAATCTTGTTCATCGGACTCTGATTTGATACTGACAATCCAAACGACTCGGGAAAGTCCGTTTGAGCATGGCCATGCATTTTCCAGTATTCAAATTTCCGATTGGCCTAGAGATATTCACTCCATTTATATTGGAGGGACAAATCCCGTCTTGTTCCATCACTGTGAACTACTCATTTCATAATGTACCCAAACAAGGTCCTTATAACTATCGCAGAACGACAGCGTTAGACAATGATCAAAGCGCATTAGTTCATGTGCAGTCACATGCATGCGAACTCAGGTCTAAGGACTATACTCTATAGTCGTAGTAAGAATCTCTTATGACACAGATATAAATATCCTGAAGAGTTCTTATAATCGGGTCTTGTCCGGTCGTATGTACCCTACATACACCTATGTACTGACTTTGATGCCGCGCATCTATGACACACTGAGACTTTGTCATAAGTCACATACCAATCTAGTCTCACACGGTTGTTGGTGTTCCAATTTCAACAACCTTCGACTAGGGACAGGATGATATAAGCCATCTATCAAATATAGGGTCTCATGATCAAGCTAAATGACTTTGATAACTCAAGATCAAGTCACTTACTTCGATGACCTATAAAATGGTTCATATCACTTTGGAACGATTATTTCATCACAATTAAAATAATCTTGAAATAATAATTTCATTAAACATAAAATGTTTTACAAGAACATATCAAATAACTAAATAAAGCCCTCAAACTCCCACTCAAATTTAGATTACATTTCAATGTCTCTAATGCCTACAGCTTCAGTCAAGAACTCGAGCTTAGGTCTTGGGAGTGGCTTTGTCAATGGATCAGCGACGTTATCATCTGTCTGAACTCGGCTGATCTTGACTTGCTTTCTATTAATGATGTCACGTATCAAGTGAAATCTTCTTAGGACATGCTTGGATTTCTGGTGTGATCTTGGTTCCTTTGCCTGAGCAATAGCACCATTGTTATCACAAAACAGTGCCAGAGGCTCAGCCGCATTTGGTATCACACCTAGTTCAATAATGAACTTTCGTATCCAAACAGCTTCCTTCGAAGCTTCTGAAGCTGCGATATATTCAGCTTCTGTAGTGGAATCAGCAACGGTGTCTTGCTTGGAGCTTCTCCAACTGATTGCACCGCCATTCAGACAAGAGATATAACCGAACTGTGACCGGAAATCATCTTGGTCTGTCTGGAAACTTGCGTCCGTGAATCCACTGACTTTAAGCACATCACTTCCACCGTACACCAAGAACTTATCCTTAGTATGTCTTAGATACTTCAGGATATTCTTGACGGCAATCCAATGGTTTTCACCTGGATTTGACTGGTATCTACTCGTCATGCTCAATGCATAAGCAACATCAGGACGAGTACAGATCATGGCATACATGATAGATCCTATTGCAGATGCATAAGGAATATTCTTCATGCGCTCAAGCTCAGCAGCCGTCGTAGGGCTCTGCTTCTTGCTTAGCGTTGTGCCATGTACCATTGGCGTGAAGCCCTTCTTGGAATCTTTCATGCTGAATCTTTGTAGGACTTTGTCAATGTATGAATCTTGACACAAGCCTATCAGCCTTCTAGATCTATCCCGGTAGATCCTGATTCCAAGAACGTATGCGGCTTCACCCATGTCTTTCATGGAAAAACAACTTCCAAGCCAGTCCTTTACTGACTTCAGCATTGGAACGTCGTTTCCGAGAAGCAGTATGTCATTGACATACAAAATAAGAAATACTATCTTGCTCCCACTAGTTTTCTTATACACGCATTGTTCTTCTTCGTTTCTGATGAAGTCAAATTGCTTGATCGCTTCATCAAAACGAAGATTCCAGCTCCTCGATGCTTGCTTCAATCCATAAATGGATTTATGAAGCTTGCATACTTTCCCAGCATTCTTTGGATCTATGTAACCGTCAGGTTGTGTCATATACACATCCTCTTCCTGAATACCATTCAGGAAGGCGGTTTTCACGTCCATCTGCCAAATTTCATAATCATGAAAAGCTGCAGTTGCTAGTAGAATCCGAATAGATTTCATCATAGCCACTGGTGAATAGGTTTCATCATAATCCACACCGTGAACTTGTCTGAAACCTTTTGCCACCAACCTGGCTTTATAAATCTGGACATTTCCATCCACGTCAATCTTCTTCTTGAAGATCCATTTGCACTCGATGGCTTTTACACCAGCGGGTAAGTCAACCAACGAAAACACTTGGTTGACCGACATGGAGTCCATTTCGGAATCAGTGGCTTTACGCCACTTAGAGGAATCTGGGCCCATCATGGCTTGATTGAAGTTCGATGGTTCATCACCATCAATGATCAGAAGATCATGACAGTTAGTCACGAGGAATCCTTGATATCTCTCGGGTTCATGACGGATCCTCCCGGATCTTCGAACTTCAGGTACTACAGGTTCAGGCTCTACAATTTCTTGTAGGTCCTCCTGCTGCTCTTCCTCATTAGGTTGAGCAGTATCCTGTTCATCTTGAATTTCTTCAAGCAGTACCTTACTCCCACTGTCTTTCTTAGAGAGAAACTCCCTCTCAAGAAAGTTACAATCCCAGGCAACAAAGATCTTGTTCTCGGATCGTAGATAGAAGTAATAAGCCTTGGTTTCCTTCGGATAACCAATGAAGTAGCATTTATCAGATTTTGGTGTAAGCTTGTCTGAGATTAATCTCTTGACATAGGCTTCACAACCCCAAATTCTAAGATAAGACAGCACTGGAGCTTCTCCAGTCCATAATTCATATGGTGTCTTTGCTACTGCTTTCGATGGCGCTCTATTTAGAGTGAACACTGCTGTTAGCAGAGCATATCCCCAAAGGGATATTGGAAGGTCTGTGTGACTCATCATAGATCGAACCATATCCAATAAGGTCCGATTTCTCCTCTCAGACACACCATTCCATTGAGGTGTTCCAGGAGGAGTGAGTTGGGACACGATCCCACACTCTCTTAGATGATCACTGAATTCTTGGCTTAAGTATTCTCCTCCTCGGTCGGACCGAAGAGCCTTAATGCTTTTGCCAAGTTGGTTTTGTACTTCATTTTGGAATTCTCTGAACTTCTCAAAAGATTCAGACTTATGTTTCATTAAATAAACATATCCATACCTACTGAAATCATCAGTGAAGGTAATGAAGTACTGATAGTTTCCTCTTGCATTTGTGGACATTGGGCCACACACATCAGTGTGTATCAGGCCCAATAAGTCACTGGCCCTCTCGTTAGGTTTATTAAAGGGGGCCCGGGTCATTTTGCCCATCATGCAGGATTCGCATTTCTCACATGACTCAAAGTCAAATGAGCCAAGAAGTCCATTCGAATGGAGCCTCTTGATGCGTTTCTCGCTGATGTGCCCTAAACGACAATGCCATAGAAACGTTCGGTTCTCCTCATTAGGTTTGAACCGTTTGGTATCAATGTTATAAATTGGCGCGGATTGATCAAGTATGTAAAGCCCATTCGTAAGAGGGGCACAACCATAGAACAAATTGTTGCGATTGAAGGAACATAATTTATTCTTAACTGAAAAATCATAACCTTCCAAATCCAAAAAAGAAATTGAAATAATATTTCTGCTTATCGCAGGTACAAAATAACAATTATTGAGTTCTAAAACCAATCCCGAAGGTAAAGACAACAAGTATGTGCCTACAGCTAGTGCAGGAACTTTCGCTCCATTCCCAACTCGTAGCTCCACTTGTCCTTGCTTCAGCCTTCTACTGTTGCTGAGTGCCTGCATATTAGTACAAATATGAGCCCCACAACCAGTATCCTTAACCCATGAGGTATTATCAGAAGTAGTTGTATTAACTTCTATAACAAAAATACCTGATGAAGAAGTCTCGAGAGTCTTCTTCTTCAATTCCTTTAGACCTTCTTGGAATTTCTTACATTCTCTCCTCCAATGCCCTGGTTCTTTACAGAACCTGCAGATGTCAGTAGGCCCAGCCTTGGATTTGGGCTTGGGCTTTGGCGTGTCCTTGTCCGAGACTTGGACAGCCTTAGCCTTTCCCTTGTCCTTGGCAGAGGATTTCTTAAAGCCCTTGCCCTTTTGCACCATAAGCACATTAGGGTCCTTGGCAGTTTTCCTCAAGTTGGGCTCTGCAGTCTTGAGCATTCCGTGAAGCTCAGGCAATGTCTTACTCAAGCCATGCATATTAAAGTTCAGAATGAACTGATCATAGCTTGCAGGTAAAGACTGCAGAACGATGTCGCAGGCAAGTTCCTGGCTGATAGGGCAGTCGAGTTTCTGAAGATGATCGAGATAACCCATCATCTTCAAGACATGAGGACTCACTGCCGCATTTGCAGCCAACTTACAGTCTAAGAGGTTCTTAACTGTCTGGAACCTCTCAGTCCTTGCCTGCTCCTGAAAAAGAGATTTCAGGCTTGCCATTATCTCGATGGGTGACAACACACTCTCGAACTGCATTTGCAGCTCAGCAGTCATTGTCGCCAACATCAGGCAATAGACATCATTTTCATCTGACGAATGCTTTTCCCAAGCATTATGCAGAGTCCTGGCGGCATTGGCAGGAGGCCTCTCGGGGAGGGGATCACGAAGGACATAATCCTTCTTCTCCTGCTTGAGGACTAGCCTCAAGTTCCTTGACCACGTCAGGAAGTTCGTTCCAGTCAGCTTCTCCTTCTCGAGAACAGACCGGATTGAGAATGTGTTTTGTGTGCTTGTAGTAGTCATAGCTGAAATATAAGATAAAAAGGTTATTAGTTAATATGTTCAATATGATTAATCTTGTATTATATTTAATATGATTAATCACGCATTATATTCAATAACATAAGTTACCCTCAATAGAATATAATGATTCCAAGATCCACATATAACCAAGATCAAAGTGGGCCACTGGCCGTCACCCAATCTTAGCTTATATCGGTAAGCCCTATCTCGGCTAATTATATCCGTGATATAACTCTTGGTTGTGAATCTGGGCCCGAGGCCCAATCCACTCTGATGTCTCAAGGCCCAGGACTCCCGATGGCCCAGTCAAGAAAACCAGACTATACAGTCATGTAATCACTAACGTCTGGGACTCCCAATGACATTTATGAATCACAAACCGTCTTACCCACGCAAAAGTAGACACCCTCACACTGTAAGGCCATGAATACAATTGAATGGGCTTCGACAGCTGACATAGACTGGACAAGCCATCCAACGCTTGATATTATTTGAGGTTTGTAGGTTTATTAAAATTTCATCCCAAAATAGAAGATTACTATTTTGGGAAACTTTCCTTTTTGGGAAACCTACTAAATTTGGAAACTTTCTAAAATTAGAAACTTTTAATTATAGAAATTTCCTAAAATCCAAAGCATGCAAATCTAGAAACTTCTATTTTAAGAAACTTTCTAATTTCAAAATTTTGGAAACTTATTAATTTAAAAATCGATTTTTATAATTTTATAAAAATAAATTTTAAATTAATTCTGAAGAAAAGACTCAAATAATTGGCCCAATTGTTTTAACTTCTTGGCCCGAGGCCCAAGAATTGGTTCATGTCCAAGACATAACCCAATTGCCCAATTAAATGACATAACCGGTCTGGTTCATTAAAATTGGTCTTAACCAAAATTAATTACTACGATGACCACAATTGTCAACCGGTTATTTACTAAACCGGATTTTCTCAATTTATTTGGTCCAACCAAATCAAATTAGAAAATCACTGGTTTACGCACAAAATCCAATTTTTCGACTTTGGATTTCTTATCCCGGTTTAACCAGAACTTAATAAATTTTATTAAGTCTGTTTATTAAACCGTGACGATTAATTTTAATCAAGTTTTAAACCGAACCGAACCGATTGGTCACGAACCGATCACGGTTGACCTAGCTTCGCGATCGAGACACGATCGTCCAGCCGCAGCTCACGTGATCGGGACGAGCCATGCCGTGCAATCGGGACGAGACGCGATCCGGGATCGGTCCGTCTCGATCACAACCGTGATGCCGACTTTCGATCGGGACGTGACGAGGCGTGCGATCGCGACGATCCACTCGGCCCTCGGTCTCGACTGCGGTGCGGGACGTGATCGGATGAGCTCGGGTCGATCCATGCGATCGATCAATCGATCCATGCGATCGGTTCACCGTGCGTCGCTCGATCCGGACATGATGATCCTTTGGCGATCATCATTCCGACGCATACCAATTCATATAGATCGGATCATGCGATTTTTATTAGTTTAGGTTTTAATTCTTTGTTTCTTAAGTGTTTTTTCTTATCAGTATATTGATTCAAAAACACCTCTTTAAACAATCCTAAACATGATTCTAAACAAGAAAAACCACAGAACCAATAGCTCTGATACCACTGTTGGATCGTTTAGTGTCTCCTGATTCAATTCTCAGATTGATTCATCCTACTAAACATGCAGATCTAGGTTCTCTTGGATAGAAACATAATAGATCTCACCTGTTACCTTGTTTTGCAGCGGAATGGGAGGTAAGGGTCAGAGATCAGTAGAACCACCAAGAGATGGATCCTCCAAAGGCTCACACACGCACACTCGGGAAATTGGCTGCTAGACCAGCTGAGAGAGGAGGCGCAGAGAGAGAGAGAGTTGGCGGCGCTGGGATCGCTGAGAGAAAGGAGCTAGGGCAAGTTTTATTAATTAAAACCCTTGTCCAGTTCCTATGGGCTTTTGGGCCCAATTCTCAGTTCTGATTAAATCCCTTGGATTTAATCAAGCCCTTTAGACTCTCTTAGTACAGTAAATGCCTAGCACTTTTACCGTACTTCTGCTAAACCGTTCCTATACATTTTCCTGTTAGCTTAGGCGTGTGACCCATATGGGATCATATAATAAAGGCAATAAGTCCAAGACTTATAGATCATGAGCGGACTCTAGCAAGCCATCATGACCCCCAGTATTATATGACTTATGTCTGATCATTGACATACTCTTACTTTCTAGAGACAGTACAGAGATTACTGGACATAATTCCAACAAGAACACGCTGGAAAATTAGGGGCAAAGTGGGAAGGTCCTTACCAGGTCACCGACGTCGTAAAGGACGGGGTCTACCGACTCAAGTCGGTGGAAACCCAAAAGCCCGAACTACGACCTTGGAACATCATCAACCTCAAAAAGTATTTCCACTAGGAGTACATCAACATAATCGAACTACGAAATGGCTTGATCCCCTTAAAAGGGTACGTAGGCAGCTCAACTTCGAGCGCAGCCACCCCCCAAACACAAAGCTCTTACCGAGCTCGACAACTTCTGACGAAGTCATACTAGCTTATCTTTGTGAAATCGAAATAAGTCTTCTAATCAAACGTCTCTTCCTGCTAGAGCCGTTACGGTGATATGAAATTATCTCTTCCAATAGCAAAGTGATATGAAATTATCTCTTCTAAGTCAAAGCGATATGAAATTATCCTTCCCAAATGACCTGAAATGGCCTCTTCAAAAATATCAAAGCGATATGAAAGTATCCCTTCCGAGCGACCTGAAACGCCCTCTCCTAAAAATCAAGCGATATGAAATTATCCTTTCCGAGCGACCTGAAACGGCCTCTCCCAAAGTAAAAACGATATGAAATTATCGGCTACAAAAGATATGAAGTTATCTCTCCCGAAACGAAAGATGTGAAATTATCTCTTCTAAGTCAAAGCGATATGAAATTATCCTTCCCAAGTGACCTGAAACGGCCTCTCCCAAAGTCAATTCTCCCGACCTGATACAGCTCGAAAGAACTAGAGGGCCACCCTCTCCCGTTAAACGAAAACGTCGAAGTCAAAGCAACCGGTCACACGGAAAGGCCTCCGCGCACAACGAGCCTTTGTAAGTTTACTTGATTTATCTTTCCCATTAAAACATTAGACTCGTACTGCACATTACGAAGGGGCCCGAACTCAAGTACGAACGATCAAACCATGAAGGTACTAAAACAGTAAAGTCTATGCTATGGCATGAAAGACTCCAAAAGAAATTCGTTAGAAGAAGGACACAATGTCCTCGAACAAAGCCCGCTTGGGCGAATAAATGTTTTTCCAAAAAAAAAACACAAAGAGTGTACATATAAAAAAAAAGATCCCCTAAAGGCAACTTCATTATTACGAGCGCGAAGAAGCCTCGTCTCCATCCTCCGCCTGATCACCGGTAGATGCAATCCCAGTCGGGATGCTCAATCCGTATTGATCAAGGCGGGGAACAACCGGTGGCGGAGCATGCGCCAAAATGACCGAGTCGCTCGACACGGCCGGCAAGTTCAACTTGCCGACACTGAAGTCAGAGACCGCCGCGGCGTTCATCTCTTCCATGGCCGTCCTCTTCTTGTCGGCCAACCTCAGAACTTCCCGAGTCAAGTCAAGCTCGCCGGAAGCAAACTCCGCGATGAGTTCGATATTGGCCAGGGTTTCTTGGAGGCGAATCTCAGCGTTGGTCTCGAGCTTCCGCTTCTCGCTCTTCTCCTTGATCCCTTTAAGGATCTCCAAATATTCCCCGCTCATTTTCTTCCTCGCCTCGTGGGACGCGACCTTTATGTCAAAGTCTCTCCCCGCAAGAACTCTCTCCAGGTCGATCCGATCTTGGGCAGCTTGCGCCGTGGCGACTCGACTCGTTTCTTCGGCAGCCAACGCCCGGCCTTCGGCTACCCGAAGCCTCTGGGAAAGGTCCTCCTCGCGATTCTCGAGAACCAATAGCCGGGCTTCGATCCCCTCATACCGAACCAGTTTCCTCTCGAGCTCCTCCTCCCGAGCAAAGGAATCATGCAACTCTGCGGTCAAAATACCAGCCGACCTCCTAGCGGCCTCGAGCTCATCCTCCCGCGATCGCTCACGAAGCTCGAGTTCGGACCGGACAATAAGTCCGCTCGTAGCCTCCAGAAACTGCACAAAGACACGAATTTCAAATATCATTCTTACCAAAGAAAGGCAAAAACAAGAACTATGGTTGATACCTTTCCAGTGGCTTCGGCCATCTTTGCATACAAATCGCCGAAGGCCGGGTCCCCGGTAACCGGAAGCGGAACCCCTGCGGGTCCGACACGCCTTGACAAACGGGCCGCGCCCCGGGGCATCCCGACACTCTCGCTCGAACTACTCGAGCTCGTCTCCGTATCGATCCTTCGACGCTTCGGTACGGGAGAAGGATCCCTGCCCACGTCCCGATCGTCGGGGCAAGGATCACGCAAAGACGGCTCCCTGGACGGAACCGAGTCCGCCCTCCGAATAACGGGAGAGGAGGCGACCCCCCCTGCCTCCGCGGACGCATCACGGGCCCCGGAGCTCGGAGGGACAACCGTGGAAGGGAGAGGAGAATCACACATGGCAAAAAAGAGCGCATTGCTCAAACTCCCATCCTCCACCCTTTTTGCCAGATCTATGGGGTCCTTTCCGTTCCGGCGACTCCTCGACCTACGAGATAGCTTCTCGTGGGATGGGGTGCTGGCATCCGAGTCCACGCCCGAGGAAGGGCGACCTGTAGAATAAAAAAAGAGGGGAGAAGTCTTTAAACCCTTCCCAAATAATGACGAGCCGAATGTCACGAACAGAAAACTCACCTTCTCTTGCCCGCTCGAATATGCGAAGCGGAGGTCGCACGGTTCGACCCAGAGAAGTCCCGCGAGGTACGGGAGGAAGGGTTTGCTCCCGAAAGACCCGAGACCGACCCTGTGGGACCCTTCTCGGATTGACCCTCAAGGCAGCCTGTACACGCTCGACCGTGAAACTGTCCCAATTAACAAAACCTCTTCTCAGATGGGCTATTAAGGCCTCCGTGACTGGATTAAGGTCGAGCGATTCAGGGGACTCTGCAATATAGAACGAAGCACGTCAGGGATCAAACTGACACGAGAAATAATAACCAAAATAGCAGAAAGAAAGCCTCACCAACGTCGGTAGCCCACCGCGAGGGAACGACCGAGCAATCAAACTCTCCGACCGAGTGGTGAGTCGTCCTAAAGAAAAAATACTGGTCCCTCCACCCTTCCCTCGGCGGGAGACAGTCCAAGATCCTCCCAAACCGGGGGGAAAGACGGTACAACCCCGGAAAGCGGAAATCTTGCCTCACCAAGCAAACCCGCATTAACTCCTCGGGACCGAACTCAATCCCTTCCTCCGCAGCCCTAACTCCGAGTCCGGTAACGTACCGAACGAAATTCGGTGTCATCTGATAAAAAGCCATCTGGAGTTGGTCCAGCACCAAGAAGACGAGGCGAGGAATGGGAAAGAAAAGCCCACATTTTTCGAAATACGTATAAGAGGCACATCAGTAGCCCTCTATGATCGTCTCGGGGGATACTGCCGAAGAAGGGATGATGATTTCAACTTCCGACGGAATCCGGCAGAGCACCCTCAATCGCTGGATACGGTCCACGGTTAACGAAGACGGCCGGTGCGGTCCAAATGACCCGCCGCCGCACTCGTGCTCGCTCCCGCAGGATCCTTAAAAGCCATGAAGGAAAAAGGAAAGTTTCTGAAAGAAAAACTTTTTTCTCTAACGACAAAGGAAGTAGGGAGAAAAAGTTCGAACAGGTTAAGAGTAGGAAAGCAAAGGACTTCCTTCAAACAATGCGAATGATTATTTATATCAAAGATTGTGCGCAGTATCGCCCGTACGACTCCTTACTCACATTAATTGCTGGTAGGATCGAGATGACTCGGACCCCTCGCTTCCCTCTTGCTAGCCGTTGATCTGAGATCAATGGCTACAAAACACGCAGTAATTGGGTCACGTCATCAAAGAAGAACGAGCCCGGGAAGACGCTTCGTAGTCCTCGAATCTGAGCCGTTAACGATCGACCAGATCTACGGTGGAAAATGGATTCTAAAAATCCGCGCACGCAACAACTGCCGACGCGCTGGCAAGTAGTTCAGCTTGTCTCACGCGATCACTCCGCGCCATTGGATCAAAATAAGATCAACGGATGGGGCGAAAGTAATCATTAGATTCGTTGCATCCAAGGCATGCACCTCTTCCCGAGAATGTCCACCGCCCATTAACCTCGACTTCTCGAATTCAATGGGCTGGGGGGCTATTGTTGGTACTGGATTTCCCTCTAGGAAATCCGGCCCATTAACAGACAAGACAAAGGCCCGTAATTACGAGCCCATTCCAGAATCAAAGATAGACGGGAGAGCCAACTCTCTTATTGGGCCCAAGCAAAGCAAGCGCCTTGGAGAGACCCAGAAGATGCCGAACCCGAAGACAATCGAGCTCGAGTTCGGCAGAGGATGACTTGGAGATAGAGCAACTCGGTCTTCGTCAGTTCAACTGATCCGCATAAATCTCGGAGATCGTTACAACGACGAGGCCAAAATATCAGGACGAAGAGATCAGAATCGAGACTATTTAAAGGAAGAAGTGGCGACTCATTAAGGACAATTCCAACCTAGGCTAAGAACACTTCGATTAGATAGCTCGATCCCATACTTTGTACTCTCTTCTCGACTCTGTTTGTTCTATCTCGACGATCAATCTCAAAAAAGTCTTTGATTCATAGGAAACTATACCATTTCTATATCCAAAAGTCCAAATCCACGAATACAAATTCTTAGTGTGAATCCCGGATCTCACAATTAGGCGCATGGAGGTGCTGGGTGCATTGGTGAGGCCGAGAGGCATGACTAGCTACTCGTACAGACCTTGCTTGGTATTGAAGGATGTCTTCCACTCGTCCCCTTTCTTCATCCGGACCTGATGCTTGCCACTTCGTAGGTCTATCTTAGAGAAGACAAAAGCTCCGTACAGCTCATCCAACATATTTTCCAGGCGCGGAATGGGATGCCGGTACTTGATGGTAATGTTTTTGATCGCCCGGCAGTCAACACACATCCTCCACGATCCGTCCTTATTGGGAACCAGTAGGACAGGAACCACACACGGACTAAAGCTCTCCCTTATGTATCTTTTGGACATAAGGTCCTGAACCTGCTTCTCCAATTCTTTGTATTTGGTCGGATTCATACGGTAAGCTGGACGGTTCGGTAAGGAGGATCCTGGTACGAGGTCGATCTGATGCTTGATGCCTCGGATGGGCGGCACACCGGCTGGGATCTCTTCCGGGAACACGTCCTTAAACCTGTCCAACAAAGAAACAACTTATCGGGGCAACTCTACGTCATCAGCACATGAGTGTAGAGCCTCCCTAAAGATCATTAGCAATACCTGCATGTTTTGACTAATAGCCTTAGACACAGAATGGGAAGAGATAAGTAGGTTCGTCTTACTGTACTTTTTGTCTCCGGCAAGTTTGAGTTGCATTTCGTGCACTTCCTGGGGCATGAGAGGTGCAAGTTGGAACTTACGCTTGTCATGGAAGAACGAATAGTGGTTGTTGCGTCCATTGTGAAGCGCCTCCTTATCAAACTGCCACGGTCGGCTTAGGAGTATGTGTCCACCTGCATGGGTACAACATCGCACAATACCTGGTTGCAGTACTTACCGACACTGAACATGACAATGACCTGGTCATCAATCCGTATCTCCGTGTCATCGTTCAGCCATCTAAGCCGGTACGGTCGGGGATGCCTCGTGACTTTGAGACCAAGTTTATCGACCATGTACCTGCTAGCAACGTTAGCACAATATCCACCATCTATGATAAGACTACATACCTTGCTGTTCACGGTGCATCGAGTGTGGAAGATGTTCTATCGTTGGACCGTCTCGGGGTTGACCAGGGCGCTAAGGGCTCTCTATATCACCAAAAATTCGCCTGAGTCTGGGTACTCTATGGGCGTCCCTGGGTCAGCCAACTCCTCATCTTGTTCGTCATGTTCATCCTGAGACTCGTACCATCCTCGGTGAGGATAATGACCCGTCAGTGTAACACCCCCCGACGCGGACTACGGACAATAGCTACATCGGAGATGTCACAAGTGTTGAATACCGTGGACGTTCCAGACCGTCCGAAGGTTAGGCCGTTCCGTCCGCGATATCCAACCCTCTCGACTAAGGCCTAAGGCTTGTCAACCCGTACCAAAGCCGAGAGTTGTGTCGACTCGGACTAAGCCACGTATCATCAGGCGATAGAGGGTTGTTCCTGAAAATACGTTATTCCTCCCAGCAAAATAGGATGTAGTTAATATAAAAATCTATGTCCGGACTTCCCAAATGACTTCAATATGGAAAACTTCATATTTAATTTACGTACTTAGATTCGAGTGTACAACCAACTCAGAAAGCTACACCGGCTTCCTAAGTCCGAATCCTGCTTACTAGTTGACGCGTCCCTAAGGTTTCATGCGAGACAAAAGTCGTTTAATGAGCAACCTACGGTTACCCAGTGAGTCTAGGACCCACTAAACGAAATGTTAGTGCCCAGCCCAACCCATAGCTGAAGCACAAACAAATAATCGTGAAACAACAATCATCCAATTCACGATAACCAATAATGCAAGCAAAAGCATGAATAAACAATCAAACATGATTAACCATTCATGAATGCATTCAACGTCTCAAGTATAGACTCTCTAGACACGAAAATCTTATCACCATGCATGGACCCAAAATGCACCGGCGCCACCACCCAGTCTTTCTCGTGACCGTCCGCGAATTCTCACCATGAAGGATCATAAACCGAACGTCACACCCGACTACTGGGATCTCTTTATCCCTCGGGCTCATGTCACTGCACGATGCTCTGCCAAGGGAGCGACCCAACTATCGTCAGAGCTGCTCGGCCAAGGGAGCGACCCAAGTACCTTCCGAGCTTCCTCCTATCACACAAGGAGTCACACCATGGGTGGCACCGATCGCATTCTCCTAGAGTATCCTCCTACCCTAGGATGCACGTCTTAATCTGCATGATCACACAAAACATGGAGTCAACACATCACAAAGGCGTAGTGGCCATGCAAAGGATCCGAAGATCACGGCAGCCACTACAGCCTTGTCATCCGGAAGGGAGACTCACGCGGATTAACGATCCCGCGGAGCTACCGCTTCCTCACACCTCAGGACAACAACCTGTTTCATATCCACATGCATGATCAATCCATACTCAAAGAAATCATCCAGTATTTCCAAGAGAATCAGGCAAAGAAACCATACACCAAACATTCATGCACGCAACATTCAATACTTTTCGGATATGAAATCGTTAAGTAAAAAACCATCAACCATAAGCATACAAGCATTAAAACGTGAATCACACAAGCCAAGTAGGATAAATACTCAAGGTATTTCAATCCTCAGAACCAAACCTGAACAGAAAACATTAGTCCTAACTACAGGGATTCAATTTGCTCTAACGCGGTTTTGAACTATCTACGCTTCGCGTGGACGGATTAAGGCCTTCTGGTTAGAACGTGACTAGCTAGCTTCCTTAGGTTATCCTCCACGTTATTCCTCCTCTTAGTCTTCTCACGGTTCTGGACTGGTCCACGGAAATCACCCCGAACACCTCCCGGACTTCCCCTTGCTCACACCCTCTTTTCCTCTCTTTTTCTCCCTCAGTTTCTCTCTACCCCCTTTCAGTTTCTATCACTAGAAATGAGCTGAGGAAGTCTAAAGAATGATCTCAGGTGATATTAGGGTGGGTTTATATAGGAAGAGACAGCCTTGACAAGTGTAGGAGTGGATGGGACATTTCATGCATTTTGGAGAACATTTGTCACCAAGTGTAACATGATGCTGCCACCTGTCCTAACCATGCCTTCCTTGCTCCTGGGGCTTGACAGGTCGTGGGTCTACCTTCTTAGACTTTCTTGGTGTCATCTCTGGTCATTTTTGGTGCAAAAAACCTGATTCTCCCCTTGATGCGCGCGGGTAACTGATATACCATGGATTTTAGGGCTTTTAACCATGGTATATATCTTATTTGTCGAGTCATTTACTATGTTTTAGAGTCTTTTCAGGTATTTATTAGGTACAAGCACATTTGGAGCAGATTTGGTGATTATGGCACTTTCTGGAGCTTTTTGGAGTGTTTGACCGAGAGATAGAGTTCTTTGTGGACATTTGAGGAATGAATCGATCGACACACCTTTGGTGTCGATCGTTGCATATGCGAGATGGGCCAGACTCGGCGGTTTAATGAAGAATGTTGATATTGCAGAAAAGCCCAGATATTTACACAGAAGCCCAAAACGTGTTTTAGACTATATATTAGGGTTTTTAGCCACTTGTTTAGACGACGCTTTTCTTAAGTCTTATTTTTTTTCAGAGAGAGTTAGGGGCTGATCCTGTTCTCGAAAGAGAGAGGATCTGAACCCCATATCTTTACTTTGTTTTATGATATTTGGTTTTCTATTCAAGATGTTTTCTGTTTTGATGAACATGTCTGAGTAGATTACCTGTTAAGTTTAGGGATTCTCATTAGGGATTTCATGGAATTATAGTTTAATCAATCTGTAGGGATTCATATCTGCTAGTTCTTCTTCTAGGGTTGTTCTGAATGCTTAATCTGAAGTAGCTATCCAGATTTATGATGTTAGGTTGATTGATGCAACGACAATTGGCTAATTAGCTAGAAAGAACCTAGATGAGCAATTAAATTACTCGCAAAGAGATTTGGTTTAGTTTAATTGTGAACATATCAAACTTGGAATTAAAGCTGGTTTAATCTGTTAGTAATTGCAATGAGATTTGGATTGCTGCACTTAGACTTAGAGAATTCTCGCAACGAGAGTTGGTTGATTCTATATCTGTGTTTTGAGTTCTAGAACAGTTTCTGATTAGATCTCGATTGATTGATTGCTTGTGTTCCTGATTTCCTGAGAACTCCCTAGACTTAACGCTTCGCTTCCTCGCTCACAAACTCGCTGCTATTTACTTTCTGCTTGCTTTTTAGTTTCTAATCATATTTGCTTTCTCCTAGTTTTTATCTGATCGTTCTTAATCTATCGTTGACCGGAGTCCCTGTGGATTCGATACCCTAAGTACTACAACTACATCACTGTGCACTTGCTGTTAGTATAGGGATTAAAACTAGACCTATCAAGTTTTTTGATAGGGTCTAAGTTTTAATCCTATTCTACTGCAAGTGCACAGTTAAGTGATTGTAGTATATAGGGTATCGAATCCACAGAGACTCTGGTCTCGATAGATAAAGAACCGTAGGAATTTAAACTAAGAAGAAAGCAGATGTGAAGTAAACTAAAAAGAAATGCGAGAAAGTAAATCAATAGCAGGATTGGTGGTGGTGAAAGCAGTTAATTAGAGGCACTAAGTCTATGGCGTTCTCAGGAAATATGACAAGCAGACAAATCAATCAGTCATGATCTAATTAAGCACAGTTCTAGAACTCAAATCACGGAAATAGAATTAACCAAATCTCTTTGCGAGAATTCTCTAAGTCTAAGTGCAGTAATCCAAATCTCTTTGCAATTACTAACAGATTAAACCATCATTAATTTCAAGTTCGATATGTTCACAATTAAACTAAGCCAAATTTCTTTGCGAATAATTTAATTGCTCAACCTAAATAGTTCAGATTCTAAACCACACTCTCGTGTCGTATTTAGCAACCTAAGATCTAGATTCTAATTGATCAGGTTAGAACTAGCATTAAACTCAATTTAGATCGAAGAACATTCTATTCATGTGAATCCTTAACTGAATTAAACAAGTCTAGCAAGTCATGAAATCCTTAATGAGAAACCCTAAACCTAACTATGAATCTACTCAGACATGATTAATGAAACAGAAATCATAGAAATAATAGATTGCATATAAGAAATTAAATAGATAAAGGGTTCGAAATCTTCTCCAAAATAGATGAAGTACAGGATTAGATCAGCCCCAAAAGCTCTAAAAATCTCTTAGCTCTAAGTATGAAAGCGTAAGTAAAATAAACACCAAAATCCTAATATATATAGCTAATCACGTTTGGGGCTTCTGTGTAATATCTGGAACTTTTCTGGGCTCTTCTGCAATATTTGATAACTTCATAAACCGCCGAGATTCTGGCCCATTCGCTAGTGTGTCAACCGATGCCCCTAGTGCAACGATCGACGCATGATCCCAAAACTGGACAGTGAGCTCATTCTCTCGGACCAAATCTCCAAATCACTCCAATAAGCTCCATAATCACCACATTAGCTCCAAACGTGCATGTACCTAATAAAACCTGCAAAAGACTCTAAAGAAACACAAATAGACTCTAAAACAGACTTATATCATGGTATAAAACCGGTAAAAACCATGATATATCAACTCCCCCACACTCAGCCTTTGCTTGCCCTCAAGCAAAACAGAGAACTAAAATGTAGTGAAGAGGTTTGAAAACTCTTCAGAAACTCTTTTCATCCTAGAAGCAGCAACACTCAGATTCTCCTTAGTAAACCACATGAAAGAATCAACCTGCAGACATCAAGACCAACATATACTTCCCCCACATTTAGCAACTGTCATAAGTAAACTCCACAATCACATTCAAGCATTCAAATTCACCCTACTGACTTCTGCAAGTATTTAAGTGTTGTCTCACCTAAGGAGTATCGATCAAAGGCACATGGATTCTTACCTTATCAGCTCTAGACCACCATACTATCTTTCTCTAGTCCCTTTCTTCTCTTTTCCCTTCCTTAGCATTCTGATTTTTCCCCATTGGGTATCATTTTTTTTTTTTATCAGTGCTCTTCCCGTTAAGGGGTGTACTTTGGACACATTCCATGGATGCACAGGATATGAAAGTTGTAGCTATCAATCCCATGACCACTTCGGAGTTACTAATTCATCCTCAGTTTATTATCTTTTTTTTTATGGAAGGGGAGAAGGGAACTAAATAGGACAGGTTTACAGGCTTTGTCAGAACTAACAAGGGAGTCCGACACAAAGTATACCAAGCCCTTAGGTGAGAAAATCTAAGTCAGTATTAAGGTGAAGTCAGTAAAAGGATCCTCTGATACCTGAAGTGATGTGGGTGTCCTCAGTAGGTTGATCCATGTCTGGGTTTTCTAATAGTCAGAGATAATCTGCAGCTTCATCCCAATGGTTACTTAAGTTCCTGAAAGTGCTGCTAATCTTCTAAAAAAATCATTGTTTCTTACTTAAACAATTTTGACTCAATAAAACAAATTTCAAAAAATTTTAACTGACTCTAAGAAAACAAAAGAAAGAAGTTAGTAGAACCTCCTCCACACTTAAGACACACTGTCCCCATTAGTGTCAAGCGAAGGATTGGCAAAAAGAAATAAAAATTTGTTTAAGGAATGGTTAAGTTCTGTCGGGTTTTACCTCTGTCGCTCAGGCATCGATCGTTGCACTATGTGCATCGACCGTTGCTAGGCGATTTTTCGTGTATGATCGATCGTTGCTCAGGACCGCAACGATCGCTGCAATGCGATTTCGATCGTGTTGTGACGATCGACACAATAGTGTGTCGATCGACGCACTGCGATTCATCCGAGACCTGCAAACAAAAACTCACCAAAACCAGAAACAAAACGTAAAATCCAACAAAAACACTAAAATTAAAATGCAAAAACGAAAACAGTGGGTTGCCTCCCACTCAGCGCTTACTTAACGTCAATAGCTTGACGCTTCAACTGATTTAGGTAGAGGGTGCATCATCCAGAGGCAGAATATGACCTTCAGAAATCTCGGCCTTAGCCCAATAATGTTTCACCCTCTGACCATTCACAGTGAATTCAATACCGTCCTTGTCAGTTAGAACCACAGCTCCATACGGACGCACCTCTTTGATTGTGAAAGAACCAGACCACCTTGATTTCAACTTAGCTGGAAACAAATGCAAACGAGAGTTATACAAAAGTACCTGATCATTAGGCTCAAAAGTACCTTGTCATAATATGCCTTAGTTCTCTCCTTTTACAGCTTTGAGTTCTCATAACCAAATGTCTAATCTCATCCAACTCATTAAGCTGCACTAATCTCCTCTCTGCAGCAGACTTAAGATCAAAGTTCATCTGTTTTACAGCCCATGCTGCTTTGTGTTCAAGCTCTACTGGCAGATGACATGCTTTTCCATATAGCAGATGGAATGGAGTGGTCCCAAGTGGTGTCTTGAATGCTGTCCTGTAAGCCCATAATGCATCATCCAACTTTGCTGCCCAATCTTTTCTTGTCTTTCCAACTGTCTTCTCAAGGATCTCCTTAATCTGCCTGTTAGAAACCTCGACTTGTCCACTAGTCTGAGGGTGATAAGGAGTAGCGACTCGGTGATGAACTCCATGCTTCTTCAGAAGCTTCTCGAAGACCTTATTGATAAAATGAGATCCTCCATCACTAATCACTATACGAGGTACTCCAAATCTGGGGAATATGATGGTCTTAAACAGCTTAATGACCACTGAAGAATCATTGGTTGGACTAGCTATTGCTTCAACCCACTTAGACACATAGTCCACAGCAACCAAGATGAACTTATTCCCATAGGACGAGGGAAAAGGACCCATGAAATCTATGCCCCAGCAATCGAAAACCT
The DNA here is from genome assembly GCA_030180135.1 of Orychophragmus violaceus. Lineage (NCBI taxonomy): Eukaryota > Viridiplantae > Streptophyta > Magnoliopsida > Brassicales > Brassicaceae > Orychophragmus > Orychophragmus violaceus. Next base: position 52,746,384 of record CM058231.1, on the reverse strand, counting down.
CAACTTCCAGAATGAAATTCTGAGGCATCTCATGCTTCTTGCTGATTTTCCCTCTCCTCTGACAAGCATCACACTGAGAGATGAAAGAATGAGTGTCTCTAAACATTGTAGGACACCAGAAACCTGCTTGCAGAACCTTAGATACAGTCTTGAATGTAGCAAAATGTCCAGCATAATCTGATCCATGACAGTGGAAGAGGATGTCTGGAACTTCTGATTCAGCAATGCATCTCCTGTAGAGACCATCTGAACAGTGCTTATAGAGATAAGGGTCATCCCAGTAGTACCTTCTAAGCTCCCTAAAGAACTTTTTCTTTTCATAACCCTTTAAATCCTCTGGTTCAGTCTCAGCAGCGAGGTAATTAGCTATATCTGCATACCAGGGTCGATCAGTAGTTGCTACAGCGGCAATCTCAAAGTCGTAATTCCCAATTCTGATCCTGAAAGACTCTCGGTTTGCATCAGGTATGCATCGATCGTTGCGCGTAAATGTGTCGATCGTTGCTTCCCCGATACTTGTATCGACCGTTGCTAATGTGGCATCGATCGACACAGTGCGATTATCCCGACAGTTCTGTAAGTATCTGCTCGAATCCATCTGAAAAATTGTACCAATCATGTTGACGTTTTCCTCAGGCAAATAATCATTTATGGGCACGTCTTCCTCAACCAGCATCCTTGAAAGATGATCAGCAACTCCATTCTCAACTCCCTTCTTGTCCCTCACTTCGATGTCAAACTCCTAAAGCAACAAAATCCATCTCAACAATCTTGGCTTAGCATCCTTCTTCTGCATCAGATACTTCAGGGCTGAATGATCAGTATGAACAATCACCTTGGAGCCAACAAGATAGGGTCGGAATTTCTCAAATGCAAAGACAACAGCCAACAGCTCCTTTTCCGTGGTTGCATAGTTTCTCTGCGCATCATCTAGTGTCCTACTAGCATAATAGATAACATGAAGCTTTTTGTCCTTCTTCTGCCCCAGAACAGCTCCTAGAGCATAGTCGCTTGCATCACACATAACCTCAAAAGGTAGATCCCAATCCGGTGGCTGAACTATTGGAGCACTCACTAATGCCTGCTTGATCTGTTCAAATGCAGTCTGACAGTCTGCACTGAACTCAAATTTGGTATCCTTACACAGCAAAGCAGTTAGTGGCCTAGCAATCTTACTGAAGTCTTTGATGAAACGTCTATAGAAGCCAGCATGTCCAAGAAAGCTTCTTATAGACTTAACTGAATCAGGCGCCTGAAGGTTTGTCATTACCTCAATCTTAGCGCGGTCCACTTCGATCCCTGCTTCAGACACTTTATGCCCAAGTACAATGCCATCTCTGACCATGAAATGGCATTTTTCCCAGTTAAGGACCAAGTGCTTCTCTTCGCATCTAGTCAGAACCTTGCACAGATTATCTAAGCAATCATTATAAGATGATCCATAGACTGAAAAGTCATCCGTGAATACCTCCATAAAGTCCTAAATCATATCAGTGAATATGGACATCATGCATCTCTGGAAGGTGGCAGGAGCATTGCAGAGTCCAAAAGGCATCCTACGGTAAGCAAATGTGCCATATGGACAAGTGAAATTGGTCTTTCCCTGATCTTCTGGGTGGATAGTAAGGATGATTGGCTAACCTCTCCAGCATCTGATCAATGAAAGGCAAGGGAAAGTGATCCAACCTGGTTGCAGCATTCAGCTCCTGTAATCTATGCACATCATGTGACCCGTCACAGTCCTAGTAGGGATCAGCTCATTCTTCTCATTCTTCACAACTGCAACTCTGCCCTTCTTAGGCACTACATGGACTGGACTTACCCAATCACTGTCCGAAATAGGATAGATAATCCCAGCATCTAGGAGTTTCATAATCTCCTTCTTAACTACTTCCTGTAGATTAGGATTAAGCCTTCTCTGATGCTCAACAGATGTCTTTGATTCATCCTCAAGATGTATCCGATGCATGCACAGCTCTGGTGAGATACCTGAAATGTCATCAAGAAAGAAAAAACTTGATAGGTCTAGTTTTAATCCCTATACTAATTGCAAGTGCACAGTGATGTAGTTGCAGTACTTAGGGTATCGAATCCACAGGGACTCCGGTCAACGATAGATTAAGAACGATCAGATAAAAACTAGGAGAAAGCAAATATGATTAGAAACTAAAAAGCAAGCAGAAAGTAAATTGCAGCGAGTTTGTGAGCGAGGAAGCGAAGCGTTAAGTCTAGGGAGTTCTCAGGAAATCAGGAACACAAGCAATCAATCAATCGGGATCTAATCAGAAACTCTTCTAGAACTCAAAACACAGATATAGAATCAACCAACTCTCGTTGCGAGAATTCTCTAAGTCTAAGTGCAGCAATCCAAATCTCTTTGCAATTACTGACAGATTAAACCAGCTTTAATTCCAAGTTTGATATGTTCACAATTAAACTAAACCAAATCTCTTTGCGAGTAATTTAATTGCTCATCTAGGTTCTTTCTAGCTAATTAACCAACTGTCGTTGCATCAATTAACCTAACATCATAAATCTGGATAGCTACTTCAGATTAAGCATTAAGAACAACCCTAGAAGAAGAACTAGCAAATATGAATCCCTACAGATTGATTAAACTATAATTCCATGAAATCCCTAAACTTAACAGGTAATCTACTCAGACATGTTCATCGAAACAGAAAACATCTTGAATAAAAAACCAAATATCATAAAACAATGTAAAGATCTGGGGTTTAGATCCTCTCTCTTTCGAGAACAGGATCTGCCCCTAACTCTCTCTGAAATAAAATAAGACTTAAGAAAAGCGTCGTCTAATTAAGTGGCTAAAAACCCTAATATATAGTCTAAAACACGTTTTGGGCTTCTGTGTAAATATCTGGGTTTTTCTGCAATATCAACATTATTCATTAAAGCGCCGAGTCTGGCCCATATCGCATATGCAACGATCGACACCAAAGGTGTGTCGATCGATGCATTCCTCAAATGTCCACAAAGAACTCTATCTCTCGGTCAAACACTCCAAAAAGCTCCAGAAAGTGCCATAATCACCAAATCTGCTCCAAATGTGCTTGTGCCTAATAAATACCTGAAAAGACTCTAAAACATTGTAAAGGACTCGATAAATAAGATATATACCATGGTTAAAAGCCCTAAAATCCATGGTATATCAACTCCCCCACACTTAGCTCTTGCTTGCCCTCAAGCAAGTAAAGAACCAAAACATGGTGAAGAGGTTTGAAAACTTTCAGAAACTCTTTTCATCTTAGAAGCAACAACACTCAGATTCCCCTTAGTAATCCACTTGAAAGATTTCACCTACAGATATCAAGACCAACATGTACTTCCCCCACAATTAGCAAATATCCTAAGTAAACTCCACAATCACATTCACGCATTCAAATTCACCTTACTGACTTCTGCAAGTATTTAAGTGCGGTCTCACCTAAGGGGTATCGATCAAAGGCACATGGACTCTTACCTTATCAGCTCTAGACCACCATACTATCTTTCTCTAGTCCCTTTCTTCTCTTTTCCCTTCCTTAGCATTCTGATTTTTCCCATTAGGTATCATTTTATTTTTTTTATCAGGGCTCTTCCCGTTAAGGGGTGTACTTTGGACACATTCCATGGATGCACAGGATATGATAGTTGTAGCTACCATTCCCATGACCACTTCGGAGTTACTAACTCATCCTCAGTTTATTATCTTTTTTTTTTATGGAAGGGGAGAAGGGAACTAAATAGGACATGTTTACAGGCTGTGTCAGAACTAACAAGGGAATCCGACACAAAGTATACCAAGCCCTTAGGTGAGAAATCTAAGTCAGTATTAAGTTTGAAGTCAGTAAAAGGATCCTCTGATACCTGAAGTGATGTAGGTGTCCTCAGTAGGTTGATCTGTGTCTGGGTTTTCTAATAATCAGAGATTGATCTGCAACTTCATCCCAATGGTTACTTAAGTTCCTGCAAGTGCTGTTAATCTTCTCAAAAAAATCATTGTTTCTTACTTAAACTGTTTTGACTCGATATAACAAACTTTGAAAAATGGACTAACTCTAAGAAAACAGAAAGATAAAGTCAGTAGCACCTCCCCCACACTTAAGACACACTGTCCCCAGTAGTGTCAAGCTAAGGGTTGGTAAAAAGAAAACAATAGATAAAAGATGAGATTATGTTTGTCGGGTTTTTACCTCTGTCGCACATGCATCGATCGCTGCATAAATGCATCGACCGTTGCTAGGCGATATTTCGTCGTGTGTCGATCGTTGCTAGGACCGCAACGATCGCTGCAATGCAATTTTTTTCGTGTTGTGACGATCGACACAAGGTGTGTTGATCGACGCACTGCGAATCTGTCGAAACCTGCAAACAAAATTCACCAAAAACCAAAAACAAAAACGTAAAATGCTAATGAAAACACCAAAAATAAATTATGCAAACCTAACAGTGGGTTGCCTCCCACTCAGCGCTTGTTTAAAGTCAATAGCTTGATTGTGGAAAGGAGATCGGACTCATGGTGGTTTCAACAGAGACTTTGAATGTCTCTGTGAATATCTCTTCATCCAAGGTGGTGTATATGCTTTCGGATCATGAGATTTCCCAAGGAAAGAAGGAAGAGAACCAGGGCGGGAGTGAAGCTTGGGTGGGATGCTGCGTTTTCCTTCATTCAAAGCAATGGAGTCGGGAGGTTTAAGTTTAGGTGATTTGTACCTTACCTTTGGTGCAGATCTGATGTCTTGAGCTTTCTGCTTTTGAGCAGTTGCAGGTACTGAAGATGTTAGAGCAGATTTAAGAGGAACCGCCATCTTCTTTTCTCCACTATCAGATACTGTAATTCCACCAATCTGAACTTCATCTTTTAAATGACCATCAATGGAGACCATCTTCTTTGCATATCCCAACACAGAAGGATGAACTCGCGAAGCTTCAGCTGGTGGAGTTTCATTCATCTTCCTATCCACCACTACCATGCACTTGACTACACTCTGCTCATGTTTAGACCTTACATGAACTTTTGGGAATGGTATTGGAGGTTTGTAGACCCTTTCCTTAGCAAAAACATCAGATTTGGGCGAAATTGGGTCTGCCCGACTGTCGCGTCGACCAACGCAGAGTGGGTGTCGGTCGTCATTGAATTGATGTCGACCTTCAGTGTCGTCCATGGTCAATTTCTGTTCGTCGTAAGAACTCGAAATTGCCGTCAGAACTGCGTGTCGACCGACACTAAGGGGGTGTCGATCGATGCATGTCTCAGACAGACAATATTCATCCAGAAAATCCGAGATTATGCTCTCTTCTTCACCTAGGAACTCAATCTCATCTCTTAAGGTCACAGCTTTGATGGATCTGTACTGTTCAGCTTTCCCAACTTCAATATGCCTTTGTATTGCTTGAGATGTCTGTTGGATTTGAACATCCAGCTTCTTCACATGTGTGCTCAGAGATTCAAACTTCTCATTCAGATTTTTATGCATAGCATCCAACTTCCTGTCGAAGTCTACAGCAGTCTTGGTCTGATCCTCTAGTAACTGCTCCATCATAGATTCCATCTTGCTTATATAAGCATTAGCAGCAGGAGGTGTCTGATATGAGGACGATCCATAGGTTTTCTTATAAGAATTACCTTGCTGATTACCAAACTTGTTTCCTTGGATTCCAGAGCCATTGATGTATTTCAAATCTTCTTCCTGCTTTTCCAAGAACTGCTCCATCATGGTTTCCAATCTGCTCTTATATGCAGGTGCAGGTGGTGCTTAATAAGAAGAAACATCATAGTTCCTCGAGAAGGCATTACCCTGTTGCTGGAAAGGTCCTTGAAAAGCAGATTCCTGACTGTAGAATTCATTCCCTCCAACGCAGTTGATAGCTTCTTGCGCATACTTTTCAAGTAGAAGACTATGCAGATAGTCAACTTTACTCTTTAACCCAGCTATCTGTGAACTGTCAATCCTTGACCCGAAAATATCATTCTGACACATCGTCCTTACGATCTCCTCTTGGTGCTTCCGCGAAACTGTGTCGACCGATACAATAAGAGCGTCGATCGATGCAGGGCGAAAACTGTGACGATCGACACACAGGACCGTGCCGATCGATGCAGGGCGAACAGGCGTACCTGAAACGCAAGAAAAAGAAGAAAAGAAAGAAAAAAAAATTAGTAAACAAAAACCAAAAACGAAAAACCTAGTCTAAACCCTAAGTTCAAATCTATCGAAGACTCTAAGAGTCCCCGGCAACGGCGCCAAAAACTTGATAGGTCTAGTTTTAATCCCTATACTAACTGCAAGTGCACAGTGATGTAGTTGTAGTACTTAGGGTATTGAATCCACAGGGACTCCGGTCAACGATAGATTAAGAACGATCAGGTAAAAACTAGGAGAAAGCAAATATGATTAGAAACTAAAAAGCAAGCAGAAAGTAAATAGCAGCGAGTTTAAATTTTGAAAAGAAAATTTAGTCCAACAGGTTTACAATTATGTTTGTTTCGAGAAGTAGAAAAAGAAAATGTTTTTGCAACTTTATCAATTTTTTTGGAACTAGGATTTCAAGTTCTACTTCTTGTTTTAAGAACAAACACTTTAAACTCCATTAATACATTTGTGTCAATTCTTTCGAGGTACAAGCCAAAGAAATCAGAAGAAGACAATGTAGTACTTTTTCCGTTTTTCCGTTGACCGACCAGCTGACCGTCCAACAATTAAAGAAGAAAATGGCCGTTCGAACTCATGCAGTTAAACAAAAATGAATTGTTATCCTCGAAACCGAAGATAGTCATCATGAGTTAGAAACTCTAGCTGATCTATCACTAACTTTGATTTTTGTTTTTGTCACTTTGAAGGCCAAAAGGCTTTAAAACCCGTACCGCTCAGTGTGTTATGTTAGACCAGACTAGTCTAATATCAGAGTTACTAACATTGTGAATATAAAATACCTAATTGTATTGAAAAAAAAAATATTTGATACCATTAAATAAAACACACAAATGCAGAATTCCGACTTAGTTTTAAAAATGAATAAACCAACTAAACAAAATGCCACTTTAGTAAGGCATGGAAATCTATTTCAGTTGGCCCCCTAACGTCCAACTTTTACTATCCGGTATCCCACTATGCCTTCCTACAAAACAAACGAGTTAGTGAACAAGCTAATATTGCCAATGAGTTGGCTCCCACTACAAAGCTTAATCTAAATCCAGAGAAGTTAGTTAGCACCCTTTCATACCTTAGCCTTTGGTCATGAAAAGGTCAGCTAACTAAAATAACTTCTAAAGTCCTAAGGCTCTTAGGTTCGGTTCTCAATTTCTGCTGCTTCGGTTTCACCTCCAGTTCCGCTTCCGGATGACGAGCTTGACGGTTGGGACGAGGGAGAAGATGGATTGACGAGTGGACAATCTGCAAGCCGATGAACGCACAATCCACAGATTCTTGGCACACCCAAACCCACTATCATTCCTGGATAAGCATGGGTAAAATGGCCGCGCCCTCTACACATTCCGCAAGTGATCGCCTCCGGTGGCCTTACTGACTTCCTTGCCTGAGTTAAAATCCTTAGGGGGCGGTTTGGAAGTACCACAGTCCGCCTATTTCCCGCTGTTCCACACATCCCACTCCCGGTATGTTTCTCAACGCCTTTGCTCGACTCTCCAACTTCTAGGGTACATCTCTATTTTCTCTTCCTCTCCGCCAACCTTTGAGCTATAATCTGCTCAGTCTCGGCTTCATTACTCATTTCTTGGTCCGGTTCTTGGTTGCCTTCTCGAATTCCGCTTCCTCCAGGGTTTATCTCTTCCGCCGTTGGTATATTCAGATTGTCCCAGCCCGGCAGCAGGCCCCGTTGTAAAAGTTCCGTCAGTGTAGGCTGCCCCGCGGCTACTGATATATCATGGTTTTTACCGGTTTTATGTCATGATATAATTGTGTTTTAGTGTTCTTTTTTGTTCTTTTAGAGTCTTTTACAGATTTAATCAAGTTTGGAGCAGAACTGGAGATATTGGAGCATTTTGGGATTTTTGGAGTGTTTGGCCGAGAGATTGAGCTCACTGTCCGTTTTTGAGATCATGCATCGATCGACACACCTTTGGTGTCGATCGACACACTAGCGAGATGGGCCAACGCGGCGGTTTAATGAAGATTGAAGATTTTGCACTTTGGCCTAGAAGTTTCCAATATTTACAAAGAAACCCCAGCCGAGATTAAGCCTATATAATTAGGATTTTTGTGTTTATTTTACTTACGCTTTCATACTTAGAGCTAAGAGATTTTTAGAGCTTTTGGGGCTGATCTAATCCTGTACTTCATCTATTTTGGAGAAGATTTCGAACCCCTTTATCTATTTAAATTCTTATATGCAATCTATTTATTCATTGATTATGCTTTCATATTCTATGTATGAGTAGATTCATAGTTAGGTTTAGGGTTTCTCATTAAGGATTTGATGACTTGCTAGACTTGTTTAATTCAGTTAAGGATTCACATGAATAGAATGTTCTTCGATCTAAATTGTGCTTAAAGCTAGTTCTAACCTGATCAATTAGAATCTAGATCTTAGGTTACTAAATACGACACGAGAGTGTGGTTTAGAATCTGAACTATTTAGGTTGAGCAATTAAACTTCTCGCAAAGGAATTTGGTTAGTTTAATTGTGAACATATCGAACTTGAAATTAATGCTGGTTTAATCTGTTAGTAATTGCAAAGGAATTTGGGTTACTGCACTTAGACTTAGAGAATTATCGCAAAGAGATTTGGTTAATTCTATATCTGTGATTTGAGTTCTAGAACTGTCCTTAATTAGATACTGACTGATTGATTTGTCTGCTTGTCTAATTTCCTGAGAACACCCTAGACTTAGCGCCTCTAATTAACTGCTTTCACAACCAATCCTGCTATTGATTTACTTTCTTGCTTTGCTTTCTAGTTTACTTCACATCTGCTTTCTTCTTAGTTTAAATTCCTACGGTTCTTTATCTATCGAGACCAGAGTCTCTGTGGATTCGATACCCTATATACTACAATCACTTAACTGTGCACTTGCAGTAGAATAGGATTAAAACTAGACCCTATCAGCTACCCATTGTTCTCAACCCAGAATTGTTCCACCATAATATTGGGCGAAGCTCGGAGAATCTCCATGTACCAGCATGTTTCAGCTTCCAAGGTATGTTGAGCGTAGTATTCCTCTCCCGCATCTCCGGTCCATCCCCTTTCAGCCGCTTCTCCTCTCGCATGGTCTCTCATTGTTTCCGGCTAAGGCTCCGGATATTCATGCTCAACCGTCACTGGCTCGGTAGGAATGTGCTGATGGGTGCATCCAAGTGAAAAGGAATAGGGAAAAAAAGGAGCCGGTGGAACATCAAAATCCTCCGAGATGGACACTGAGCTATCGGACGTCAGATTAATTACCGACGGTGGTGGAGGCTTGAATATCTCCATATCCGAGTCATTTGTTGGGACCGCCCTGAAACCAGTACCCCAATACGTCTCCAGTGTTATGGGTTCTTCCGCCGAATTTCCAAGTAATAAGTTGGGAAAATAGTCTTGGTCCGTGATACTAGAGGCGTATCCGGACATCTCCGAGTCGAACTCATCCGAGGTGTCAAAGTCGATATTGTAAACTTCGTGTACGGAGCCTGAGTCGTTACTGCTCTCATCGCTGCTATCAACCCCTGTCACATAAATCTCGTTGAGCGAATCTGAGTTATTCCCTGAGCTGTCAGAATTATCCCACGAGTTTGTATCACTAGATCCATAGTAACCCGCCACACTGTCCTCAATGTCCGATTGATTCCATCCCCCGTCTCCACCATCACGTCCATTACCTGTCGACATCCTACAATACTCGGTAATAGGGTGAGTCCTAAAGGTTTTACACCCCCCCCCCCCATTATCCTAATAGCATTCGGACATCCGGATTCCTATGAGTTGGTTGTGACTCAATAGACTGGATAAAAAGGTTTGAAAACTCTAGCCCTTGAACATGATCATAAACCATGCTCTGATACCACCATTTGTAACACCCCCGACGCGGACTACGGACAATATCGGCATCGGAGATGTCACAAGTGTTGAATATTGTGGACGTTCCAGCCCGTCCAAAGGTTAGACTGTTCCGTCCGTGATATCCAACCCTCTCGACTAAGGCCTAAGGCTTGCCAACCCGTACCAAAGCCGAGAGTTGTGTCGACTCGGACTAAGCCACGTATCCTCAGGCGATAGAGGGTTGTTCCTGAAAATATGTTATGCCTCGCAGCAAAATAAGATGTAGTCAATAAAAAAATCTATGTCCGGACTTCCCAAATGACTTTCATATGGAAAACATCATATTTGATTTACGTACTTAGATTTAGGTGTACAACCAACTCAGAAAGCTACACCGACTTCCTAAGTTCGAATCCTACTTACTAGCTAACCCGTCCCTAAGGTTTCCTGCGAGACAAAAGTCGTTTAATGAGCAACCTACGGTTACCCAGTGAGTCCAGGACCCGCTAAACGAAATGTTAGTGCCCAGCACAACCCATAGCCGAAGCATAAACAAATAATCGTGAAACAACAATCATCCAATTCACAATAACCAATAACGCAAGCATAAGCATGAATAAACAATCAAACATGATTAACCGTTCATGTATGCATTCAACGTCTCAAGTCTAGACTCTCTAGACACGACAGTCTTACCACCATGCATGGGCCCAAAATGCACCGGCGCCACCACCCATTCTTTCTTGGGACCGTCCGTGAATTATCCCCACAAAGGATCGTAAACTTAACGTCACACCCGACTACTGGGATCTCTCTATCCCTCTGGCTCGTGTCACCGCACGATGCTCGGCCAAGGGAGCAACCCAAGTACCGTCCGAGCTGCTCGGCCGTGGGAGCGACCCAAGTACCATTCGAACTTCCTCCTATCACACAAGGGGTCACACCACGTGTAACACCCCTGGCCCGTTCTACGGACAATAGACAGCCGAAGATGTCACAAGTGTCAAACACCGTGAACGGTCCAGCCGTCCCCGAGGTCAGGCCATCCCATCCGTGATATCCGACCAACCTCTCGGTCATAGCCTAAGGCTTAGCAACCCGTACTACAACCTTGGGTTGTATTAGTTTGGACTAAACTCATATCATGGAACCGTGGAGTTAAAGAAAACACTTTTTATTAATACTAAGTAGGATTTATTACAAAACGTTACCCAAACCATACAGTTTACGGTGCACCAAGCAAAAATCCTACATAGTATAAAATCCACGATCTTTACACTCACAACCCGAGACTACGCCGGTGGCCTAACGTCCGAATCTTCCCTTTATCCCGTCTATGGTTTTCTGCGAGACAAAAGTTGTATAATGAGCAACAATATGGGTTACCCAGTGAGTCCAGGACCCTCTATCATGCATTAGTGCCCAACCCGTCCCAATAGCCGAAGCACAATGCAATAAACAACACAACCGTCTCACATGCATAGACAAGCATAATGCGGAAGCATATAAATGACAATGCAAACATGATCAACAACATGAATGCAATACGCTAGTCAAGTCTCCCTAGAATTGACCAAATCAATCACAATGCATAACACGATCCTTATCGTGAATGCCAACACCCGTCTAGACTCTCTAGACTCATTCCTGCATGGGCCTTAAATGCACCGGCACCACCACCCTTTCTCTCTCGTGACTACTCGCAACCATTCACCAGAAAGGATCATTATCCGAGCATAATACCCGTTACTGGGACCTATCCCTCGGGTTCGTGTCGTCACACGATGTTCGGCCATGGGAGCGACCCAAGTAACCCTCCGACCCTGCTCCGAATCCACGGAAACTTCACAATGGGTGGCACCGATAGCATTTACCTAGAGTATCTACACATACTCTAAGATGCACGTCCTAGAACAATATTACGCATGTTCTAGAACCAACTCACGTCTAACCTGCATGCATCACTCAACATGCGGTTAGCACAAAACACACAAGCTGGCCCGTAGTATCCAAAGATCACATACGGCCACATGCATCACACCATGCAAGTAACTTAGAAAGCATGATAACCACACATGCATCTAATTACTTAGGCACACATTACACGGTGTAGGGTCTTGCAAAGGATCCGAAGATCACGGCAGCCACTATCAACCGTCTTTCGAAACGGAAGGGAGACTCGCATGGATCAATGATCTCATGGAGCTACCACATCCTCACCCATACGGGAAAACATCTTTACCACAACCATTTCCGAGTGGATCAAAATCCATCCTCTTACTTATCACGTATGATTTCCGGGTCTAAATGATCCCGTACTTATCACATACCATTTCCGAGTCGGTTCCCTAACCGATCCCATACTTATCACAACATTATGCATGATATCACAATAATCTCAATGATTCTCCACACAATCAAAGAGAAACATGCATCATAACAAAACAACCATGCATGCATCAATACTCAATGAATCTATTACCTAGAATCAAAGAGATTAACTACTTAAACCACAACAACCATGCATGCATCAACAACACAATCCACACATATTAAACCTCAATCAAAACGCAAGTAAACCAACATAAACGTGCTTAAGGATGAATAGCCCGAGTATTCCAATCCTTAAGACACGACCTGCATAAATCCGATAGTCCTAACTACCGGGACTCACCCGTTTCGCATCCCGTTCCTTATCTCTGAGTCTCTCCCCACTAGATCGACACGCAGAGGATTTGGTCGACCAGCCTCATGGTCGAGGTCGAGGCCGGTGCGTCCTGATCGTCCGGGTCGGGCTCAGATGATCCGATGTCCTCATCAAGGCGTGTCGTCGGTCACCATATTTCTCCACGCCGCCGGACAACTGCACCGGACAACTGCACTGGACCAGCCATATAAAATGCCAGCCTTGTCGTGGCGGTTTGTCCTGTCTCCGTTGTTACTTACGAAGCAAGTAACCCTTTTCTTATTGACTTTGATGTTACTTGCGGAGCAAGTAACTATTCCCACCTTTCCAATTTGAATTATTCTAGCCTCGCATCTCCGCACTACTAAAATTATATGTTATAGCATCGTTTTTGTAAAGTCAATTTGCAAAATGACGTTATACTTAAAACTTAATTGTATCTTTAGTATCGTTTGTTATAAGTGACATCATAATTATAATTTTAATATCATTTTCATTAAAGCGATGTTAAAAGCACAAATTATCTTTAAAAAAATTCTTTAATCTCATAAAAAATATCTCATTCCAACCGACACATTTTTTTGGATGTCGATCTGCCTGGCCGGATGCGGTACATTCTCAAATCCGCTGTGAGAGTCGACCTCTTCCTCTCCTCTACCATTCGACAGCCTTGTCCTTGGTTTTCCCCATGAGGTTTGAACAAATTTTGATTTGAGACTATTCTTAGGTTTTAAGATTTCTCCTGTTATACTCTTAGTTTATGATTAAATTAGCTCAACATGTGATTTTATTTTTATACATTTAGTTATTACAGGATCTCAGATCCAATTGGGAAGGTTCTGATGATTATCGAAGAATGAACAATTCACCTCCAAATGCAAAGCCATCAGGATCGAAGTAGGAGGCTCAGTTTAGTTCCACGGTCTTCTCATCAACACTCTCTCTGTTCGTTGGTATCTGTTCCTGGGAACCCTCGATGCTTGGCAGGCGAGTTTTCTTTTTGTATATTTTTTCTTAGTCGGGTTTCATCTCATTTAACTTGGGTTCGATTCTTCTTCATTCCTTGTTTTGCTAGAGTTTTAGTTAGTCGATTCTTAGCCAATTTAGGCTATATAGGTGCAGAAAGTTTCACCCTTTGATCAATTTTGTGTTATTTATAACTGATGGCTTTGAATTTGATGAATATGCTTTAGTGGAATTTTTCATTATTCTGGAGTGGAGAAGTATGTCTAGACACACTTTTAATTCCCTCTAAGTGTTCGATATTTATTTTGCAAATCTTGGAGACTGCATCTGATTACACATGGTCTGTCTTACTAAGGTTCAAAGAGACAGACTACAAATCGTCGCAAGTTCAGAAGCTACAGGAATCATTAATGGTAAGTCTTGTTCTATAAGTGGATCTTAATGAGTCGTATGATTTCTGAGTGATTATTTATTTGTAGTCATTGTTGTTTCTGGTGTTTTATGTAGTATGGTAACAGATACAACTACAGCTGATCCAACTCCAATGATTCCACCAAACAGTGGTATGTCATCAATGTCGGAGATGCCAATGAGTCCAGTTTCTGTGGAGCAAGCGGATACTTCCCATTTGCTGCTGCAGACATTTTAGGCATGGGAATGGACACGGCAGCTCTGCTTTCACATCTGATGTAGAGACTTCAGTGGGGTTACAGCTTGGACTAGATAGAGGAGCTGGAAATTCCAGAGACAATCTGAGGCCATATGACCCTTGGAACTTTAGCCACTAAACCCTCTCTGATCTCAATGCAGATTTGTCAAATCTGGCAGGTATGTTCTCTTAATTGAGGTCAAACTAAACACATTAGGTAGCTGCTCTATCTTCCCTATAATGTTTGCGTAGCATTAAAGTATAGTGTCTATTTAATGGTGATCTTGTAATTTGCAGATTTAGGGGCCTTAGGAAACTATCCCGGTTCTAGATTTCTTCCATCTGATTCCGATAAAGTTATGCGTCTGATTTTGAGCTAGGACTTTGTTAATTAAATAATTAGCCAAGATATCACTGAATAAAGATATATTTTATTGGTAAAAGTGAAATCCACCGTAAGAAAAATGTGTAATCGACGTGTGATATCTCCACAGCTTTTTTTACTTAGTTCTCATTGTCTCTCTGTCAGAATTGGTTTTGTGCTCAAAGACACAAGCAGAAAGTGAAGCTTTCGTATTTGCAAAACGAACAGGGATTGATCTCGTCAACCTTACGGTATTAATTTACCTTTTATTCATTCCACAATTTCTAAAAATTAATAAACTTTTCCTTTTCGATGGTTCTCTAGTTTCTATTATAATTGTAACATAATCTATTCTTTTCCATTATCTATCGTTTTTATTATTTTCCTTTAATTTTCAATTTATTAAAATAACAGGAAAATGTCGTGGCTACAGACACTTATCTCTGTAACATATAACAAAGCCATCGATTGAAATTCATTCACAATTTAAAATCTTAGCTGGATTTACTCTCTATTTCCTCCTCTACGTTATGCAACACTATTGAATTGAATCTATTTTTCCTCCTTTATGTTCCTCTTTTCCTCTGTCACCTACACATGAATTGTATCTAAATTGTGTTGCCTTACTTTTTATTTCCAGAAATATCACTGCTCCATCTTCCAATCTTCTTTTGGATCGAATCCGTCTTGCTCGATCAACCGGATTGAATTGTGTTTTATTAGACAAAGGATAGGATCTGTCATCTGTTTTCCTCAATTTTCCAGGTACGAACTTCTCTTAATAATACATTCATGTTTAGGCTAAATCATCAAAATATGGATGAGTTTAATAATGTTTGGGAATATTTATAGTGATTTTATGGTGAACTTGGTCTGCTGAGTACATAATAGCTAGATGTTTAAAAATTTGTATTAGAAGTGTGATTTACATTAATGTTGATTTCTTGTACAGCTATTAAAGAGAAAGTTATAACAATTTAGAGTAGTTACACAAATTTGATATAGTTAACAATTCAAAAAGAAAACCTATATATGTACGTATATATATGATTGTTTTTTTGCATTGGTTATAGGATAATTAGGCATTTAACTTTCTGTTAGATGGATAAAAATTAGTATTTTCTGTCGTGGGGGGGGGGGGGGGGGGGGGGTTTATTTTTTAGAGGGACTTGAAATTTATGGAAATCTATTTGACCTAGCTTAATTATATAATGCTAACTTCTACGTCTAATTTTTTAGCAGCAGCCGTTTCATTTTTTAGTTTTCTCAAAAAAATTTCCTGTGTTCATCTCTTTCATTTTTATCTCTGCACTTTCTCAATACAAGGTGACTCTCTTCATCCTCTGTCTTTATGATTATCAGAATTTTGGAATTCTTTCTATGTAATTACCTGTTACATCTCTTTCATTGTGTCTCTATGATTATCACAACCTTTGTTGTTACGATTGTGGTTCTGCAAAATTTGCACTAAACTGTTTTGTGAATAACTGAAGCATAAATTCTGATATGTTTATATGATTGAAAATTGTCCTGTTATTCAGATCTATATAATGTAGCTTTATTAGTTATGGTGGTGGTTGTTCATAAATTATCACTGCACTGATCTATATTATATTTTGGTATTTCAGAGACAAATGAATTACTATGATTCTGATGAAACACAAGGTGGAGAAACTAATGACGAAACACAAGGTGAAGACGTCAATGAATGATGTTATTTACCGTCTTGCTAGTACCACCGATTGCACTTGTAGAAGGTAAGTCATGTATATAAGTTAGATATTACATCTCATTTTGCTTATTTCAACATGTTTGTATTATATGAGGAACTATGCAACTAAAAGTTTGATGGTGGAGTGGCAGTCATATATCAGGAACTATGCAACATGTTGAAAATTTCTCTCTTTTTATATTTTTTTCCAATTAGTTCAATTTATGCTGAAATAAATTTGTATGCACTTTTGGATGTTTTTAATTATTAATTTGTTTTTCGAATATTTTAATTTTTTAAATAAATTTTTGAATTATAATAATTTCAAATCTAAGAAAAAATATCATACAATTGAAAAAGCTAATTTAATTTGGTGTCATTTTAAAAATTTACTATCAAGTGATGTTAACCGTTTGAGTCATTTTTGACAACTGGCCTTAGGAATTTTGTTTAGCATCAATTATAAATAATGATGAAAATAGAACAAATAAAATCATTTTCAAAATGATGCAAACAACTTAATTAGCGTCAATTTCGTATAACGACTTAAGAATTTAATTTAGCATCAATTCAAATTTATGATGCAAACAATATATTAACATCATTTTATAATTGATTCAAAAAAAATTAAATAACAACGCTCTTGTAAAATGACTCAAAAGATAATTTAGCATCATTCAAATTTTACAATGCAAACATTGATTGTAACATCGTTTTTAGAATGATGTCAGAGTAAACTTTGCAACATTTATTTAATTGATATTAACCTAAAATAAATGATACTAGATTTTAATTGAAGCATCGTTTACAGAAATGATACTAAATATATTTAGCTTCACTGGATTTAGCGTCACTTATTAAAACGATCTTATAATGCTAACATCATTTAAAAAACGATAATAAGTATTAAAAAAAATGATGCGAACCAAGGCGAATTTTTTAGTGCCGTGTTGCCCCATACCGATCATTGTTTCATCATCGGAGCAATCACAAGTCGCCGGTGAACTCAAAACAGTGAAGTCGGAGTCAAAGTACTTCCTTGTAATGCAAAACTCTTTTCCTCGGCTTAAATTCGAATTTTTTGGAGCCTCATTTGTCATCACATTCTTTTTTCCTGGTAAACGTCGTTCCATTACTTGGAGCCGAAGCACCGTTTCTGAGGATCGCCATGGTCACGATATCGAGATCTAGATACGGATTAATTGGAGTTAGTGAGTCGTCCAGACAAGCCTTCATGGGCTACATGAATGCATCATTGCAGTGTCCAAGTTGAGGCGGTTCTCTCTTATTTGCTTCTTTGCTTTCGTGATATGTTGTGATGTCTTCATTGGTATGTTTCCTTGTTTGATGTGTGAGTTTGGTGGTTAGATAGTTATATAAGCTAAAGTATTATATAATCATATTTATTTTTAAGAACCGTGATGATATTGAAATTGAACGATCGATATCCATATCGATATAAGGAATTGGAACCGAGTAACCGGAATTGAGATACGAAAGAAAAATGTTATGTGTTTAATTGATTGTTTGAGAACGGATCTGATAAATGAAATCGTTAACCGGAAATGAGATTGTGTGATTAATTGAGATGCTTAAGATTGTGTGGCTTATGATGTTGATTATGAAATTGAGTGAGAACATAGATGGTCTGTTAAAGACAGTTAGGTTGAGAACCGGATAATGTTGTTGAGATAGAGTTAAGTATGGGTTTACGGGGTTGAGATCCTCTGTACACGTTTATTGTCAACACATAGCATGGTTTGGGTACGTCCTTCCGCTTGGGTAGCGAGCCCATTGATTGGCCCAGAAGGCGTATGCCGGTTGGGCATGCCGTCGGTAAGGGCACAATTAATGCCGGGGGCATGGTACCTGTTTTGGTACGTAATTATAAGGGTGTCCGAGACCGGTGGGGTAAGGAAGATCGGGTAGTTGGACTCTCTTGATTGATGTTTGTTCAATTTTGAGACTACATATATCCTTATACGTAGTTGGTTCTTGTAGCTGCTTCATTCTCCTCTAGCTGCCAAGGCGTATGCCGAATGTGTTGAAGTGGATTATTTTGGATTGTCTCACAGACTAATCCCCATTACTCACCCCCTCTTCTTTCCCCTGCTCTTTTCCGCATGACTAGTAGCAGAAGTTCAACTACTGATTACCTTGGTTGATTTGAATAGAAGGAAGCGTGCGCAGGACTCCTTGGACCATGGGAGGACATGCCGGATAGTTATTTCGGTTCAACGAATGTCGTAACGTCGTCGTTCTCTGTGAATAGGGCGTTAAAATTGGAGTGATTCCAAGGTTTTATCATCTGGTATCAAAGTTTCAAAATCTCCAATCCATCAGGTTTTGTTCATCCAACCCATATGTTATCTGCTTTGTTATTTAAGGTTATTTTAATCGAAAAACTTATAAAAATTGTGAATATGTTTTTGTAGGAATTCTATTTTGCATCAGTTCTTAATTTCATTCATTAAAATCAGAAGGACCGTAAAAGTTTCACTTGATTTTGTTTCATTTGATTTACATTTCATTGTTTGCGTCCGTAAAATAAAACCCATAAGAAAATCCTTTATTGTATCATCTAGTTTTGTGTTCTTCATTTGTTGTTCACTAAGTTTTTTTTTTTTAAAATACAGAAAACAAAAGAGAAGAAAGTTTCTTGTTTATATCAAATTTTCCTAATAAAAATCATAATGAAGTTTGCTTACTTATTTAGAATTATGTATTTTAAATTTTGAAAAGAAAATTTAGTCCAACAGGTTTACAATTATGTTTGTTTCGAGAAGTAGAAAAAGAAAATGTTTTTGCAACTTTATCAATTTTTTTGGAACTAGGATTTCAAATTCTACTTCTTGTTTTAAGAACAAACACTTTAAACTCCATTAATACATTTGTGTCAATTCTTTCGAGGTACAAGCCATTAAGAAATCAGAAGAAGACAATGTAGCACTTTTTCCGTTTTTCCGTTGACCGACCAGCTGACCGTCCAACAATTAAAGAAAAAAATGGCCGTTCGAACTCATGCAGTTAAACAAAAATGAATTGTTATCCTCGAAACCGAAGATAGTCATCATGAGTTAGAAACTCTAGCTGATCTATCACTAACTTTGATTTTTGTTTTTGTCACTTTGAAGGCCAAAAGGCTTTAAAACCTGTACCGCTCAGTGTGTTATGTTAGACCAGACTAGTCTAATATCAGAGTTACTAACATTGTGAATATAAAATACCTAATTGTATTTTTAAAAAAAAATATTTGATACCATTAAATAAAACACACAAATGCAGAATTCCGACTTAGTTTTAAAAATGAATAAACCAACTAAACAAAATGCCACTTTAGTAAGGCATGGAAATCTATTTCAGTTGGCCCCCTAACGTCCAACTTTTACTATCCGGTATCCCACTATGCCTTCCTACAAAACAAACGAGTTAGTGAACAAGCTAATATTGCCAATGAGTTGGCTCCCACTACAAAGCTTAATCTAAATCCAGATATTCCAAAATCACAATCAATAGCCGAAGAAGCATATAAGAGACACAATCCGATTAAATGTTACCTCCCCATGAAATAGCACGTAACGGATTAAACAACACACAATTCACGAAATGGAAATTGAGATCACTGCAGAACATGCTTCGAATAGACTCGATCTAAATAACAAATATGAATCTAACGCTATTTCCACACTATGGGCCCCTAACGCGAACTCGGTCACTTCCGAAGAAACAGATAGCTGCATACAACTAAAACTTCCCAAACTCATAGACGTAAACATAAAGTACTACAAATAAGATATTTTTTTCTGTCCATCGATATACGGGTGTTCGGGCTATCCCTAGATAGCCAAAATTTCCATCAGGCCCGGCCTAGGACATGACCCCATCACTCCAAGCTCTGACACCTACCGGTGTCACTCTCATAGGTTAACGCCGGCCAGGAACGGACCACGATGGTTCTCCTGAAGGTCTAATCAGGAAGGAAGTACTGAAACGCAACACACATGACTTGACTTGCAGGATCTAATGAACCGTAAGTAATCCTTAAAAACAATAAAAATCCTACGACTTCTACACCAAATGTGGGTTCATAAAGTCACTACGATACGCAAGCAAAAACTCTCTCGTACTCTACAAGACTGATAAGATCAACCAACACAATAGCCACCCCAATAGAAAGACCCATCAGTTATCATGCAAGTACTATCACCACTAAACTATATACCAGAATCAATTCAACCCAACTTATTCCGCCTAACTTAAAATAGGTAACCACACCAAATCAACAATTCCAACAATTTTCTTAATTCAATCACTTAAGTCCATTTAGTTAATTATTTAATTCTTTTTATTTGTTCGTTTACTTTATCTATTTTAATTATTTTCCCTAATTCTTTATTTAATTACTTAATAACTCGTTATATTTTTTTATAATTTTGATTTAAGTCTATTAACTACTTTAGTCTGGTTATTTATTATTACATATATATTTATTTAATCCTAATTATATTATTAACATCCTAATTTCATTGCTATATTCTTATCATCAAGTTTATTATTTATTTTACTAATTCTTTAATCTAATATCTAGGTTCATTTATATAATTCTTACCCACTTTAATTAATTTCTACTTCTATATTTCTATACTTAGAAAATTCCACGATCAATCAATAAATTCTAACTATGCAATCAACATTCTATTTTTAGAATTAAACATGCCATGCATTTTAAATCCTATCTGGTTAATTTATATTTATTAACTTAATTGTCTTTATTCGCTCTACTCATTTTCAATCCAAAGTACATTCTTACGAACTCAAGGTTTATGTCATCTTGGATATATATGCAAACTTTATCTAATTTAATGCAACAAACAATAAAGTATCTACAACTCACAATGTGTTTGGTTGAAAAGTGGATGTTACTGGAATGATTCTCGACCAAACCTTGACCCGAACTTTGAACCCAATTCCCAAAAACTCCTTTGACAAACCTAAACTTTGACGCTATCGACGAACCTAATTTTGTCTACCATTTTTCTAAATAAAAATAAATATAGTTTATCGGGAAAATTATTACGTCGAAATTTTTTAAAAAAAATATTCTCGAAAATATTCCGATGTAACACCTTTTCTTTTCCATCTTTATTTTATTTTCTTTCTTTTCTTTTCTTCTAGTTTTTCTTTTCCCCCTCTCTTTCTCATACGGCTTCTAGTTCCCCTTTTCTCTTTATCTCTTCTACTTATATTTTGGTCTCGTTGGTGATGAATAATGAAGGGAATGATGCCCTTTTATAGCTAAATGATACTGAATGTGTGTGTTGACAAGTGCCACATTCTTTTTCTCAGATGAGGCCACACCAAGCCTTCAATATCAAGGGAGACTTCAGTGTATCTAAATGTTCTCCTCCTTTTCTTTACTAAACGTGAATCACAAGAGCCATAAAGGTTCAATGTTCGCCAATTTTGTTTGTCCAACAACGTGATTAATCAAGAAGTAAGTATTAAGTCCCACATCGAGAACATAAAGAGAATGGGATCAATATATAAGTGATGAGGCAATCTTCCTCTTTTGAGCTAGCTTTTGGATGTGAGTTAGGCCCATTACTTATATCTAATATGGTATCAGAGCCCAAAGGTTTTCAATTCTCGATTGTGGTCCACCCGTGGATGTCCAGTCCCACAAACTTCACGTTCAGATGTCCAGTCCTGAACGTGAGGGGGGTGTATTAAGTCCCACATCGAGAACATAAAGAGA
Organism: Orychophragmus violaceus; assembly: GCA_030180135.1. Taxonomy (NCBI): domain Eukaryota; kingdom Viridiplantae; phylum Streptophyta; class Magnoliopsida; order Brassicales; family Brassicaceae; genus Orychophragmus; species Orychophragmus violaceus. The sequence continues at coordinate 52,724,274 of CM058231.1, read as the reverse complement.
ATGGGATCAATATATAAGTGATGAGGCAATCCTCCTCTCTTGAGCTAGCTTTTGGGTGTGAGTTAAGCCCATTACTTATATCTAATAGTAAGGAATATGCCATGCATTTTCCTCCCCACCTCTCATCCTTTGGCATCTAATAATCCCATGTTCAATGAAGAATCCTTTTCTCTTCTTTTCCAAGCATGACACCTTAAGAGTGTTAATTTAATCACATGATCAAACTGAATCTTCTACTTATATCTTGACACTTGTAAACCTTCTCTCCCTTCCTTGCTCGACACGACACTTTCTTCAATAAAAGAAATTAGCAATAATCTTATTTTAGCTTAATTTCCAATTAATCTTTCAGTTCATTTATATATCACCATTTGTTTCACTGATGAGATTTTTTTTTAATTTTTCTCTAAACCATTGATTCTCCAATATGTTCCCGAGTCAAGATAAAGTTTCATCAAATTCAGCTTTCGTTTGATGTTAGTTTGACTCTCTCGTTTTACACTATCCAATAAGTCCTCGAGTCAATATGTCCTCGAGTCAAGATTAAAGTTTCATCAATATGTTCAGATACTGACTTTGAAGACAATCTAGATAGTGGAGACCCTGTACCATAACCTCCTGACTGCTATTCAACAATCATGAATGTTATATATGGGTTTAGCACCCCATCAATTTAGAAGGCCCAATACTTATTCTCTGAACAAAGGTCGGCCCAACAAAAGCAGAACGGCCCAACAAACAATAAGGGCCCGAACACGTACGCCCGAACCAAGCCTATCACCATCGGCCCGGTTCGGCTCAGCTCAAAAAAGTCGGCTCGGCTACGCTAACAGCCAAAAGAACGTACGGCTCAGCCCATCTCGTCACCAAGTACGGCCCAATCCGCACGAGCTCGACAAGCGGTCAACGGCCTGTAAAAAGTACAACCGTATTTTACTATAAATAGGAGTCGTCACTGTACATTAATATAACTTTTTGGGATCTGTGCACTTCTTACTACTTTCTCTCTCTAGAGTCAATTTCCCGAATTGTAAACCGAGCACGTCTTTCGACCTGCTCGGGAATCTGAATACAAGACACGCTCGTTTCCGAGCATACTACTCTCTTCAAATAACCCGAACGTGATCCTCCAATCGTTCGTCCCGAACACACTTTCCCTCTCGGTTATCTCTGAATCTAGTCGGTTCTCTCTTAAGAATAACTTGACTCCCTCGGACCGAGAACGTCAACCCTCAAGCAAGACGCACATTCCGATCTCGTGACCATCTCGGTTATCACAATTGGCGCCGTCTGTGGGGACATTAAGTTTTTCTTCACTAACAGACAGGTTCAGCGATGACATGAGCAAAACCGAACAAAGATTACGTCCACATCGAAGATATAACAAGCTCGGAAACAGCTTCGAGACAAAGGGGGCAACCCCAGCACGTTGATCCAATCATCCAGCCGGCCGGCGCCGAGCAGCAACCTCAAAACACCGAACGACCTCAACAAGTCGCAGAAGCTCAGACAAACGAGCAGGATGTGTCTGCCTTACTCAAAAATCTCATGACTCAAGTAACTGAACTCTCCCAGGGTAGCAACGCGTGCTTCGACCAGCTTGCCACGGCGCACGCAATATGCCAGGGGTAAATCAACGATTTGCGGATGGCAAGCCAACAAGGATCCGTTCCCCGAACTCATCTCCACCGAGCATTGTTCGAAGAAACGCCGCCTCCGAATCCGAGAAACCGAACGGTATCACAGCAAACCGAGGACGAACAACCTCCCAACACGGATATCCCGGGTAGCTCGGCACTCGGCGCGAACATAGACAGTGAAATTGAAGACTTGAAGCTGATGTTGAAAAATATGACATCCAAAGTCCACCAGGCAATCAGCTCGGCACCAGAGATCGATCGCGTACTGGAAGAAACCCATAATACACCCTTTACTCGTCGCCTCATGGATATCCAGGTCGAGCATCCTGTCTCTGCGGTCAAAATCAAGATGATGACCTACGTTGGCAAATCCGACCCAAGACAATTTTTGACGGCATTCCGCATCGCAATGGGACGGACAAAGTTCAGCATCGGAGAGCGCGATGCAGGCTACTGCCAACTGTTTGTCGAGCACCTGACCGGCTCGGCCTTGGATTGGTTTTCTCGTTTAGAACCGAACTCGATCGACGGATACAACGACTTGACGCACGCTTTTCTAAAACATTACTCGATGTATATTCAGGAGGAAGTATCAAACGCCGACCTATGGGCCATCTCCCAAGGACCGAAGGAAAGCCTCCGATCTTACATCACCCGCTTCAAGAGTATTCTGGCCAAAATCACGATCACTGATAGCGAAGGTCTGCCCGCGCTCCGAAACGGCCTATGGTATGAATCCAGCTTCCGAGAGGAATTAAAGAAAAACAGACCAAGCTCACTGGAAGACGCTCTCCACCGAGCATCGATCTTTATCGACCTCGAGGAAGAAAAGGAGACCCTAGCCAAGAAGTTCGGGCCCAAGAGTTCAACTTCCAAGGACAAAGCCGAGAAAAGCACCGAGCAATACGAACCTCGACAACACTACGACCAGGATTACAAGAAAACCGAAGAGGAAGAAATCGCACGGAAAGGAAAATCTTATCACGTCAGTGATCAGCCACTAGAACGGCATCAGGATGCGGATTTCCTTTACCAAGACCATCGGCAAGATCTGAAGGATTATGAGTTTTTCATGGTTCAATTCTCAGATTGCAACCTACCGCATAATCTTAAACAAGGATCTAGGTTCTTGTAATCGAATCATAAAACAAACCTGGACATTACCTTTGCAGCGGAATTTGGTGGTAATGACGAGATCTGCAAGAGCTGATGATTACCTGCTCCTCCTAGGTATCCACACGCTTACAAGCTACGGATCAGGCTGCTAGACCAAGCTCGGAATCAACAGAGAGAGAGAGGACGGCTGCTCATCAAAATCGCAGATGGGAATTTATTACCCTAAGCTGCGCCTCCCTCTGCCTTATATGGGCCCAAGTTATTAAACTAATGGCCTATTAGGCTTTTGGGCCCAAGACACAAATCAGACAAAAGCCTGTATTTTGTCTGGCCCAATGCTTTGTACCAATACAGTAAATGCCTTTGCATCTTACCGTATTAATTCCATTTTAACTTTCCCGTTAGCTATGGTGTGTGACCCTTAGGGATCATACAATACTGGTAATAAGTCCTAAACTTATAGATCATGAGCGGGCTCTAGCAAGTCATCATGATCACCCAGTATTTATGACTTATGTCTGATCTCGATTTTTTATCATACTTTCTAGAGATAGTACGGTAGATTTCAGGACATTCCCAACAATCTTCCACTTGTACTGGAATCCTACATTCCCTAATCCTTTTGTCTTAATATCTCGATCTGGCATAAGGCAAGATACGTGTCATCCTTATGTAGCCAGACCATGTTCATCGGACCAGATTTGATACTGACAATGCAAACGACTTGGGCAAGTCCGTTTGGGAGTGGCCACTCTCTTACCAGCTATCAAGTCTCCGATTGGCCTAGAGATATTACCTCCGTTAAACGGCAGGGACAAATCCCATCTTGTTCCATCAATATGAACTACACACTTTATAATACACCCAACCAAGGTCCTTATAGCTCCCAGTTACGAAACAGCGTTAGACAATGATCAAAGCGCATCACTCCATGTGCAGCCACATGCATGCGAACTCAGGTCTAAGGACTATACTCTATAGTCGTATATGAGAACCTCTTATGACACAGATATTAATATGCTCCCCTACATATACCTATGTGTCGACTTTGATGCCGCGCATCTATGACCCCTCGAAACTTGGTCATAAGTCTCAACACAATCTAGTCTCAAGTGGTTGTTGGTGTTCCAATTTCAACAACCTTCGACTATGGACACTATGATTTATGTCATTTCGTTAAATATGGGGTTTCAGGATCAAGTCTACTCATGTACTTCGATGGCCCATATATAATGACATGAATCATTTTGGAACGATTATTTATATCACAGTTAAAATAATCCAGAAATCATAGATTTCATAAACATAAAATATTATGTTTACATGAACCTTTCAAAACAACTAAGTAAAGCCCTTTACAAACTCCCACTGAAATTAAGACTACATCTTAATTTCACTCATCCTACAGCTACAGTCCGCGACTCGTGCTTAGGCATAAGGAGTGGCTTCATTAATAGATTAGCAACGTTCTCATTCGATGAAACTTGCTTATCTACTTAACACCTCTGTCATTTATCTCACGGAATAGGTTATACCTACCCTCAAGGTGTTTGGACCTCTGATGTGCAGCTAGTCTCATCTATGCTGGGAATCACATCAAGTTCAGTCACGAACTCTTCTTTCCAAACAACCTCTTTCGCCGCTTTCCTAGCTGCGAAATCTTCAGCTTAAGTCATGGAGTCAGCAACAGTGCCTTGCACCGCCAGACAGACACAAGATATAACCGGACTGTGACCGGAAATCATCTTTGTCCGTTGGAAACTTGCCTTTCAGACTCTACCGACTCGTAGCACCTCACTTTCTCCGTAAATCAAGAATTTATCCTTAGTATTCCTTGAATACTTTAGGATATTCTTTACGGCAATCCAGTGATTCTTTGCTGGATTTGACTGGTCTTTACTTGTCTTGCTTAACATTAAAACAACATCAAACAAGTACGTTTCATGGCATACATGATAGATCCAATTGCCGACGCATATGGAATCTTATCCATGCATTTAAGCTCAGCAGTTATCGTAGGACACTGTATCTTGCTCAACGTAATGCCATGTGAAATTGGCATAAAACCCTTCTTGGAATGCTGAAAACGTGTAGGACTTTGTCAATTTAAGAATCCTGACTTTGTCCTACCAGCTCTTTTGGATCTCTATCTTTAGATCCAAAATCCAAGAACTACGTGGCTTTACCCATGTCAATCATAAAACCAACTCCCAAGCCAGTCCTTTACCGACTGTAGCATTGGGACGTTATTTCCGAGAATCAGTATGTCATCGACATACAATATGAGAAATGCAACATCGCTCCCACTTATCTATTAGTAAACGCACAGTTCCATTTCGTTCATGTTCAAGTCAAAACCTTGACTACTTCAACAGAACGAAAATTCCAACTCCGATATGTTTGCTTCCATCCATGAATGGATCGATGAAGCTAACTTACACAAAATATAATTTTTTCGGAGTCCGGGCTCACTTTCGCTTCTTTGAATTTCGCAGATTCGTCGCTTTCAATGATCATCAGATCATGCGAACTTTCAATGATCATCAGGTTCAACTAATGACGAGAAATCACTCTCGGATTAGTGACTGATTCATTCATATCTGCGAACTTCAGGCTCTACAGGTGTAGATTCTACAGAAATCTGTAAATCCATCCGTTGCTCTCCCTCAACAGGTTGAGCAGCCTCCTGTATTTACCGAATTTCTTCGAGTTATACTTTTACTCCCACTGTTCTTCTTGGAAAGTAACTTCCCTTCTTAGAAAACAGAATGGACGTAAAAGTAACAAGCCTTGGTTTCCCTAGGACAACCAGTGAAGTAGCACAACTACAAATACTCAGTAAAGACGAATTTGGATCGATTCCAATCCACATTTACGTGGTGTCTTTCAACTGATATTGGTGGAACTATTTCAGCGTAAACTTAGATGTTTCTAGAGCGTTATTCTTAAAGAATATCGTGGAAGATTCGTGTGACTCATCTTTAATCATTTCTAATAAGATCTGATTCTTTCTCACAGAAATACCTCAAGGTTTTCAGGAGAATTGAGCTGTGAAACGACTTCACACTCATTCAGATGATCACACCATTAATGACTCAAGTATTCTCACTCGTGATCTAATCCAGAGTCTTAATACTTCTGTCACTCAGATTCTATACCTCATTCTGGAACTCTTTCGACCATGTCAAAGAATTCCGACTTGTGTCTCATCAAATGAACACAGTCTTACTCACTGAAGTAATCAGTAGAGACAATGAAGTACAGGAAATTTTCTCTGGCATTACTGCTCATCGGACCACATACATGAGTATGTTCAATCTCCAATAAGCCTTTGGGCCTTTCTCTAGCTCGGCTAAGATGGGCCCTTTGCCTTTTGGTCTAGTAAGTAGAATTCAAGTCTCATAAGATATCCATTCAAATGAGCCCAAAAGTCCATAACTATGGGGTTTCTGAATCTGACTTACTCTATGTGACCAAAACATTTATGCCAAGAAAAATCAGGTTTAATTCATCAGATTTAAACCAATTGCGGTATTTATGTTACATTTTAGGCACTCTATGGTTTAAGACATAAAACCCATTTCTTGAATAGGGTGCTACAATTAATATTTCATTAAGATCAAAAGAACAAAACTTGTCTTTTATCAAAATAAAAACATTCAAATTCTTACAAGAAAATGAAAGACAACTCTGCTTAAAGCAGGTACATTGTAGCAATTACTTAATACAAAACCAAGCCTCAAAGGCATCTACAAGTGAAAACCCTACGGCTGAGGCAGCATCCATAGCTCCTTCCAGACACGCAGTTCCACTTGTCCTTCCTTCAACGTTCTACTGTTGCTCAGGCTCTGCATATTATAACAAATATCAGTGCCACAACCAGTATCCAATACCTATAAGGTATAACTTGAAGTAATAACATGAATACCTGAGGAAGTAGTCTCATACATCGACTTTAACTCCTCATAATCTTCCATGAATTTAATGCAATTTCTCTTCCAATGCCCAGTCTCTTTACAGTAGCAGCACTTACCAACGTAAGAGGTATCTGACTCGGGCTCAGAAGACACACGCTTGCCATGATTCAGAATCTGGACAACTTTGTCTTCACCCTTGTCAGCACTAGGTTTAATAAACCTACCCTTCTCCATTATGAGATTATACAGGGTACTCTTCACGTTTGGCTCAACTGTCTTGAGCATATCATGCAGTTCAGTCAATGTCTTCGTTAAGCCTTTGTTGATATAGTTCCTTCTGAACTTATCATAGCTTGACGGCAGTGACTGCAGAATGATCTCAGTTGCCAATTCTTGGCTAACTTGATAATCCAGTTTCCTCAGGTTATCAATGTAACCCATCATTTTACTGACATGAGGACTTACTGGATGATCATTTGGTAGCTTGCAGCTAGTAAGAGATTTAACCAACTGGTATCTCTCCACTCTTACCTGCTCCTGAAATCTCAATTTCAGGCTGCTGATCATCTCTATTGGCGACTCCATGTTCTCATATTGCTTCTGCAAATCTGAGTCCATGGTAGCCAATATCAGACCACGCACATCTACCGCATCATTATAATGCTTATTCCAAGCATTATACACTGCATGAGAGGCATTGGACCCGATCCTCACGGGGAGAGCTCTTTCAAGGACATAGTCCTTTCTCTCCTTCCTGAGGACTAGCCTCAGGTTCCGCGACCAAGTCAAGAAATTTGATCCGTTCAGTTTGTCCATCTCAAGGACAGACCGGATCGAGAAAGTGTTTTGATTGTTTGTGCTAGTCATAACTGAAATTTAGAGATAAATAGAGTTTTAGTTATTTAGTTCATAAAAGAGTAATCTTAATATCTTATAAGAAAACTCGCATTGCATTCAAAATTTCTTTGTTTAACCTCATAAGAATGCAATGATTCCGAGACCCATGTTCAGCTAAAACAAAAGTGGGCCACTGGCCGTCACCCGGAATTAGCTTTACTTGGTAAGCATACACACAGCTAGTTATATCCAATAACTCTCGGTTGTGAATTGGGCCCAAGGCCCAATACACCAGATGTCTCAAGGCCCGGGACTCCCGATGGCCCAGTCAAGGAAACCAATCTCTTACAGCCAAATAATCACTAAAGTCTGGGACTCCCAATGAAATTAGTGACTATATACTACTTTACTTACGCGAAAACAGACACCTCACACTGTAAGCCATATCTGTAATCGAATAAGCGTTAAGTAGCTGACAAGATTGGGCAAGACATCCAAGCTTGATATTGGTTTTGAGGATTTCAAGTTTTATTTCCAAAAATAGAAGATTACTATTTTGGGAAACTTACTTCTTTTAGAAACTTTCTAAATTTAGAAACATACTAAAAATAGAAATTTCTAATTTAATATTTTATAAATATTTTCGGGTTGGGTCACAAATTATAGGCCCAATTCTTGGTCCAAGACCATAGAATTCCAGTTGGCCCAATAATTTGACATAACCGAGTCGGTTTATTAATTCTGGTCCAAGACCAAATTAACTATCAAAACCATCGGTTATTTACTAAACCAGACCAGCTCTAAATTATTTGGTCCAACCAAATCAAACTTAGACCAGCCTTCGGTTTAGGTTAAAATTCAATTTTGAATTTCAATCCGGTTTAACCAGAAATTAAATAATACCATATATTAAATAATTTCCAGCAAACCGCGATTTGGGTTAACCGCTTGAACCATAAATAATTAAATAATTAATTAATTGATTCAAAATCTTAACCAACTTATCAACAAATCGATTCTCAACATTGAATTTGATTTTTCAAAATCGTTTCATGCTATCAACATTAACAAACAATATCAAATCGTTTGTTAAACACACGATTATGACATTACTAAAGTCAAACAATAATGGTTATCGTTACAATAACAAACGATTATGATTATCGTTTCATGACAATCACACAAAGTCAAACATGATTATTAACCAAACCAAACAAATCGTATCACACAAACACAAGAAGACAAAAAAACGATTTTGTCATCTATCATTAACTTCAATTATTAATGATCAAGACAACATGCGATTGCTAAATTTGACCTCATAATTCAATCAATCATTTTGTATCACGATCATGACTTTCACTTATCAATAATGGATCATTGACAGACACAAAAGTTAACGAATGATAATTAATTCAACTTTCAGCAAATTCAACGATTCATACAAGCGAAGTCAACATTACGAACAAAGTCAACAACACGATCGCTAATTAATTGAAACAAAATCAAAGCGATTGTGGATTCTCACTAAAAGACAAAATCCTCAATAACAATCAACAATCCAAAAAGCAAAAACCTAACGACCTGGCTCTGATACCACTGAAGGATTATGAGTTTTTCATGGTTCAATTCTCAGATTGCAACCTACCGCATAATCTTAAACAAGGATCTAGGTTCTTGTAATCGAATCATAAAACAAACCTGGACATTACCTTTGCAGCGGAATTTGGTGGTAATGACGAGATCTGCAAGAGCTGATGATTACCTGCTCCTCCTAGGTATCCACACGCTTACAAGCTACGGATCAGGCTGCTAGACCAAGCTCGGAATCAACAGAGAGAGAGAGGACGGCTGCTCATCAAAATCGCAGATGGGAATTTATTACCCTAAGCTGCGCCTCCCTCTGCCTTATATGGGCCCAAGTTATTAAACTAATGGCCTATTAGGCTTTTGGGCCCAAGACACAAATCAGACAAAAGCCTGTATTTTGTCTGGCCCAATTCTCTGTACCAATACAGTAAATGCCTTTGCATCTTACCGTATTAATTCCATTTTAACTTTCCCGTTAGCTATGGTGTGTGACCCTTAGGGATCATACAATACTGGTAATAAGTCCTAAACTTATAGATCATGAGCGGGCTCTAGCAAGTCATCATGATCACCCAGTATTTATGACTTATGTCTGATCTCGACATTTATCATACTTTCTAGAGATAGTACGGTAGATTTCAGGACATTCCCAACAAGATCACCTCGATCGCTCGCAAAACCACCAGCATGAGCGACTATCGCAGGGTCACCAAGGACAAAACTCGAATAAGCCATGGAACAGATCAACTCGCGGAAGCGACAAAAGCAAATCATTCTGTGAATACCATCAACAAGGAGGCCACGGCACTGATGAGTGCAGAAACCTTCAGGCTTTGCTCTACGCTGAATATCAAAAAGACGGAAAGAAACTAATACTGGATCGCAACAAGCATCCCCCAAAGCAAATCAATCAAGTAACACAACCAAAAAACGAAGCCGAACGCTTCAGGCTCGTCCAAGAAGAGCGAAAAAAGCAAGTGGCTTTTGCCGAAGAAATCGAGCAAATCAACGCGCACGCAGTCGCCGCGGACAAGCGTGCTCGCGACGAAGAGGATGAAGGGGAAACGCATCCACCAAGAAGGCGTATAAACATGATTATGGGAGGACTACTGATGGTAAACGACTCAGTACGATCAATCAAGGAATACGAGCGACGGGCCACCGCTGCCCAGCATTACCAGCGAAACGCCACTGACAAGCTCAGGATTGGCAACGAAATAAGCTTCACCGAGCACGATTCAGAGGGAGTAGACCGTCCGCACAACGATCCACTCGTCGTCACCATGCGGATCGGCGACTGCGAAGTCGAGAAGATTCTGATCGATACTGGAAGCTCGGTAGATTTAATCTTCAGAGAGACGTTGCAGCGGATGGAACTCAATGATTATCGCATCAAACCATCGACAAGACCACTAACCGGCTTCTCGGGGGACTCAATCAACACAATCGGAACAATCAAACTTCCCGTGTATGTCGGCCGAATCACCAAGCTGATCAAGTTCGTGGTCGTCGACCGACCAGCTATCTACAATGTCTTCCTTGGCATGCCTTGGATTCACGAAATGAGGGCGGTCCCGTCCACATTTCATCAATGTGTCAAGTTTCCGACCCCATTCGGCGTGTTTACACTACGAGGAGATCAGAGGATATCCCGCACATGCTTCAGTATCGAGCACAAAATGCGCCACAAATCGCAGGCGTATTTAGTCGCAGAACCTCGAATTGAGCTACCACCGCCCGATCGACCGCAGAAAGATGCGGTAATACAAGTCAAATATCGACATCAGGGATCCCGAGCGTTGCGTCGGAATAGGAGCCGATCTCCGTGCAGACTTGCGAGACAAGCTAATAGAATTCCTCAAGGAAAATGCTACAACCTTCGCCTGGACCACCAGCGATATGACCGGAGTCGACCCGACCATCGCATGCCACGAACTGCACGTCGATCCGATTTTCAAACCAGTTAAACAGAAAAGACAGAAGCTCGGCCCCGAGCGTGCAAAAGCCGTCAACGATGAAGTAGAACGGCTTTCAAAGGCAGGTTCGATCACCGAGGTAAAATATCCGGACTGGCTGGCGAATCCCGTTGTGGTAAAAAAGAAGAACGGCAAGTGGAGAGTGTGTGTAGATTTCACCGATCTCAACAAAGCGTGTCCCAAGGATAGTTTCCCACTGCCACACATTGACCTGCTCGTAGAAGCAACCACCGGTCACGAGTTGCTATCGTTCATGGACGCCTTTGCAGGGTATAATCAGATCATGATGCACCCTGATGATCGGGAAAAAACTTCTTTTATCACCGACCGCGGCACATATTGCTACAAGGTTATGCCGTTCGGGCTCAAGAATGCGGGAGCAACATACCAACGCCTCGTGAATCGCATGTTCGCTGACCAGCTCGGGAGAATTCCTCGGCTACATTGTCACGAGAAGAGGAATTGAAGCAAACCCGAAGAAAATAACAGCGATCACCGAGCTGTCGTCGCCAAGGAACACCAGAGAAGTCCAACGCTTAACGGGGCGCGTCGCGGCTTTGAATAGATTTATCTCACGATCGACGGAAAAGTGTCTCCCTTTCTACAATCTTCTTCGAGGGAATAAGAGATTCGAATGGGACGCTAAATGTGAGGACCCGTTTCAACAGCTAAAAACCTACCTTTCCACTCCACCAATCCTGGCCAAACCCGAGGAGGGAGAAACTATGTACTTATACATCTCTGTATCAACTTCGGCAGTCAGCAGTGTGCTTGTCCGCGACGACCGAGGCGACCAAAGACCCATTTTCTACACAAGTAAAATCTTTGACGACGCGGAAACGCGCTACAACACACTTGAGAAGCTCGCGTTAGCCGTCGTCTTCTCGGCTTGGAAGCTCCGCCCCTACTTTGAGTCACACTCGGTGGTTGTACTCACGAATCAACCAATCAGAACGATATTGCACAGCCCGAGCCAATCAGGAAGAATCGCCAAATGGGCAGTCGAACTAAGCGAATACGATATTGAGTACAAACCCAGAACCAGCGCCAAATCCCAGGTCCTAGCAGATTTCCTAATTGAGTTGCCACCCGAGCTCACCATAGCCGAAGGACAAAGCTCAAACGAGAAATGGATTCTATTTGTGGATGGTTCATCATCAAGAAATGGTTTAGGAGTAGGAGTCAAGTTGACATCCCCGACCGGCGAATTAATCGAACAGTCCTTCCGCCTAGGATTTCCAGCCTCAAATAACGAAGCCGAATACGAAGCACTACTCCCCGGACTGCGACTAGCCGAAGTGGTAGGGGGCAAGCAGGTAGACGCGTTGGCCGACTCCCAGCTCGTGGTAAACCAATTAAACGGAGAATACGAAGCGAAAAACGAACGCATGAAAGCATACCTAAAGCTCGTCCAAGAAATCGTCGCACGAATCGGGTCGGTTACACTAACAAAAATTCCCAGAAGCGACAACTCCTCCGCAGACGCGTTGGCCGCCCTAGCTTCGACTTCATATCCCGACCTCCGCCGAGTCATCCCAGTCGAATGCATATCCCGACCGAGCATAGCACCAAACGAAGAGGTACTACTCATTACCGAGGAAGACGAGGGATTGGACGACGCCTACAAAAGCAACGAGGAAATCGTCAAGGACGACAATCCCGAACATGCCGACATCGTCGACTGGAGAGACGAGATCAAAGATTATATACTGACCGGGAAGGTTCCAGAGGATCGTTGGGCAGCTCGCCGGTTGAAAGCCCGCTGCGCGCAATACATAATGATGAAGGACGAGCTATTTCGATGGAGTGCGTCCAAGGCTCTCTTACGCTGCATCAACGGGCAAGAGATCCAGTGGGTCACCGAGCAAACACACGAACGAGCTGGCGGAAATCACACAAGCGGCCGAGCATTAGCCGCAAAGATAAAGCGACACGGCCACTTCTGGCCGACCATGATCGCCGACTGTGAAAGCTATGTGGCCCGATGCGAAAAATGTCAAAGGCACGCACCGAGCATACACCAGCCAGCCGAGCTCCTCACCACCGCAGCCACGCCCTACTCATTCATGCGGTGGGCGATGGACATCGTCGGACCTCTCCCGGCCTCGCATCAAAAGAAGTTCATCCTGATAATGACCGATTACTTCACCAAGTGGGTAGAAGCCGAATCCTACTCGGAGATAAAAAACCTCGATTTTCAAAAGTTTGTTTGGAAATACATAATCTGTCGCCACGGTTTCCCCTACGAGATCGTGACCGACAACGGCTCCCAGTTTATCTCCAATATTTTCGAAGGATTTTGCGCGAGATGGAAAATACGTCTGAGCAAATCTACCCCGAGCTACCCACAAGGAAACGGGCAGGCCGAGGCGACCAACAAAACGATCATCGATGGTCTAAAGAAACGAATGGAAAGTAAAAAAGGCCTCTGGGACGACGAGCTCGATGGTGTCCTCTGGTCTCACCGGACCACCCCGAGGACATCAACTGGCCAGACACCTTTCTCACTCTCCCACGGAATGGAGGCAATGCCCCCAGCCGAGATGTGCGTCCCGACAATACGTCTAAGTATCGCGCCCGAGTACGAAGAGCTTAACAACAACATGATCGTTGATTGCCTTGATCAAGCAGAAGAATTACGAGACCGAGCGCTCCTACGTCTCCAAAACTATCAACAACAGATCACCCGACACTACAACAAGAAGGTCAAAGGTCGACGTTTCGTAGAAGGAGACCTCGTCCTCAGAAAAGTGTTCGAAAACATGCGGGAATACCGAGCAGGGAAACTCGGCGCAAATTGGGAAGGTCCGTACATCGTTTCAAAGATAGTAAAACCCGGCGTGTACGAGCAAGTGACGATGAAGGGGGAAGCCATTCCACGCTCATGGAATGCAAACAAGCTCAAGAGGTACTACCATTAAGCCGAGCGCCTCTCTAAGAAAAGCCGAGCATCGTGCTCAAAAAAAAAAAAAAAAAAAAAAAACGAGCATCTCGCTCCAAACCGAGCTCGCTATACACAAGTTCGAGTAATATGTAAAGTGAACTACGATCGGCTTGATCCCCTTTCGGGGTACATAGGCAACCTCTCACGAGGCTCAGCTATATCAATAATAAAATTTTATCAAGTTATACTTGTCCAAATTACCTAAACAAATCGACATTCTGGCCAAATGCTCGATATACCGTAAGCCGGGCCAAGTTCCCGCACGAGGCTGATCGACAGTAAATAAGCCGAACCTAGTTTTTGCATAATGTCCCGATCAGACCTTAGGGGTAAGCCGAGCACTCATTCGCACCCAACCTGTGGGACAACGAGCACAGCCTCAAGTCCCACAACCAAGCAAGCCGGGCCCAGCTCCCGCATAAGGACGACTGGCAGAAAAAAATAAGCCGAACCCTGTTTCGCATAACTGTCCTGGTCGGTTCTACGGGGTAAGCCGAGCATTCGTTCGCTCCTTTCTAAACTCGCTAAACCTATAACCTAAACCGAACATAACACTAAGGTCTGTAATTAGACCGAGCACTTTTGTTTGCTCTCTGCTCTGACTTGGGCATATAAAAAAGCAAAACCCAGAATCCATTAAAAGTGCGCAAAGGCACGAATCCGATTACATCAGGGTACTACAAAAAAACGAGAGGAAAGAAAAGCAACAACTAAAAATCAAGGAGCCAATCTAAGAAGCCTCGAGAGCTCGATCTTCAGCTGTATTTGTTGGAATTGTGTCCAGTAATCTCGGTATTGTCTCTAGAAAGTAAGAGTATGTCAATGATCAAACATAAGTCATATAATACTGGGGGTCATGATGGCTTGCTAGAGTCCGCTCATGATCTATAAGTCTTGGACTTATTGCCTTTATTATATGATCCCATATGGGTCACACGCCTAAGCTAACAGGAAAATGTGTTGGAACGGCTTAGCAGAAGTACGGTAAAAGTGCCAGGCATTTGTCGTACTTAGAGAGAGATTAATGGGTCTGATTAAATCTAAGGGATTTAATCAGATTGGTATTTGGGCCCAAAAGCCCAAAAGGAACTAGACAAGTTTTATAAATAAAACTTAAGTCTGAGTCCCATCTAACCCTAATCCCCTGCGCCACTTTCTCTCTCTCCTGCGGCCTCCTCAGCTCGGTCTAGCAGCCTTTCCTGCTTGGTGTGCGTGTGTGAACCTCTGGAGGAGTTATCACTTGGTGGCTCTGCTGATCTCTGACCTGTTCTTCATATTCCGCTGCATTAACTAGGTAACAGGTGAGATCTATTATATTTCTAGCAAGAGAACCTAGATCTGGCATGTTTAGGATCTATTAATCTGATGAATTAAATCAGGATTATCACTAAACGATCCAACAGTGGTATCAGAGCCATTGGTTCTGTGGTTTTTCTTGTTTATAATCAAGTTTTAGGATTGTTTAAGAAGTGTTTTTGAATCAATCTACTGATAAGGAAAAACGCTTAAGAAACAAAGAATTAAAAATCCTAAACAAACAAGAAATCGCATGATCCGATCTATATGAATCGGTATGCGTCGGATCGTCCCGATCGCGGAAGACGCACGAACCGATCGGTAACGATCGTGTTGCGTGGTCGCGTCCCGATCATCGGATTGATCGCGTCCCGTCCGCGTGAGTGGCTCGTCCCGTCGCGTGGATGCGGCTGTCCCGATCGCTCGGCGATCGCGTGAAGCCTGCATCGTCCCGATCGTCCAGCTCCCGTCCCGCGTCCAGATCGCTCGGCGATCGCATGACGCACGTCCCGGACTGACCCGAGAGCTCGACGATCACGCTCCCGTCCGATCGCGAGAGATGGCCCGGCTGTCTCGTCCCGATCACACGATCCGAGCTCGACGATCGATCGTCCCGTCCCGTCCGGATTCACGTGCGGCTGTCCCGATCGTTCATTCGATCGTGTGAAGCTAGGGCAACGTGATCGTGAACGGTTCACGTCCATTCGGTTCGGTTCGGTTAATGGTTCAGTTTAAAATTTTAATTAAAATCAAAACGTCACGGTTTAATAAACAGACTTAATAAATTTATTAAGTTCTGGTTAAACCGGGATAAGAAATCCAAAGTCGAAAAATTGGATTTTGTGCCTAAACCAGGATTTTCTAATTTGATTTGGTTGGACCAAATAAATTGAGAAAATCCGGTTTAGTAAATAACCGGTTGACAATTGTGGTCGTCGTAGTAATTAATTTTGGTTAGACCAATCTTAATGAACCAGACCGGTTATGTCAATTAATTGGGCAATTGGGTTATGTCTTGGACATGGACCAATTCTTGGGCCTCGGGCCAAGAAGTTAAAACAATTGGGCCAATTATTTGAGTCTTTTCTTCAGATTAATTTAAAATTTATTTTTATAAAAATTATAAAATCGATTTTAAATTAATAAGTTTCCAAATTTTTGAAATTAGAAAGTTTCTTAAAATAGAAGTTTCTGAATTTGCATGTTTTGGATTTAAGGAAATTTCTATAATTAAAAGTTTCTAATTTTAGAAAGTTTCCAAAAATAGTAGGTTTCCAAAAATGGAAAGTTTCCTAAAAGGGAAAGTTTCCCAAAATAGTAATCTTCTATTTTGGGATGAAATTTTAATAAACCTACAAACCTCATACAATATCAATCGTTGGATGTCTTGTCCAGGCTATGTCAGCTGTCGAAGCCCATTCAATTGTATTCATGGCCTTACAGTGTGAGGGTGTCTACTTTTGCGTGGGTAAGACGGTTTGTGATTCATAAATGTCATTGGGAGTCCCAGACATTAATGATTACATGACTGAATAGTCCGGTTTTCTTGACTAGGCCATCGGGAGTCCCGGGCCTTGAGACATCAGAGTGGATTGGGCCTCGGGCCCAGATTCACAACCAAGAGTTATATCACGGATATAATTAGCCGATATAGGGCTTACCGATATAAGCTAAGATTGGGTGACGGCCAGTGGCCCACTTTAATCTTAGTTATATGTGGATCTTGGAATCATTATATTCTATTGAGGGTAACTGATGTTATTGAATATAATGCGAGATTAATCATATTAAGTATAATGCGAGATTAATCATATTGAACATATTAACTAAAATCTTTTTATCTTAATTTTCAGTTATGACTAGCACAAACAATCAAAACACTTTCTCGATCCGGTCTGTCCTTGAGATGGACAAGCTGAACGGATCAAATTTCTTGACTTGGTCGCGGAACCTGAGGCTAGTCCTCAGACAGGAGAGAAAGGACTATGTCCTTGAGAGAGCTCTCCCCGTGAGGATCGGGTCCAATGCTTCTCATGCAGTATATGATGCTTGGAATAAGCATTATAATGATACGGTAGACGTGCGTGGTCTGATATTGGCTACCATGGACTCAGATTTGCTGAAGCAATATGAGAACATGGAGTCGCCAATAGAGATGATCAGCAGCCTGAAATTGAAATTTCAGGAGCAGATAAGAGTGGAGAGATACCGGTTGGTTAAGTCTCTCACTAGCTGCAAGCTACCAAATGATCATCCAGTGAGTCCTCATGTCAGTAAAATGATGGGTTACATTGATAACCTGAGGAAACTAGATTATCCAGTTAGCCAAGAATTGGCAACTGAGATTATTCTACAGTCACTGCCGTCAAGCTATGATAAGTTCAGAAGGAACTATATCAAGAAAGGCTTAACGAAGACGCTGACTGAACTGCATGATATGCTCAAGACAGTTGAGCCAAACGTGAAGAGTACCCTGAATAATCTCATGAATGAGAAGGGTAGGTTTAATAAACCTAATGCTGACAAGGGTGAAGGCAAAGTTGTCCAGATTTTGAATCATGGCAAGCGTGTGTCTTCTGAGCCCGAGTCAGATACCTCTTACGTTGGTAAATGCTGCTACTGTAAGGAGACAGGGCATTGGATGAGAGATTGCATTAAATTCATGGAAGATGATGAGGAGTTGAAGTTGATGTATGCGACTACTTCCTCAGGTATTCATGTTATTACTTCAAGTTCTACCTTAAAGGTATTGGATACTGGTTGTGGCAATGATATTTGTGATAATATGCAGAGCCTAAGCAACAGTAGAACGTTGAAGGAAGGGCAAGTGGAACTACATGTCTGGAAGGAGCTATGGATGCTGCCTCAACCGTAGGGTTTTCACTTGTAGATGCCTTTGAGGCTTGGTTTTATTAAGTAATTGCTACAATGTACCTGCTTTAAGCAGAGTTGTCTTTCATTTTCTTGTAAGAATTTGAATGTTTTTCAGTTTGATAAAAGACAAGTTTTGTTCTTTTGATCTTAATGAAATATTAATTGTAGCACCCCATTCAAGGAATGGGTTTTATATCTTAAACCAAAGAGTGCCTAAATGTAACATAAATACCGAATTGGTTTAAATCTGATGAATTAAACCTGATTTTTCTTGGCATAAATGTTTTGGTCAAAGAGTAAGTCGGATTCAGAAACCCCATAGTTATGGACTTTTGGGCTCATTTGATCGGATATGTTATGAGACTTGAATTCTGTTTACTGGACCAAAAGACAAAGGGGCCTATCTTAGCCGAGCTAGAGAAAGGCCCAAAGGCTTATTGGAGATTGAACATACTCATGTATGTGGTCCGATGAGCAGTAATGCCAGAGAAAAATTTCCTGTACTTCATTGTCTCTACTGATTAATTCAGTGAATAAGACTGTGTTCATTTGATGAGACACAAATCAGAATTCTTTGACATGGTCGAAAGAGTTCCAGAATGAGGTATAGAATCTGAGTGACAGAAGTATTAAGACTCTGAATTAAATCACGAGTGAGAATACTTGAGTCATTAATGGTGTGATCATCTGAATGAGTGTGAAGTCGTTTCACAGCTCAATTCTCCTGAAAACCTTGAGGTGTTTCTGTGAGAAAGAATCAGATCTTATTAGAAATGATTAAAGATGAGTCACACGAATCTTCCATGATATTATTTAAGAATAACGCTCTAGAAATATCTAAGTTTACGCTGAAAAGTTCCACCAATATCAGTCGAAAGACACCACGTAAATGTGGATTGGAATCGATCCAAATTCGTCTTTACTGAGTATTTGTAGTTGTGCTACTTCGCTGGTTTTCCTAGGGAAACCAAGGCTTGTTACTTTTACGACCATTCTGTTTTCTAAGAAGGGAAGTTATTTTCCAAGAAGAACAGTGGGAGTAAAAGTATAACTCGAAGAAATTCGAGAAATACAGGAAGCTGCTCAACCTGTTGAGGGAGAGCAACGGATGGATTTACAGATTTCTGTAGAATCTACACCTGTAGAGCCTGAAGTTCGCAGATATGAATGAATCAGTTACTAATCCGAGAGTGATTTCTCGTCATTAGTTGAACCTGATGATCATTGAAAGTTCGCATGATCTGATGATCATTGAAAGCGACGAATCTGCGAAATTCAAAAAAGCGATAGTGAGCCCGGACTCCGAAAAATTACATTTTATGTAAGTTAGCTTCATCGATCCATTCATGGATGGAAGCAAACATATCGGAGTTGGAATCTTCGTTCTGTTGAAGTAGTCAAGGTTTTGACTTGAACAGGAACGAATTGGAACTGTGTGTTTACTAATAGATTAGTGGGAGCGATATTGCATTTCTCATATTGTATGTCGATGACATACTGATTCTCGGAAATGACATCCCAATGCTGCAGTCGGTAAAAGACTGGCTTGGGAGTTGGTTCTAATGATTGACATGGGTAAAGCCACGTATGTTCTTGGATTTTGGATCTAAAGATAGAGATCCGAAAGAGCTGGTAGGACAAAGTCAGGATTCTTATCCCGACAAAGTCCTACACGTTTTCAGCATTCCAAGAAGGGTTTTATGCCAATGTCACATGGCATTACGTTAAGCAAGACACAGTGTCCTACGATAACTGCTGAGCTTAAATGCATGGATAAGATTCCATATGCGTCGGCAATTGGATCTATCATGTATGCCATGAAACGTACTTGTTTGATGTTGTTTTAATGTTAAGCAAGACAAGTAAAGACCAGTCAAATCCAGCAAAGAATCACTGGATTGCCGTAAAGAATATCCTAAAGTATTCAAGGAATACTAAGGATAAATTCTTGATTTACGGAGAAAGTGAGGTGCTACGAGTCGGTAGAGTCTGAAAGGCAAGTTTCCAACGGACAAAGATGATTTCCGGTCACAGTCCGGTTATATCTTGTGTCTGTCTGGCGGTGCAAGGCACTGTTGCTGACTCCATGACTTAAGCTGAAGATTTCGCAGCTAGGAAAGCGGCGAAAGAGGTTGTTTGGAAAGAAGAGTTCGTGACTGAACTTGATGTGATTCCCAGCATAGATGAGACTAGCTGCACATCAGAGGTCCAAACACCTTGAGGATAGGTATAACCTATTCCGTGAGATAAATGACAGAGATGTTAAGTAGATCAGCAAGTTTCAACGAATGAGAACGTTGCTAATCTATTAACGAAGCCACTCCTTAGGCCTAAGCACGAGTCGCGGACTGTTGCTGTAGGATAAGTGAAATTAAGATGTAGTCTCAATTTCAGTGGGAGTTAATAAAGGGCTTTATTTAGTTATTGATATGTTCTTGTAAAACATTTTATGATGTTTATTGAAATTATTATTTCAAGATTATTTTAACTGTGATGAAATAATCGTTCCAAAGTGATATGAACCATTTTATAGGTCATCGAAGTAAGTGACTTGATCTTGAGTTATCAAAGTCATTTAGCTTGATCATGAGACCCTATATTTGATAGATGGCTTATATCATCATGTCCCTAGTCGAAGGTTGTTGAAATTGGAACACCAACAACCGCGTGAGACTAGATTGGTATGTGACTTATGACAAAGTCTCAGTGTGTCATAGATGCGCGGCATCAAAGTCAGTACATAGGTGTATGTAGGGTACATACGACCGGACAAGACCCGATTATAAGAACTCTTCAGGATATTTATATCTGTGTCATAAGAGATTCTTACTACGACTATAGAGTATAGTCCTTAGACCTGAGTTCGCATGCATGTGACTGCACATGAACTAATGCGCTTTGATCATTGTCTAATGCTGTCATTAAGCGATAGTTATAAGGACCTTGTTTGGGTGTATTATGAAACGAGTAGTTTACAGTGATGGAACAAGACGGGATTTGTCCCTCCAATATAAATGGAGTGAATATCTCTAGGCCAATCGGAGATTTGAATACTGGAAAATGCATGGCCATGCTCAAACGGACTTTCCCGAGTCGTTTGGATTGTCAGTATCAAATCAGAGTCCGATGAACAAGATTAGGCTTTATAAGGATGACACTAATCTTGCCTTATGACTAATCGAGATATTGTGACAAAAGGATTATGAATACAGAGATTCCAGTACAAGTGGGAGATTGTTGGAATTGTGTCCAGTAATCTCGGTACTGTCTCTAGAAAGTAAGAGTATGTAAATGATCAGACATAAGTCATATAATACTGGGGGTCATGATGGCTTGCTAGAGTCCGCTCATGATCTATAAGTCTTGGACTTATTGCCTTTATTATATGATCCCATATGGGTCACACGCCTAAGCTAACAGGAAAATGTGTTGGAACGGCTTAGCAGAAGTACGGTAAAAGTGCCAGGCATTTGTCGTACTTAGAGAGAGATTAATGGGTCTGATTAAATCTAAGGGATTTAATCAGATTGGTATTTGGGCCCAAAAGCCCAAAAGGAACTAGACAAGTTTTATAAATAAAACTTAAGTCTGAGTCCCATCTAACCCTAATCCCCTGCGCCACTTTCTCTCTCTCCTGCGGCCTCCTCAGCTCGGTCTAGCAGCCTTTCCTGCTTGGTGTGCGTGTGTGAACCTCTGGAGGAGTTATCACTTGGTGGCTCTGCTGATCTCTGACCTGTTCTTCATATTCCGCTGCATTAACTAGGTAACAGGTGAGATCTATTATATTTCTAGCAAGAGAACCTAGATCTGGCATGTTTAGGATCTATTAATCTGATGAATTAAATCAGGATTATCACCAAACGATCCTTCAGTATTCTCAAGGCCAGCAGGATCTTCATCTTCGATCCCGATCGGCCCAGCCGCCCGAAGATTGTCTACCACCGAGGAAATCATGAGCGCGCGGTTCAAGCCAAGCTGGTCCAAAACAGGGACCGAAGAGTCCCCATCGGTTTGACCTGGACTACCCGGCGAAGTCATAACAAAGTCATCGTCAACCAGGTCGGTGAATTGAATCGAAACAAGTTCCTGCTTAAAACGAGCGAAGTCAGCGTTAGCCCTAGCGATCCTATCGGAGGGAATGGCAAAACCCTCTTTGACGAGCGCCTCCAGCATAGACGCAACTGCAGCAGCTTGATTCATCATTATATGTGTCCTCCTCCCGAGCTCCTTCTCCTCGTTGGCTTTCTTGATCTTGGAGAGCCGAGCTTGTGCCTTGCCCGACACGCGTTTCCCTTCCCTCAGAACCTCTCGCTTACGGGAAGCCCTGAGCCGAATACATTCGGAAGCAAGCTTACCTTCTAAATTGGACAGACGAACACTCAACTCATCAGCCTCGGCCCGAGCGTTCTAGCAGTCGGTCAAACACTGCCTATTCTCGGCATCCAACCGAGCATTCTCGGTGGATAGATCAGCCACTATCTTCTCCAGATCAGCAACCTTCTCCTCCTCGGCCTTGAGAGAAAAGCGGAGCGCCTCCGTAGCAGCCGCCGCCTCACGATAACCCTCGAGCTCGGCAATAACCCTCTCGGCCTTGCCAAGATCCCTCCTCAGCCCGCTAACCATTTTCTCGAGACCAACATGTTGCATCTCGTACTCATCGAGGAGAAGATTGTAATTGGCCAAACCCTAAAAAAAAAAAGAGAGAGACGAATCAAACTAAGCAAACATAAAAAGAGAAGGAAAGAAAGGAAAAAGCGAGCAAATCCTTACCCGAGCAATGTCCTTGGCGGCCGCCATTTTGCGCTTAGGGAAATGCGTATGACCAACGGGAGGAAGCGACCTCGGAGGACTATCTCTCAACATGCGGAACAAATCCGCACAAGCTGCCCCATCTCGGACAATTGACCTCGAGCCCTCATAACTCACAGAGAAGTCGTAGTCCGTAAACGCGCCCTCACCGGGTCCACCAAGGAAGGTCAGCCCAGCAATCTCATCTAAATCCGGAACGCCTTGCTCATCCTGAGATCCAGCAACCTCGTTTTCCTCCCGACCACCTTCTCCGCCTTGATCAGCACCGTCATCTTCGCGAGTCGTTTCAGGAACCACCTCATCCTCATGAGACGCCCCATCAGCATTAAGGCGCCCAGAAGTTCCGATCCGAGCATCCGTGACCTCCGGGCAAACCACAAGATTCATCCCTTCGAGTACAGGACGCTCGGGAGCATCGACCGCAGCTGTAACCGACCTGTTTTTCTTCCTTCTCCTCTCCAAGGGAGGCACCTCCACGTTATCCTCGGTCTCCCGTTCATGATCGGGACCACGGGAAATCTCTTGTTCAGAAGGAACCGCACCCTCCGGTCGCGACCTCTTTTTCTTCCTCTTCTTCTTCTGAGCCTCAACCGCCTCCACCGCCTCGCACACCTGGCGAAACAAATCTCGATGATACTCATTCACAAAAAACATCCCAAGGGAGACCTCCCCAACCCATGGCGAAAATGGTCGGTTCGGATCCAGGGCAACATGATTTACCTGTGGACCAGAAGGATTCTCCTGCTCCATGACGGGATTTTCCTGCTGGCTGGTAAGATTCTCCTCGACGTAATTCACAATATCCAGATCCATTCGACCCATCTCCTCTATCGGCTTTCCCCCCCTTCGTGTACCAAACAAACGGACGGTTGTTGTACTCGGTTAGCGACTCAATTGAACGAAGCCGACAACCTACAAAAGTCAATGTTAAAGAAACCCAGCAAAAAAAAGCGGAAGAAGAGGAAAGACGTACCTTCGTCCAAACACTCTACAGCTCGCCTAACTTGATTAGCGTGAACGTCCGGCCACTTCTGAATACTCCGAGCAACGAGTTATGAAGATCCGATAAAAAATTATCCGCTGCCGGTAGATCAAAGGAATGACGATCTGCAGGAAGGAAGAACGAGGATGAGTTAGTCTATTTAGAGGAACGAGCAAAGCGGAAGTATTTACCATGGAGATGATTCCAAAGAACTCTGTACGGCCTCTCTGGGTCAGGCACCGAGGCCGAATTGACCCGAGCATAAAAATAATGATCCTGCCAATCGTCAACTTTCGACGGTTTCCCGATGACGACCTTCTCTCCGAAGCGAGTCCTCATACAAACATAACGAGTCCCAAGGGTCGTGGGATTCGTCGAAATTGTCGTAATCTCCTCAAAAAACCGGAGAGTCATATCTACGCCGCACTCGGAGGCCAAAATCATAGAACCGACCAGGTTCTGAACGGCAGTCGGACACAGCTGAGACATGGCGATCCTTCTCTCCTCACAATAAGCCACGAGCAGCCTCGGCAAAGGAAACCTTAGATGGATATCCTTAAACCAAAAGTCATACAGGCATATCCATCCCTCCGGACAGTCCCAAGGCCTCTCATGCGGCTCAGGTTTGCGGAGCTCGAGCCGACCAGCGCCCCCAGAAGAACAATTGTCCCTTACCCAATTCAAATCATCGTCCGAGCACTTCGTTGGAAGAACAGGACGAACGGGACGCGCCTTCTTTTCCGAGCCATCCACAGCCCCTCGCTGTGTTTTCCGAGCCTTCTTAGACCTGCTCGGCTCTAGCACCATCCTGTCGCACCGCGCCTGATCCACTATAGCCACAGCTTCCGCCTTCACTGGGAGAGAACCTAAATGCTGATCAGGCAGAGGCAACCAAGGCCGAGCACCCTCGTCCTCCGAGTCTATCAAATACGGAATCCGAAAACTCTGCACGCTACCCAAAGTTGAAGGAGTCCGAGCTCGATTATTCTCGGGATTTTGGGCAATGACCTCTGTTCGGCCCGAGCTTGATGAAGAACCTTGATGTGCAACAGACGAACTAGGTTGAGCAGAATTACCTTCGGATAACCTTACCGAGTGAAGATCCCGACCCGAAGACGACGCTGAACTGGAGTCAAATCTCATGACTTACTAACACAACAACAAAACTAGGGAGAGAAAGCAAATTCTAGAGAGAAGGGAGAGCGAAATACCTGCGAAAGGAGAGAAATGAAAACGGAGAAGAAAATGGAGCGGGATATATATAAGCGGAGCGGAAGGATTTCGAGATAAGCGTAATAATGACCCCCTACGCAACCTTTCAGCTTCCAGCAGTTATAGGCATCATCATTACAGCAGCGCGACTCTTCAGAATCCAGCTACTTCCCAAGAAACCCTTTGAACTCCCCGAGAAATAAACGGCAAAGCAAGCGAATAAAACTGGCCGACCAGACCTGCACCGAATAAATATCGGCCCAACTAACACGCTGTCAAAATCCGCCGACTTCAAGTACCATGAAGATCGACGAATTGGGGGGGGGGGCTTACTGTTATATATGGGTTTAGCACCCCATCAATTTAGAAGGCCCAATATTTATTATCTGAACAAAGGTCGGCCCAACAAAAGAAATGTGGTATCGAGGAGATACATCAACTAGAGACCCATGTGGGAATCTGGCTCAAATTATAGTGAAGAAACAGAGGTTGCTATTCATTATCACTCACTTCCACATCAAAAGAAAGAGCCGCACAACACTTTGGTTACAAGCCAATTACCAAGCTACAACATTCACTACAAGAAAACTGTGGAATAACTATGAACTAGCCACGAAATTTTCTTGGCCATGGAAAACCAGCCACGCATAGCCACAAAGTAGCCACGAAACTAGAAAATCGAGTTTCGTGGCTATCCGTGGAAAAATAACCACGAAAAAAAATTAATGGATATTTGTAGCTATATTTGCCACAAATAGCCACATAATATATTTCACGGATATTTTTCCACGGATTGCCACAAAAAAGTTCGTGGCAAATTAACCACAAAAAATTTCATGGCCATCAGTGGCTACCCTAAACCTAAAGTATAAAACAAAAATCTAATAAATATAACATCAACACATAAAAAGAATTTCTATTTTCCAAATATATTATTTTCAAACATTAGTTTGAAACCTTTAATATATATCCCTTTATACCCTAAATAAACCCTAAAACCCTAAAATATAAAAAATCTAATAACTAAAACTCTAATTGTTGTAACATATTTAAAATTAAGATTCAACACTTATAAAAAGAATTTATATTTTCTAAATATACTAGTTTCAAACATTAACTTGAAATTTCAGTATAACCCTAAACCCTAAATAAACCTAAAACCCTAAAGTATAAAGATAAATCTAATAACTAAACTTCAGCACTTATAAAAAAAACAATTTCTATTTTCCAAATATACTAGTTTTGAAAATTAAAATCAATTTAATCTTAAACAAAAACTATAAACATATACCCCAAATAACAAACTCTATACTTTAAACTTAAAACCTAAATCATATATAAATCATTATATATTATACAATATATAACATTCAATATAACCCTTTAAACCCTAAAGTATAAACAAAATCTAATAACTATACTCTAAATCTTAAATTCTTAATCATAAATTATAAATTAAAATATAACCATTAATTATTTATACAAACAAAATATATTTAAGTCATTTGTATTTATATATAATTTTTTTTTCAAAGTTTGTCTTCGAAATTTAAATATAAACTCCAAACCTACATTTGGGTGGCGATCATTAATGACAGGATTAGCAGTCATAAAACAAGGAATTAGGCATATTATTGGAGATGGAGAATCTACTAAAGTGTTCCAAGACAAATGGATCCCGACAGGAAATTTAGAATCTATGAACCTACAACCGGACATGGAGAATCTTTGGGTCAAGGATCTAATAATCTCTAATGTTTCTTCACGTCAATGGAACTCTACCATTATCAATTCTTTATTTCCACAGGAAATAGCTACATCCATCCAATCAATTTATCTTCCGCAAACAACTAGTTCCGACCTTATTATTTGGGATCATACTAATTCAGGTGAGTACACGGTCAAAAGCGGATATTGGATAGTTTTCAAAAAGCATCTAAGCGAACATCCTTGAGATACATCCACCTTATGGAGATACGGCCATCAAACATCAGATATGGAGCCTGAACATTATCCCTAAACTAATGCATTTTCTATGGAGGATCCTTGCCAGAGCAATCGGTGTTTCAACACGACTACGTACAAGAGGCATGCATATAGATATTACTTGCCAACGTTGTTGCAATGAATCCAAAACACTACACCACCTCTTTTTTAGTTGCCCAATCTCGATTCAAACATGGCGAATCTCAAACCCATCGCCAAACACAAGTGATTTCTGTGATGATGAAATCTTATCTTTAATAAATTTACAGAGTAGTACGTATTTGGATGATTTCCAGAAGTTGTTACCTTTTTGGATTATGTGGCGTATATGGAAGTCAAGATGTCAACTGATATTCAATAAAACAAGATTCAAACCTGAAAAAGTTTGTCGGGAAGCTATTGGAGATGTAAAGGAATGGCTAGATGCAACACTTATTATTGATGATGCTGACGATCGGCACCAAATGAATAACGACAACCTATTAACTCATCACACTGCACACAAATGGATTCCACCACCCCTAAATACTATGAAATGCAACTTTGATACAAGTTTTTGTTTAAATACTAAAGATACAAAAGCTGGATGGATAGCTCGGAATCATAACGGACAACCAACATTTTGGGGATCAGCTCATTTAGGAAAATCTACCTCTGCTTTGGAAGGAGAAACCAAATCTCTGCTGATTACAATGCAACAAGCCTGGAGTATGGGAATAGAGTCAATAATATTTGAAGGAGATTCAAAAATCTTGATTGACCATATCTTAAATGTTAACCTTTCAATGGCCATTCTAGCCATTTCTTACGATCTACACTATTGGAGTCGAAAGTTCAGACAATGTTCTTTTCAATTTACTTATAGAGAAGCAAATACTCCTGCTCATCTGCTTGCCCGACATGGCCCTCCAAATTCTCTATTTTTTAGTTCAAAATTGTATCCGCCTTTATGGATTTATCATGCTATGTATTCATATCATGTAAACACTTTTTATAATTAATAAAATTACTATTTGAAGAAGAAAAAAAACTCCAAACCTACACCCCAAAATAAAAATTATATACTTTACTTATAAACCAATATTTAGATTATAAATCCCAAATCCCAAAATCTATAACTTAAATACTAAATTGTGAATTCTAAATATAATTATATGTTAAATCATAAATCTTCACTTCAAAGAACCAAGAACTTTATTACCAAATTCTAAAGTTATGATTCTAACCCTTAAAAAACATAAAAATGAAACAAAAAACTATAAAACTAAAATATACTCATGCAAATAAAAATAATTGAAATATTTTATCAAATGAATTTATAAATAATATTAAATATCTTAATGTTAAAATATAAATATAATAAAACTTTTATTGTATTCTTTAATAATAAAAATACTGATTTTTATTGGTTAATAGTGAAAGATGAGGATTACTTCTAATTTATTCTAGACCTTATATTAAAAAGATCTAATGGACCTCTTGCATCTACAGATTTGATTCTCTCTCTCTCTCAACCTAGACGCAGATTTTCTTTTATGGCAGTCGATTCTCTCACTCTTTCTGGTTCTGGTTTACCAATTGATGGGTCGTGGCTCAGTGACATCGCTCGCTCTTGGTTTCGTTTCCACCCTAAGGTGAGGAACTAGTTCGCTACTATCTGAAATGCAAGGTCTGCAACAAACCCTTTAAGTTCGATGCCATTTCCGTCACAGATATATAAAAATCCGAGCCGTGAGATCTACAAGGTTACTTTTCCCATCTCTTATTTTCTTCTCTCTAAGTGGTCAGTTCGAATTGGGTAGCTCAATTATGATATAGAATTATGTTTCATTTGTTTGATTTTTTTCTTTGTTTTTGGATTTTGATACTAGACGAGTCGAAGCTGAAAATAGTGATTTCTCGACTGAGGTGGTGCCTTAGTGGTAGCGGAGGAGGTTCGCAGGGGTCGTTCGTCAGAGGAGGTGGTTCGTCGTCGGAGGAAGTTCGTCGGCAGGGGTCGTTCGTCGGAGGAGATGGTTCCTCGGTTGTTGTGTATGTAATTTAGTTTTGTAATTTAGTTATGTTTTGTCGTCAATTATTTTTTAATAATTGTAAATTGTTTTTCATAAAATATATATCAAATTAATTTATTATTATTTTATTTAGATGTTGTAATTTATAATTTAATAAATTATTATATCAAATTAAATTAATTGACAAAAAATAACAAATTAAATTACTAATTTTTATATATATTTTTAAAAGCCATGGATTAGCAACGGTTTTAGTCGTGGCTAAATCGTGTATTATCTACGATTTTTATTGTGGATATTCGTAGCAATTATAGCCACGAAGTCATGTTGTAGATATTTGTGGCTAATAGCCGCAAAATTGTTCGTAGCTAATTTGTGGAAGGGTTGCCGCGGATAGCCACAAATTCAGAATTGTCATGTGTCCAAAGTCACTAATTTGGTTTCGTGGTTATTCGTGGCTATGCACCAAATAGACACGAAAAATGATTTATAGCCACGAATTTTACCGTGGCTATAAGCCAATTTTCTTATAGTGACTTTATGGCTGAACAAAGAAGCAAAATTAAAAAGAGTTCCCATAACCAAATCCTTAAATCTTTTCAGGTTAGAGCCAAAACCCTTAAGACTATCTCTAATGGGAGACCAACTTGAAACAATGGCTGAGATCTAATAACATACTTAAGGAGGAGAAGTTAAAATATGAGGTTCATGCAGTCACCGAAGAAGCATATAAGTGGTGACGAAGAAAGTATACTCCAAGCTTTTATAACAAGACAATACTAGATTGAGGAGACCTTAAGGTAAGGATGTACATATATTTACAAAGAAGCACCAGACACCCAAGAGCATAACTTCAAACCCCCAATGTCAAGTAACATCAGAAGAGAGATGACTACAAATAAACCGAAGAATACTTCCCAATATTGGAATACTCACCATACTGAGCCTAAGAAGACTGCTCATGCAAAGAAGGATCAGCAAAGGCCAAATGAAAGTGCCCCGACCAGATTTTTCCATCCTGCGCTTAGCGCGTGAAGCGTATGGCTCAACTTCCTCAACCGGACTCATGCCATTTTCACCCTTTTATTACTTAATGTTATATTTTGTTTTAGTCCGAACTAGACAAGCATTTTAAGAACAAAATAACTTTGATATAATCGAGGTTTAAATACAATCAATTTTGCTACATAAGTTATTACATTGTCACTTAACCTTTCTATCCAACTCCTACCATGTGTTCCATCAAGTCTCCCTTTGTCTTGCATCCAAGATTTGTCAGTACAATCATCAGAACATCCTTTACATGCATCCACAAGGAGGCACAAACAAACAAATTTCTTAGTGAGAGCGGTATTCCCGTCTCCCTTAGCCAAGGAATAATCACGCAAACAAGAAATATATCCAGTTAGCCTATCATCCTTATCACAACATCTACTTAACTGATTTTACCTTTCCAAGTCAAAGAGCCATAAACACTAAGTTAAAGGAACCGATAAACTGGTTAAGTTGGAGGCACATTGATTAATCGTTAAGCAAGAAATATGAACAGAATTAGGAATCCTAGACTCGACGAATCTATGCAAGAAAACAGACATAAACCATAGCCACGGTCACGAACTCACCTTAGTTTATTGGGTCGATTGATAAGAGCAGTTTCTAACACTTCTTTTACTCGATCCAACATAACAATCAATCCGGTCTGACGATCCAACAGTCTTGCTCGATCCAACATAATGAACGCTCAAAAGCTCCCAATAAAGAACAACCAAAAATTCTTTTTTCGCAGTCCGAGCGGTTTCTCTAATTCAAGTTCCTTCTCTGAGTTTTTCTTTCTTTCTGAGCGTGGAAACTGATAAAAATCGACTAAGGGTTGATTAAAAAAAGCGGTTATTCATTTTCCCCTGCCAAAACTATTCAAAACAATCCCCCCACCATTTTGATTGGCCAATCCCACTACAACCCGCTTCCATGCAGTTTAACTCATAACCGCACAAATTATCAATCTAAACCGTTCCCACTCTTTTTTCTTGGACAAATCGGCTGAGGTTTGGCCAGTAACCGTTCCCGCCAAAACCAATTAACCAAATATACAGTTTATCCGCAAACTAAACTCACACTACAAGAAAACAACGTTTTTGCGACTGCAACCTGTGACTATACTTGTAGTCATAATATTTTGCGACTATTTGGAGACACATTTCCGACTATTTTGTGACTACAGATATATGGTCGTATATTAGTCGGTAACATACGGCCAAAAATGATTGTCACCAATTTAGTCGTTGATTTACTACTGATTAACGACTATTGTCGAGACCGGAAACAATAGACACAACATAGTTGGTAATTTGGCGAATACGCTGATGTGTCTGCTGTTAAGGGTCATGTAAAAGTCGCAAAAGAGTCATTATTTGGGCGACTAATTTGCTACCCCCTGTATAGTAGTAACAAAGTCATTAATTTGTCGTTATTGTACGACTAATATGCGACTCATTATTCGTGTTGCAAAGTAGACGGGTATGAGTCGTATCATATAGTATTTTTTATTTAGTAATAATAATATAAGATAATAAATTGTAGTGAGGTTCAAATAATAATATGATAATAAAAAATATCAATAGCGGTTAAGGCCAAAACATATTAACAACCCAAGGGTTGTCTCTTTTTGGTCTTTACACCTTTTACTCATAACTTTTAGAAACTACAAAGACTCTTGTGACGATTCATATTCTACTATTTACCAAAAAACAAAAAAGTACTTGCTTTCTAAATTTTGTGCGAAGCATCATCAAGAATCAACCATGTCTCTTCAGAATATCCGAAGAGATTCTCAGATCAACAATGTCCCATCTCTTTTGGATCTAAAATTTTTCCTCTTGCGTGTATGGATGTGTTTTTCTTCCGTTGGAGATCTAAAATGTCAATGATTTTAGTCGATAAAGAGGTAATATCTCTTCCATTTTTGTTTGTTGTCTTTTTTATTTTTGCATGTTTTATTGAGAGAAATTTTTTTGGATTTAGGATATTAAGATAGAGGCAGCTGTTCATGCATCTTATGTTGATAAATTTCGTTGGTCAACTTGGTTTGAGGATCGTTGGTTTAAACTTACAAATCTTTAAGTTGTTCTTTCACCATAGTATCTTTCCTTGACTCCTCACAACTTCAAGCTAGTTTTCACATCAAAGACATAGTTATGTGTGACTTACCATAGTATACTGGATGTTCGTGTTATGGTTTGCACATCTATTATGAATATATTACTGATTTTGTTCGGTTCCTCGATAGGTTGTGTTCATAAACCTATTTCAGCGAATTATTTGTTATGCTTTTATAACAGTTGGAGTAATACATGATTTTCTCATTTGTAGCTTTCCAAATCCGGTACCTGAGCAATATCATGAAGAAAATCTGATGTCCTATTTCATCTTCTAAATCATGTATCTGTTTTAAACTTTTATCTTTTTTTGGTTAAAGGATCGCGTGATCCTCCTTATGTTTGTCATAAAAACCTATATATCGGTTGTGTTTACAACTTTTTGGACGTAATCAGAATCTCTTATATATGTTTAGATATTTAAATATCATAGAGAATCTTTGACAAATCATTTTGGTAAATGTCTATGAGTATATGAAACGACCATAGGGAACCCCCATCAAATCAACACTAATCATGGTTTAATATCCTGGGAAATGAGAGTTACGATGCTGGGTTTATAACTTGCTTCATTTTTCATTACTTGAAAAGTCGAGGGTTACATAATCTACTACATTTAACATATAGTTATTAAGGATCTTCATAGATAAGAGGGCCAAATTATGAAATTATCTCTCATGATTGTGAAGAAGAATAGTGACTCAAGGGTCCAAAATCATGTATCACACATGTTTGTACCTTTGAAACCATTTTCCCACCAAGAAAACCAAGTATATATCGGAGCACACATACATCTATAAATCACGTTGATATCTAATCCTCCTCGCTTCTCATAGAACAATGCACACCGTCTGTTTGACCTTCCATACATTTATCTCGAAGTTATCTTAACACGTACTCTAGTTGAAAATTCGCGCTCGATGATATACCCACATTTCAAAACTTCTCCATCTCATAATAAACCCGCAAGAACATGTAGTACGTGTATATCCATGTCTACCATAGACTATATGTCGATCACTTATCATAGCCTCTCCTTTAACCATCTGGTTGATGGAGGTCGACGATCCATCGACCCTGCAGTCGCAATATACAAAACGACACATACCTCTAAGGAGAAGAGCATAAGGTTTTTCGGATTCCAGACATTTGTTGACCAATTAAGTTATCACCCTAGATGGGCACAAGATATTTTCAGTAATGTTGGAGAAGTATTGATCGACCGACTTATAGAAATCTGAGCTTTCTCCGACGATTTGCAGCTCCCAGAATGTTGCCTTCAGCAGAGCCAAATAGCGTATCCCTTGGTTATCGTCAATGGCGGCAAGAAGGAATTTTTTAAGGAAACATGCAAAGGATAAATTTTAACAAATAACATTGTAGATTATTTTGAGATAGATATTGTTTCGAAGGCAACCACATAAGTTTATTTATAGATTGGATCCAACCTTTGGGTTTTCCATAAATTTAAATAGTATTTACGTTACTGTTATTTATTAATTATTATGCATCTGTTGGCATGCATCTTCGGCTAAAATAAGTATATGTACATGATGAATCTTTTTCACTAGGTAATGATATATTATGTTGTGTCATTATTATTGCAATTCAAGATTTATTACAAAAACACGTTATTACTTGCATGGACTGTTGAAAAATAATTTAGGTAAATGTCCTTTCAATTTAATCATCTCGCCTGTTTGCAAAAAGTCGTTTATTCTGTCATAAAATAGTCGCGAACTACATAGTCGCAGTGTACTCAATGGGTGCAAATGATAGCACACAAGTGGAATAAATAGAATAAGATTAGTGGAATTTAATTTAGTGGAATTTTGTTAGTTACACTGAATTTTTCCCACTTCCATATATGAGAGGACTAATTAAAAATTTGACAAATGAGAGATTTTTAGAGGAATTATTTATTGCCTATTACACTAGAATTTGGTCCTCTAGAAATATTACCATTTGCATCCAAAGATGATGCATATGCATACTCCTTATGTTTAAAATTTGTCCATAAATGAAGAAAGCATATAGTTTAACATAATATAGCCAACGCTAAACAATATTTAGAATATGAAGGATATTAATGAACCTAAACAGGGCCAAATTCCAAAATTGTTCAAAAGGAGTCTGAAATAAAATAGTGACTCTATGGTCCAAAAGCATCTATCACACATGGTTGAACCCTTGAAAACAAAGTCCCACCAACCTTTCCAAGTTGTTATCAGAGCACACATGCAGCTTTAAAACCCGTTGGTATCAACACTCGCTTCCTTCTCAAAGAACAGAGCATAAGGCATTTCTGGAAATACACGCCTATCCATCCTAGTTATCTTCATATGTACTCGAGTGGCAAGTTCACGGTCGATGACATATCCACCGTTCAACACTACTACATCTCCATAAAAAACGCAAGAGAATGGAGTACGTGTATATCTCTGTTTCTTATCGGCTATTAGCCGATATTTTGATCATTGCCTCTCCTTCAGTCATCCGGTCGCTGTAGATAAAACAACACATACCTTGGAGGAGAAGGGTTGCAGGGTTTCCTGATTGTAGACATCTCTCCACGAAATCTTGTTCATAAACTTGTAGTATAAATCGATCGACTTGTAGAAATCATGACTTTGTTTGACACTTTTAAGCGCCTTGCATATTGTCTTCGCCCTTATAAAATAGCGTAAACCTTGTTCACCGACAATGAAAGAATAATTTTTAAAAGAACATCACTTGGAAGGTAATCCATTACGAATTTGGCAATGAAGAGATGAAAGGCAAAATGAATTTTGACAAATAATACAAACTTTTCAATATTTGAGAGTTCGAAGCAACCACCAAAATTTATTTATGGAGAATATGCAACTTTTGGGCTGTCTAGGTTGAATTAATTATGTATAGGTCTTATCACTAAGCCCCAACTAACAGCGTTCATCATAATCATGGTGTTAATAGGTAAAACTAAATAATTTTTCTTTTTTTGTTGTTGGTTTTAATTTTTTATAGGTATTTAAGATTTATCCATTTTGCTAATGGCTTAAACTATATATGTTATTTAGTAGTTCAACTTAGTCATCTATATATATAATAATTATACCGAGTCACATATCTATTTTAAACCCGAAGAAAATGGGTGTGTCAAAGGTTTAGGTATATATAATCTGGTAAATAGATATAAATGCAATAAATAAATTAGGTTAACCAAAATTTAATTTAATACAATCATAAAAACGAGCATAAAATTTTCCACCAACCACTTTATATGATATTTTTTCAATTTGTATCATTTGAATCATGCATAATGAAAAAAAGCACACACAAAAATCTAAGAGGAAAGTTTATCTTTACTGTGTTATCTCGATAATTCTAAAAGGGAATGGTCATGTAGGGTTAAGATTATTCGGCATTGGATTACCTGTGATGAACATGTATGCTTGATTTACAACTGAAAAATATGAAATCGCAATTATAAATTTCTCAATGTTTCTCCACAATTTTAATGATGATGACTTTTTTTTTGATTTTGTTGGAAATTTCTATTTATATTACCCTTGTTTAATTGTTATACGGATCTTATGTATAAAAGTTAATTACCAACATCATTTTACTATTAATATTTTAAATCATAGTTATTTGCGATTTGATGACTAAGTTACGACTACTTGTGAGAAAAATTTCAAAACAATTCGCGTAATTATTCCGGAAAACAAAACCTAATTTTTTAGCCAAAAACTTTTCAATTACCCGCCTTAACCCAAAATATTTAGACTAACTATCGAGAAATAATCATTTATCACATACATAAACCCTGGTTTTATTTTGTTCTTTCCCTTCTCCAAAATCTCGTTCGAATCATCTCGCATATTATTCTTCAGATCCTTCTCCCTAACTACTAATCTCTAACTGACACCTCTTATTCGAGGTTCTCAATTTCATTACTAATTTTTGCAGATACCCTGTCGACCCTCTCAATTTATTCTCTGAAACTCTTCGTGATACGATGCAAAATAAGGTAAGAAAGGAGGACGTAGGAGACTAACCGTTCCAAACGTCACTCAGAGAGCCGTTGGGATCAACAAAAATGCTATGAAAAACACCGAGCCCTATGTCGTAACAATACACCTTCACCCGAATGCCGTTTTTCCTTTTACCTTGTCCACTCAACGTCAAGAAAAAGATCCAGTTATCCCCCAAACGTCAGCGACATCACCCCATGTACGGAACTATCCACCGCCAGTAAAACTTTTCCTGAACTCGACAACTAATCTACCTGAAGTCGATGCGTCACCGGTGTCAGAAGAAGTCCAGAACAACTATAATTATGTTGAGGATGCCCCACCTTCGCCAGTTAACCAATCTCAGGCTCAAAGTCATCTATCTTCAGAAAGTCACAACTTCTTCGACGAATCTCTTCCAACTTTGACCTCGAGGAGGACACATTGCGGGCTCTGAATGTTCTGCTTTGTTTGCCAGACAGGGAAATGTTTACCACCGTTTTTTCTCCCACACCGATGCCAAACACGACTTGGTATGGCTTTTGTCATATACTATTTCTTCAGCTGCTGATATTCTCTGTATGGGTGGTTTTTTTTGTTTGATGCGTTTCGCAATGGTGTGTTTTTAAACCGATTAGTTTGCTTACGAATCTGATTGTTGGTTTGCTTATGAGTTATAATGGTCTTATGAGTTCGAGTCTTTGATGGTTAGGATGTTAATCTTGTAGCTATCAAGCTTCATATTTCAGGTTTA
The DNA here is from genome assembly GCA_030180135.1 of Orychophragmus violaceus. Classification (NCBI taxonomy): domain Eukaryota; kingdom Viridiplantae; phylum Streptophyta; class Magnoliopsida; order Brassicales; family Brassicaceae; genus Orychophragmus; species Orychophragmus violaceus. Next base: position 52,687,179 of record CM058231.1, on the reverse strand, counting down.
CTCGTGATAGAGGATCGAAATTGGTTCGGAAGACTACAAAAAAATTATAAACAAATACGATAAACCATACTATAGTTAGTCATGTGTGCCTCGTTATAAAGCAGAAAGATACTCCCTCGAGTTCGTGGTACATAAAGATATTTTCTCAAGTTCGTTATACAGCTTTCTCTCATACACCTTTCATATATACCTTGCATGTGTTGTTTTCACTAATGCTATGCTTATTCTATTTGTATTCTAGAAAACCCACCTTTGGGATCCATTGATAACAAGGACAATTCAACAGTATTTCGAAGAGATCTGTCAATGGCGGTTAAAAGACATGGTTAGCAATGCGAGGACTAGTCGAGAGTGACATAAGTGGATCAACGAGACTCTCTGGAAAATGATGACCGACTATTGGAAAACTAAAGTAGCAATGGATAAAAGTTCGACCTATTCCATTTGTCGTATGTCTGACCGTGAAGATCTCGGTCGTCACATCCTTTTCTCAGGGCCCAAGTCATACCTTTAAATCCCGCTTAAAATGTCAAGTAAATTTTATTATATATCTATTATTTATGTTTGTTACAGCATTGCAACTAGAAATTTCTGAAATAATCCTTGTTTGTTTTATATCATAGTAGGAAGAGGAAATGGGAAGACCGGTTAATATTGGTGAGGTATTCATCAAGACACATACAAAGGAAGATGGTATGCATGTTGATCGAAGGTAGACAAAATCGCTACAACTTCTAATAAGATCGTGGACGAGAAGTTGTCAGAACTCGATATGGAGACTTCAGAAGTTTCAAACGGTGCTGCTTTGAGACATCGGGAACTCTCAATAGATGAATATAACAACATCTTTCTTGAGGTAAAGTAATATTTTTCACAGTTCACATTTATAAAGTCATGTCATGTTCTTTATTTAATTGTGTTTCGGGGACTGTCTTTAATTATTACATGCCACAGAGACGGATTGCGAGGAAATCTTTATGGAATTGGAAACCTCAAAGAGTCTCTTTTGAGGGGAAAGCGCAAGCATCCTATGAGACTCTTCAGGGTTTGTGGCCCTGCAAGAGCAACTGAAGGAAGCTAAACGTAAAATCGAAGAGCAAGCTGCCCTTGAAGCATATCACACTCGAGTTGCGAATGAGAATAAGCAAAAGATCGAGCACCTTTCCTTGGTAGAACAATATCTTCTGCTACATGATCCGCAGTATATTGACTTCCTAGAGGCTCATAGGAATGCAGCCAACATAGACGGTCGTCCCCCAACATGTACAACTTAACTCCATCTGCTGCGTAGGTTACTTATCGTTGTCCCTACCGAACTAATTTTTTGTATAAATTCGAAACTCCTTAATATTGGAGTTTTCATATGTAGATAATCATTTGTGTATATATGCTACACAAAAGTATTAAAGTTAACTATGTTATCTTGATAAAATTTCTTTTACATTTCTTGTTTCTTTCAAATTGCAGTATCACAATTACCAAATCGTAAATTGGACAAATGGAATAATAAAAAATTCATATTTTCACGCATACATAACAGTCGTCAATTAATCGCTCAACGGTCAGAAAGTAGTGGCATATTCAATACCATAATCGTAGATGGATGTCCCGCGTAGTTGCTGCATAGTCGTTAGATAAGTTATTAAATAGTCATAAAATTGTCACTGAATAGTCACTAAAAAGTCACCATAGTCTACGACTAATTTATGACTATACTAGTCAGTCACATAACAATAGATTACTCACAGGATAGTAGATAAATGGTCGTTATCCAGTTGCTACATAGTGTCTAATATTTAATGACTACTTTCTGACTATATTATACGTTCACAATCGCCCCGTGGTCACCTAGTTTAATGACTATTTGATGACAACATTTATCTGACCGCATTTTGACTCCCTATTTAGTCACATAATTGTCTCTATCCTAGTCGCAAATTAGTCCCTATATATTGTGACCACACTACGTCTAGCTTACGACTACCACTATTAGTCGTAAAAGTAGTCGTAACTTGCCGACGATTTTTATGACTACCCAATTTAGCGACTATGGATTTACAACTACCATATTTAGTCATAGTTTATTCCTAAAACCGCAATTAACGCCTATTATGTGACCAAACGCGCAGTCGCAAAAATGTTGTTTTCTTGTATTGTCAAGATCCAACAGTTATGTCTTAATCCCCGACCAAGCACTGTTTGAATCCTGACCAACCTTGTCTTAATCCGACCAACCAGCTCAAACGCCAAACTAGTGTTCTTTCAGAATCCTCGAGTCTTATTCTTCTTTTATTGGTTTCCTTAAGCTTCTCAAACCACATAGGAAATTCAGCTTTCATCCTTGATTCCGGTTCCAATGCGTTTCGTTTTCACCATCACATTCCCAAACGACTTGGATCATCTTAACTTTCTTACTACCAGCTGGCTTGATCTTCTCACCTAAAACTGAAACTGGTCTTCCTTCCATTGTCAGATTCTTCCTGAAGTCCGAAGGTGGTTTGAATATCACATTATGCATGTCACTTATGCATTTCCTTAGCATAGTGACATGGAACACATCATGAAAAACATCCATAGATGAAGGAAACTTTAGCTTGTAAGCAGCCTTCCTGATTCTCTCCAAAATATTGGACGCTCTCATGTACCTTGGACTTAGCTTTACATTTTTTATAGCTCGATCCTTCCAATTATAAGTGAATATCTTGAGATAGACTATATCTCCAAACCGCGAACTCGAACTCTTTCCTGAGCTTCCGTCATCTTAAGGTTCAAAACTATTATCCTTCTAGTCGTTTTCTCAACAAAGTCACGGCCAAAGATGCTCCGCTCCCCGAATTGGGTCCCAAAGTGGCGTTTTGCATGGACGTCCATACAATACTTCATAAGAAAACATTCCAATACTACTTTGATAGCTTTTGTTGTATGAGAATTCGGACAAATGCAACTACTGATCCCATTTACTGCCCTAGTAAATAACACAAATTCGCAACAAATTCCCAAGTATTATAATCGTCTCTCTGACTATCCATCCGTCTTAGGATAATAAGATGTACTTAAATGGACATTTGTCCCCATCGACTTTTGAATCACCTTCCAGAATGTTGATTGAAAATTTGAATAACTGGCGGACATAATGCTCACCGGTACTCCAAGCAATCTTACGATCCGTTTCACATACAACTTGGCAAGTACTACTGCATTATCATGCTTGTTGATCGCAAGAAAGTTTCACGACTTAGTCAGTATGTCAACAATCACCCAGATCGCATCCTTGCCATCGCCACATTGGCAATCCGGTCACGCAGTCCATCATGATCATGTCCCACTTCTACTATGGAATGGGAAAGTGTTGCAACAATCCGATTGGAACTTGATGTTCGGCCTTAACCATCTGACGTACATGACATCCAACAACCCACTTAGCAATATCCTGCTTCATCCCGACCCAATGGTAGTACTGTTTCAGAAAATCGGAGCAAAACAAACAAATGTTTGTCTGGAACTTGTTCAAAATGCCTCGACAATTCCTCAGCGGGTGGTCCATATGCAACACATTCTATGGCCCTCTTCCTTCAATTCCAACATATTATTTAGTAAGTTTTAATTATAAGATGATTATAAAACTCTTAAACTTAAACTTACTCGACATCTCTTAGCATGAATTGGACTTTGGAGCGTTTACGTGAATACAAATTGACCTTCTACCCATTCAAGCTCCCCAACACATGTTATAGAACCAACAACATCTATAGGAAAAATTCTTTTAAATATAATTTAATCCCCTAAAAACAACAAACACAATTCTACAATATCCGATGATAGATTTTTCCACTTAATCTAATAATCATGTATTGTAAACATCACTTTCCAATTGCACATTTATCTGAAACCGTCCCATGATTAATTCCTTGGATTGTTTTAATGCTCAAGAGGTCATCCAAAGTTGGAGGATCGAAGTTCTCAGTGATATTTGTCTCGTCAGTTATATAAATATCCTTGTACGTTGGACATACTTTGTCATACTTTGGCCCTAACAAAACCCCAAAATCAGAAAAATTAAATCAGCAACCTCTATCTGTAAAAGAAAAAGGAACTTTTAGGCGTTTTTTCCAAAATCTAAGTCTTGAATCCGACTTTCCTGTTGATTATAACCAAAGTTTACAAAAGGAAGTACACAAATAAAAACGTACGGATTTATGGGTGACATGTATCCCAATAAAATGAAAGGGGTAAAATTAATGCCAATGGATAAAAAAGTAGAAGAAGAATACCGTTTCATCGGATAAAATTAAATCCAAGGGAGCATCATAGTGAGTAAACACCACGCTCTCAAAACCTTCGCTCTAACATTCCAACGATTATCCCTCAAAGTACTATCAGCAATTTTGTGAAATTGTGAGTTTTCAGAATCGCATATTATAGGCGGATGCTTTTTGTCGATATCTCTTTGAATATCAGAGAATGATAGCGAGGAGGTAAAAGAAGAAAGTGAAGAGTTTTTAGGTTTATTGAAATAAATACCCAGTAACTATTTTACCTCGAAACCCAACAGTTGCAACTTTCCATTAAAATACACTTACTAGTTTTTGGGCTTTTCTCAAATGATTACATGAGAATGAATCATCTATGCTTTTCTTTCATAATCTATAATTCTTATCCGTTAAATTTACCATAAAAAACTGATTGTTCATAATCATCTTTTCTTAACGAAATACATTTATTAGGGAACATGTTTTGCTGAGAAACGAAAAAAAAAACAGAAGCAAAAAGCGTAGAGGGATGTTGGGTAGGTTATCTCGATCGGTTAATAAGTTTAGGTACTAAAATTTAATCGATATTTAGTACTCATTGATTAGTTTTTCAATTTTTGGATATCATGGAATACGAGTAAAATACTAAGTTACTAAAGAAAACCAAGTTGACAAAAAAAAAGAAATACTAGAGAAAACCATAAACAAAGTGCGGGTTATATATACAAATTTAATTTAAATTCATAAACCATAAGTATGTTCTTCACTTCGCAAATCCAACAAACCACACCCAACATTCTTAACATAGAGGAGGCTTAGGGTATCTGAACAAAAAAAAAAATCGTATTAAAACAATAACACATAAGATCGAAAAAAACATAAACATCTATACTATATGATTATGAGTTGTGAGATAAATACCTCTGGACAAAATCACGGAACTCTTCAACTTCATACGCATCAAAGCGTATCTTAGAAACTCGTTGAATTGCCTCCAACCTCACCAACCCTAATCAACAATTTTTTTTTTAATTATTTGTCATTTTACACTAACTGGAACGAATTTACAAAAAAGCTTTAATGTTTTATCATACCACCACTTTTATTGGCGATATTAAAGCACTGGAATAAGTAGAACAATATCCCTTTCGGAATTTCGCCCCATGCCCTAACCACCCTAACAACAACATCACTATTGGCCACACAATCCAATGACTCGTTTCTGCTAATATTTACTACATATCAGCTTTCAGACATTCTAAGAATGTTGTACATGAAATAAATTGATTTTATACTTACTCCAAATCGCTGATTCTGAATATTACTTGATGTCGTCTCCAGAAATAAGTTTTCGGATCATTTGCAGTAACCACTGGATCTCTTATGAAGCTATCAATTCCAAGCACAACATCAATCAAATCTATATCTCAAACCAATAAACATAACAAACAAATACATAACAAAATCATATTAAAACAATAAAGTCCCATAAAACTTGTAACCTTAAATCCAAAAAACTATACTGATTGGATATGTGCTAGTTATAGTGCTATTTGAAACGCCATGTATAGACATCAAGTCTAAGTAGTGCTGGCCATTAGTGTATGAAATTTTCCAGATTACACTCGAACTAGTTCGACACAGAGAGAATAAACTATTTGTCAAGCGGTCAAACATTGGCCTATCAAGGATATGAACGTTATCCCATTGTACCTACTGACCTCAGATTCCACCAGCCACACGAAGATATCAATGAAATCACCCCAAATTTCTCCTTATATCCTTTGGCCCTATCATTAGAAAGTGCAAGACTTAGAACTTTAAACAGCGTAAGAACAAAAGTTTATACATCGTAAGATCAAAACTTTATACAGCGCATGGACTATGATAGAGAGATAACCTGTTCATCCACCAAAAGTAGTTTAATGGTTTTGCCGGAGAAGACCCGCTGATACATCCAACACCGAAGGACCTTCAATCTTAAACAACATTTCGGCGTCGACTTGTTGATCTCCGAGAGGAATTGGTTTTGCCTTTGTGCTATTGGTCCTTTTGCAATAGATTTTCCGTTGTGAAATAAATGTAAGACAAAAGGGATTTGAGAGATGAAGTGAATTTGAGAGAGGTTATAATGGTTAGGGTATTTGAAGTTTATGGTAATTTTGGTGCCATAAATATATTGGGTTTGGCTTTGATCAATGTAAATATCTTATCGATTCTCGGTGCACATAATGGTTTATTTGTGTCACTTAATGGCTAGTCATAAACTAATGTATTACACATGACATATTAAATAACTACTGTTTGACACTTGCTCTCACACTTGTAACTATTGAACTATATATCTAAAGATCTTAGGGTTCGTGTAGCTAGTTATGTTGAGTTCCTCTATCAATTATCCATGTGATATTTTATTTATGTTTTAGTAGCATATTGTCGGAATCACTTTTTCAATTAATAGTAAGTTACAAATTGTGAAAAAATTACATCGTAATAATTATCAGAATTAATATATTTGAACCAAAATATTTTAATGTTTAGTGTTGTATTAATGTATAGTGTTCTACTGTAAATACTGTTACACCAAAATTGCATTGCCAATATTGATAGCTAACAAAATCTTGCATGACATAATGACTATGTTAGCAAGATTTGACATAAAGTAGTCTAATAATTACTACTACTTAACATATAGGGTCTACATTCGGCTTCCTACACACACACAACCGACATTAGTGGATAGGTGATTATCTAGGAAACTCCGCGCCAAATACACGATGATATAGGTTATTAAATATAAGTAGATTTTTCATTTCATTATTTTATTGATTATTCTTGTGTGAGAAAGTGAATAGTCGTGTCTATATGTATGGTTATAATGTAGAAGAAACTCAATCAATCAAATTAGGGATTAATAAACATCCATTCTTAAGTTCTTGAAACCACCAATTCAAAACCAGTAAAAGTCAACCACTTCGTTAATCCACACTACAACAACATGCCTATGGCTTATGCGTACTGGCCATGGTGTCGATACGATTAGCCTTACTACAAAACCCGCTGAGTAACAAGAAAACGTAGAGCAATCATCCCATTCGAAGATAGCGTTGCATGATGATGTGATAACGAAGATACTCGCTCGTGTTTGCGAACGGGACATGCAAGATCTCCGTCATTCGAAGATAGCTTGCAAAGCCTTGAAGGAGAAGACGGAAACACAGGAGTTCACTAACTTGGTTAATCTAATCTCTATGGAATATTTTGTTTGTACTCCGCGATTTGATTGGACAAAATTCAATGAAAGTTGCTACGACGCAGGCAAAACATTAGCCATCCTTCTCAAAGGAATCTCAGATTTCGTCTTCGATAACAAGAGAGATGAAGGTCTCGCACGCATACAGGCGGCTGAAAAGATGGATGCATCTTAAGCAAGTATGTGTATGGATGCATACACAAAGTATTCAGGGAAGACATAGATGATGAAATCTTCGTTATATATGAATTTACTCGGGAAGACGCAATGCAACTGCGATTAAAACTACCTCGTCTGGATCGTAGTTCCTGGGGAAGATTGCTTCCTGATTGGTTCAAAGCGAAACGTGATGAAAACAATATTGATCGTGTGCGCCTATGCCGATGTTCTATCTTCGACCCTAGGTGACTGATAGGCTCAAAGTTTTATCCCTATTCTACTGCAAGTGCACAGTGATGCGAATGTAGTACTTAGGGTATCAAATCCACAAGGACTCACGACTCACAAGATAGATTGTATGTTCTCAATTTAAGCTAAATCAATCAGAAGAAAGCAGTAAACGAACAAGTAAACAAGGAAGTGTTTTCAATAGGAGAAATGCGTCAGACTTAGGAAGTTCTTGGGAATTATGCAATGTCAGATACTTGTTGGTACTGGATTTCCCTCTAGGAAATCCGGCCCATTAACAGACAAGACAAAGGCCCGTAATTACGAGCCCATTCCAGAATCAAAGATAGACGGGAGAGCCAACTCTCTTGTTGGGCCCAAGAAAAGCAAGCGCCTTGGAGAGACCCAGACGATGCCGAAGCCGAAGATAATCGAGCTCGAGTTCGGCAGAGGATGACGTGGAGATAGAGCAACTCGGTCTTCGTCAGTTCAACTGATCCGCATAAATATCGGAGATCGTTACAACGACGAGGCCGAAATATCAGGACGAAGAAATCAGAATCGAGACTATTTAAAGGAAGAAGTGGCGACTCATTAAGGACAATTCCAACCAAGGCTAAGAACACTTCGATTAGATAGCTCGATCCCATACTTTGTACTCTGTTCTCGACTGTGTTTGTTCTATCTCGACGATCAATCTCAATAAAGTCTTTGATTCATAGGAAACTATACCATTTCTATATCCAAAAGTCCAAATCCACGAATACAAATTCTTAGTGTGAATCCCGGATCTCACATTTGGCGCCGACTGTGGGGACATTCTATAGCCTTTCCTATCTTAAGAATCAGATCCTAGATCCGATAGATCGAGATGAATCCCGACCAAACTGGCTCTCCCAGCGCCACACCACCAGTTGACCGCCCTCAAACGGTCGACAACGTTCCTCAGAACACTACCGGGGTAAGAAACATGGGTCAGACCGACGGCGTGTTGACGAGCTCTGCCTCAGTCACCACGACCTCGACACCAGCCGGCTCCATCGCTCAAACAATTGCGACAAGCCAGACTCCGACAAATGTTTTGTCAGGAACTAATGATCCGAGCAGAAACTGGGTGTGGATGAGAAATGACTCAATACCCACCCCAGGAGGAGGATCTGGAGTATCCAGACCTAATTCGCCACTACCTTCTGCTCCACAGAGACAAGGACCAAGCGATCTTGCCGAGATCCGTTCGATGTTAAGCCTGTTGGTAGATCGAACGAGAAACAACGAGGCAAGCGCAAGGGCCCAAGAGGTCGCAAACCGTTCCCTGGCAGCGCAGCTCGAAGAACAAGAGCGGCGCCTAAACGCCCATCTTGAAGAGCTCGCCAGTCAAAGCCAAGGGGGCAGACCAACGCGAACTCCCATAAGTCCTCCACCGTGTACTCGCTTGGACTTCTCCCAAGTAGTAACTCCTCCGGGAACGTCGGGAAATTTCGGTAATACATCAAATAGCGGCTTCCGCCCTACAATGACCCCTATCGCGGTACCGACCCCATTTGGTTCGAGTTCAATGGTCACAGATCCAACCGGATCAAGAAACCGACCATTACCCGGGCCACCACCTTTCTCGAGTAACTCTAACATCCGACCGAGGCAACTAGGAGGTTCTGCCTTCGCCTCGAGCTCGGGACTCCTTAACGGATCAAACTCAGTTCAGTTCCGAACGCCACAGGTCGATCAGACGAGGTCGATCCCCACGATCGATCTCCTCGACCCCATTTTTCCGGAAGAAAGTGAAGAGTTTTTAGGTTTATTGAAATAAATACCCAGTAACTATTTTACCTCGAAACCCAACAGTTGCAACTTTCCATTAAAATACACTTACTAGTTTTTGGGCTTTTCTCAAATGATTACATGAGAATGAATCATCTATGCTTTTCTTTCATAATCTATAATTCTTATCCGTTAAATTTACCATAAAAAACTGATTGTTCATAATCATCTTTTCTTAACGAAATACATTTATTAGGGAACATGTTTTGCTGAGAAACGAAAAAAAAAACAGAAGCAAAAAGCGTAGAGGGATGTTGGGTAGGTTATCTCGATCGGTTAATAAGTTTAGGTACTAAAATTTAATCGATATTTAGTACTCATTGATTAGTTTTTCAATTTTTGGATATCATGGAATACGAGTAAAATACTAAGTTACTAAAGAAAACCAAGTTGACAAAAAAAAAAGAAATACTAGAGAAAACCATAAACAAAGTGCGGGTTATATATACAAATTTAATTTAAATTCATAAACCATAAGTATGTTCTTCACTTCGCAAATCCAACAAACCACACCCAACATTCTTAACATAGAGGAGGCTTAGGGTATCTGAACAAAAAAAAAAAATCGTATTAAAACAATAACACATAAGATCGAAAAAAACATAAACATCTATACTATATGATTATGAGTTGTGAGATAAATACCTCTGGACAAAATCACGGAACTCTTCAACTTCATACGCATCAAAGCGTATCTTAGAAACTCGTTGAATTGCCTCCAACCTCACCAACCCTAATCAACAATTTTTTTTTTAATTATTTGTCATTTTACACTAACTGGAACGAATTTACAAAAAAGCTTTAATGTTTTATCATACCACCACTTTTATTGGCGATATTAAAGCACTGGAATAAGTAGAACAATATCCCTTTCGGAATTTCGCCCCATGCCCTAACCACCCTAACAACAACATCACTATTGGCCACACAATCCAATGACTCGTTTCTGCTAATATTTACTACATATCAGCTTTCAGACATTCTAAGAATGTTGTACATGAAATAAATTGATTTTATACTTACTCCAAATCGCTGATTCTGAATATTACTTGATGTCGTCTCCAGAAATAAGTTTTCGGATCATTTGCAGTAACCACTGGATCTCTTATGAAGCTATCAATTCCAAGCACAACACCAATCAAATCTATATCTCAAACCAATAAACATAACAAACAAATACATAACAAAATCATATTAAAACAATAAAGTCCCATAAAACTTGTAACCTTAAATCCAAAAAACTATACTGATTGGATATGTGCTAGTTATAGTGCTATTTGAAACGCCATGTATAGACATCAAGTCTAAGTAGTGCTGGCCATTAGTGTATGAAATTTTCCAGATTACACTCGAACTAGTTCGACACAGAGAGAATAAACTATTTGTCAAGCGGTCAAACATTGGCCTATCAAGGATATGAACGTTATCCCATTGTACCTACTGACCTCAGATTCCACCAGCCACACGAAGATATCAATGAAATCACCCCAAATTTCTCCTTATATCCTTTGGCCCTATCATTAGAAAGTGCAAGACTTAGAACTTTAAACAGCGTAAGAACAAAAGTTTATACATCGTAAGATCAAAACTTTATACAGCGCATGGACTATGATAGAGAGATAACCTGTTCATCCACCAAAAGTAGTTTAATGGTTTTGCCGGAGAAGACCCGCTGATACATCCAACACCGAAGGACCTTCAATCTTAAACAACATTTCGGCGTCGACTTGTTGATCTCCGAGAGGAATTGGTTTTGCCTTTGTGCTATTGGTCCTTTTGCAATAGATTTTCCGTTGTGAAATAAATGTAAGACAAAAGGGATTTGAGAGATGAAGTGAATTTGAGAGAGGTTATAATGGTTAGGGTATTTGAAGTTTATGGTAATTTTGGTGCCATAAATATATTGGGTTTGGCTTTGATCAATGTAAATATCTTATCGATTCTCGGTGCACATAATGGTTTATTTGTGTCACTTAATGGCTAGTCATAAACTAATGTATTACACATGACATATTAAAGAACTACTGTTTGACACTTGCTCTCACACTTGTAACTATTGAACTATATATCTAAAGATCTTAGGGTTCGTGTAGCTAGTTATGTTGAGTTCCTCTATCAATTATCCATGTGATATTTTATTTATGTTTTAGTAGCATATTGTCGGAATCACTTTTTCAATTAATAGTAAGTTACAAATTGTGAAAAAATTACATCGTAATAATTATCAGAATTAATATATTTGAACCAAAATATTTTAATGTTTAGTGTTGTATTAATGTATAGTGTTCTACTGTAAATACTGTTACACCAAAATTGCATTGCCAATATTGATAGCTAACAAAATCTTGCATGACATAATGACTATGTTAGCAAGATTTGACATAAAGTAGTCTAATAATTACTACTACTTAACATATAGGGTCTACATTCGGCTTCCTACACACACACAACCGACATTAGTGGATAGGTGATTATCTAGGAAACTCCGCGCCAAATACACGATGATATAGGTTATTAAATATAAGTAGATTTTTCATTTCATTATTTTATTGATTATTCTTGTGTGAGAAAGTGAATAGTCGTGTCTATATGTATGGTTATAATGTAGAAGAAACTCAATCAATCAAATTAGGGATTAATAAACATCCATTCTTAAGTTCTTGAAACCACCAATTCAAAACCAGTAAAAGTCAACCACTTCGTTAATCCACACTACAACAACATGCCTATGGCTTATGCGTACTGGCCATGGTGTCGATACGATTAGCCTTACTACAAAACCCGCTGAGTAACAAGAAAACGTAGAGCAATCATCCCATTCGAAGATAGCGTTGCATGATGATGTGATAACGAAGATACTCGCTCGTGTTTGCGAACGGGACATGCAAGATCTCCGTCATTCGAAGATAGCTTGCAAAGCCTTGAAGGAGAAGACGGAAACACAGGAGTTCACTAACTTGGTTAATCTAATCTCTATGGAATATTTTGTTTGTACTCCGCGATTTGATTGGACAAAATTCAATGAAAGTTGCTACGACGCAGGCAAAACATTAGCCATCCTTCTCAAAGGAATCTCAGATTTCGTCTTCGATAACAAGAGAGATGAAGGTCTCGCACGCATACAGGCGGCTGAAAAGATGGATGCATCTTAAGCAAGTATGTGTATGGATGCATACACAAAGTATTCAGGGAAGACATAGATGATGAAATCTTCGTTATATATGAATTTACTCGGGAAGACGCAATGCAACTGCGATTAAAACTACCTCGTCTGGATCGTAGTTCCTGGGGAAGATTGCTTCCTGATTGGTTCAAAGCGAAACGTGATGAAAACAATATTGATCGTGTGCGCCTATGCCGATGTTCTATCTTCGACCCTAGGTGACTGATAGGCTCAAAGTTTTATCCCTATTCTACTGCAAGTGCACAGTGATGCGAATGTAGTACTTAGGGTATCAAATCCACAAGGACTCACGACTCACAAGATAGATTGTATGTTCTCAATTTAAGCTAAATCAATCAGAAGAAAGCAGTAAACGAACAAGTAAACAAGGAAGTGTTTTCAATAGGAGAAATGCGTCAGACTTAGGAAGTTCTTGGGAATTATGCAATGTCAGATACTTGTTGGTACTGGATTTCCCTCTAGGAAATCCGGCCCATTAACAGACAAGACAAAGGCCCGTAATTACGAGCCCATTCCAGAATCAAAGATAGACGGGAGAGCCAACTCTCTTGTTGGGCCCAAGAAAAGCAAGCGCCTTGGAGAGACCCAGACGATGCCGAAGCCGAAGATAATCGAGCTCGAGTTCGGCAGAGGATGACGTGGAGATAGAGCAACTCGGTCTTCGTCAGTTCAACTGATCCGCATAAATATCGGAGATCGTTACAACGACGAGGCCGAAATATCAGGACGAAGAAATCAGAATCGAGACTATTTAAAGGAAGAAGTGGCGACTCATTAAGGACAATTCCAACCAAGGCTAAGAACACTTCGATTAGATAGCTCGATCCCATACTTTGTACTCTGTTCTCGACTGTGTTTGTTCTATCTCGACGATCAATCTCAATAAAGTCTTTGATTCATAGGAAACTATACCATTTCTATATCCAAAAGTCCAAATCCACGAATACAAATTCTTAGTGTGAATCCCGGATCTCACATTTGGCGCCGACTGTGGGGACATTCTATAGCCTTTCCTATCTTAAGAATCAGATCCTAGATCCGATAGATCGAGATGAATCCCGACCAAACTGGCTCTCCCAGCGCCACACCACCAGTTGACCGCCCTCAAACGGTCGACAACGTTCCTCAGAACACTACCGGGGTAAGAAACATGGGTCAGACCGACGGCGTGTTGACGAGCTCTGCCTCAGTCACCACGACCTCGACACCAGCCGGCTCCATCGCTCAAACAATTGCGACAAGCCAGACTCCGACAAATGTTTTGTCAGGAACTAATGATCCGAGCAGAAACTGGGTGTGGATGAGAAATGACTCAATACCCACCCCAGGAGGAGGATCTGGAGTATCCAGACCTAATTCGCCACTACCTTCTGCTCCACAGAGACAAGGACCAAGCGATCTTGCCGAGATCCGTTCGATGTTAAGCCTGTTGGTAGATCGAACGAGAAACAACGAGGCAAGCGCAAGGGCCCAAGAGGTCGCAAACCGTTCCCTGGCAGCGCAGCTCGAAGAACAAGAGCGGCGCCTAAACGCCCATCTTGAAGAGCTCGCCAGTCAAAGCCAAGGGGGCAGACCAACGCGAACTCCCATAAGTCCTCCACCGTGTACTCGCTTGGACTTCTCCCAAGTAGTAACTCCTCCGGGAACGTCGGGAAATTTCGGTAATACATCAAATAGCGGCTTCCGCCCTACAATGACCCCTATCGCGGTACCGACCCCATTTGGTTCGAGTTCAATGGTCACAGATCCAACCGGATCAAGAAACCGACCATTACCCGGGCCACCACCTTTCTCGAGTAACTCTAACATCCGACCGAGGCAACTAGGAGGTTCTGCCTTCGCCTCGAGCTCGGGACTCCTTAACGGATCAAACTCAGTTCAGTTCCGAACGCCACAGGTCGATCAGACGAGGTCGATCCCCACGATCGATCTCCTCGACCCCATTTTTCCGGAACAAACGTCAGGTCAGGCACAAATCCAGTTCGCACCCGCAGAAGGCGATGAACACGATATGCTTAGACAATACATTGAACAGGCTAAAGCCCAGTTTAACAGTCTGAGCTCGAAAGTTCACATGGCAACGAGCGCGGCTCCTGACATCGATCGAGTGATCGAAGAAACACAACAAACGCCGTTCACAGATCGGATTGCGTTTGCAAGAATCCGTGAGATCAAGAAAACTAAGTTTCCAGAATTCTCTGGGAAATCAGACCCGAAAGCCCACATCAGGGCATTTCGACTAGCGATGGCAAGGGTGTACCTTACCGATGAGGAGAGGGAGCCAGCCTTCTGCAGGCTCTTCGCGGAAAACCTATCAGGTTCTGCCCTAGAATGGTTTGCCGGACTGGAAGAAAGGTCCATTGACAACTTCACCCAGTTCATGACAGCTTTCCTCAAACAATACTCCGTTTTCATCGAGGAAAAGACTACCGAGGCAGCCTTATTTGGCGTCTCTCAAAAACCCGACGAAACACTTCGCTCGTACATCGACCGATTTAAGGAAATAAAATCCAAAATCGCGAACCCACGAGATGAGGTAGCTATAGAAGCGTTAAGACGGGGACTATGGTTCTCAACCAGATTCCGCGAGGAAATAACAGTCCGCGAACCTCAAACGCTTGATGACGCCCTCCATCGCGCATCGGCCTTTGCTCGCCTCGAGGACGAAACCACGGCCCTCAGGCAAAAGCACCGAAAAGAAAAGAACCCGTCGAGCTCGTAGAATTCGAACTCGAAAAAGGATTCCCGTAAGTCAGGGAACGTCAACGCGGTCGAGAGCCCAAAGAGCTCGAAGAAATTCGAGTTCGACAAGGAAAAATTCTGTGATTTCCACAATAAGAGAGGGCACTCGACCGAGGACTGCTATACTCGAGCTAAAGCAGAGGCTCAAAAACAATAGTCCGAAAGCAAAAAAGACTCCGAGGTCGAGGAGGAAACTCTGTCCGACAAAAAGGAAAACAAACAGACCAAGGAGTCGAACTCCATAAAGCACTCCCAAAACAAACAGGAACGGTCAAAGGAGCCGGAATCTCCCGAAACACTCCCTCAAGGGTCGCGGAAGCGAGTCGAGTTCATCCCCGGCGAGCTTAACCTGAGCGGTACTCCGGGAGGTTCGGCACTATCCCCGCCTCCGGCTCCTGCCAAAAGTTTACGCTCAAGAATCAATCTCCCTCGTTTCTGCGGGGGGGGGGGGGGGGTGTACGGGCTATACCCCCTAAACGAATCGACTTCATCTTCGGTGGCTCCAAGCTTTGCCGCGACTCGGTCAATTCGATCAAAGCTCTTCGAAGAAGAGTCGAGACCGGCAGAGGGGGAAAAACCCCGATGCTGGGTCCAGACCACGAAATCATCTTCCACGAGAGCGAGACAAATAATCTCGACAAACCACACGACGACGCTCTCCTCGTTTGTCTAGTAGTGGGAGACGTCGAACTCTCAAGGATAATGATTGACACAGGAAGTTCGGTAGATGTCCTCTTTTACGACGCGTTCAAAAAGATGGACTTTAACGACTCCGAGATTGTGGAAGAAAAGACACCACTAGTAGGTTTTGCTGGCGAAACGACATACTCGATGGGCTCCGTCTTCGCCCCAGTAATTGCTGGAGGAGTTCGGAGAATGACAGAGTTCGTCATAGTAGATCGGCCAGCTCCCTATAACGCAATCCTAGGTCGACCATGGATATACGACATGAAAGCGGTACCATCGACCTACCACCAATGCGTAAAGTTCCCGACACCCAAAGGGATCAAAACCATTTACGGAAGTCAAAAGATCTCTCGTCATTGTTACATGAACGGATACAAGCAGATCGAGAAATCCCCTGCGTAGCAATTACAAAAAGAGGAGGAGCTCGCCACCATGCAGACCAAAAGGTCGAACGACCCCAGTCAAATAGGACCCCCAAAGGACCTCACGACTCAGGTCTGCATAGACGAGGCTCATCCCGAAAGACTCGTTGGCATCGGAATCGATCTATCAGAGCCATTTAAGAACGAACTGATCTCTTTTCTCAAAGAGAATGTCGACTCCTTCGCCTGGTCTTCAGCAGACATGAAAGGGATAAACATCGACGTAACCAGCCACGAGCTGAATGTCGACCCAACCTACAAACCGGTAAAATAGAAACGTCGAAAACTAGGCCCTGAGCGGGCCAAAGCCGTCAATGACGAGGTCGATCGGTTATTAAAAATCGGATCGATCAGAGAGGTCAAGTACCCCGACTGGCTCGCGAACCCCGTGGTGGTTAAGAAAAAGAACGGAAAGTGGAGGGTCTGTGTAGACTTCACGGATCTCAACAAAGCATGTCCAAAGGACAGCTTCCCACTCCCGCACATCGACCGATTGGTCGAGGCCACCGCTGGACATCAGCTGCTATCCTTTATGGACGCGTTCTCAGGCTACAATCAAATATTAATGAACCCTGAAGACCAAGAAAAGACTTCGTTCATAACGGATCGAGGCACGTACTGCTACAAAGTCATGCCCTTCGGACTGAAAAACGCAGGAGCAACTTACCAGCGCCTCGTCAACAATATGTTTTCGGGACTCCTAGGAAAAACCATGGAGGTCTACATCGATGATATGCTGGTAAAATCTTCGAGGTACGAGGATCACATCCCCCAACTAAAAGAATGCTTTATCATTCTTAACAAGTATGGGATGAAACTCAACCCAGCTAAATGTACCTTCGGGGTCCCTTCAGGAGAGTTCCTCGGTTACTTAGTAACCGAAAGAGGGATCAAAGCGAATCCCAAACAGATCGCAGCGTTCATAGAGATGAAATCTCCCAGAACAACGCGAGAAGTCCAGCGCCTAACTGGCAAAATAGCTGCTCTGAATCGCTTCATCTCAAGGTCGACTGATAAATGTCTACCCTTCTATCACTTGCTCAAAGAAAACAAAAAGTTCCTTTGGGACGAAAAGTGCGAGGAGGCATTCACTCAGCTCAAAACCTACTTAAGTGAACCACCCATACTGGCGAAACCAGTAGAAGGAGAACCCCTTTACCTCTACCTAGCTGTCTCAACGGCAGCAATAAGTGGAGTCCTGGTTCGTGAGGAACAAAACGAACAACGGCCGGTGTATTACATCAGTAAGACCCTGATCGATGCTGAAACCAGGTACCCCGCCATGGAAAAACTCGCCTTAGCGCTAGTAACATCGGCTCGGAAACTCCGACCGTATTTTCAATCGCACTCGATCATAGTGATGACCTCTCAGCCACTGAGAACCATCCTTCACAGTCCAAGCCAATCAGGTCGTTTGGTCAAATGGGCTATCGAACTTAGCGAGTACGACATTGATTACAAAGCTCGAACATGCCTAAAAGCGCAAGTACTGGCAGATTTCATAATCGAGCTCCCTCCGACTATAGAACTCGACCCGACTTCGGCCCAAAGATGGAAACTCTACGTCGATGGAGCTTCCTCAAGACAAGGGTCCGGAGTCGGAGTGAAATTAGTCTCCCCAACGGGTGAAGTATTAGAACAATCGTTTAGATTGGGCTTCGCCGCATCGAATAACGAGGCAGAATACGAAGCGCTGATAGCCGGGCTTAAACTTGCGATAGCAATAGGAGCCCGAGAAGTAAATGCCTTCAGCGATTCCCAAGTGGTCACGAGCCAATATCATGGCGACTACGAGGCCAAAGACGAACGAATGGAGGCATAACAACAAGATGATAACTGATGAGCTCGACCTCGTCGACGAAAGAAGGAACCTCGCATTAGCCGGACTCCAGAATTACCAACAAGCCGCAGATCGCTACTATGATTCCCGAATCAAAACTCGAAGGTTTCAAGTAGGAGAGCTCGTCTTGCGGAAAGTGTTCGACCATAAAAAGGAAGAACACGCTCGAAAATTAGGGGCAAAGTGGGAAGGTCCTTACCAGGTCACCGACGTCGTAAAGGACGGGGTCTACCGACTCAAGTCGGTGGAAACCCAAAAGCCCGAACTACGACCTTGGAACATCATCAACCTCAAAAAGTATTTCCACTAGGAGTACATCAACATAATCGAACTATGAAATGGCTTGATCCCCTTAAAAGGGTACGTAGGCAGCTCAACTTCGAGCGCAGCCACCCCCCAAATACAAAGCTCTTACCGAGCTCGACAACTTCTGACGAAGTTATACTAGCTTATCTTTGTGAAATCAAAATAAGTCTTCTAATCAAACGTCTCTTCCTGTTAGAGCCGTTACGGTGATATGAAATTATCTCTTCCAATAGCAAAGTGATATGAAATTATCTCTTCTAAGTCAAAGCGATATGAAATTATCCTTCCCAAATGACCTGAAATGGCCTCTTCCAAAATATCAAAGCGATATGAAAATATCCCTTCCGAGCGACCTGAAACGGCCTCTCCTAAAAATCAAGCGATATGAAATTATCCTTTCCGAGCGACCTGAAACGCCCTCTCCCAAAGTAAAAACGATATGAAATTATCGTCTACAAAAGATATGAAGTTATCTCTCCCGAAACGAAAGATATGAAATTATCTCTTCTAAGTCAAAGCGATATGAAATTATCCTTCCCAAGTGACCTGAAACGGCCTCTCCCAAAGTCAATTCTCCCGACCTGATACAGCTCGAAAGAACTAGAGGGCCACCTGTTGGAATTGTGTCCAGTAATCTCGGTACTGTCTCTAGAAAGTAAGAGTATGTCAATGATCAGACATAAGTCATATAATACTGGGGGTCATGATGACTTGCTAGAGTCCGCTCATGATCTATAAGTCTTGGACTTATTGCCTTTATTATATGATCCCATATGGGTCACACGCCTAAGCTAACAGGAAAATGTGTAGGAACGGTTTAGCAGAAGTACAGTAAAAGTGCTAGGCATTTACTGTACTTAGAGAGAATAAAAGGTTTAGCCACTGTGCATCGATCGATGCATAAGGTGCAACGATCGATGCAGTGCGCAAACACCGACGAGTTAATTGGTATTTGGGCCAAATGGCCCAAACGGAACAGGACGAGTTTTGTGTCATAAAACTCGAGTTTCAGACTGATTAACCCTAACACTTGAGCCGTAAACTCTCTCTCTCTGCGCCGAGTTCCCCTTGTGGTCTAGCAGCTGTTTCCTGTGAAAGCGTGTGTGAACCTTTGGAGGATTCATCCCTCGGTGTTTCTCTGATCTCAGACATACCATCCCTTTCCGCTGCAACAAACAGGTATAAGGTGAGATCATCATTTGTTTCTATTCTGAGAAGAACCTAGATCGCATGTTTAGGTTGATATGAATCTGGAATTGAATCAGGATTAACTAAACGTTCCTACAGTGGTATCAGAGCATTAGGTTCTGGTTTTTCTTGTTTAGATTCTTGTTTAGGACTGTTTTCTTGTTTAGAAGTGTTTTGAATCAACTACTGATAAGATAAATCACTTAAGAAACAAGAATTGAATCCTAAACAAACTGTTTAAAAATCGCATGACCAAACTATATTGATTTGGTATGTGATCTAAACTGATTTTGCATCGACTGAGATCGCATTGCATCGATCGATGCAATGCAAGGATCGATCGTTGCAGTCGCGAGAGATAGACCGCGATCGCATGGATCGTTCGAACGATCGCATGGATCTCGCGAGAATCTCTCGGCCAAACCTGATAACCGTTCGTGCACGCGTGAGAGCATCGATCGATGCAGGATCGATGAACGATCGTTGCAGGATCGATGCTGTGAGCATCGATCGATGCGGTTAGGGTTTCGGCTCGGTTTAATTTAATTTGAATTAAACGTCACGGTTTAATAAACAGATTTAATAATTTTATTAAGTCTGGTTAAACCGGGATAAGAAATCCAATGTCGAAAGAATTATTGGATTTAGTGCCTAAACCAGGAATTTCTAATTTGATTTGGTTGGACCAAATAAATTGAGAAAATCCGGTTTAGTAAATAACCGGTTGACAATTGTGGTCATCGTAGTAATTAAAACTTGGTTAGACCAGTTTTAATGAACCAGACCGGTTATGTCAATTAATTGGACAATTGGGTCATGTCTTGGACATGGACAAATTCTTGGGCCTCGGGCCAAGAAGTTAAAACAATTGGGCCAATTATTTGAGTCTTTCTTCAGATAAATTTAAAATTTATTTTATAAAAATTTATAAAGTCGATTTTAAATTAAAGTTTCCGAAATTTTATAATTAGAAAGTTTCTTAATATAGAAGTTTCTGAATTTGCGGGTTTTGGATTTTAAAGAAATTTCTAAAGTTAGAAAGTTTCCGGTTTTAAATAGAAAGTTTCCAATTTTAGAAAGTTTCCAAAAATAGTAGGTTTCCATAAATAGAAAGTTTCCCGAAATAGTAATCTTCTATTCTGGGAATGATTTTAATAAACCTACGAACCTCAAATAATATCAAGCGTTGGATGTCTTGTCCAGGCTATGTCAGCTGTCAAAGCCCATTCAATTGCATTCATGGCCTTACAGTGTGAGGATGTCTGCTTTTGCGTAAGTAAGACGGTTTGTGATTCATAAATGTCATTGGGAGTCCCAGACATTAATGATTACATGACTGTATAGTCTGGTTTTCTTGACTAGGCCATCGGGAGTCCCGGGCCTTGAGACATCAGAGTGGATTGGGCCTCGGGCCCAGATTCACAACCAAGAGTTATATCACGGATATAATTAGCCGATATAGAGCTTACCGATATAAGCTAAGGTTGGGTGACGGCCAGTGGCCCACTTTAATTTTAGTTATATGTGGATCTTGGAATCATTATATTCTATTGAGGGTAACTTAGGTTATTGAATATAATGCGTGATTAATCAAATCATATTAATTTTTAATACGAGATTAGTCATTTTGAACATAATAAATAATAACCTTTTTATTTATATATTTCAGATATGACTACTACAAGCACACAAAACACATTCTCGATCCGGTCTGTTCTCGAGAAGGAGAAGCTGACTGGAACGAACTTCCTGACATGGTCAAGGAACTTGAGGCTGGTCCTCAAGCAGGAGAAGAAGGATTATGTCCTTCGAGATCCCCTCCCCGAGAGGCCTCTTGCCAATGCTGCCAGGACTCTGCACAATGCTTGGGAAAAGCATTCATCAGATGAAAATGATGTTTATTGCCTGATGTTGGTGACAATGACTCCTGAGCTGCAAAAACAGTTCGAGAGTGTATTGTCACCTATCGAGATAATGGCAAGCCTGAAATCGCTTTTTCAGGAGCAGGCTAGGACTGAGAGGTTCCAGACAGTTAAGAACCTCTTGGACTGTAAGTTGGCTGCGAATGCGGCAGTGAGTCCTCATGTCTTGAAGATGATGGGTTATCTCGATCATCTTCAGAAACTCGACTGCCCAATCAGCCAGGAACTTGCCTGCGACATCATTCTGCAGTCTTTACCTGCAAGCTATGATCAGTTCATTCTGAACTTTAACATGCATGGCTTGAGTAAGACACTGCCTGAGCTTCACGGAATGCTCAAGACTGCAGAGCCCAACTTGAAGAAAACCGCCAAGGACCCCAATGTGCTTATGGTACAAAAGGGCAAGGGGTTTAAGAAGTCTTCTGCTAAGGATAAGGGAAAGGCCAAGGGTGTCCAAGTCGCGGACAAGGACACGCCAAAGCCCAAGCCCAAGTCCAAGGCTGGGCCTACTGACATGTGCAGGTTCTGCAAAGAACTGGGGCATTGGAGAAGAGATTGTAAGAAATTCCAGGAAGGTCTAAAGGAATTAAAGAAGAAGACTTTCGAGACTTCTTCATCAGGTATTTTTGTTATAGAAGTTAATACAACTACTTCTGATAATACCTCATGGGTCATGGATACTGGTTGTGGGGCTCATATTTGTACTAATATGCAGGCACTCAGCAACAGTAGAAGGCTGAAGCAAGGACAAGTGGAGCTACGAGTTGGGAATGGAGCGAAAGTTCCAGCGCTAGCTGTAGGCACTTACTTGTTGTCTTTACCTTCGGGATTGATTTTAGAACTCAATAATTGTTATTTTGTACCTGCTATAAGCAGAAATATTATTTCAATTTCTTTGTTGGATTTGGAAGGTTATGATTTTTCAGTTAAGAATAAATTATGTTCCTTCAATCGCAACAATTTGTTCTATGGTTCTGCCCCTCTTATGAATGGGCTTTACATACTCGATCAATCCGCACCAATTTATAACATTAATACCAAACGGTTTAAACCTAATGAGGAGAACCGAACGTTTCTATGGCATTGTCGTTTAGGGCACATCAGTGAGAAACGCATCAAGAGGCTCCATTCGAATGGACTTCTTGGCACATTTGACTTTGAGTCATGTGAGAAATGCGAATCCTGCATGATGGGCAAAATGACACGGGCCCCCTTTAATAAACCTAACGAGAGGGCCAGTGACTTATTGGGCCTGATACACACTGATGTGTGTGGCCCAATGTCCACAAATGCAAGAGGAAACTATCAGTACTTCATTACCTTCACTGATGATTTCAGTAGGTATGGATATGTTTATTTAATGAAACACAAGTCTGAATCTTTTGAGAAGTTCAGAGAATTCCAAAATGAAGTACAGAACCAACTTGGCAAAAGCATTAAGGCTCTTCGGTCCGACCGAGGAGGAGAATACTTAAGCCAAGAATTCAGTGATCATCTGAGAGAGTGTGGGATCGTATCCCAACTCACTCCTCCTGGAACACCTCAATGGAATGGTGTGTCTGAAAGGAGAAATCGGACCTTATTGGATATGGTTCGATCTATGATGAGTCACACAGACCTTCCAATATCCCTTTGGGGATATGCTCTGCTAACAGCAGTGTTCACTCTAAACAGAGCGCCATCAAAAGCAGTAGCAAAGACACCATATGAATTATGGACTGGAGAAGCTCCAGTGCTGTCTTATCTCAGAATTTGGGGTTGTGAAGCCTATGTCAAGAGATTAATCTCAGACAAGCTTACACCAAAATCTGACAAATGCTACTTCATTGGTTATCCACGGGAAACCAAGGCTTATTACTTCTATCTACGTTCCGAGAACAAGATTTTTGTTGCCCGGGATTGTAACTTTCTTGAGAGGGAGTTTCTCTCTAAGAAAGACAGTGGGAGTAAGGTACTGCTTGAAGAAATTCAAGATGAACAGGATACTGCTCAACCTAATGAGGAAGAGCAGCAGGAGGAACTACAAGAAATTGTAGAGCCTGAACCTGTAGTACCTGAAGTTCGAAGATCCGGGAGGATCCGTCACGAACCCGAGAGATATCAAGGATTCCTCGTGACTAACTGTCATGATCTTCTGATCATTGATGGTGATGAACCATCGAACTTCAATCAAGCCATGATGGGCCCAGATTCCTCTAAGTGGCGCAAGGCCACTGATTCCGAAATGGACTCCATGTCAGTCAACCAAGTATTTTCGTTGGTTGACTTACCCGCTGGTGTAAAAGCCATCGAGTGCAAATGGATCTTCAAGAAGAAGATTGACGTGGATGGAAATGTCCAGATTTATAAAGCCAGGTTGGTGGCAAAAGGTTTCAGACAAGTTCACGGTGTGGACTACGATGAAACCTATTCACCGGTGGCTATGATGAAATCTATTCGGATTCTACTAGCAACTGCAGCTTTTCATGATTATGAAATTTGGCAGATGGACGTGAAAACCGCCTTCCTGAATGGTATTCTGGAAGAGGATGTGTATATGACGCAACCTGACGGTTACATAGATCCAAAGAATGCTGGGAAAGTATGCAAGCTTCATAAATCCATTTATGGATTGAAGCAAGCATCGAGGAGCTGGAATCTTCGTTTTGATGAAGCGATCAAGCAATTTGACTTCATCAGAAACGAAGAAGAACAATGCGTGTATAAGAAATCTAGTGGGAGCAAGATTGTATTTCTTATTCTGTATGTCGATGACATACTACTTCTCGGAAACGACGTTCCAATGCTGAAGTCTGTAAAGGACTGGCTTGGACGTTGTTTTTCCATGAAAGACATGGGTGAAGCCGCATACGTTCTTGGAATTAGGATCTATCGGGATAGACCTAAGAGGCTGATAGGCTTGTGTCAAGACTCATACATTGACAAAGTCCTACAAAGATTCAGCATGAAAGATTCCAAGAAGGGCTTCACGCCAATGGTACATGGCACAACGCTAAGCAAGAAGCAGAGCCCTACGTCGGCTGCTGAGCTTGAGCGCATGAAGAATATTCCTTATGCATCTGCAATAGGATCTGTCATGTATGCCATGATCTGTACTCGTCCTGATGTTGCTTATGCATTGAGCATGACGAGTAGATACCAGTCAAATCCAGGTGAAAACCATTGGATTGCCGTAAAGAATATCTTAAAGTATCTAAGACATACTAAGGATAAGTTCTTGGTGTACGGTGGAAGTGATGTGCTTAAAGTCAGTGGATTCACGGACGCAAGTTTCCAGACAGACACAGATGATTTCCGGTCACAGTCCGGTTATGTCTTTTGTCTGAATGGCGGTGCAGTAAGTTGGAGAAGCTCCAAGCAGGACACCGTTGCTGATTCCACTACAGAAGCTGAATATATCGCCGCCTCAGAAGCGGCGAAGGAAGCTGTTTGGATACGAAAGTTCATTATGGAACTAGGTGTGATACCAGATGCGGCTGAGCCTCTGGCACTGTTTTGTGACAACAATGGTGCTATAGCTCAGGCAAAGGAACCAAGATCACACCAGAAATCCAAGCATGTTCTAAGAAGATATCACTTGATACGTGACATCATTAATAGAAAGGAAGTCAAGATCAGCCGAGTTCCGACAGATGATAATGTCGCTGATCCGTTGACAAAGCCACTCCCAAGGCCTAAGCTCGAGTTCCTGACTGAAGCTGTAGGCATTAGAAACATTGAAATGTAATCTAAATTTGAGTGGGAGTTTGAGGGCTTTTATTTAGTTATTTGATATGTTCTTGTAAAACATTCTTATGTTTAATGAAATTATTATTTCAAGATTATTTTAACTGTGATGAAATAATCGTTCCAAAGTGATATGAACCATTTTATAGGTCATCGAAGTAAATGACTTGATCTTGAGTCATCGAAGTCATTTAGCTTGATCATGAGACCCTATATTTGATAGATGTTTTATATCATCCTGTCCCTAGTCGAAGGTTGTTGAAATTGGAACACCAACAACCGTGTGAGACTGGATTGGTACGTGACTTATGACAAAGTCTCAGTGTGTCATAGATGCGCGGCATCAAAGTCAGTACATAGGTGTATGTTTGGGAACATACGACCGGACAAGACCCGCTTATAAGAACTCTTCAGGATATTTATATCTGTGTCATAAGAGATTCTTACTACGACTATAGAGTATAGTCCTTAGACCTGAGTTCGCATGCATGTGACTGCCCATGGACTGATGTACTTTGATTATTGTCTAACGCTATCGTTCTGCGATAGTTATAAGGACCTTGTTTGGGTACATTATGAAATGAGTGGTTTACAGTGATGGAACAAGATGGGATTTGTCCCTCCAATATAAATGGAGTGAATATCTCTAGGCCAATCGGAGATTTGAATACTGGAAAACGCATGGCCATGCTCAAACGGACTTTCCCGAGTCGTTTGGATTGTCAGTATCAAATCAGAGTCCGATGAACAAGATTAGGCTTTATAAGGATGACACCAATCTTGCCTTATGACTAATCGAGATATTGAGACAAAAGGATTATGAATACAGAGATTCCAGTACAAGTGGGAGATTGTTGGAATTGTGTCCAGTAATCTCGGTACTGTCTCTAGAAAGTAAGAGTATGTCAATGATCAGAGATAAGTCATATAATACTGGGGGTCATGATGACTTGCTAGAGTCCGCTCATGATCTATAAGTCTTGGACTTATTGCCTTTATTATATGATCCCATATGGGTCACACGCCTAAGCTAACAGGAAAATGTGTAGGAACGGTTTAGCAGAAGTACAGTAAAAGTGCTAGGCATTTACTGTACTTAGAGAGAATAAAAGGTTTAGCCACTGTGCATCGATCGATGCATAAGGTGCAACGATCGATGCAGTGCGCAAACACCGACGAGTTAATTGGTATTTGGGCCAAATGGCCCAAACGGAACAGGACGAGTTTTGTGTCATAAAACTCGAGTTTCAGACTGATTAACCCTAACACTTGAGCCGTAAACTCTCTCTCTCTGCGCCGAGTTCCCCTTGTGGTCTAGCAGCTGTTTCCTGTGAAAGCGTGTGTGAACCTTTGGAGGATTCATCCCTCGGTGTTTCTCTGATCTCAGACATACCATCCCTTTCCGCTGCAACAAACAGGTATAAGGTGAGATCATCATTTGTTTCTATTCTGAGAAGAACCTAGATCGCATGTTTAGGTTGATATGAATCTGGAATTGAATCAGGATCAACTAAACGTTCCTACACCACCCTCTCCCGTTAAACGAAAACGTCGAAGTCAAAGCAACCGGTCACACGGAAAGGCCTCCGCGCACAACGAGCCTTTGTAAGTTTACTTGATTTATCTTTCCCATTAAAACATTAGACTCATACTGCACATAACGAAGGGGCCCGAACTCAAGTACGAACGATCAAACCATGAAGGTACTAAAACAATAAAGTCTATGCTAAGGCATGAAAGACTCCAAAAGAAATTCGTTAGAAGAAGGACACAATGTCCTCGAACAAAGCCCGCTTGGGCGAATAAATGTTTTTCAAAAAAAAAAAAACAAAGAGTGTACATATAAAAAAAGAGCCCCTAAAGGCAACATCATTATTACGAGCGCGAAGAAGCCTCGTCTCCATCCTCCGCCTGATCACCGGTAGATGCAATCCCAGTCGGGAGGCTCAATCCGTATTGATCAAGGCGGGGAACAACCGGTGGTGGAGCATGCGCCAAAATGACCGAGTCGCTCGACACGGCCGACAAGTTCAACTTGCCGACACTGAAGTCAGAGACCGCCGCTGCGTTCATCTCTTCCATGGCTGTCCTCTTCTGGTCGGCCAACCTCAGAACTTCCCGAGTCAAGTCAAGCTCGCCGGAAGCAAACTCCGCGATGAGTTCGATATTGGCCAGGGTTTCTTGGAGGCGAATCTCAGCGTTGGTCTCGAGCTTCCGCTTCTCGCTCTTCTCCTTGAACCCTTTAAGGATACCAAAATATTCCCCGCTCATCTTCTTCCTCGCCTCGTGGGACGCGACCTTTATGTCGAAGTCTCTCCCTGCAAGAACTCTCTCTAGGTCGATCCGATCTTGGGCAGCTTGCGCCGTGGCGACTCGACTCGTTTCTTCGGCAGCCAACGCCCGGCCTTCGGCCACCCGAAGCCTCTGGGAAAGGTCCTCCTCGCGATTCTCGAGAACCAATAGCCGGGCTTTGATCCCCTCATACCGAGCCAGTTTCCTCTCGAGCTCCTCCTCCCGAGCAAAGGAATCCTGCAACTCTGCGGTCAAAATACGTGCCGACCTCCTAGCGGCCTCGAGCTCATCCTCCCGCGATCGCTCACAAAGCTCGAGTTCAGACCGGACCATAAGTCCGCTCGTAGCCTCCAGAAACTGCACAAAGACACGAATTTCAAATATCTTTCTTACCAAAGAAAGGCAAAAACAAGAACTATGGTTGATACCTTTCTAGTGGCTTTGGCCATCTTGGCATACAAATCGCCGAAGGCCGGGTCCCCGGTAACCGGAAGCGGAACCCCTGCGGGTCCGACACGCCTCGACAAACGGGCCGCGCTCCGGGGCATCCCGACACTCTCGCTCGAACTACTCGAGCTCGTCTCCGTATTGATCCTTCGACGCTTCGGTACGGGGGAAGGATCCCTGCCCATGTCCCGATCGTCGGGGCAAGGATCGCGCAAAGACGGCTCCCTGGACGGAACCGAGTCCGCCCTCCGAATAACCGGAGAGGAGGCGACTTCCCCTGCCTCCGCGGACGCATCACGGGCCCCGGAGCTCGGAGGGACAACCGTGGAAGGGAGAGGAGAATCACACATGGCAAAAAGAGCGCATTGCTCAGACTCCCATCCTCCACCCTTTTTGCCAGATCTATCGGGTCCTTTCCGTTCCGGCGACTCCTCGACCTACGAGATAGCTTCTCGTGGGATGAGGTGCTGGCATCCGAGTCCACGCCCGAGGAAGGGCGACCTGTAGAATAAAAAAAGAGGGGAGAAGTCTTTAAACCCTTCCCAAATAATGACGAGCCGAATGTCACGAACAGAAAACTCACCTTCTCTTGCCTGCTCGAATATGCGAAGCGGAGGTCGCACGGTTCGACCCAGAGAAGTCCCGCGAGGCACGGGAGGAAGGGTTTGCACCCGAAAGACCCGAGACCGACCCTGTGGGACCCTTCTCGGATTGACCCTCAAGGCAGCCTGTACACGCTCGACCGTGAAACTGTCCCAGTTAACGGAACCTCTTCTCAGATGGGCTATTAAGGCCTCCGTGACTGGATTAAGGTCGAGCGATTCAGGGGACTCTGCAATATAGAACGAAGCACGTCATGGATCAAACTGACACGAGAAATAATTACCAAAATAGCAGAAAGAAAGCCTCACCAACGTCGGTAGCCCACCGCGAGGGAACGACCGAGCAATCAAACTCTCCGACCGAGTGGTGAGTCGTCCTAAAGAAAATATACTGGTCCCTCCACCCTTCCCTCGGCGGGAGACCGTCCAAGATCCTCCCAAACCGAGGGGAAAGACGGTACGACCCCGGAAAGCAGGAATCTTGCCTCACCGAGCAAACCCGCATTAACTCCTCGGGACCGAACTCAATCCCTTCCTCCGCAGCCCTAACTCCGAGTCCGATAATGTACCGAACGAAATTCGGCGTCATCTGATAAAAAGCCATCTGGAGTTGGGCCAGCACCAAGAAGACGAGGCAAGGAATGGGAAAGAAAAGCCCACATTTTTCGAAATACGTATAAGAGGCACATTAGTAGCCCTCTATGATCGTCTCGGGGGATACCGCCGAAGAAGGGATGACGATTTCAACTTCCGACGGAATCCGGCAGAGCACCCTCAATCGCTGGATACGGTCCACGGTTAACGAAGACGGCCGGTGCGGTCCAAACGACCCCGCCACTACAAGAAAACATGCCATTACCGAGGGATGAAATCGACGGGTTTCCGTCGGAAAAGACATATTCCGACGGATTTCCGACGAAAATAGTCCGTCATTTCTATTTCGTCGGTAAAAATATTCCGTCGGTTTTTCGTCTATAAAAACCGACGTAATACCGATGGATATAATACCGACCGATCACCGACGGTTTATCGACGCACATTTACCGACGGTTTTGTGACCGTAAACCGACGGTTCATTCTGACGGTTTACCGACTATAAACCGACCGTACATACCGATGGTATTCCGACGTATAATACCGACGGTATTCCGACGTATAATACCGACGGTATTCCGACGTATAATACCGACGGTATTCCGACGTATAATACCGACAGTATTCCGACGTATAATACCGACGGTATTCCGACGGAAGTGTACCGACGGCATTCCGACGGAAGATTACCGACGGCATTCCGAGGGCGTTTTACCGACGGTTTTCCGACGATCGGTTATCGACGGTTTACCGACGGATAATTAATAATTTTAAAAAATATATATATAATCGCAAATTTATTAATTAAAACAAAAAAAGAAATTTATTTAAATATTCAAAACATGTTTTAAAAACTACATTCGTCCATAAAAAAAAATTACATTCAACGGGAGCGGATCACGCTCACGTCGCCCTCTTCCTCGACTTCTTTGTGCCCTTCCCTCCGCTCTTGGTCGACAATCCGACATTTGGAAGATTGGCTTGCTGCATGAAGGTCTCAAACCGTTTTTTCATCTCTTCGAACTTCTTTGCGTTTGCTACATCTTGTTCTGCCATCCGGGCTTCCATCCGCGATTGACTAGCCTTCAACGCTTCGATCTCCGCATCCTTTTCCCTTAAGATCTGGGCATAGTCCTCTTCCGGACGAAAATGGGAATGCGGTGTCGACACTTTGTCCGCCAAGTTTCCCAAACCAAAAACTCGTCCTCTTCTCTTCTCAGTTTCCTGTAAAGTAAATAATACGTTATGAATTTTAAGTTAGAGTTTAGGGTTAAACATATTTCAAATTTTTTAAATTTTAAAATTTACCGCGAGGAAGACTTGGTTGATCTGCTCGTCAGGTATCTCTTCCGTTGAACCGATTCCTTCGGATTGGGTAACCACCTCATCCAAACGCCTCTTCGTCGACTCCACAATCCTCCGAGCAATTGGATCTTGGATTTATCCCGTTTCCTTGTTCTTGTGGCCATCCTCGATGAGCTCAATATGATTCGGATCTCGCCCCTTCTTTTGTTTCTGCAAAAACAATTTTGAACTTAAAATTTAAAAATAACTTAACATATTGAAATTTTTTAAAAAAGAACTGCTTACCAGGATTATCTTCCTTGATGCGGTGCTTCTTGCTCCCGCATTACGAGTTGCGGGACCGGCACCATCCCTCTCACTTCTACGGTTCTGGGAGTTCGTCGTAGAGGTTGATGCGGTTGTAGGCTTACTCCAATGACAGATGAAGCCCTGCCAAGTATCGCTCTTTTTGTCAATACCCTTGGGAACTTCATTACGGCACCACTTCTGTTTCCAAGTGTTGAGGACGTTTGAGTAATGCGTCGACGCCTTCTGGTGGAACTCGTCTTCCACCATAACCGTATACTTCCTATCCCAAGTATACTCTTGCTATTCAAAACAAAAAAATAAAAAATATAAAATAATAATAAAATATATATATATACAACAAAATTAACGAGGAGGTATTACCGCGAACTGGTGGAACCAGTTATGCCTATCGGATAAAGGCATGTCCCTGTACGTCGGGTACCCGTACCTGAGCATGTTGTACATCATTCCCAAGATGCTCTTCGTGACCTTCGACTCGGTCAACGTAAACCTAATAAGACAAGGAAAAACAAAGGTTTACAAAAATTGTATATACTAAAAAGTGTAAATGAGAATCTAAAGTTATAAATTTTATACCAGAAAGTGCCCGGGTTGGTCTCGTAGAAAGGGTCGAGCCGTTTGAGCAGCTCTCGTCCCGGTTGATCGACTAATGCCGATATCTCATCGGCAATTGACAGTAAAACATAATGGGGCACCTGAGACACGGAATGACTCCCACTAGCCTCCGGCATAGTCTCAGACGTTCCCGGCTGTGTCGGATCCGGTGTGGGTAGCACCTGAGTCGACCGAGACCGTCGGGCTCTCGGTTGTTGTTGCTGGACCGGTTCTTGATGCACCTCATTGAGTGGAATGTCGTTCATAACTTCCTCAAACGTCAAAAATCATCCCTACAAACCAATCAAAAATTTAGAACTCATAAAAAACGTATATAATATCAACAATAAAAATGTCTAAACCGTTTCAAAATTCTAAATAAATGCAAAAACGTTTATAAGTTTTTAAAAATTTCAAAAACGTTTTAGAACTCAAAAAAAATTTTAAAAAGCGTTTTAAAATCAACAGTAAAATTTTCTAAAACCTTTAAAAAATCAAAATAAATTACAAAAACGATTTTAAATTTTTTAAAAAAATTCAAAACCATTTTAGAACTCATAAAAAATTTTAAAAACGTTTTAAAATCAACAGTAAATTTTTCTAAAACCTTTAAAAAATCAAAATAAATTACAAAAACGATTTTAAATTTTTAAAAAAATTCAAAACCGTTTTAGAACTCATAAAAAAAATTAGAAACGTTTAAAAAAATCAACAATAAATTTTCTAAAATGTTTTAAAATTGAAAATAAATTACAAAAACCTTTCAAATTTTTAAAAAATTAAAAAACGTTTTAGAACTCATAAGAATTTTAAAAACGTTTAAAAAACCAAAACAAATGCCAAAATTACACCAAAAATCAGTTTTAAAATTTTTGAAGAAACATTAAAAAGAAATTCACAATCAATCTAAGTCAAACAATCCTAAATCCTAGTAACTATATTGTTCTATCCGTTAGTCAACCTATACTACCGTTCAATCCAACACATGCAACCATTTCTACAAATCTAAACAAAATTAGGCAAAATCAATCGGTTAAAAGGATAACTTACATGTTTGTGGTGTTGGTGGCGGTCGGATATGAGGATTAACGGCGATAATCTGGCGGAATCGTATAGAGATGGTCCGATGTCGCGATTAGAGAGAGAGAAGTTACAGAGAAATGGAGAAGAAGAAGTTCGATCGGGAGAATATGAATTGATTTTCGACGGAAATCCGTCGGAAATCATTTGTCGTCGGTTTTCCGTCGGTATTTTAGGCGGTCCAATTGTTTTCGCCAAAAATTGGCGGTTAACTCGAAAAATTTCGGGTTTAAGGCGCCAAAAATATTACGACGGATAACCGACGGTTATCTGAAAACCGACGGTTATCCGTCGGAAATTAAAAAAAGTAATTGGTAGAAGGCTCTGTTCGAACCCCCCACCTCGAACAATGTATTGTGTACCCTTAACCAGTTGATCCATTTAGTGTTAGTTGTTTATGGATACATAGCACTTCTATATATCTATAACCGTTTAAAAAAACATAAAATTGGTGGAAGGCTCTGTTCGAACCCCCAACCTTGAACAATATATTGTGTACCCTTAACCAGTTGATCCATTTAGTGTTAGTTGTTAATAATTACATGGTAATTTTAGTTATTGTTATGGTATTGTTTTGATTATTAAAAAAAAAAACATAACATATATTAAAAACATAATTAATAACATAAATTAAACATTACATGAAAATAAATAGCATATTTATAAAATTGTTCAGTCATTATTTGGGGGATTGTTCCCAAACCATTCTCCGATGTCAGTCTCCTCCCAAAGCTGAACCATGCGGTTCCAATCCCCCTCCGACATCCATGACGGTCTTCCTTGTCCTCTAAACCATCGCAGTTTGGCCCGACGCATTTTGGTCTGGAAAACACGCCTAGCCACCACGTGAAATTCCACCCAAACCGCGAAGATTACTTGCGGATCAAAATTAAAATAAGCCTGCAATTTAATAAGTGAATAAATATTAATTGTAGAATTTGCAAAAAAAAAGACAAAAAATATAAATTATTTACCACAAAATCCTCGAACCATAACTCTTTAACGTTTCTCGGGACATTGTAGTACGCTAGGTAACCTCCAAAAAACCGAGCCTCTATTATGTCGCTAATAACAGCGGGAATTGCAGCATTGTATTGGAACCAAATGGTCCGGTTTCGGCGGTATCCAAGTTCTCGTCCCGGTTGAGATAATATCCCTGTAATTATCCAAGAACGCCATCACGGGGTTAGAAAAACGTTATCCATTTTTTTTTTTGGGAAGAGAATCTTAGATGAAATGTTTGAAAAACCAAGAACAAGTCCGTACATATTTATACAAAAAATTTCGACAGCATTTCCGACGGAAATCCGTCGGAAATAGTTTTAATTACTGACTAGACACTTACCAAAGCGTTGCATGGGGAAGAGAGGGGAGTTATTTTAGATTTTGACCGATAAATGCAGTAAACCGACGGAATTCCGACGACTAACCGTCGGAAATTTCCGACGGAATTACGAGGGAACAGGGTTTAGGGTTTCAATTAGGGTTTAGGGTTGGACAATTTTTTCCTAGTAACACCATAATGTACCATTAAGCATGAGGTATCTAATTATACTTATCAATTTGAAGAATATTAGGAAAATCATAGTTAGATAGTGTTTGACATAAACTTCTTCTTAAACGTCAATGTACAATTCGAAATGTTTTAGGTCCTACGTGTTTTAAATTTTTCAAATCAAACAAAAAATGTCAAATAGATCAGATACTAAAGAATTATAATATATTCTAACATTACATTGACTAGTGACGGGTTTTGCGATTCTTTTTTATCAATCTAAAACCCTAAACCCTAAACCGTCGAAAATTCGTCAATAATTACCGACGGATTACCGTCTGAAAATAATTACCGACGGATTTCCGTCGGAATAATTTTAAATCGACGGTTTTCCGTCGAAATTTAAATTAAAAAAAAAACCTATAATGCGGAGGGCTCATTTCGAACCCGCCACCTAAACCTATTGTTCTCTCGCATTAGACCAGTTGAGCCAGTTTTTGTTAGTCGTTTATGATTACATATTAATCGTATATGTAATTATGCTTAATTTGGTTTTGATTTTTCAAAAAAAAAAAAAACATAACATAGGTTAATTACTTTAAT
This sequence comes from Orychophragmus violaceus, assembly GCA_030180135.1. NCBI lineage: Eukaryota > Viridiplantae > Streptophyta > Magnoliopsida > Brassicales > Brassicaceae > Orychophragmus > Orychophragmus violaceus. The sequence continues at coordinate 52,652,133 of CM058231.1, read as the reverse complement.
TAGAAACATATTTTACAAACGGCATGAAATTTAAAACATTACAAGAAATTAAAAACAACATAATTTAAAATCTATTGTAGTTCGGGAATTGGTTAGTAAACCAATCTCCGACGTCCGTCTCGCGCCATTGGTTCACCAGCAATCTCCAAGACCTCACAGGAATCCACGCAGGTCTTCCTTCTCCTCTTTGCCATAGTAGCTTCAACCGCCGCATTTTTGTTTGGAAAACCCGCCTAGCAGTCCTGTGGAATTCCCGCCAGACGAGGAACAAATTGTCCGTAGAGCAGGAGAAGTATTCCTGTAATTTTATAAATACTTAATTATAATTACATTATAATAATTTCTAAGAATAGGACATTACTTACGAGAAAGTCACTGAACCACGCTTCTTTGAAGGACGTCGGGAGTTGGTAGTACGTCAGATAGCCGCCAGACCAACGTGTCTGAATGATCTCACTGGTCACGGATATAATAACCGTGTTGTACCCGAACCAAATCCCCCGATGAGTCTGCCTGGTTGGGTCGAGATTAGGAAGATGTCTCCGTCCCGGCATTCCAAGCTGTCGTATTGCCGTTTCACGGGCTTCGGGAGAGAAATAAACGAAATCCATTTGGTGAGTTGTTGTGTTTATGATTTGAATGAAAATCTCATGCATTGGACGTGTATATATAGTAAATTTTCCGACGGTAAAACAGACGGAAATCCGTCGGAAATCGAGTTAATTCGGATATGACATTTACCAACTAAATGTCATTTACTGGAGAGATTTACTGCTTTCATCCGACGGTATTTCGGACGATAAACCGACGGTAAATCGACGGAAACCGACGACAAACCGATGGTAAACCGACGGACAACCGACGACAAACCGACGATAATCCGTCGGAAATTAAAAAACATGTAACAGAGGAAGGCCCTGTTCGAACCCCCCACCTCGAACCATGTATTTTGTACCCTTAACCATTTGATCCATTTAGTATTACTTGTTTAAGATTACATACTAATTCTATATATCTATAACAGTCTTTAAAAAAAAAAAAATTAGAGGAAGGCTCTGTTCGAACCCCGCACCTCGAACCATATATTGTGTACCCTCACATAATATTATAGATGTTTAAAGCATAACACATTATATATATTTAAGAACAAGCATAAATATTAAATTCATATTACATTTTTATTCTTCATCACTCTCTGTATTGTAGTCGGACGAAATTGAGTCACTATCATCAAATTCGACTCTTTCTTCTTCTGATTCTGAATGAAGAACAATGTCCCCGAATTGACTGAAGTCGACAACTAAATTAACTTCAAGCGTTTCTTCTACCGGTGCGATCACACCAGAACCACTTGTTTGTAAGGGCTCTACTTCGCGCTCTTCAACTCCGTACACCTTCCCTCGAGGGTTTATCTTTGTAACGGTGATCCATGGATCATTTTTATAAGTTAGTCGAGGGTATGGAATGTAACACACCTGCGTAAATATTATATTAATAATTTTTTTTAATCAGAGTTTTGAATTCCAAAATAATTATTTACAATTACTTACCTGATCTGCTTGTGAAGCAATAATGAACGGATCGTAGTTTCTTAGTTTTTTGCTCGAATTAATCGACGTCACACCGAACTCGTCGATCAAAACACCTTGCCCTACGATCGGGTTATACCAGTCGCATAGAAAAACTACACAACGCATTCCAAGCTTTCCTATGTATTTTACTTCTAGTATTTCTTTAAGAATACCATAGTAAACAGCTTCTCCGGATGCAGATGATACTCCGTGATCGGCAGTAATTCTTGTTGACCATTCTACATGCACGTTAAATGCATACCCCCTAGTGCAATATCTCGGATAAGACTTTGCTGTGTAGTGGAGGCCCTCTACTATGTCAACTAACCAATCATCAGGGATGCATCCAGCATTGAGTTCCCCCCGGACCTAACAATATGATCACATCAAAGTTAAAAAATATTGCTCCAATTCATAAGTGTTTTATATGATTTAAGAAACTAATTCTTACATAAAAGTTTAACCAATGGCTGAAGTATTTTTGTTTCCGAGCCTCACGTTCGCCCTCGTCCAATTCCGGATGATGAAATTGGAGAGCTTCCATATATATCCTGCAAAAAGTTAAAAGAATATAAATAAGTAAAGCTCGTTCATACAAAATTATAAATCTAGCTAACATGTATACCTCTCATATTGAAATACTTCCTCGCAGTTGGTTAGAATGTACTTATGGAGATGTGTATGCTCTTGAGGTGTTAGTTGCCGCTTGCCTACTTTCCCACTTAACCGCCCAACCTGTTGAAAAATGTTAGGAACGCTTGACCGATAAATTTGCCTTTCTCCCCTGTCATCGTTCCTAGCTGGGCGCCTGCTCCTTGTGCGTACTTGCGAAGGGAAGTAGTAGCCAGCAAAGGTCGCAGTCTCTTCGTTGTTATATTGAGCGGCAATAGAGCCCTCCACTTTAGCGGGATTCTTCACCTTCTTTTTAAGGTGGAACATATAGTGCTCGAACGGATACATCCACCGATATTGTACCGGACCACCAAGTCTATCTTCACCCGGTAGATGGATAGGCAAATGTTCCATGACGTCGAAGAAAGACGGTGGAAATATCTTTTCCAGATTGCATAAGATTTTTGGAATATTTTGCTCCAGACTCCTGATCCCATCAACAGTGAGTGTCCTGGTAGATATATCCCTGAAAAAGATCCAACAGCTGCAATTGCTTTGTGGACATCTCGAGGAAGGAGATGAGCAAACGCAAACGGCAGGAGTCGCTGCATCATCACATGATAATCATGACTCTTCATTCCGATAAACTTTCCTCCGTCAGTGTCCACACAATTACGCAAGTTTGATGCATACCTGTCAGGGAATTTAACTTGTAGCATAATCCACTTAAATAACTCTTCTTTTGACTTCGAGTCTACCCAATATGCTGGAATTGGCGGTTTTCCGTTCGTCTGAAGATGAAGTTAAGGCCGATCACAAATTTTAGGTAAATCAAGCCTAGACTTCACATTATCTTTCGTCTTCCCTTGGACGTTGAGCACAGTGTTCATAATGTTATCGAAGAAATTTTTCTCGATGTGCATGACATCAATATTATGCCTTAGTAACTGGTCCTTCCAATACGGTAAATCCCAGAAAATGCTTTGCTTGTGCCAGTTGTGGACTACACCAGCTCCGTATATATTCTCATGCCTGTTCCCACCACACTCACGACTTCTTAATGCACCAAATCCTTCTAAGAGGCCCAAGGTAGTCGACCCAGCTTCTTGGACAATAGGATCATCAAACACTTTCTTCTTCTTCGTAAAAAGTTTAGTGTTTTTCCGGTAGCGATGATCATGCGGTAGAAATATTCTATGACAATCAAACCAACACGATTTACGTCCATTCTTCAATTGGAATGCATCGGTATTTTCCTGACAATACGGACATGCTAACCTCCCATGTGTAGTCCATCCTGATAACATACCATACGCCGGAAAATCGCTAATGGTCCACATCAATGCAGCCCTCATCAAAAAATTTTCCTTGCATGAAACATCGTATGCTACAACACCGGGCAGCCATAACATTTGCAACTCATGTATCAACGGCTGCAAGAATACATCAAGTGATCTTTTCGGATGCTCTGGACCGGGAACGAGTACGGAGAGGAAAAGAAACTCTCGACGCATGCACATAGTCGGCGGTAGATTATAAGGAGTCAGAATCACTGGCCACAACGAATATTGTCTCCCATGCCTTCCAAACGGGTTAAAACCATCTGTGCATAATCCGAGGTACACGTTAGGTGGATCGTAAGCAAAATCTGGATATAATCTCTGAAAATGTTTCCACGCTTCAGCGTCCGACGGATGTTCAATCTCTGCCTCTCTTCTATGCTCAGAATGCCATCTCATTTGCCCCGCAGTTCGCTCCGACTGGTATAACTGCCTCAGCCTATCGGTTAATGGCATATACCACATTCGCTTGAACGGAACCTTAGCTCTTCCCCTTGTATCCTCATAGCGCGGCTTCTTACAGAATTTGCATTCCAGACGGAATTCTTCTTCTCGCCAGTATATCATACAGTTGTCGATGCACACATCTATCATCTCATACGGTAATCCCAGCCCTTTAACCAGTTTCTCGACCTCATTGTATGAACCCGGCGCAAGATTATCTTCTGGAAGAATATCTTTCACAAACTCGCAAATCGCATCCACACATTCTTCCGGCAGATTGTAGTCCGTCTTTATGCCCATTAATCTTGTAGCAGATGATAATGGCGAATGACCCTCTCTGCAACCATCGTAAAGCGGCCGCTTCGCTGCATCTAACATGTCAAAAAATCTCCTAGATTCTACATTTGGTTCCTCACATACCCTAGGAATTTGATATTCACCTACCTCTGGAATAATTTCTCTATGTGCATCATTAACCATCTAAATGGTGCCTACACCAAAATCTACATCGGCAGTATAAGGTTCGCTAGAACTAACATTAGGTTCCCTAGTACTAGTACCACCGTAAGGTTCTCTACTACTACTTGCATAATCCGAAGTTTCCCCATGAAGATACCAAATCTTATAATCCGACATAAACCCAACTGAATACAAGTGAAACCATACTTCGCCAATCGTAAGATTTCTAAAATTCCGGCAATTCGCACATGGACATTTTAACTTACCATTTTTCAGCGTATGTGGTTGATTTCAAGCTAGCGACATAAACTCTGCAATACCAAGTGCATATTCCCGGTCCACTAGCTTCGTCGCCTCATCAATCCTAACTCCGTCCATCCACGATCTATAATAGTTAGAAGAAGACATTTTTCTTGGTTACTAGAAGTATTAGAGAGAGAGAGAGAGAGAGAGAGAGAGAGAGAGAGTTATGGAGGGATAGGTGTGGAGGGGAAGAGAGGAGGGATGAGGTATATGTAGCATAATATTTGACGGAATTCCGTCGGAAATCGGTCGGTTTCTAGTCGACCCAACGGTTCCATTGACGGTCAGTTTAACGGCTATATTAAATCGACGCTAAACCGACCGAAATACAACGGAAAACCGACGGAAAATTAAACCGTCGGTTTACCGTCGGGTGTTTCCGACGGAATGAGAAAACCGTCGGAAATTTTCGACGGTATTCCGTCGGAAAACGTCCCGTCGGAAAGTCGTCGATTTTGCGTCGGTAATTTTTGACGGAATTTTTTCCGTCGGTAATTCCGTCGGTAATAGCCCTGTTTTCTTGTAGTGCGCCGCCACACTCGTGCTCGCTCCCGCAGGATCCCTAAAAGCCATGAAGGAAAAAGGAAAGTTTCTGAAAGAAAAACTTTTTTCTCTAACGACAAAGGAAGTAGGGAGAAAAAGTTCGAACAGGTTAAGAGTAGGAAAGCAAAGGACTTCCTTCAAACAATGCGAATGATTATTTATATCAAAGATTGTGCGCAGTATCGCCCGTACGACTCCTTACTCACATTAATTGCTGGTAGGATCGAGATGACTCGGATCCCTCGCCCAAACACGCAGTAATTGGGTCACGTCATCAAAAAAGAACGAGCCCGGGAAGACGCTTCGTAGTCCTCGAATCTGAGCCGTTAACGATCGACCAGATCTACGGTGGAAAATGGATTCTAAAAATCCGCGCACGCAACAACTGCCAACGCGCTGGTAAGTAGTTCAGCTCGTCTCACGCGCTTACTCCGCGCCATTGGATCAAAATAAGATCAACGGATGGGGCGAAAGTAATCATTAGATTCGTTGCATCCAAGGCATGCACCTCTTCCCGAGAATGTCCACCGCCCATTAACCTCGACTTCTCGAATTCAATGGGCTGGGGGGCTATTTTTGGTACTGGATTTCCCTCTAGGAAATCCGGCCCATTAACAGACAAGACAAAGGCCCGTAATTACGAGCCCATTCCAGAATCAAAGATAGACGGGAGAGCCAACTCTCTTGTTGGGCCCAAGCAAAGCAAGCGCCTTGGAGAGACCCAGACGATGCCGAAGCCGAAGACAATCGAGCTTGAGCTCGGCAGAGGATGACGTGGAGATAGAGCAACTCGGTCTTCGTCAGTTCAACTGATCCGCATAAATCTCGGAGATCGTTACAACGACGAGGCCAAAATATCAGGACGAAGAGATTAGAATCGAGACTATTTAAAGGAAGAAGTGGCGACTCATTAAGGACAATTTCAACCTAGGCTAAGAACACTTCGATTAGATAGCTCGATCCCATACTTTGTACTCTCTTCTCGACTGTGTTTGTTCTATCTCGACGATCAATCTCAATAAAGTCTTTGATTCATAGGAAACTATACCATTTCTATATCCAAAAGTCCAAATCCACGAATACAAATTCTTAGTGTGAATCCCGGATCTCACAATACTTAACTAACCAGATTCAGATTAAACACAGGTTCAAGAACTAGAAACACAATGCTAAACAATCCAACTCTCGCTGAGATTATTTCTATATCTAGGAACCTAGCAATCCAAATCTTTTTGTGATCCTAGAGTTCTAAACAAGCATCAAGAACATGTTCTATCGGTTCACAATTCTCCTAAACCAAATCTCTTTGTATCTAGTCAAATTTCTCACACTAAGTTTATTCAGATTATAACTCACACTCTCGTGCTAAGTTAATAATCTCAGATCTAAATCCTAGGTGATCAGTCCAGAATTCATTATTAAACACAACATAGGTGATGAACGAACAGATTGTGAATCCTAATAAATCATTTATCTAAACATGCATAAAACCCTTATGAGAATTCCTAAATCTAACTAGGGGAATTTGGCCAAATAAATCCTGAACTTTTCAGAAATGACCAAAAAAGACATGAACTTTAATCTGGCAAAAAAATGCTAAACTTTTTTTGACTTTCAGATTTATTAAGTAAGTTTACGTTGACTTGCCAATAAAACACACCGTTACCTTTTTTAACAGAAAAATTAAGCGGTGTTAAGTGAAAGTTAAACCAAATTAACGTTAATTTTATTTCCTAATCAAGTTTTAAGCAAAAAACCAAAAATCGTATGTTCCCCAGGGTCGAACTCATGACCTGGGACACACAGGTCGACTATTTATTACCATTAAAGCCAAGTACACTTTAGAAAGATTATGGGAAGTATTTGCTTATATTCTAGTTTTGGGCGAAACCCCAAAAATAAAAGGTACAAGGGTCGAACTCGTGACCTGGGACACTCAGAGGAAGGGTTAATTGCAATTAATGCTGAGAACACTTTCGTAAGTCTATGGAAACTAAAATATTATATTCTCTTCTAACGGAGTTAATTAAAAAAAAAGTTAAGACGTGGCCGTAATAGAAATCGCTGTTTATGTTAGAAACCCTAAATTCCCAGATTCCCCAAATCGATTTTGGAGGCGATGGTGAAGACGAAGAAGTCTGTAAAAGTTGGTGATGGTGAATCTAAGAAGTCTGGAAAGTCTAGGAAATATGGCAGTGGATCGAAGATGTCTCATAATGATAAAGATTTGGCCAATCCTCCGAGCGACAGAGACAAAGACGACGAGATGGTTTCTCCTGAAGATGAGGACGACGATTTTGGCGTCGTAGCAGGTGACGAAGACGAAGCCCCAGATGTAGAGGATGATGAAGGTCGTGGTGGCATCCAAGAAGAAAAATGTAGAGATTTAGGTATATTTTTTGGAGAAGATGCGAGGAATGATGATTGTGAGATTGAAGAAGCCGATGGGGATGAATATGCTTGGGATGATGAGAAAATCCCAGATCCTCTTTCATCGGATGAAGAGAATGAAGAAGAAATGAGACCATCAGATGCGTACATAGAAAATATTGATCCAGAGGAGTTGCTTCAGTTAGGGAAGACATTCTCAGATTCTGATGATTTCAAACACGCTTGTCTCAGATACACATTAAAAACCAGGTACAACATCAAATATTATCGTTCAACTAGTTTAAAGATGGATGCAATGTGTGCTGCGACAATGAGAAAAGATGAGGCTCCATGTCCATGGAAGATCTATTGTGCTTATGAGAAGAGGAAACAGAAGTTACAGATCAAGACATATGTGAATGTCCACACGTGTGAGGTCTCAGGCCAATCGAAGATCTTGAAACGGTCAGCTACTGCAGAGCTATTTTCTGAGAGGTTGAGCTGAATCCAAAAATCACAGCAAAGGAGATACAAGCAGAGATCATGAGAGAGTATTCAATGGAAGTTAAGGAAAACTCATGTATTAAGGCGAATACGAAGCTGATGAAAGAAAGAAGAAAAAACCACGAAGCCCACTTTGATCGAATATGGGATTATCTAGCAGAAATTCTGAGGAGTAATTGCAGAAAAGGAGATTCAACCAGAGAATATGAAGGCTCAACTTTTGATATTGAGACAATCCCAGGGGCTACAATTGGCAGCAAGCAAAGGTTCTACAGGTTGTATATATGCTTCCAAGCGCAAAAAGAGTCTTGGAAAAAGACTCGCAGGCCAGTGATAGGGTTAGATGGAGCGTTTCTAAAATTGGATATAAAGGGTCAGTTGTTGGCTGCGGTTGGGAGAGATGGAGACAATAGGATTGTTCCTATAGCTTGGGCAGTTGTGGAAATAGAGAATGATACAAACTGGGATTGGTTTGTCAAACATCTAGCTGCTGATTTGAAGTTAGGATATGGGAAGGATTACGTTCTAATGTCTGACAAACAAAAGGTGAAGTGATTTACTATTGTTTCTAATTTGATTAAGATTGGTTTACTATTGTTTCTTATTTGTTTGTCTTTGTACTTGTAGGGTTTAGTGAAAGCTATACACACTGTTCTTCCAGAAGCAGAGCATAGACAGTGTTGTAGACATATATATGAGAACTGGAGGAAAGGTGGGAAGGATCTAAAATTACAAAGACTGTTTTGGGATATAGCGAAGAGCTACACACCGGGTCTGTATAAGCACCACATGGACACTCTGAAGGAATACGACTCATGTGCATATGCCTCTCTTGTACTCACCAAACCAGAGACATGGTCAAGAGCATATTTCAGGTTAGGCTCTCATTGCAATGACATTCTCAATAATTTGAGTGAGTCCTTCAATAGGACCATTAGAGAAGCTAGGAGGAAACCTTTGCTAGACATGTTAGAAGCGATTAGACAACAATGCATGACGAGAAATTACAAAAGGTCTAAGATTGCTGGGAGTTTGAAAACAAGGTTTACGAAAAAGACACACAAGGAGTTGAATAGGGTGGAAAAGAAATCAAAAGAATGTCGCTTGCGTTGGGCAGTTGGGCCAGAGACAGAGTTCGAGCACAAAGGACACACATATGTTGTGAGTATGGAAGCACAAACTTGTGCATGTAGAAGCTGGAAAATGAATGGAATTCCGTGTATTCATGCTGCTAAGGTCATCCTTATTCTAGGGAAGAAGCTGTCCGAATATGTCGATGACTGTTACACAACAAGCAGGTTCGTGTCTTTGCTCTCTAGTTTTTTCAAAATGCATTCCTTTAATATTTATTGTAACCATGTCTTTGTTTTCAGGTGGCGTGAGACTTACAGTTTTGGCATCAAACCTATTAATGGAATGATGGAGTATGGCCTCAAACCAATAGATTAGGTGTGATTCCACCACCTAATCGAAATGGTAATCCTGGTAGGCCTAGAAACTATGCAAGATTGAAGTCTAAGCATGAAACAGGTTCAAATACCAAGTTAAGTCGCGTTCGCAGAATTATGACTTGCTCAAATTGCAAAGAGGAAGGTCATAATAAGACAACTTGTCCGAATGAACATGTTGACAATCCACCAAAGAAGCCAAAAGGAAGACCAAAGAAGAACCAGGTATCTTCTTTTCTTTTAGTTGTGGAAACAATGCAATTATTTGGTTATATGAAGTGATTTCTTGACTCAATTTTGTAACAGGGACTTCGTATTGACGAGTCACAATTCTTCTTCACAGAATTCCCATAGAAAATTCCACAATTTTCGCAGGGGCAGTCTTCACAAGGGCAATCTTCAGTTGCACAATCATCAAGATGGGAACAAAATTCACAACACCAAGCCTCACAAGACTAAACCTCACAAACACACAGATGGGATCGTTGGGTTCCTTAGATATCATGAGTTTTATGTTGGTCTATTGTTTAGTATTTTTGGAGCTAATTAGACTATTTTTAGCAATACTTATGCTTACGTGTTTTGCTTTATGACATTGATAGAAGTATTCTTGTTTTAGTTAAGTTTTCTGAGAAAATAAGACTTTTAGTTTTTGTTTTTTTTTTTCATTATTTGCGTTTCATTAATAGGATCTTATATTTATTTTATTAGTTTCCAGATTTATATACAATATAATAAAGTCTGTTCCATAAACAATCAAAAGTAGCACTAGCTCAATGGTAAAACCTCCTTCTATTTACTGCAAGAACACGAGTTCGAGCCTCACTCTCTGCAAATTTTTAATCTTCAAAACGACTTTGTATTAAACCATAATTAGGAAGTAAACGTCGTTAAACAATGGGTTAACGGTGTTTAAATTATCTGTTAAATTTACTAACGGCGTGTTAATTTGGCAAGTCAACTGAAACTTTGCTATTTTATATGAAAGTCAAAAAAAGTCTAGTGTTTTTTTGGCTAGTCCAAAAGTTCGTGTCTTTTTTGGCCATTTCTGAAAAGTTCAGGATTTATCTAAACATGCATAAAACCCTTATGAGAATTCGTAAATCTAACTAGGTTACTAGTCAGACATATTATCAATTAAACAACACATCATGAATAGAAAACCAAAAGACTGAATAGAAAAGATAAAGGGGTTCGAAATCCTTCTCTCAAGGTTACAAATAGCAAGAATCAACCCCTTAGCAAATCTCTCAATTTCCAAAAGCAAGAACAAAGTAAGAACAAGATAAACTCAATAATCAGTCTGAAAACCTAGTTAAAACTCCTAAACTCATTTTGGGGCTAGATTAGAATTAGGAGAAACTTCGGGGTCTTTATGCAATTCTTCAAAACTTGTCTCAACTCGGCGTATAGCTTCTCTCGCGCTCAGTGTCGACCGACACTGACCTGGTGTCGGTCGACATCCAGTCGTGGCCGAGACACTAACTTCAGCTCCTTGCACAAATCACCAGAAACGTCCTATAATCCCACTCTTTGCTCCAAACGCAAGCCTACCTGTAGAAGACTCAATAGACTCGAAAAACCAGGTTAAAGACTCAATATACACAACTATATCATGGTTGAAAACCTAGAAAAACCATGATATATCAACTCCCCTACACTTAGCTCTTGCTTGCCCTCAAGCAAGTAAAAGAACTAAAGCATAAGAAAGAGGTTTGAAAACTCAGAAAGTCATTTCGTCCTAGGAACTTTCACATTCACATTCACTTAGTAAGCCACTGAAAACTTTCCAGCAGTTGTCAAGACCACAATATACTGTAAGATTATTGTGTGTTCATGGTTCAATTAACAGATTGCAACCTAACACATAATCTTAAACAGATCTAGGTTCTTGAAACTGAATCATAAAACAAACCTGGACATTACCTTTTGCAGCGGAATGATTGTAATGTCGAGATCAGATTAGAGCTGATTAGAATCGGCTCCTCCTCGTGTATCCACACTCTTACAAGCACGGGACGGCCAGTTTTCAGATTCGCAGACTCACTTCGAAATAATAAGACTCCCTTCTTTTTTTATCTCGACTCGTCAAAAACCTAAACTGATGTTTCGGTTTCGCTATTGTGTCGACCGACACATATACCTGTGTCGATCGACACAAGTCCTGTATCTCGATATGGGCCCAAGTAATTAACTAATGGCCCAAGTCTCTCTGTACAAATACAGTAAATGCCTTGCATCTTACCGTATTAATTCCATTTTAACTTTCCCGTTAGCTATGGTGTGTGACCCTTAGGGATCATACAATACTGGTAATAAGTCTTAAACTTATAGATCAAGAGCGGACTCTAGCAAGCCATCATGATCACCCAGTACTTATGACTTATGTCCGATCTCGACACTTATCATACTTTCTAGAGATAGTACGGTAGATTTCAGGACATTCCCAACAATCTCCCACTTGTACTGGAATTCTACAAAGGACTTTCCCAACAATCTTCCGATTGTACTGGAATCCTACATTCCCTAATCCTTTTGTCTCAATATCTCGATCTGGCATAAGGCAAGATGCGTGTCATCCTTATATAGCCAGACCATGTTCATCGGACCAGATTTGATACTGACAATGCAAACGACTTGGGCAAGTCCGTTTGGGAGTGGCCACTCTCTTACCAGCTATCAAGTCTCCGATTGGCCTAGAGATATTACCTCCGTTAAACGGCAGGGACAAATCCCGTCTTGTTCCATCACTATGAACTACACAATTCATAATACACCCAACCAAGGTCCGTATAGCTCCCAGTTACGAAACATCGTTAGACAATGATCAAAGCGCATTACTCCATGTGCAGCCACATGCATGCGAACTCAGGTCTAAGGACTATACTCTATAGTCGTATATGAGAACTTCTTATGACACAGATATTAATATCTTGCAGAGTTATCATTAGCGGGCCATGTCCGGTCATATGCTCCCCTACATATACCTATGTGTCGACTTTGATGCCGCGCATCTATGACCCCTCGAAACTTGGTCATAAGTCTCAACACAATCTAGTCTCAACAGGTTGTCGGTGTTCCAATTTCAACAACCTTCGACTATGGACACTATGATTTATGTCACTTCGTTAAATATGGGGTTTCAGGATCAAGTCTACTCATGTACTTCGATGGCCCATATATAATGACATGAATCATTTTGGAACGATTATTTATATCACAGTTAAAATAATCCAGAAATCATTAGATTTCACAAATAGATATGGCTTACAGTGTGAGGTGTCTGTTTTCGCGTAAGTAAAGTAGTATATAGTCACTAATTTCATTGGGAGTCCCAGATTTTAGTGATTATTTGGCTGTAAGAGATTGGTTTCCTTGACTGGGCCATCGGGAGTCCCGGGCCTTGAGACATCTGGTGTATTGGGCCTTGGGCCCAATTCACAACCGAGAGTTATTGGTTATAACTAGCTGTGTGTATGCTTACCAAGTAAAGCTAATTCCGGGTGACGGCCAGTGGCCCACTTTGGATTTAGCTGAACATGGGTCTCGGAATCATTGCATTCTTATGAGGTTAAACAAAGAAATTTTGAATGCAATGCGAGTTTTCTTATAAGTTATTAAGATTACTCTTTTATGAACTAAATAACTAAAACTCTATTTATCTCTAAATTTCAGCTATGACGAGCACAAACAATCTTGGAAGAGGATGTGTACATGACACAGCCTGACGGTTACATTGATCCTAAGAATGCTGGGAAAGTATGCAAACTTCACAAATCCATTTATGGATTGAAGCAAGCATCGAGGAGTTGGAATCTTCGTTTTGATGAAGCAATAAAGAACTTTGACTTCATCAGAAACCAAGAGGAACAATGTGTGTATAAGAAAACTAGTGGGAGCAAAGTGGCATTTCTTATCCTATATGTCGATGACATATTGCTTATTGGAAATGATATTCCAATGCTGAAGTCTGTTAAAGACTGGCTGGGAAGTTGTTTTTCCATGAAGGACATGGGTGAAGCCGCGTATGTTCTTGGAATCCGAATCTTTAGAGACAGATCTAAAAAGCTGATTGGACTTTGTCAAGATTCCTACATAGACAAAGTTCTGCATCGATTCGGAATGGAAAATTCCAAGAAGGGATTCACGCCGATGATACATGGTGCTGCACTAAGCAAGGATCAGTGTCCTAAAACACCTGATGAGCTTAAGCGCATGAGTAGGATTCCTTATGCCTCGGCTATAGGATCTATCATGTATGCCATGATCTGTACTCGTCCTGATGTTGCTTATGCACTAAGCATGACGAGTAGGTACCAGTCTAATCCAGGTGAGAGTCACTGGATTGCCGTAAAGAATATCCTGAAGTATTTGAGAAATACTAAGGATAAGTTCTTGGTTTACGGAGGAAGTGAAGTGCTTGAAATCAGTGGATTCACAGATGCAAGTTTTCAGACAGATAAGGATGATTTCCGGTCACAGTCTGGCTACATCTTCTGTCTGAATGGCGGTGCGGTAAGTTGGAAGAGTTCCAAGCAGAGCACCGTGGCAGATTCCACAACTGAAGCTGAATACATCGCTGCTTCGGAAGCTGCGAAGGAAGGAGTTTGGATTAGGAACTTCTTGATTGAACTCGGTGTATTCCCTAATGCCACTGAGCCTTTGGCCCTGTATTGTGACAACAATGGTGCAATTGCTCAAGCCAAGGAACCGAGACATCATCAGAAATCCAAACATATTATGAGAAGGTATCACCTGATTCGTGATATAGTTAATAGAGGTGAAGTGATGGTCAGCAGAGTTCCCACTGATGAGAACGTGGCTGACCCGTTGACAAAGCCACTCCCGAGACCTAAGCACGAGTTGCATACTGCTGCTGTAGGAATTAGAGATATTCAAATGTAATCTCTTTTTGAGTGGGAGTTGTGAGGGCTTTTGTTTTAGTTATTTTGATTTGTTCATGTAAACATTTTAAATGTTAATGAAATTTTATTTCTGGATTATTTTTAACTGTGATATAAAATAATCGTTCCAAAATGATTCATGTCATTATATATGGGCCATCGAAGTACATGAGTAGACTTGATCCTGAAACCCCATATTTAACGAAGTGACATAAATCAAAGTGTCCATAGTCGAAGGTTGTTGAAATTGGAACACCAACAACCGGTTGAGACTAGATTGTGTTGAGACTTGTGACCAAGTTTCGAGGGGTCATAGATGCGCGGCATCAAAGTCGACACATAGGTATATGTAGGGGAGCATATGACCGGACATGGCCCGCTGATGAGAACTCTACAAGATATTAATATCTGTGTCATAAGAGGTTCTCATATACGACTATAGAGTATAGTCCTTAGACCTGAGTTCGCATGCATGTGGCTGCACACGGAGTGATACGCTTTGATCATTGTCTAACGCTGTTTCGTAACTGGGAGCTATACGGACCTTGGTTGGGTGTATTATGAATTGTGTAGTTCATAGTGATGGAACAAGATGAGATTTGTCCCTGCCGTTTAACGGAGGTAATATCTCTAGGCCAATCGGAGATTTGATAGCTGGTAAGAGAATGGCCATTCCCAAACGGACTTGCCCAAGTCGTTTGCATTGTCAGTATCAAATCTGGTCCGATAAACATGGTCTGGCTATATAAGGATGACACGTATCTTGCCTTATGCCAGATCGAGATATTGAGACAAAAGGACTAGGGAATGTAGGATTCCAGTACAATCGGAAGATTGTTGGGAATGTCCTTTGTAGAATTCCAGTACAAGTGGGAGATTGTTGGGAATGTCCTGAAATCTACCGTACTATCTCTAGAAAGCATGATAAATGTCGAGATCAGACATAAGTCATAAATACTGGGTGATCATGATGACTTGCTAGAGCCCGCTCATGATCTATAAGTTTAGGACTTATTACCAGCATTGTATGATCCCTTAGGGTCACACACCATAGCTAACGGGAAAGTTAAAATGGAATTAATACGGTAAGATGCAAGGCATTTACTGTATTTGTGCAGAGAGACTTGGGCCATTAGTTTAATTACTTGGGCCCATATCGAGATACAGGACTTGTGTCGATCGACACGGTATATGTGTCGGTCGACACAATAGCGAAACCGAAACATCTGTTTAGGTTTATGACGAGTCGATATATAAGAAGAGTCTTATTATTTTCGACAGTAAGTCTGCTAATCTGAGCCGTGCCGTCCTGTTTGCTCTCTGATCTTCCAACTCTTTGGTCTAGCAGCCGTCCCGTGCTTGTAAGAGTGTGGATACACCAAGGAGGAATAGGTGTTGCCATCTGTTCTAGCTGATCTCATCATTACCATCCATCATCCGCTGCAATCTGAAAGGTAGTGATCAGGTTTGGTCTATGATTCGTTCTGCAAATCACCTAGATCTAAGTTATGTGTGCTAGGTTGTAATCTGTGAATTAAACCATGAACACACAAACTAAGTAAAGCCCTTTACAAACTCCCACTGAAATTAAGACTACATCTTAATTTCACTCATCCTACAGCTACAGTCCGCGACTCGTGCTTAGGCATAAGGAGTGGCTTTGTTAATAGATTAACAACATTCTCATTCGATGAAACTTGCTTATCTACTTAACACCTCTGTCATTTATCTCGCGGAATAGGTTATACCTATCCTCAAGGTGTTTGGACCTTTGATGTGCAGCTAGTCTTAACTACGCTGGGAATCAAATCTAGTTCAGTGATGAACTCTACTTTCCAAACAACCTCTTTCGCCGCTTCTCAAGCTGCGAAATGTTCAGCTTAAGTCATGGAGTCAGCTACAGTGCCTTGCACCGCCAGATAGACACAAGATATAGCCGGACTGTGACCAGGAAGTATCTTTGTCTATTGGAAACTTGCCTTTCAGACTCTATCGACTTGTAGCACCTCACTTTCTCCGTAAATCAAGAACTTATCCTAAGTATTCCTCAAATACTTCAGAATATTCTTTACGGCAATCCAGTGATTCTTTGCTGGATTTGACTGGTCTTTACTTGTCTTGCTTAACTTTAAAGCAACATCAAAACAAGTACGTGTCATGGCATACATGATAGATCCAATTGCCGTCGCATATGGAATCCTATCCATGCATTCAAGCTCAGCAGATATCGCAGAACACTATATCTCGCTTAATGAATTGCCATGTGACATTGGCATAAAACCCTTCTTGGATTGCTGATTACGTGTAGGACTTTGTCAATTTAAGAATCCTGACTTTGTCCTGCCAGCTCTTTTGGATCTCTATCTTTAGATCCAAAATCCAAGAACTTCGTGGCTTTATTCATATCATTCATAAAACCAACTCCCAATCCAGTCCTTTACCGACTGCGGCATTGGGACGTTATATTCGAGAATCAGTATGTCATCGACATACACTATGAGAATTGTAATATTTCTCCCACTTATCTTTTAGTAAACGCACAGTTCCGCTTCGTTCCTGTTCGAGTCAAAACCTTGACTACTTCAACAGAACGAAGATTCCAACTCCGATATGTTTGCTTCCATCCATGAATGGATCAAAGAAGCTAACTTACACATAGTGTAATTTTCGGAGTCCGGGCTTACTTTCGCTTCTTTGAATTTCGCAGATCCGTCGCTTTCAATGATCATCAGATCATGCGAACTTTCAATGATCATCAGATTCAACTAATGATGAGAAATCACTCTCGGATTAGTAACTGATTCATTCAGATCTGCGAACTTCAGGCTTTACAGGTGCAGATTCTACAGAAATCTGTAAATCCATCCGCTGCTCTCCCTCAACAGGTTGAGCAGCCTCCTGTATTTCTCGAATTTCTTCGAGTTATACTTTTACTCCCACTGTTCTTCTTGGAAAGTAACTTCCCTTCTTAGAAAACAGAATGGACGTAAAAGTAACAAGCCTTGGTTTCCCTAGGACAACCAGCGAAGTAGCACAACTACAAATACTCAGTAAAGACGAATTTGGATCGATTCCAATCCACATTTACGTGGTGTCTTTTAACTGATATTGGTGGAACTATTTCAGCGTAAACTTAGATATTTCTAGAGCGTCATTCTTAGAGAATGTCATGGAAGATTCGTGTGACTCATCTTTAATCATTTCTAATAAGATCTGATTCATTCTCACAGAAACACCTCTAGGTTTTCAGGAGAAATGAGCTGTGAAAAGACTTCACACTCATTCAGATGATCACACAATCAATAACTTAAGTATTCTCACTCGTGATCTAATCCAGAGTCTTAATACTTTTGTCATTCAGATTCTATACTTCATTCTGGAACTTTTCCGACCATGTCAAAGAATTCCGACTTGTGTCTCATCAAATGAACACAGTCACACTCACTGAAATAATCAGTAGAGACAATGAAGTACAGGAAATTTTCTCTGGCATTACTGCTCATCGGACCACATACATGAGTATGTTCAATCTCCAATAAGCCTTTGGGCCTTTCTCTAGCTCGGCTAAGATGGGCCCTTTGTCTTTTGGTCCAGTAAGCAGAATTCAAGTCTCATAAGATATCCATTCAAATGAGCCCAAAAGTCCATAACTATGGGGTTTCTGAATCCGACTTACTCTTTGACCAAAACATTTATGCCAAGAAAAATCAGGTTTAATTCATCAGATTTAAACCAATTCGGTATTTATGTTATATATTTAGGCACTCTTTGGTTTAAGATATAAAACCCATTCCTTGAATAGGGTGCTACAATTAATATTTCATTAAGATCAAAAGAACAAAACTTGTCTTTATCAAAATGAAAAACATTCAATTTCTTTCAAGAAAATGAAAGACAACTCTGCTTAAAGCAGGTACATTGTAGCAATTACTTAATAAAACCAAGCCTCAAAGGCATCTACAAGTGAAAACCCTATGGCTGAGGCAGCTTCCCAAGCTCCTTCCAGACACGCAGTTCCACTTGCCCTTCCTTCAACGTTCTACTGTTGCTCAGGCTCTGCATATTATAACAAATATCAGTGCCACAATCAGTATCCAATACCTTTAAGGTATAACTTGAAGTAATAACATGAATACCTGAGGAAGTAGTCTCATACATCGACTTCAACTCCTCATAATCTTCCATGAATTTAATGCAATCTCTTTTCCAATGCCCAGTCTCTTTACAGTAGCAGCACTTACCAACGTAAGAGATATCTGACTCGGGCTCAGAAGACACACGCTTGCCATGATTCAAAATCTGGACAACTTTGTCTTCACCCTTGTCAGCATTAGGTTTAGCAAACCTACCCTTCTCGTTCATGAGATTGTACAGGGTACTCTTTACGTTTGGCTCAACTGTCTTGAGCATGTCATGCAGTTCAGTCAACGTCTTCGTTAAGCCTTTCTTGATATAGTCCCTTACGAACTTATCATAGCTTGACGGCAGTGACTGCAGAATAATATCAGTTGCCAATTCTTGGCTAACTGGATAATCCAGTTTCCTCAGGTTATCAACGTAACCCATCATTTTACTGATATGAGGACTTACTGGATGATCATTTGGTAGCTTGCAGCTAGTGAGAGATTTAACCAACTGGTATCTCTCCACTCTAACCTGCTCCTGAAATTTCAATTTCAGGCTGCTGATCATCTCTATTGGCGACTCCATGTTCTCATATTGCTTCCGCAACTCTGAGTCCATGGTAGCCAATATCAGACCACGCACATCTACCGCATCATTATAATGCTTATTCCAAGCATTATATACTGCATGACTGGCTTTGAATCCGATCCTCTCGGGGAGAGCTTTCTCAAGGACATAGTCCTTTCTCTCATGCCTGAGGACTAGCCTCAGGTTCCGTGACCAAGTCAAGAAATTTGATCCGTTCAGTTTGTCCATCTCAAGGACAGACCGGATCGAGAAAGTGTTTTGATTGTTTGTGCTTGTCATAGCTGAAATTTAGAGATAAATAGAGTTTTAGTTATTTAGTTCATAAAAGAGTAATCTTAATAACTTATAAGAAAACTCGCATTGCATTCAAAATTTCTTTGTTTAACCTCATACGAATGCAATGATTCCGAGACCCATGTACAGCTAATTCCAAAGTGGGCCACTGGCCGTCACCCAGAATTAGCTTTACTTGGTAAGCATACACATAGCTAGTTATAACCAATAACTCTCGGTTGTGAATTGGACCCGAGGCCCAAATTCACCAGATGTCTCAAGGCCCGGGACTCCCGATGGCCCAGTCAAGGAAACCAATCTCTTTCAGCCAAATAATCACTAAAATCTGGGACTCCCAATGAGATTAGTGACTATATACTACTTTACTTACGCGAAAACAGACACCTCACACTGTAAGCCATATCTGTAATCAAGTAAGCGTTAAGTAGCTGACAAGATTGGGCAAGACATCCAAGCTTGATATTGTTTTGAGGATTTTCAAGTTTTATTTCCAAAAGTAGAAGATTACTATTTTGGGAAACTTTCTTATTTTAGAAACTTTCTAAATTTAGTAACTTACTAAAATTAGAAATTTCTAATTTAAATATTTTGGGTTGGGTCACAAATTATAGGCCCAATTCTTGGCCCAAGACCATAGAATTCCAGCTGGCCCAATAATTTGACATAACCGATCCGGTTTATTAATTCTGGTCCAAGACCAAATTAATTATCAAAACCATCGGTTATTCACTAAACCAGACCAGCTCTAAATTATTTGGTCCAACCAAATCAAACTTAGACCAGCCTTCGGTTTAGGTTAAAATTCAATTTCATGAATTTCAATCCGGTTTAACCAGAAATAAAATTATTTCCAGTAAACCGCGATTTGGGTTAACCGCTTGAACCACCAATTAAATTGGATCAGTTTAGTTAAGTCCAAAACCGGGAAGAAACACCTTGTGTTTTAGCCAATTTTGACCTAACTTGCGGTTCTGGCTAAAGTAGACAATGAACCACAATCGGATTGATCGGTTCATTGTCTCGGTTTAGGGAAAGATGAACCACGAAGCTCGGCTGAACCGATTGGCTACTCGCGGATTATCTGCATCGCCTTCGTATCGATCGATATGAGTCTTTCATGTCGATCGATACTAGCGAGTATCAGCTCGGGTCAATCGGGTCATCAGGACCGCGAGATGTCAATCGGATCGATCGATATCGACCGATACCTCGCTCCCTCGTCGATCGATATGGGCATCGCCTTCGTATCGATCGATATGAGTCTTTCATGTCGATCGATACTAGCGTGTATCAGCTCGGGTCAATCGGGTCTTCGGGTCAGCGACACAATCGATCCGATATGCATATCGACCGATATCGCCCCCTCATCGATCGACACAAGTGTCCAAATCGCACACCGATGGCTTTTCAATCGGATTAATGCGATTTCTTTTAGGTTTTTTGAGATTCTTAATCAAATTTCAACATTCAAATTCGATTCTAATCAGTAAAACAACCTAAGAATGATCCAAATTTACAAGAAACCTCGAAACCTGGCTCTGATACCACTGTAAGATTATTGTGTGTTCATGGTTCAATTAACAGATTGCAACCTAACACATAATCTTAAACAGATCTAGGTTCTTGAAACTGAATCATAAAACAAACCTGGACATTACCTTTTGCAGCGGAATGATTGTAATGTCGAGATCAGATTAGAGCTGATTAGAATCGGCTCCTCCTCGTGTATCCACACTCTTACAAGCACGGGACGGCTGCTAGACCAAAGTTGGAGGAAACAGAGAGAAACAGGACGGCCAGTTTTCAGATTCGCAGACTCACTTCGAAATAATAAGACTCCCTTCTTTTTTTATCTCGACTCGTCAAAAACCTAAACTGATGTTTCGGTTTCGCTATTGTGTCGACCGACACATATACCTGTGTCGATCGACACAAGTCCTGTATCTCGATATGGGCCCAAGTAATTAACTAATGGCCCAAGTCTCTCTGTACAAATACAGTAAATGCCTTGCATCTTACCGTATTAATTCCATTTTAACTTTCCCGTTAGCTATGGTGTGTGACCCTTAGGGATCATACAATACTGGTAATAAGTCTTAAACTTATAGATCAAGAGCGGACTCTAGCAAGCCATCATGATCACCCAGTACTTATGACTTATGTCCGATCTCGACACTTATCATACTTTCTAGAGATAGTACGGTAGATTTCAGGACATTCCCAACATATACTTCCCCCACACTTAGCAACTGTCCCAAGTAAACTCCACAATCAAGTTAGGATATTCAAGTTCACCACACCAACCTCTGTATACAATTGGGTGCGGTCTAACAAAGGTTTTTGATCAGAGAACACATGGAATCAACTCAGTCAGTACTGACCACCAAACTGCCGGTTTCTGGTTCTTTTCTTTTCCCATTCTCACTTAGCAATGATTTTTCCCCACTGGGTATCATTTTATTTTTTCTATCAGTGCTCTTCCCTTACCACTTGGGGTTTAACTTTGGATCTTTCCATGGATACACAGGAGGTAATAGGGGTCTCTACCACTCCCGTGACCACTTCGAAGCTACTAGCTTATCCTCGGTTTTAATCTCTTTTTTTTTTTTACTTTCAAGGGAGGGGAAAATCAGAAACCATACTCAAACAGGATCACAGGCTGTGTCATGTACATCAGAGGAATCCGATCCAGAGATCTCAAGCCCCTAAGTAAGAAAATCAAGTCAAGTTTAGAGGTGAAGTTAGTAATGGATCCTCTGAATACCTGGTTAGATATGGGTGTCCTTGGTAAGTTGATCCGTTTGGGGTTTTCTAATAGTCATAGAATTACTGCAAGTCTGTCCAATGGTCACTTAGTTCATGTTCCAGTGAAAAATTTCCTCGAAAAATCATAGTTTCATACACATTTTGACTCAATAAAATAATTTTGAAAACAACTGAAAACAAGGGACTGACTCTGAGAAAACAAAACACAATGTCAGTAGCCACCTCCCCCACACTTAGACTGCAATGTCCCCAGTGCAATCGCAGTATGAGATCGGTAGAAATTAAATTGGAACCAAAGAGTCATTGAGCCGAAAATCCGAACTTGAACACGACCAGTGTCGACCGACACCAAGATTAATGTCGCCCGACACTGTGCTCGTGGTATCATACGCAGAGTGTGAAATGCGTCCGTGGTTAAGATCATGAGTTAGCACTCAATTTCTCACCTGTTAGCTGCGTTAGATCACTCAAAATCTCATCGGAAACAACAGACGTGATGCATAAACTCAAATAGTCAAGGTTCCAAGCTAACAAGACTAACAGACTGACTCAAAAGAAGCATCAAAATGACACAAGAAAAGGAGAAAGAAAAACAAACGCAATATAAGCAGCAAGTGTCTAGAAGACTGGAGAGTCTCCATCATCCGTCTCCTCCAAGTCAGCAGCCTTCTCTATCTCCTCATGCTCTGAGCTCACATGGACTGGTGCTTGCGCTGGTGCTCAACGTCGTGGCTGGGGTGGTGCACGCGCTGGGAGCGCTGACAAGACATGCTGTGGACCTTCTTCCAGATGCCCTTGAGAACAGATGTTGCCCACTTCTGAAACTGCCCCGGTGGCATGTCTTCTGCTGGTCCTGGAAGCTCGGGAAACCCATAGGTCTTGTCTGTATCAGCAGGTACAGCCTCATGCTCAGCAGTTGAATCAGCAACTCCAGAAGATGTGCCTCTAAGTACCGTGGATCGTCGCGGGACAACCCTACAAAGCTCCACATTGGGCTGAAAAGTGAGTGAGAGAGGCTCATCTGTGATGCCTGTAAGCTCCGTCGCTGGGAGGGGAAATAGGCGCTCTACGCTAGATATGTCATGGAAACGCCACAAGAACTATCTCCCAGTAGTGTCTCCCTTGATCCATTGACTTCTCTTCAGATGTGTAAAGTCCATCATGGACTTCTTGGTGCAAATGCTCATCTGACTCATGTTAAGCCCAAAGTGGTCGAAGATGGGAGTTAGGAGACTCCTGACCGTCTCTGTCTTCACTGCCTTCCCAGTGAAAGGCTTCGTCGCCTTCAAGGTCTCCAAATGATGAGAAAAAATAGCTCCCATGTTGGCGTTTGCTACCAAATGAGCGTCCTCAAACTCACTGACATCAACACTGCCACCAATCCCAAGATAGAGCAACAAAAGCTCAGCAATCCTCATCATCCCAGGCTCCATCATACACAGGATATTGTTAGCAACCACTCGGACAAGATAGCGTAGAACCGGATGTCGCACAGCGGTCTGCCTGGTGGTCTGAGAATCGTACACTCCGGTGCCAAAGTGTTCCCAGAAGAGCTGCACGTCTGGCTAGTGCTCGGGAAAATTCCCTCTCTCGCGCGTCCAGTCAAACTCATAGATGTCACACAGCTCCTGAAGGCTGAGCCTGTACCTCCTGCCCTTGGCCATGAATGTCAACGTCCCCTCAGAAGCCTTCCTCACCACATCATTGGTGTAGTACATACGGACTGTGGCCATGAACTGTCTGACCAGCTCTGGATATAAGTCGTAGTACTTGGTACAGATAGTACCAAAGCCGATCTTCCGTATGACTCGCACCACATCTGATCGAATCTTCAGCTTGTTCATAGTGGTCATGCAAGGAAGCCGTGTGGGCTCGATCTTAACGTCACACCAGGCGTTGTAGAACAAGCTGTCATAGACGTCCCACTGCTCTGAGATTTCCCTGTGGACGCATTCTCGCTTCTTCACCTCAATCGCAGGTTCGTCAGCGAAGCAAGTGACCTTGAACTTCCTCTCTTCCCTTCTAGGCCAAGGTGCTTGGTTCTGAGTATTGCGTTGCTGCGACGAGGAACCAGAAACATCGGCTGCAGAGGCTCTTCGTGGGCGCTTTCCTCGGTTCAGACAAGGTTCCATCTGCAAAACGAACGAACAGACGAACAAGCATGAGATTCTAAAAATCCGAATTTTGAAACATCATAATCTCATGATTTGATTCCAGATAATCATCCACAGCATCAAAACTAATCACATTCAACTAGAAAATCATCCTAAACATCAAATAATCGAACCAAAATCGAAGCTTTCTTCCCATGAACACGAACTGAAAATTGGAGATTTAGAATCATACCTTCGCAGATCGATTAAACAGATGATAGAAATGGATAGAGCACGGAAAAACAAGTGAAATGGAGCTTTGAATAGTCAAAAATGGTGAAGAATTGAGAGAGTTGGCGATTTTGAGAGAAGTTTCGGTGAGAAAGAAATGAGGAAGAAGAAGACTGGTCTCAGGTTTTTAATAGTTCTTACCTCGATTTCATCGATGTCGACCGACATCCAGCTTGATGTCGGTCGACAATTACCTTAGCGAACCAAGTCAACTTCTGGAAATCGACCTCGGTCAATTATCGTCCGTGCTCGAAAACTCCTTCGGAAATCAATGTCGACCGACATCGAGTGAATGTCGACCGACACTGACTACACAGTGCTACGGATTCTGCATAACTTGACACAAAAACTCCAAAAACGAAAGAAATCAAAATGTAAGATCGAAAATCCTAGTATATACAACTTACTAGTGGGTTGCCTCCCACTCAGCGCTTGTTTTAAGTCGTTAGCTTGACTTTGATGGGAGATTAGACTCCCGGTGGTTTCGACAGAGGCTGTGAGCACCTCTGCAAAAGTCTCCTCATCCAAGGTGGAGAGTAAGCGGTGGCAGCGTGAGATCGTCCAAGGAACGAGGGAATGCGATGGTTTCCTGCATTCTCAGCAATGAGGTCAGTATAACGGGGTAGGGAAGATGCAAACCTTTGCTTTGGTGGAGCTTTGATGTTTGGAGCTTTCTGCTTAGAAGAAGTTGCAAGCTTTGAAGATGTTAGAGCGGAATCTTGAGAAACTACAATCTTCTTCTCTCCAGGATCAGAAACTGAAGCCTCTCTAGGCTGAGCTTCTTGCTCCATCACAATGCTAAAGGTCTGACCGTCAATCTTGGACCTTCGCAGCATATCCATCTTAAAGTGTAAGGGCTCATCTCCTAGGTGGAGATCGATCAGACCGTTCTGCACATCAATCCTCGCTCCAGCAGTAGCTAAGAAGGGTCTTCCTAGTATCAGAGGATCATCTGGTTCACTATCATACTTCAGCACCACAAATTCAGTTGGAATCAAATGGTCTCCAACTCTGACCGGGATGTCCTCTAGGACTCCTTCAGGAACCCTCTTTGAATGATCAGATAGGATTAGAGAAATCCTAGTCTGCTTGAAGTCCATCAACCCCCAGCCTCTCAGCCACAGCAGTATGACATGAGATTTCCAACAGCTCCCAAATCACATAAGGAATGCTTGAAGCTATCTTTGAAGACTTAGCAATCTAACACGAAGACACCAGGATCATCTAGCTTCTCTGGAATCTCATTATGCAGCACATCACTTATTTGCTTAGGGAGCACCACTACCCAATCTCTTAAGTCCTCATCCATAGGCACCATCTTTTCCAAGTATATCTGTATACAAGGATGATAAGGCAGAGTATCAGCTTGTGGATCCTCTTTCAACTTATTATCCATCATTTTCAGGTCTCTGGCTTCATCAAGCTCTTGTTTAGACTTCGCAAACACCTTAGGAAAAGGTACAAGAGGTTTGTAGGTTGTTTCTTCAGCAATACCACAAGCTGTTGGTGAAATTGGACTCTCACGCCCTTGATGTCGACCGACGTTAAACTGATGTCGGTCGACATTCGTTGATTCACCTTTGATGTCGACTTCAAAATCGGTCACGGCCGATTTCCGTTCGTCATGAGAACTCGAAATCTCTGTTGAACATGGATGTCGACCGACGTCAATGGCAGTGTCGGTCGGCATTGGGGGTACAGTCGGGTTTTTGGCTGTTTTTCACAATTTCAACTGTCTTAACCTCAAACCCTTCTCCTTGATCTGTCCCATCCTCAATCTGGATTGTCCAAGCGTTGATGTGGGTATTCTGAACACCTTTTCCATTAACTGAGCTTGAAATCTGATTCACTTGTGTGTCCAGTTGCTTCATGTGAGTACTCAAGGATTCAAACTTCCCATTTAGATCTTCATACACAACATCAAGCTTCTTGTTGAAGTCCACATAGGTTTTTGTATGACCCTCTAGCAGCTGCTCCATCATAGCTTCTAGCTTGCCCTCACGAGCATTGGTAGCAGGAGGTGTCTGATAGGAAGATGATCCATAAGTCCTCTGATAAGAGTTGTTCTGCTGAAAAGGCTTTTGGTAACCAGCATTCTGACCATATCCAGAAGAGTTTTGATTGCTTGTGAAAGCACTCTTTTGTCCACCATTAAAGAACTTGATGTTCTGCTGATTTCCAAACCTGTTTCCTTGGAATCCAGAAACACTAATGTAGTTCACATCTTCTTCTGTGCAGCCTTCTTCAGGACCAAACTCTTCAACATCTTGAGAAAAGTGGACATGCTTCTTACTAGTCAACAAGCTGTGAACAGAATCCAACTTGTTTTGCATCTCAGCCATCTGTAGATGATCTAATTTTCCACCAGACTATTTCCTTCTCTGATCTGCAGTCTTTGCACTGTTGCTGCTCACCAAGTTCTCAATCAACACTCTAGCTTGTTCAGGAGTCTTTGTGTTGAAGTTTCCATTGCTGGCAGCATCTAACGCAGTTTGGTACCAGAGATCTACACCTCTGAAGAAAATACCCAGCAGCTAAAATTCAGAGAATCCATGATGAGGAAAATCTCGTTGGTACCTCTTAAACCTCACCCAATCAGAATTAAATGGCTCTGTAGGTCCCTGAGTGAATGTCATAAGATCCTGTCTGAGTTGATCTGAGCGATCATCATCATAGAAATGTTGCAGGAATTCTCTGTTCACTGCATCCCAAGTAGTTAACTTCCCAGGTGGAAGTTGCTTAAGCCAAGCTGCAGCTTCTCCAGCAAGAGAGTATGGAAAAAGCTTGAGGTATATGAAATCATATCCCACTCCATTGTGCTTCATCCCAGTGATGAAGGCTTCAAAATCCTCTATGTGGTCCATGGCTTGCTCATTTGGGAGACCATGAAAAGGATGCTGCCTCAGAAGTGCATAATAGACAGTCTTGACCTCAAAGTCATTCCTCTCAAAAGGAGGAGGTACAATTGTTGACCGGTTAGCATAAAACTCATATGGTCGGTTGTAATCAGAAAGAGTCCTCTCAGCAGCAGGAGGATTAGGTTGCTGTCCATTACCTCCAGCATTGACCATCTGCCCCTCACCTTGAGGCTGCTCAGGTTCAGGGATCACACGTCCCTCAGCATCAATCCTTTGCCCCTGATCATTGTATGGGTTGTTCTGTGGGTCTCTCAGAACTCCTTCAGCATCTGGTCTCAGAATCCAACGATTGTTCATCATTCTTGTTCTCTGACCCTTTCTGTTCGTTATCTCAAGTTTAGCAAGCTCCTCAAGTCTGAGGTTCAAAAGTTCTTCGCTCTGGTTGCTTCGGGTATGTCAACTTGGCATACACTGATCTCAAGTCTGGAACCGTGAGTCAATTCCTGCAGCAACAAAACAAGCCAAACTGAGAAAAATCAGTAACAAAGAAATAAAAACGACAGACTAAATTCTAAAACAAAATCTATCGGCGAACTCAGTTGAGTCCCCGGCAACGGCGTCAAAAACTTGATAGGCTCAAAGTTTTATCCCTATTCTACTGCAAGTGCACAGTGATGCGAATGTAGTACATAGGGTATCGAATCCGCAAGGACTCACGACTCACACAATATGTTCTAAAGTTAAGCTAACTCAATCAGAAGAAAACAGTAAACGAAAGCAAATAAACAAGGAAGTGTTTTCAATAGGAGAAAGGCATCAGACTTAGGAAGTTCTCGGGAATTATGCAATGTCAGATACTTAACTAACCAAATTCAGATTAAACACAGGTTCAAGAACTAGAAACACAATGCTAAACAATCCAACTCTCGCTGAGATTGTTTCTATATCTAGCAACCTAGCGATCCAAATCTCTTTGTGATCCTAGAGTTCTAAACAAGCATTAAGAACAGGTTCTATCGGTTCACAATTCTCCTAAACCAAATCTTTTTGTATCTAGTCAAATTGCTCACACTAAGTTTATTCAGATTATAACTCACACTCTCGTGCTAAGTTAATTATCTCAGATCTAAATCCTAGGTGATCAGTCCAGAATTCAGTATTAAACACAACTTAGGTGATGAACGAACAAATTGTGAATCCTAATAAATCAGTTATCTAAACATGCATAAAACCCTTATGAGAATTCCTAAATCTAACTAGGTTACTAGTCAGACATATTATCAATTAAACAACACATCATGAATAGAAAACCAAAAGACTGAATAGATAAGATAAAGGGGTTCAAAATCCTTCTCTCAAGGTTACAAGTAGCAAGAATCAGCCCCTTAGCAAATCTCTCAATCTCCAAAAGCAAGAACAAATTAAGAACAAGATAAACTCAATAATCAGTCTGAAAACCTAATTAAAACTCCTAAACTCATTTTGGGGCTAGATTAGAATTAGGAGAAACTTTGGGATCTTTATGCAATTATTCAAAACATGTCTCAACTCGGCGTATAGCTTCTCTCGCGCTCAGTGTCGGTCGACATCCAGCCGTGGCCAAGAAACCAACTTCAGCTCCTTGCACAAATCACCAGAAATGTCCTATAATCCCACTCTTTGCTCCAAACGCAAGCCTACCTGTATAAGACTCGATAGACTCGAAAAACCAGGTTAAAGACTCAATATACATAACTATATCATGGTTGAAAACCTATAAAAACCATGATATATCATTGACCACTGTTTAAGAACTATTGCGACCAATGTTTCTAGATTATGCAGACCACTTTCTTCTACAGAATGATAGAGAACAACTTCTCCCAATTTCCCTATAATCGATGATGTCGTATTTATGTATGTTTTTCCAATTTCACATTAGATGTTTACCTGTACCACTATCTAGTATTTTGTACCTACCACAACTTCTACAGATTTCTAGTATTCTGTTTGATGGTTCAGTGTCATTGCATCCTAAAGAAATCACTTGAGACAGTGAATTGCACAAATAATCTAAACACTTTAATAATTACAAGATCAACGAGAGCTTGGTTATAAATTATACCTTAAACTCTAATTGCTAGACCCTATATACCCTAAACTCTAAACCCAAATGTTAAACTCTAAACCCTATATATATACCCTAAACTCTAAACACAAACATTAAACCATAAACCCTAAATACTAAACCCCCAACCATAAGCCCAAATATCAAGATTATATATATATATATGTAATTTGTATAGTCTTTTATGTAATATTATAATTATTAATAATTTTGCCAATATCTACAAATATAAATGCAAATGATCATATACCCTAAACTCTAAACCTAAACATTATACCCTATACATTATCTAGGGAACTACCAAATACATGATAATCTAGGTTATTAATGTTAGTTGAATGTTTCGTTTCATTTTATTAATCATTTGAGTGTGGAAAAATGAAAGGTCGTGTCTTTATGTAAGGTTATAAAGATGAAGTAAACTCATTAAATCAAATAGGGATTAATTAACACTCATTCCTAAAATCTTGAAACCACCGATTCAAAACCAGTAAAAGTCTACCGCTTCGTTAACCTAAACTACAACAAAATGCTGATGGCTTATGCGTATTGGCCATGGTGACGCGACGACCAGCCTTATTACGAAACCCATTCAGTAACAAGAAAGGAGAGCAATCATCTCATTTAACCTTCTAGCGCTGCCTGATGATGTGATAACGAAGATACTCGCCCGTGTTTGCAAACGGAACATGCAAGATCTTCGTCATACAAAGATAGTTTGCAAAGCCTTGAAGGAGAAGACGGGAGCATAATTGTTCTTCAACTCTGTTAATCTTATACAAATGACATACTGTGTTTGGGCTCCGGTTTTTGACTGGAGAACTTTTTTTTAAAGCTGCTACGACGCCGGCAACATATCAGCCTTCTTCTATGCTAACAAGAGCGAAAAAGGACTCACATGCATAAAGCTGCTGCTAAAGATGGATGCATTTTAAGCAAGTCTATGTATGATATAATACACAAAGCCTTCAGGGAAGACAGAGATGATGAACTCTTCGGCATATATGAATTTACTAGAGAACAAGCAATGCAACTGCGAAGAAAACTACCTCGTCTCGACAATAGTTCCTGGGGAATTGTGCTTCCTGATTGGTTCACAGCGAAACGTGCCGAAAACGATATTGTTCGTATGCGCATCTGCCGATGTTCTAAATATGACCCTTGGCGCTCTGACTGGCCAGTGAAAACTAATGTTTGCGACCAATGTTTATGGATTATGCAGACCGCTTTCTTCTGCAAAATGATAGCAAACAACTTCGCCCAAATGTTTTGTAATCGGTGATGTCGTATATATGTATGTTTTGCCAAATTCACATTAGATATCTTCCGGTGAACATAATTATCTAATATTTTATCTCACTAAGCAATCCGTTTGCTTATGCTTCCTTTGTGGAAGCAGGTGATCGTTCTGAGAAAGCTTAGGCGCGAGACTAAAGGCGGCTGGATGGAAAGGATTGTTAGAATTGGGTAGATTTGGTTAAGTATAAATGTAATAGCTTAAGGGCAAACTGATCATTGTACTTTAACCTCAAAAACTATATAAGTCTTGTGTATACTTAAAATGCTTGTCTAGTTCGGATTTAAAAGGCAAAATAATTCAAAGTGTGGAAAAAATTTGAAATTGGTCTAAGTCTCGTCGAGGAAGTCGACCCAGACACTACCTTGTGCTAGTCGCGGATGGGAAAATTGTGTCAAGACGTTTCAAGTTTTTTTAACGGGTCAGCGTTATTGCATCCCAGAGGTAACATTTAAGATCAGTGAAATGCTCAAATGAACTAAACACTTAATTATTAACAAGAAACAATAGAAACTTGGGTATTAATTTTACTATTTAACACATATCGGACAATTTTACCAACATAAAAGGAGTAGCCCTAAACCCTAAATACTAAACTCTAAGCACTAAATACTAAACCTCGAAGTATTATGTAATATTTTGATAGTACTAAATGCAAAAGACCCTATACCCTAAACTGTAAACAAAAACAGTAAACCCTAAACCCTAATACAAAACCTTAAATACTAAACCGCGAAACTTCTTTTTAGTTCTTATTTGGTCCTTAATGAGTGTTTTTGACAGATTTTAAATTTGTTAGTAATATCTTTATCATTTTGGAATGCGTTGATCCGATCGCTGTAGATAAAACAACACATACCTCGGAGGAGAAGGGTTGCAGGGTTTCCTGATTGTAGACACCTCTCGACGAAATCTTGTTCATAAACTTGTAGTATAAATCGATCGACTTGTAGAAATCATGATTTTGTTCGACGCTTTTCAACGCCTTGCATATTGTCTTCGACCTTATAAAATAGCGTAAACCTTGTTCACCGTCAATGAAAGAATAATTTTTAAAAGAACATCACTTGGAAGGTAATCCATTAGGAATTAGGCAATGAAGATATGAAAGGCAAAACGAATTTTGACAAATAATACAAACTTTTCAATATTTAAGAGTTCGAAGCAACCACCAAAATTTATTTATGGAGAATATGCAATTTTTGGGCTGTCTAGGTTGAATTAATTATGTATATGTCTTATCACTAAGTCACAACTAACATCGTTCATCATAATCATGGTGTTAATAGGTAAAACTAAATAGTTTTTCTTTTTTTTTGTTGTTTTTCAATTTTTTTTTAGGTATTTAAGATTTGTCCATTTTGCTAATGGCTTAAACTATATATGGTATTTAGTAGTTCAACTTAGTCATCTATATATATATATATAATAATAATAATTATACCGAGTCACATATCTATTTTAAACCCGAAGAAAATGGGTGTGTCAAAGGTTTAGGTATATATAAGCTGGTAAATAGATATAAACGCAATAAATAAATTAGGTTAACCAAAATTTAATTTAATACAATCATAAAAACGAGCATACAATTTTACACCAACCACTTTATATGATATTTTTCAATTTGTATCGTTTGAATCTTGCATAATCAAAAAAAAACACACATAAAAATCTAACAGGAAAGTTTATCTTTACTGTGCTATCTCGATAATTCTAAAAGGGAATGGGCATGTAGGGTTACGATTATTCGGCAATGGATTACCGGTGATAAACATGTATGCTTGATTTACAACTGAAAATATGAAATCGCAATTATAAATTTCTTAATGTTTCTCCACAATTTTAATGATGATGACTTTTTTTGATTTTGTTGGAAATTTCTATTTATATTACCCTTGTTTAATTGTTATACGGATCTTATGTATAAAAGTTAATTACCAACATCATTTTACTATTAATATTTTAAATCATAGTTATTTGAGATTTGATGACTAAGTTATGACTACTTGTGAGAAAAATTTCAAAACATTTCGCGTAATTATTCCGGAAAACCAAACCTAATTTTTTAGCCAAAAACTTTTCAATTACCCGCCTTAACCCAAAATATTTAGACTAACTATCGATAAATCATCATTTACCACATACATAAACCTTGGTTTTATTTTGTTCTTCCCCTTCTCCAAAATCTCCTTCGAATCATCTCGCATATTATTCTCCAGATCCTTCTCCCTACCTACTAATCTCTAACTGACACCTCTTATTCGAGGTTCTCAATTTAATTTATATTTTTGTAGATACCCTGTCGCCCCTCTCAATTTCTTCTCTGAAACTCTTCGTGATACGATGAAAAATAAGGTAAGAAAGGAGGACGTAGGAGACTAGCCGTTGGGATCAACAAAAATGCTATGAAAAAAACACCGAGCCCTATGTCGTAACAATACACCTTCACCCGAATGCCATTTTTCTTTTGACCTAGTCCACTCAACGTCAAGAAAAAGATTCGGTTATCCCCCAAACGTCAGCGACATCACCCCATGTACGGAACTATCCACCGCCAGTAAAACTTTTCGTGAACTCGACTACTAATCTACCTGAAGTCGATGCGTCACCGGTGTTAGAAGAAGTCCAGAACAACTAGAATTATGTTGAGTATGCCCCACCTTTGCCAGTTAACCAATCTTAGGCTCAAAGTCATCTATCTTCTGAAAGTCACAACTTCCTCGACGAATCTCTTCCAAATTTTCCGGACCTCGAGGAGGACACATTGCGGGCTCTGAATGTTCTGCTTTGTTTGCCAGACAGGGAAATGTTTACCACCGTTTTCTCTCCCACACCGATGCCAAACACGACTTGGTATGGCTTTTGTCATATACTATTTCTTCAGCTGTTGATATTCTCTGTATGGTTTTTTTGTTTGATGCGTTTCACAATGGTGTGTTTTTAAACCGATTAGTTTGCTTACGAATCTGATTGTTCGTTTGCTTATGAGTTATAATGGTCTTATGAGTTCGAGTCTTTGATCGTTAGGATGTTAATCTTGTATATTTCAGGTTTACTCGTGATAGAGGATCGAAATTGGTTCGGAAGATTACAATAAATTATAAACAAATACGATAAACCATACTATAGTTGGTCATGTGTGCCTCGTGATAAAGCAGAAAGATACTCCCTCGAGTTCGCGGTACATAAAGATATTTTCTCAAGTTCGTTATACAGCTTTCACTCATATACCTTTCATATATACCTTGCATGTGTTGTTTTCACTAATGCTATGCTTATTCTATTTGTATTCTGGAAACCCACCTTTGGGATCCACTGAAGACAAGGACAATTCAACAGTATTTCGAAGAGATCTGTCAATGGCGGTTAAAAGACATGGTTAGCAATGCGAGGACTAGTCGAGAGTGACCTAAGTGGATCAACGAGACTCTCTGGAAAACGATGACCGACTATTGGAAAACTAAAGTAGCAATGGATAAAAGTTCGACCAATTCCATTTGTCGTATGTCTGACCGTGAAGATCTCGGTCGTCACATCCTTTTCTCAGGGCCAAAGTCATACCTTGAAATCCCGCTTAAAATGTCAAGTAAATTTTATTATATATCTATTATTTATGTTTGTTACAGCATTGCAACTAGAAATTTCAGAAATAATCCTTGTTTGTTTTATATCATAGTAGGAAGAGGAAATGGGAAGACCGGTTAATATTGGTGAGGTATTCATCAAGACACATACAAAGGAAGATGGTACCCATGTTGATCGGAAGGCAGACAAAATCGCTACAACTTCTAATAAGATCGTGGACGAGAAGTTGTCGGAACTCGATATGGAGACTTCAGAAGTTTCAAACGGTGCTACTTTGAGACATCGGGAACTCTCAATAGATGAATATAACAACTTCTTTTTTGAGGTAAAGTAATATTTTTCACAGTTCACATTTATAAAGTCATGTCATGTTCTTTATTTAATTGTGTTTCGGGGACTGTCTTTAATTATTACAGGCCACAGAGACGGATTGCGAGGAAATCTTTATGGAGTTGGAAACCTCAAAGAGTCTATTTTGAGGAAGCGCAAGCATCCTATGAGACTCTTCAGGGTTTGTGGCCCTGCAAGAGAAACTGAAGGAAGCTAAACATAAAATCGAAGAGCAAGCTGCCCTTGAAGCAGATCATACTCGAGTTGCGAATGAGAATAAGCAAAAGATCGAGCACCTTTCCTTGGTAGAACAGTATCTTCGGCTTCATGATCCGCAGTATATTGACTTCCTAGAGGCTCATAGGAATGCAGCCAACATAGAAGGTCGTCCCCCAACATGTACAACTTAACTCCATCTGTTGCGTAGGTTACTTATCATTGTCCCTACCGAACTAATTTTTTGTATGAATTCGAAACTCCTTCATATTGGAGTTTGCATATGTAGATAATCATTTGTGTATATATGCTACACAAAAGTATTAAAGTTACCTATGTTATCTTGATAAAAT
Organism: Orychophragmus violaceus; assembly: GCA_030180135.1. Lineage (NCBI taxonomy): Eukaryota > Viridiplantae > Streptophyta > Magnoliopsida > Brassicales > Brassicaceae > Orychophragmus > Orychophragmus violaceus. The sequence continues at coordinate 52,616,732 of CM058231.1, read as the reverse complement.
GTCTTTTACATTTCTTGTTTCTTTCAAATTGCAGTATCACAATTACCAAATCGTAAATTTGACAAATGGAATAATAAAAAATTCTTATTTTCACGCATACAGAACAGTCGTCAATTAATCGCTCAACGGTCAAAAAGTAGTGGCACATTCAATACCATAATCGTAGATGGATGTCCCGCGTAGTCGCTGCATAGTCGTTAGATAAGTTATTAAACAGTCATAAAATTGTCACTGAATAGTCACTATAAAGTCACCATAGTCTACGACTAATTTATGACTATACTAGTCAGTCACATAACAATTGATTACCACTGGATAGTAGATAAATGGCCGTTATCCAGTTGCTACATAGTGGCTAATATTTATGACTACTTTCTGACTATATTATACGTTCACAATCGCCCAGTGGTAACCTAGTTTAATTACTATTTGATGACAACATTTATCTGACCGCATCTAGACTCCCCATTTAGTCACATAACTGTCTCTATCCTAGTCGCAAATTAGTCCCTATATATTGTGACCAAACTACGTGTAACTTACGACTACCCAATTTAGTGATTATGGATTTACAACTACCATATTTAGTCATAATTTATTCCTAAAACCGCGTTTAACGCCTATTATGTGACCAAACGTGCAGTCGCAAAAACGTTGTTTTCTTGTATTGTCAAGCTAACCGATCCAACAGTTATGTCTTAATCCCTGACCAAGCACTGTTTGAATCCTGACCAACCTTGTCTTAATCCGACCAACCAGCTCAAATTTCAATCTAGTGTTCTTTCAGAATCCTCGAGTCTTATTCTTCTTTTATGGTTTTTCCTTAAGCTTCTCAAAACACATAGGAAATTCAGCTTTCATCCTTGATTCCGGTTCCAATGCGTTTCGTTTTCACCATCACATTCCCAAACGACTTGGATCATCTTAACTTTCTTACTGCCAGCTGGCTTGATCTTCTCACCTAAAACTGAAACTGGTCTTCCTTCCATTGTGAGATTCTTCCTGAAGTCCGAAGGTGGTTCGAATATCACATTATGCATGTCACTTATGCATTTCCTTAGCATAGTGACATGGAACACATCATGAAAAACATCCATAGATGAAGGAAACTTTAGCTTGTAAGCAGCCTTCCTGATTCTCTCCAAAATATTGGACGCTCTCATGTACCTTGGACTTAGCTTTACATTTTTTATAGCTCGGTCCTTCCACTTATATGTGAATATCTTGAGATAGACTATATCTCCAAACCGCGAACTCCAACTCTTTCCTGAGCTTCCGTCATCTTAAGGTTCAAAACTATTATCCTTCTAGTCGTTTTCTCAACAAAGTCACGGCCAAAGATGCTCCGCTCCCCGAATTGGGTCCCAAAGTGGCATTTTGCATGGACGTCCATACAATACTTCATAAGGCAACATTCCAATACTACTTTGATAGCTTTTGTTGTATGAGAATTCGGACAAATGCAACTACTGATCCCATTTACTGCCCTAGTAAAGAACACAAACTCGCAACAAATTCCCAAGTATTCTAATCGTCTCTCTGACTATCCATTCGTCTTAGGATAATAAGATGTACATAAATGGACCTTTGTCCCCATCGACTTTTGCATCACCTTCCAGAATGTTGATTGAAAATTTGAATAACTGGCGGACATAATGCTCACCGGTACTTCAAGCAATCTTACGATCCGTTTCACATACAACTCGGCAAGTACTACTGCATTATCATGCTTGTTGATCGCAAGAAAGTTTGCCGACTTAGTCAGTATGTCAACAATCACCCAGATCGCATCCTTGCCATCGCCACATTGGCAATTCGGTCACGCAGTCCTTCATGATCATGTCCCACTTCAACTATGGAATGGGAAAGTGTTGCAACAATCCGATTGGAACTTGATGCTCGGCCTTAACCATCTGACGTACATGACATCCAACAACCCACTTAGCAATATCCTGCTTCATCCCGAGCTAATGGTAGTACTGTTTCAGGTCACGATACATCTTATTTGTCCTACGATTAATTGAAAATCTTTACTGGTGAGCTTCCTTATGGATTTCTTCCCGCAACCCTTGATCATCTGGAACACACATTCGGCCATTCACACAACCATCCCATTGTTCGAAGTCTGATACTCAGTCTTTTCCTTTTATATGGCATTGATCAAATCTTTGTCATGATCATGAGCTAACCACACTTTGGTCAGAAAATCCTCTTGATCAGCTTCACTTAGACCCAACTGTTCCACATTACTGGTCAAGGAAGTTAGATTTAATGTCCCGATCATATGAACTAATCCTTCCATATTCTTCTCAGAATCCAAAGCCACTTCATTTCTTCTTAATGCATCTGCCACTAAGTTTGCCTTTCCCGCATGATAGGAAATATCCAAATCATAATCAGCTACTGTCTTAATCCATCTTCTCTGTCTCAAATTTAGTTCCGGCTGAGTGAAGATGTACTTCAAACTCTTATGATCTGTGAAGACTTGGACCTTTTCACCATAGAGATAAGACCTCCATATCTTAAGCGCAAACACAATTGCGGCCATCTCTAAGCAAAGTAACCCCTAGGTAAAAAAATATATAATCTCATAATTTTGTTCTATATTAATGTCTTACTCATATTTTCTAGAAAACATGTCAACATACCGCAAAATCTTTCGATCCAGAAAATCGGAGCAAAACAAACAAATGTTTGTCTGGAACTTGTTCAGAACGCCTCGGCAATTCCTCAGCGGGTGGTCCATATGCAACACATTCTATGGCCCTCTTCCTTCAATTCCAACATATTATTTAGTAAGTTTTAATTATAAGATGATTATAAAACTCTTAAACTTAAACTTACTCGACATCTCTTAGCATGAAATGGACTTTGGAGCGTTTACGTGAATAAAAATTGACCTTCTACCCATTCAAGCTCTCCAACACATGTTATAAAACCAAAAACATCTATAGGAAAAATTCTTTTAAATATAATTTAATCCCCTAAAAACAACAACCACAATTCTACAATATCCGATGATAGATTTTTCCACTTAATCTAATAATAATGTATTGTAAACAACACTTACCAATTGCACATTTACCTGAGACCGTCCCATCATTAATTCCTTGGATTGTTTTATTGCTCAAGAGGTCATCCAAAGTTGGAGGATCGAAGTTCTCAGTGATATTTGTCTCGTCAGTTATATAAATATCCTTGTACGTTGGACATACTTTGTCATACTTTGGCCCTAACAAAACCCCAAAATCAGAAAAATTAAACCAGCAACCTCTATCTGTAAAAGAAAAAGGAACTTTTGGGCGTTTTTTTCAAAATCTAAGGCTTGAATCCGACTTCCCTGTTGATTATAACCAAAGGTTACAAAAGGAAGTACAAAAATAAAAACGTACGGATTTATGGGTGACATGTATCCCAATAAAATGAAAGGGATAAAATTAATGCCAATGGATAAAAAAGTAGAAGAAGAATACCGTTTCATCCGATAAAATTAAATCCAAGGGAGCATCATAGTGAGTAAACACCACGCTCTCAAAACCTTCGCTCTAACATTCCAACGATTATCCCTCAAAGTACTATCAGCAATTTTGTGAAATTATGAGTTTTCAGAATCGCATATTATAGGCGGATTAATTTTGTCGATATCTCTTTGAATATCAGAGAATGATAGCGAGGAGGTAGAAGAAGAAAGTGAAGAGTTTTTAGGTTTATTGAAATAAATACCCGGTAACTATTTTACCTCGAAACCCAACAGTTGCAACTTTCCATGAAAATCCACTTACTAGTTTTTGGGCTTTTCTCGAATGATTACATGAGAATGACTCATGTATGCTTTTCTTTCATAATCTATAATTCTTATCCGTTAAATTTACCATAAAAACTGATTGTTCATAATCATCTCTGCTTAACGAAAGACATTTATTAGGGAACATGTTTTGATGAGAAACGAAAAAAAACAGAAGCAAAAAGCGTAGAGGGATGTTGGGTAGGGTATCTCGATCGGTTAATAAGTGTAGGTACTAAATTTTAATCAAACTTTAGTACTCATTGATTAGTTTTTCAATTTTTGGATATCATGGAATACGAGTAAAATACTAAGTTACTAAAGAAAACCAAGTTGACAAAAAAGGAAATACTAGAGAAAACCATAAACAAAGTACGGGTTATATATACAAATTTAATTTAAATTCATAAACCATAAGTATGTTCTTCACTTCGCAAATCCAAAAAACCACACACAACATTCTTAACATAGAGGAGGCTTAGGGTATCTGAACAAAAAAAAAAATCATATTAAAACAATAACACATAAGATCGAAAAAAACATAAACATCTATACTATATGATTATGAGTTGTGAGATAAATACCTCTGGATAAAATCACGGAACTCTTCAACTTCAAACGCATCAAAGCGTATCTTAGAAACTCGTTGAATTGCCTCCAACCTCACCAACCCTAATCAACAAATTTTTTTTTAATTATTTGTCATTTTACACTAACTGGAACGAATTTACAAAAAAGCTTTAATGTTTTATCATACCACCACCGTTATTGGCGATATTAAAGAATTGGAATAAGCAGAATAATATCCCTTTCGGACTTTTGCCTCATGCCCTATCCAGCCTAACAGCAAGATCGCCATTGGCCACACAATCCAATGACTCGTTTCTGCCAATATTTACTACATATCAGCTTTCAGACATTCTAAGAATGTTGTACATGAAATAAATTGATTTTATACTTACTCCAAATCGCTGATTCTGAATATTACTTGATGTCTCCTCCAGAAATAAGTTTTCGGATCATTTGCAGTAACCACTGGATCTCTTATGAAGCTATCAATTCCAAGCACAACACCAATCAAATCTATATCTCAAACCAATAAACATAACAAACAAATCCATAACAAAATGATATTAAAACAATAAAGTCCCATAAAACTTGTAACCTTAAATCTAAAAAACTGTACTGATTGGATATGTGCTAGTTATAGTGCCATTTGAAACGCCATGTGGAGGTATCAAGTCTAAGTAGTGCTGGCCATTAGTGTATGAAATTTTACAGATTACACTCGAACTAGTTCGACACAGAGAGAATAAACTATTTGTCAAGCGGTCAAACATTGGCCTATCAAGGATATGAACGTTATCCCATTGTACCTACTGACCTCAGATTCCACCAGCCACACGAAGATATCAATGAAATCACCCCAAATTTCTCCTTATATCCTTTGGCCCTATCATTAGAAAGTGCAAGACTTAGAACTTTAAACAGCGTAAGAACAAAAGTTTATACATCGTAAGATCAAAACTTTATACAGCGCATGGACTATGATAGAGAGATAACCTGTTCATCCACCAAAAGTAGTTTAATGGTTTTTCCGGAGAAGACCCGCTGATACATCCAACACCGAAGGACCTACAATCTCAAACTCCATTTCGGCGTGACTTGTTGATCTCCGAGAGGAATTGATTTTTCCTTTGTGCTATTGGTCCTTTTGCAATAGATTTTCCGTTGAGAAAATAAATGTAAGACGAAAGGGATTTGAGAGATGAAGTGAATTTGAGAGAGGTTATAATGGTTAGGGTATTCGCAGTTTATTGTAATTTTGGTGCCATAAATATATTGGGTTTGGCGGGCTTTAATTAGATATATTCGTACGTTAACTTTGGTTTTGATCAATGTAAATATCTTATCGATTCTCGGTGCACATAATGGTTTATTTGTGTCACTTAATGGCTAGTCATAAACTAATGTATTACACATGGCATATTAAAGAACTACTATTTGATACTTGCTCTCACACTTGTAACTATTGAACTAGATATCTAAAGATCTTAGGGTTCGTGTAGCTAGTTATGTTGAGTTCCTCTATCAATTATCCATGTGATATTTTATTTATGTTTTAGTAGCATATTGTCGGAATCACTTTTTCAATTAATAGTAAGTTACAAATTGTGAAAAAATTACATCGTACTAATTATCAGAATTAGTATATTTGAACCACATTATTTTAATGTTTAGTGTTGTATTAATGTATAGTGTTCTACTGTGAATATTGTTACACCAAAATTGCATTGCCAATGTTGATAGCTACCAAAATCTTGCATGACATAATGACTATGTTAGCAAGATTTGACATAAAGTAGTCTAATAATTACTACTACTTAACATATAGGGTCTACATTAGGCTTCCTACACATACACAACCGACATTAGTGGATAGGGGATTATATAGGGAACTGCGCGCCAAATACACGATGATATAGGTTATTAAATATAAGTAGTTTTTTCATTTCATTATTTTATTAATTATTCTTGTGTGAGAAAGTGAATAGTCGTGTCTATATGTACGGTTATAATGTAGAAGAAACTCAATCAATCAAATTAGAGATTAATAAACACCCATTCTTAAGTTCTTGAAACCACCAATTCAAAACCAGTAAAAGTCAACCGCTTCGTTAACCCACACTACAACAACATGCCTATGGCTTATGCGTACTAGCCATGGCGTCGATACGATCAGCCTTACTACAAAACCCGCTGAGTAACAAGAAAACGTAGAGCAATCATCCCATTCGAAGATAGCGTTGCATGATGATGTGATAACGAAGATACTCGCTCGTGTTTGCGAACGGGACATGCAAGATCTCGGTCATTCGAAGATAGCTTGCAAAGCCTTGAAGGAGAAGACGGAAACACAGGAGTTCTTCAACTTGGTTAATCTAAACTCTATGGAATACTTTGTTTGGACTCCACGATTTGACTGGACAAAATTCAATGAAACCTGCTACGACGCAGGCAACACATTAGCCATCCTTCTCAAGGGAATCTCAGATTTCTTCTTCGATAACAAGAGAGATGAAGGTCTCGCACGCGTACAGGCGGTTGAAAAGATGGATGCATCTTAAGCAAGTATGTGTATGGATGCATACACAAAGTATTCAGGGAAGACATAGATGATGAAATCTTCGGTATATATGAATTTACTCGGGAAGACGCAATGCAACTGCGATTAAAACTACCTCGTCTGGATCGTAGTTCCTGGGGAAGATTTCTTCCTGAATGGTTCAAAGCGAAACGTGAAGAAAACAATATTGATCGTGTGCGCCTATGCCGATGTTCTATCCTCGGGTCTTGGCGCTCTGGGTGACTGATAGGCTCAAAGGTTTATCCCTATTCTATTGCAAGCGCACAATGATGCGAATGTAGTACTTAGGGTATCGAATCCCAATGACTCACGACTCATACGATAGATTGTATGTTCTCAAGTTAAGCTAAATCAATCAGAAGAAAGTAGTAAACGAACAAGTAAACAAGGAAGTTTTTTCAATAGGAGAAAGGCGTCAGACTTAGGAAGTTCTCGGGAATTATGCAATGTCAGATACTTAACTAACCAAATTCAGATTAAACACAGGTTCAAGAACCATAAACACAATGCTAAACAACCCAACTCTCGCTGAGATTGTTTCTATATCTAGCAACCTAGCGATTCAAATCTCTTTGTGAACCTAGAGTTCTAAACAAGCATCAAGAACATGTTCTATCGGTTCACAATTCTCCTAAACCAAATCTCTTTGTATCTAGTCAAATTTCTCACACTAAGTTTATTCAGATTATAACTCACACTCTCGTTCTAAGTTAATTATCTCAGATCTAAATCCTAGGTGATCAGTCCAGAATTCAGTATTAAACACAACTTAGGTGATGAACGAACTGTTGGATCTCCTAGGATCTAGGGTTTGATATATTGAATTAAACCAACCTCGTTCTTACCTTTGAATTGGCAGTGGAATGAGAATGGTGAACGAGATCAGTTGAGCAACGCAGATGCCTTGCCTCTACCAGATACACACGCACACAAGCTGGAAACGGGATGCTAGTGCCGGATCAACGGGAATCAACTGTTTCTGGTGTTTCTGTTTTTTTCTTACTAAGAAAACTCGACGGCTGCGTTCTTATGTCGAAATAATCATGTTTTATTCGACCTAAAACCCACTTAACGGGCCAGACTTGATTAAGTCATATTTCGAAAAGCCTTTCCGAAAACCCGAACTGTGTCGACCGACACACAAGCTGTGTCGATCGACACAACACCATTTTGTCGATAATAATGTGTATCCAATACACATTAATATGATCATTACCATAATGAACATTCCCATGTCGTAGCATCCAGTTTGCTTCGGTGTGTGACCCTATAGGATCATATAATACTGGTAGTAAGTCTACAACTTACAGATCGCAAGAGGCTTCTTGCAAAACATTGCAACCGCCCATTATTATACGAATGTCTGATCTCGACACACAACTATCATCAGGAGTGAGTACAAGTGTGATTTCAGGACACTATCCCAACAATCTCCCACTTGTACTGGAATCATCAATTCCATTAATCCTTTTGTCTCTATATCTCGATTTGGCATAAGGCAAGATTGGTGTCATCCTTATTAAGCCAACATCGTGTTTATCGAACTCCTGATCTCATACTGAAACATTACAAACAACTGAACTACAGTTCGTTTGAGTGCGGCCACACATTTTTATCAGTATTTAATCTTCGATAGGCCCTAAGATATTTATCTCCCGTTATTCAGGAGGGACAAATCCCATCTTGTTCCATCCCTATTTCAACGCACACTTCGTGATATACTTGAACAGTGCCGTTATAGTCGCCAGTTACGGGTCGACGTTTGACAAAGTCGAAGTGTACCAATTCATATGCAAGAAAGCATGATGAACTCAGGTCTAAGGACTATACTCTATAGTCGTAATGAGAACCTCTTATGACACAGATATAACTATCTTGTAGACTTCTCATTAGCGGGTCATGTCCGATCATATGTTCACCAACATATCTCTATGTTACTGGCTATAATAATCATATCATTGGCTCCATGAAACTTAGCCAACAGTCACCTCACAATCTAGTCTTTCACGGTTGTCAGTGTCCCACTTTGACAACCTCGACTAGGGACAAAACATAATTTATGTCATATTTAACTTATAGGGTTTCATGATCAAGTCCTCAATTTGATGACCTATAATATGTCATAAACTTATTTTGGGACCATTATTTAGATCAAAATAAATAATGCTGAAATCAAATTTCATTAAACATTTCCAAAAGAATGTTTACAAGAGTGTCTTATTATAACAAAAACAAAACTAAAACTCCCACTAGAATCAAGATTACATCTTAAGATCTCTAATGCCTACAGCAGTCGTATGACTCTCATGCTTAGGCCTTGGGAGTGACTTAGTCAGAGGATCAACGACATTCTCGTCCGTCGGAACTCGGCTGATCGTCACATCACCTCTATTGACGATATCACGAATCAAGTGATATCTCCTCTCTACGTGTTTGGACTTCTGGTGTGACCTTGGTTCTTTCGCCTGAGCAATGGCTCCGTTGTTATCGCAAACCAAAGCCACTGGCTCCAAGACACTAGGAACCACACCAAGTTCAATCATGAACTTCTTGATCCAAACAGCTTCCTTTGCCGCTTCTGCAGCAGCAACATATTCAGCTTCCGTCGTGGAATCAGCTACGGTATTCTGCTTAGAGCTCTTCCAGCTCACTGCACCGCCATTTAGACAGAAGACATATCCAGATTGTGATCGGAAATCGTCTCTGTCCGTCTGAAAACTCGCATCGGTGAATCCATTCACCACAAGTTCTTCACTTCCTCCATACACCAGGAATTTATCCTTAGTATGTCTCAAATACTTGAGAATATTCTTGACAGCTGTCCAGTGAACTTCACCTGGATCAGATTGGTATCTACTCGTCATCCTTAACACGTAAGCTACATCTGGACGAGTGCAGAGCATGGCATACATAATAGATCCTATTGCAGAAGCATAAGGAATCCTATTCATGTGTTCTCGCTCAGCATGTGTCGCCGGACACTGCTTCTTGCTGAGACTGGTGCCATGGGACATCGGTATGAAGCCCTTCTTGGAATCCTGCATCTTGAATATGTGCAACACCTTATCAATATAAGTGTCCTGGAACAATCCAATCAACCTTTTCACTCTATCTCTGTAGATTCTGATTCCAAGAATGTATGCGGCCTCTCCCATGTCTTTCATGGAAAAACAACTTCCGAGCCAAGTCTTAACATACTGAAGCAACGGAACGTCATTACCGAGGAGGAGTATGTCATCAACATACAGTACAAGAAACACAATTTTGCTCCCACTAGTCTTCTTGTAAACACATGGTTCCTCTTCGTTCTTGATGAAACCAAATTGTTTTACTGCTTCATCAAAACGAAGATTCCAACTCCGTGATGCTTGCTTCAATCCATAAATGGATTTATGAAGCTTGCATACCTTTCCAGCGTTCTTAGGATCAACAAAACCTTCAGGCTGTGTCATATACACATCCTCTTCCAGAATACCATTCAGGAAAGCGGTTTTGACATCCATCTGCCAAATCTCATAGTCATAATGAGCTGCAATCGCTAGAAGAATCTGAATGGATTTAAGCATAGCGACTGGGGAATAGGTTTCATCATAGTCAATACCATGAATTTGCTTGAAACCTTTAGCCACCAACCTCGCTTTGTAAATATATACATTGCCATCCACGTCGATCTTCTTCTTGAAGATCCATTTACACTCAATGGCTTTTGCACCATTAGGTAAATCGACCAAGGACCATACTTGGTTTTCTGAAATGGATCCCATTTCGGATTTAGAGGCTCCAAGCCACTTTTCGGAGTCCGGGCCCATCATTGCTTCCGCGAAGGTCGCTGGTTCGTCACTATCAATGATCATCAGATCATTTGAATTGGTCACGAGAAATCCATAGTATCTCTCGGGTTTGTGACGAATCCTTCCGGATCTGCGAACTTCAGGCTCCACAAGCGCCGGTTCCACAAAACTCTGTTGATCCAGTTGTTGCTCTTCCTCAGCAGGGTGAGCAGCTTCCTGTGCATCTTAAATTTTTTCAAGATGTACTTTACTCCCACTGTTTTTCTTAGAGAGAAACTCCCTCTCAAGAAAAGAACAGTTCCGAGCAACAAATACTTTGTTCTCAGATTGGTTGTAAAAGTAGTATGCCTTGGTTTCCCTAGGATAACCAATGAAGTAGCATTTATCTGATTTGGGTGCAAGCTTGTCAGAGATTAAACGTTTGACATAAGCCTCACATCCCCAAATCCTCAGGAAAGACAGGCTAGGATTGTTCCCAGTCCACAATTCATGTGGTGTCTTTTCCACTGATTTAGATGGTACCCTATTTAGTGTAAACGCAAACGTTTCTAGAGCGTATCCCCAAAAGGATAATGGAAGATTTGAATGACTCATCATAGACCGAACCATATACAATAAGGTTCGATTCCTCCTCTCTGACACTCCATTCCATTGGGGTGTACCAGGAGGAGTGAGTTGTGAAATAATTCAACACTCGCTCAGATAGTTGCTGAACTCTTGACTTAAGTATTCTCCTCCGCGATCCGATCGCAGAACTTTTATACATTTGCCAAGTTGGTTCTATACTTCATTCTTGAATTCCTTGAATCTATCAAAGGATTCTGACTTGTGTCTCATCAAATAGACATAGCCATACCTACTGAAATCATCAGTGAAGGTAATGAAGTACTTGTAATTTCCTCTGGCAACAGTACTCATTGGTCCACATACATCAGTATGAACAAGGCCCAATAAATCACTGGCCCTTTCATTTGGTTTGTTGAAAGGGGCTCTAGCCATTTTACCCATCAAACAAGATTCGCATTTCTCACATGATTCAAAATCAAATGAGCCCAGAAGCCCATTTCTATGGAGCTTTTGGATGCGTTTCTCATTGATATGGCCCAAACGACAATGCCATAAGAAAGTCGGGTTTTCGTCATTAGACTTAAACCGCTTTGTATTTATGTTAAAGACATGCATTTCTTGGTTTAAAACATATAACCCATTATATAATGGGGCGCTACCATAATACGTACCATCACGATTAAAAGAACAAACTTTATTCTTAACAGCAAAATCAAAACCTTCCAAATCCAAAACGGAAACTGAAATTATGTTTCTGCTTATCGCAGGTACAAAGTAGCAATTATTTAAAATTAAAACTATGCCCAAAGGTAAGGACAACTCGTAGGTGCCTACAGCCAGTGCAGCAACCTTAGCTCCATTCCCGACCCGTAGCTCCACTTGTCCTTTCTTCAGCGTCCCACTATTTCTTAGTGCCTGCACATCAGTACAAATATGAGCACCGCAGCCGGTATCCAATACCCACGAAGTAGGACTAGAAGACATAACATTGAGTTCGATAACATAAATACCTGAGTCAGACACATCATACGTCTTCTTCAGCTTCTTGTAATCTGCCATGAACTTCTTGCAGTTTCTCTTCCAATGCCCCAACTGCTTGCAGTAGTTGCACTTATCCTCAGGAGAAGGCCCGGATTTGGGCTTCGGCTTGGGCTTGTCCTGACTTTCAGTCTGGACAACCTGGGCCTTTCCCTTACCCTTCTTAGGTTTCTTAAACCTTTTACCCCCTTGTACCATCAGTACACTGGGAGTTGCCTTCTTGAGATTCGGCTCTGCTGTCTTCAGCATGCCGTGCAACTCAGTCAATTTCTTGGTCATGTTTGCATGTTGTAGTTCATGATGAACTGATCAAAACACGACGGCAAAGACTGCAAAATCATGTCAGTGGCTAGCTCCTGGCTAATGGCACAGTCCAGTTTCCCCAGGTTATCAATGTAACCCATCATTTTAAGGACATGAGGACTTACTGGACTGTCCTTAGCCAGCTTGCAATCCATGAGAGACTTAACCGTCTGGTATCTCTCTGTGCGAGCTTGCTCTTGAAACAAAGCTTTCAGGCTGTTAATCATCTCAATGGGTGACATCACGTTCTCATATTGCTTCTGCAGCTCAGAGTTCATATTCACCAGCATTAGACAATTAACATCTTTGACATCAGCTGAATGCTTATCCCAAGCATTCTTTTCTGTCTGCGGGGCATTGGAACGTGGCCTCTCGGGGAGAACTCTTTCAAGGACATATTCCTTGTTCTCCTGCCTGAGAACTATTCTCAGGTTCCGATACCATTCCAAGAAATTAGATCCATTTAACTTGTCCTTCTCAAGGACGGATCTTAGTGAGAAAGTGTTGATGTGATTTGAGACAGACATTGCTGTAATTAAAAAGAGGTAGAGTTTTAGTTATAATGCTCAAGAAATGAGAATTCTTATCTAATAAGAAAAACTCGCATTGTATTCAAAACTATGTTTTCTCAGATGAATACAATGAGCCAAGATCCTCATATTACTAAAATTTGAGTGGGCGACTCGCCGTTGCTCAAACTTTAGTTATCTAGGTAAGAAAATCATTGCTAATTGTACCCAGTACAACTCTTGGTCGTGGATAAGATAAACTATGCCTAATCCACTCTGATGTCTCTGGGCCCAGAACTTCTGTTAGCCCAGTCAAGTAAAACCAACCTTTTTCTGTCTTGTGATCACTGACATTTGCACTACAAGTCTGTCCATGACCACCTGTCTTACTCATGTTGCAGTGGATACCAAGGACTCCAAGACTATCCAACAAACGACACGAGTCTTGACAGTAGACAAGATCGGGCAAGACATCAAGATCACTTGATATTTAGTTGAGGAAAAGAACCGTTTTATCTTGATGTATATCCAATATACATCCAAGAATTTATTAATTTATTTAAAACATTCAGTTTTATTAAGTTTAGATTCATCTAGAACTTTTAGGATTAAATAGTTCTGGCATATGCAAATTTGTGGTCCAACCAGCATATTTGCGAATGTCGTGTCGATCGACGCCAACCATTGGCATCGGTCGACGCAACCCAACTTAAACCGGTCTTCGATAAACGGTCAAACCGGATCGAATTTACTTAACCGATTCAATCCAATTGAACCGGTTCGGTTTAATGGTCCATGTCGATCGTCACACAACTCTGTGTCGATCGAAATTACCATTCTACAACCAATTGGTTAATTAAAATTAACCGAGCGAGATAACCGGTTCAATCCAATTGAACCAATCTATCTAATCGCTTTGCCTGTGTCGACCGACACACCCAGTGTATCGATCGACACAGCAGGAATGCGGGTACTCGATCTTAGATCGAAACCCTAAAATTATTTGCGAGTTTTCGCTCTGTATCGACCGACACACGCTTTGTGTCGATTGACACTATGCGACAAACCCAAAATATTTTTACGCGTTATTTCGCGGTGTGTCGACCGACACACGCTTTGTGTCGATCGACACAGTGCAACCGCCCAGTATTATACGAATGTCTGATCTCGACACACAACTATCATCAGGATTGAGTACAAGTGTGATTTCAGGACACTATCCCAACACGAACATATTGTGAATCCTAATAAATCATTTATCTAAACATGCATAAAACCCTTATGAGAATTCCTAAATCTAACTAGGTTACTAGTCAGACATATTATCAATTAAACAACACATCATGAATAGAAAACCAAAAGACTGAATAGATAAGATAAAGGGGTTCGAAATCCTTCTCTCAAGGTTACAAGTAGCAAGAATCAGCCCCTTAGCAAATCTCTCAATCTCCAAATGCAAGAACAAAGTAAGAACAAGTTAAACTCAATAATCAGTCTGAAAACCTAATTAAAACTCCTAAACTCATTTTGGGGCTAGATTAGAATTAGGAGAAACTTCGGGGTCTTTATGCAATTCTTCAAAACTTGTCTCAACTCGGCGTATAGGTTCTCTCGCGCTCAGTGTCGACCGACACCAAGGTCAGTGTCGGTCGACATCCAGTCGTGGCCGAGACACTAACTTCAGATCCTTGCACAAATCACCAAAAACGTCCTATAATCCCACTCTTTGCTCCAAACGCAAGCCTACCTAGAACATAGGTCAACATACCGCAAAATCTTTCGATCCAGAAAATCGGAGCAAAACAAACAAATGTTTGTCCAGAACTTGTTCAAAACGCCTCGACAATTCCTCAGCGGGTGGTCCATATGCAACGCATTCTATGGCCCTCTTCCTTCAAATCCAACATATTATTTAGTAAGTTTAGATTATAAGATGATTATAAAACTCTTAAACTTAAACTTACTTGACATCTCTTAGCATGAATTGGAATTTTGAGCGTTTACGTGAATAAAAATTAACCATCTACCCATTCAAGCTCTCCAACACATGTTATAGAAAACAACATCTATAGGAAAAATTCTTTTAAATATAATTTAATCCCCTAAAAACAACAACCACAATTCTACAATATCCGATGATAGATTTTTCCACTTAATCTAATAATAATGTATTGTAAACAACACTTACCAATTGCACATTTATCTGAAACCGTCCCATCATTAATCCTTGGATTGTTTTAATGCTCAAGAGGTCATCCAAAGTTGGAGGATCGAAGTTCTCAGTGATATTTGTCTCGTCAGTTATATAAATATCCTTGTACGTTGGACATACTTTGTCATACTTTGGCCTAACAAAACCCCAAAATCAGTAAAATTAAACCAGCAACATCTATCTGTAAAAGGAAAAGGAACTTTTGGGCGTTTTTTCCCAAAATCTAAGGCTTGAATCCGACTTCCCTGTAGATTATAACCAAAGGTTACAAAAGGAAGTACACAAATAAAAACGTACAGATTTATGGGTGACATGTATCCCAATAAAATGAAAGGGGTAAAATTAATGCCAATGGATAAAAAAGTAGAAGAACAATACCGTTTCATCGGATAAAATTAAATCCAAGGGAGCATCATAGTGAGTAAACACTACTCTCTCAAAACCTTCGCTCTAACATTCCAACGATTATCGCTCAAAGTACTATCAGCAATTTTGTGAAATTGTGAGTTTTCAGAATCACATATTATAGGCGGATTCATTTTGTCGATATCTCTTTGAATATCAGAGAATGATAGCGAGGAGGTAGAAGAAGAAAGTGAAGAGTTTTTAGGTTTATTGAAATAAATTCACTTACTAGTTTTTAGGCTTTTCTCGAATGATTACATGAGAATGACTCATGTATGCTTTTCTTTCATAATCTATAATTCTTATCCGTTAAATTTACCATAAAAAAACTGATTGTTCATAATCATCTCTGCTTAATGAAATATATTTATTAGGGAACATGTTTTGATGAGAAACGAAAAAAAAAAAACAGAAGCAAAAAGCGTAGAGGGATGTTGGGTAGGGTATCTCGATCGGTTAATAAGTTTAGGTACTAAATTTTAATCAATCTTTAGTACTCATTGATTAGTTTTTCAATTTTTGGATATCATGGAATACGAGTAAAATAATAAGTTACTAAAGAAAACCAAGTTGACAAAAAAGGAAATACTAGAGAAAACCATAAACAAAGTGCGGGTTATATATACAAATTTAATTTATATTCATAAACCATAAGTATGTTCTTCACTTCGGAAATCCAACAAACCACACCCAACATTCGCCCCAAGCCCTAACCAGCCTAACAACAAGATCGCCATTAGCCACACAATCCAATGACTCGTTTCTGCCAATATTTACTACATATCAGCTTTCAGACATTCTAAGAATGTTGTACATGAAATAAATTGATTTTATACTCACTCCAAATCGCTGATTCTGAATATTACTTGATGTCGCCTCCAGAAATAAGTTTTCGGATCATTTGCAGTAACCACTGGATCTCTTATGAAGCTATCAATTCCAAGCACAACACCAATCAAATCTATATCTCAAACCAATAAACATAACAAACAAATCCATAACAAAATCATATTAAAACAATAAAGTCCCATAAAACTTGTAACCTTAAATCCAAAAAACTATACTGATTGGATATGTGCTAGTTATAGTGCAATTTGAAACGCCATGTATAGGCATCAAGTCTAAGTAGTGCTGGCCATTAGTGTATGAAATTTTCCATATTACACTCGAACTAGTTCGACACAGAGAGAATAAACTATTTGTCAAGCGGTCAAACATTGGCCTATCAAGGATATGAACGTTAACCCATTGTACCTACTGCCCTCAGATTCCACCAGCCACACGAAGATATCAATGAAATCACCCCAAATTTCTCCTTATATCCTTTGGCTTTTCCGTTAGAAAGTGCAAGACTTAGAACTTTAAACAAGGTAAGAAAAAAAGTTTATACATCGTAAGATCAAAACTTTATACAGCGCATGGACTGTGATAGAGAGATAACCTGTTCATCCACCAAAAGTAGTTTGATGGTTTTGCCGGAGAAAACCCGCTGATACATCCAAAACCGAAGGACCTTCAATCTCAAAATCCATTTCGGCGTCAACTTGTTGATCTCCGAGAGGAATTGGTTTTGCCTTTGTGCTATTGGTCCTTTTGCAATAGATTTTCCGTTGAGAAAAAAATGTAAAACGAAAGGGATTTGAGAGATGAAGTGAATTTGAGAGAGGTTATAATGGTTAGGGTATTCGCAGTTTATGGTAATTTTGGTGCCATAAATATATTGGGTTTGGCGGGCTTTAATTAGATATATTCATACGTTAACTTTGGTTTTGATCAATGTAAATATCTTATCGATTCTCGGTGCACATAATGGTTTATTTGTGTCACTTAATGGCTAGTC
This sequence comes from Orychophragmus violaceus, assembly GCA_030180135.1. Classification (NCBI taxonomy): domain Eukaryota; kingdom Viridiplantae; phylum Streptophyta; class Magnoliopsida; order Brassicales; family Brassicaceae; genus Orychophragmus; species Orychophragmus violaceus. The sequence continues at coordinate 52,599,135 of CM058231.1, read as the reverse complement.
ATAAACTAATGTATTACACATGGCATATTAAAGAACTACTGTTTGACACTTGCTCTCACACTTGTAACTATTGAACTAGATATCTAAAGATCTTAGGGTTCGTGTAGCTAGTTATGTTGAGTTCCTCTATCAATTATCCATGTGATATTTTATTTATGTTTTAGTAGCATATTGTCGGAATCACTTTTTCAATTAATAGTAAGTTACAAATTGTGAAAAAATTACATCGTACTAATTATCAGAATTAGTATATTTGAACCACAATATTTTAATGTTTAGTTTTGTATTAATGTATAGCGTTCTTCTGTGAATACTGTTACACCAAAATTGCATTGCCAATGTTGATAGCTAACAAAATCTTGCATGACATAATGACTATGTTAGCAAGATTTGACATAAAGTAGTCTAATAATCACTACTACTTAACATATAGGGTCTACATTCGGCTTCCTACACACACACAACCAACATTAGTGGATAGGTGATTATATAGGGAATTATGCGCCAAATACACGATGATATAGGTTATTAAATATAAGTAGATTTTTCATTTCAATATTTTATTAATTATTCTTGTGTGAGAAAGTGAATAGTCGTGTCTATATGTACGGTTATAATGTAGAAGAAACTCAATCAATCAAATTAGGGATTAATAAACACCCATTCTTAAGTTGTTGAAACCACCAATTCAAAACCAGTAAAAGCCAACCGCTTCGTTAACCCACACTACAACAACATGCCTATGGCTTATGCGTACTGGCCATGGCGTCGATACGATCAGCCTTACTACAAAACCCGCTGAGTAACAAGAAAACGTAGAGCAATCATCCCATTCGAAGATAGCGTTGCATGTGTTGGGATTATGTCCTGAAATCACATTGTACTCACTCTAGAGATAGTTGTATTGTCGAGATCGGACAATTCATGTGATACTGGGTAGTCATAATGTTTTGCTAGAAACCGCTTATGACAAATGAGTTGTAACTCATTTCCAGTATCGTGTGAACCTACAGGGTCACACACCTAAGCAAGTTGGACATAGTTCGTATGGGATTGATCATTGGCATATGGTCTGGTCGATGTGTATTGGATACACATCGAATATGAGTTTTAATGAGGTGTGTCGATCGACACCATTGGGTGCGTCGGTCGACACAAGATGTGTGTCGATCGACACCACTGAGTGTGTCGGTCGATACAAGTCCAAAAACCGAAACTGATGTTTCGGTTTATGTCGAGGTCGTATATAAGTGATCTTATAATTCGACCTAAGAGGGTAACACAGCCGCCCAGACAGTTTTTCTCAGTTCCCAAAAACACAGAAACCTCTAGAAACTCAGTTCCCAGGAGATCCGATTCCCGGCACTAGTATCCCGGCGGATTCCAGCTTGTGTGCGTGTGGACTGCAGTAGAGGCGCAGCATCTGAGGCGTTCCAGTGATCTCGTTTACCTGATTCATCTTCAGCTGCCAGAACAAGGTAAACGCTAGATCCATGATTCAATTACATAAACCCTGAGATTCTAGGCTCGGAATTCAGACTTAGGATTGCCTAATCGGATTAGGAATTGCTAGGAATTCCAATAGTGGTATCAGAGCCTTAGGGTTTTATCATTGAATCAAACATGTTTATTGAATTTGATGATTTAGATTCGCAAACTAGGTTGTTTGGTTAGAACAGGTTAGATCGATTCTGATCAAAATCGATTCTGTGTTTTCGCTCTGTGTCAATCGACACACCTAGTGTGTCGGTCGACACAGAGTGGCGAATTCGACAGAATCGGCGGCTAGGGTTTTTCGCGAAGAAAAACCGAAAGCCTACTGTGTCGATCGACACAGGTTGAGTGTCGGTCGACACAGAGCAGATTCGGTACAGTGTCGATCGACACAGGTGAGTGTCGGTCGACACACACCTAGCGAATGGTTAATCGGTTCAATTGGATTGGACCGGTTATCATGCTTGGTTAAGACCGAACAGATCGGTTTAAATTGGATGAATTGGTTCAATTGGATTGAACTGATTATCTCAATTAGCATAAACCGATTGGTTGAAATCAGTTTGATTGGATAAGTCGGTTCAATTGAATTGGACCAGTTATCGCAATTAGTTGAAACTGATTGGTTAAGATCAGTTTGATCTGATAAGTCGGTTCAATTGGATTGAACCGGTTATCCAAACTGTCTTTGGTTAAGGTCTATGTCGACCGTCACACAAAGGTTGTGTCGATCGACATGACCGGTTCAATAAACCGGGTTAATTGGATTAATCGGTTATTGAAGTCCGGTTAAATTTGGTGTTGTCGATCGACAGACATAGTCTGCGTCGATCGACACAGAGCTCGAAATTCTGGTTATTGAACCTTGAATTTACAGAAACCAAACTCGACCTAAACCTTGATCAAAGCTTAGCTTCAATATGGTCAACTGTCAAGACTCATTTCATTGTGTGATGGTCTAGCCAAGAGCTTGGTGTCCACAATTACGTGAGTAAGGCAGGTAATTATGTTGATGGACTTGCAGTGCTTGACATCAACAATTACATGACTTAAGAGATTGATATGCTAACCTTTTAGAGTTTAGTTTCCTCAACTAAATATCAAATAACCTTGATGTCTTTCCCAAATCTTGTCTACTGTCAAGACTTGTGTCGTTTGTTGGATAGTCTTGGAGTCCTTGGTATCCACTGCAACATGAGTAAGGCAGGTGGTCATTGACAGACTTGCAGTGCGACTGTCAGTGATCAAAAGATAGAAGAGATTAGTTATACTTGACTGGGCTATCAGAAGTTCTGGGCCCAGAGACATCAGAGTGGATTAGACATAGTTTGTCTCATCCACAACCAAGAGTTGTGCTGGGTACAATTAGCAATGATTTGCTTACCTAGATAACTAAAGCTTGGATGATGGCGAGTCGCCCACTCAGATTTTAGTGAAGTATGGATCTTGGATCATTATATTCATAGAGGAAACATTGTTTGAATATAATGCGAGTTTTCTTATTAGATAAGATTTCTCATGGATAGCATAACTAAATCTTTGTTTTTCTTGGATTTCAGCTTATGTCTGAGACTACTTTCTCGTTGCGATCCGTCCTTGAGAAGGACAGGTTAAATGGATCCAACTTCCTGGATTGGTATCGGAATTTGAGATTCATTCTCAAGCAGGAGAGCAAGGACTATGTCCTTGAGAAAGCTCTTCCAGAAAGGCTTGGGACCAATCGCTCGCATGCAGTATATAATGCTTGGAATAAGCATTATATTGATGTGGTAGATGTGCGTGGTCTGATGTTGGCTACCATGAACTCGGACTTGAAAAGTCAATACGAGAACATGGAGTCGCCAATAAAGATGATCACCAGCCTGAAACTGAAGTTTCAGGATTTGGCACGAGTTGAGAGATTCCAGATTGTTAAGTCTCTCACTGGGTGCAAGCTACCAGAGGATAGTCCAGCGAGTCCTCATGTCATTAAAATGATGGGTTACATTGATAACCTGGGAAAACTGGAATGTCCTGTCAGCTTAGAGTTGGCCACTGACATCATTCTGCAGTCACTGCCGTCTAGTTATGATAAGTTTATCAAAAGCTATATCAAGAATAACTTGACGAACACGTTGACTGAGCTGCATAGTATGATCAATACAGCAGAGCAAGACATCATAAAGGGTAAAAGATTTGAGAAATCTTGTACAGACAAGGGTAGAGGCAGGGCCGTCCAGATTTGGAATCAGGATAAGCCTGTGTCATCTTATAAGCTCAAGTCTAGCCCATCTGGTGTTAGAAAGTGCTTCTACTTCAATGAGTCAGGGCATTGGAAAAGAGATTGCACTAAATTCTTGGAAGATTCACAAGAGATGGAGAAGATGTATGGTACTTCTTTTTCAGGTATTGTGTTATTATTTCAAGTTCTACGTGAGTATTGGATACTAGTTGTGGTACTGATATTTTTTGAAATATGCAGGACCTAAGCGACAGTAGAACGTTGAATAAAGGACAAGTGGAACTGCGTGTCTGGTATGAAGCAATGGTTATTGCATGAGCCGTAGAGATTCTCCACTTGTAGGAGCCTTTCGTACTTGGTTTTAGAAATTAAGTAATTGCTACTATGTATCTGTCTTGAGCATAGATGTCTTTCATTTTCTTGTAAGAATTTGGATGTTTTTCATTTTTATAAAAGACAAGTTTTTGTTCTTTAGATCTTAATGAAATATTATTTGGTAGCACCCCGTTTAGAATGGGTTTTATATCTTAAACCAATGTACGATTGTACATATAACATAAATACCAAACGGTTTAAGTCTGATGACTTGAACTCGATTTTTTCCTTAGCACAGTCGTTTCAACCACACAGAGTGGAGCGGATTCAGAAGTTCCATAGTTATGGGCTTTTGGGCTCATTTGATTTTAAATCATATGAGATATGAATTCTGCTCACTGGGCCAAATGACTAAGGCCTTTTAGCAGAGCTAAAAAGGAAAACGGGCCAGAGGCTTATTGGGCCTTACACATACTGATGTATGCGGCCCGATGAGCATTAGTGCCAAAGGAAATCTTCAGTACTTCATTACCTTATTGATGACATCAACATGTATGGCTGTGTTCTTTTGATGAGACACGAGCAGGAATCCCTTGAGGAGTTCCAAGATGAAGCATAGAACCGATTTGACAGAAGTATTAAGATCCTCGATTAGATCGCGGAGGAAAATACTTGAGTCAAGAATTGGGTGATCATCTAGGTGAGTGTGAAGTCATATCACAGCTCTTTTCTCCTGGAAAACCTAAATGGTGTTTCTGAGAGAACGAATCGGATCTTATTAGATATGTTCCGATTAATGATGAGTCACAGGAATCTTCCATAATCCTTTAAGAAATACGCTCTAAAATGTTTGTGTTTGCGCAGCAAAGGGTTTCAATCAGAATCAATTGAAAGACACCACATTGGATGTGGACTGGAAGTTTTTCAAGTAAGTTATTTATGATAATTTGGGCATGAAAGCTAACAAGCTTGAGCCCAAATCTGATAAGTTCTACCTCGCTGGTTGTCCTAAGGAAACCGAGGCTTACTACTTTTATAACCAATCCGAGAACAAAGTTTTGTTGTTCGAAACTGTGTCTTTAAGAAAGATCATACTTTCCAAAAGGAACAGTGGGAGTAAAAGTACACATCGAAGAAATTCGATAAACACAGGAGGCTGCTCAACCTGTTGAGGGAGAGAAGCGGTGAGATCTACAAAGTGTTGTAGGACCTACACCTGTGGAGCCTGAAGTTCGCAGATCCGAAAGGATCCGTCACTAACTCGAGAGTGATTTCTCGTAACCAATTGTCATGATCTGTTGATCATTGAAAAGTGACGAGCATGCAAAATTCAAATAAGCGATGATGAGCCCCAACTCTGAAAATTGGCTGGGTATGCATGTTAGCTTCACCGATCCATTTCTGGATTGAAGCAAACATCTTGGAGTTGGAATCAACATTCTGATGATGTGGTCAAAAGTTTTGACTTGATCAGAAACGAAATGAAACCATGCGTTTACAAGAAGATTAGTGGGAGCGTAATTGCAATTCTCACACCGTATGTTTACAACATACTTAATCTCACAAACTACGTTCCGACGCTAAAGTCTTGTCAAGATTTGGGTCGGAAGTCAAACTTAACGATAGACGTGGGAGGAGCCACGAAAGTTCTTGGAATAAGAATCTATTGATATAGATTGGATAGGCTAATTGGATCGTGTCGGAATCCTTATGAAAATAAGGTGTTGAACAGTTTTAATATGCATGATTCCAAGAATGGCTTCACACCAAATGTCTTATGGCAATAATCTTAGCAAGATGAAGTGTCTTGGACACTGGCTGAGCTAGTAACAATAATCTTAGCAAGATGAAGTGTTTTGAACACGTACTGAGCTATTATTAATGAGTGTGATTGCTTATGCTGTTGCAATAGAATCCATCATGAATGCCATATTTTGCGCTCGTCTAGATGCAGCTTACGCATAAAGCATGACGAGAAAATACCAATATGTTCCAGTAAAAGTCGCTGAACAGTTGCCAGAAATATCCCAAGTGTTTGAGAAACACTAAGGATAGGTTCGTGGTGAACTGATGAAGTGACGAACCAGTTGAAAGTAGTTAGACGGACAAAGAAGATTCCTGGTTCCCACCTGGCATATCTCTTTGTCTGAATAACGGTACTATCTATTGGAAGGGCTCCAAGCAGTGGACCGTAGAATAGTGCTTTTATCTGAATGGCGGTGTGGTTTGTTGGAATTGTTTCAAGCAAAAACACCGCAGTCTCTCCCACAACCTAAGCACGAGACTTATTTTGTTGCTGTAGGTATAAGATATATGAACAGATGATCTTGATTCCAGTGGGAGTTATTTTAGTTATGTTATAATCTTTATATAAACATGCTATGGCAATGATTGTGTAAGTTAAAAATGACATCAGTATTATTTAATTATTGAATAATTAAGTAATAGTCCCAAAGTATTTTATGTTCATTTTATAGGTCATCAAGTTGAGGACTTGATCATGAAACCCTATAAGTAAAAGATGACATAAATTATAATTGTCCCTAGTCGAGATTGTCAAAGTGGGACACTGACAACCGCGAGAGACTAGCTTGTGGGGTGACTGTTGACTAAGTTTCATGAAGTCAATGATATGAGTATCACAGTCAGTCACATAGATATATGTTGGTGGACATATGATCGGACATGACCCGCTAATGAGAACTCTACAGGATAGTTATATCTGTGTCATGAGAGTTTCTCATTACGACTATAGATTATAGTCCTTAGACCTGAGTTCATCATGCTTTCTAGCATATGAATTGGTGCGATTTGACCTTGTCTAACGTCGTTCCGTAACTGGCGGCTATAACGACATTGCTTAGGCGTATCATGAAGTATGTGTAGAAACAGGGATGAAACAAGATGGGATTTGTCCCTCCTATAACAGGAGATAAATATCTCAGGGCCCATCGAAGATTTGATACTGAGAAAATGCATGGTCGTGCTCAAACGAGGTGATTGTCAGTCGTTTGGTTTATCAGTATGGATCAGGAGTTCGATGAACATGATAGTGGCTAAAATAAGGATGACACAGTCTCTTGCCTTATGCCATATCGAGATATAGAGACGAAGGGATTATAGGAATAGGTGATTCCAGTACAAGTGGGAGACTGTTGGGATTATGTCCTGAAATCACATTGTATTCACTCTAGAGATAGTTGTATTGTCGAGATCGGACAATTCATATGATACTGGGTAGTCATAATGTTTTGCTAGAAACCGCTTATGACAAATGAGTTGTAACTCATTTCCAGTATCGTGTGAACCTACAGGGTCACACACCTAAGCAAGTTGGACATAGTTCGTATGGGATTGATCATTGGCATATGGTACGGTCGATGTGTATTGGATACACATCGAATATGAGTTTTAATGAGGTGTGTCGATCGACACCATTGGGTGCGTCGGTCGACACAAGATGTATGTCGATCGACACCACTGAGTGTGTCGGTCGACACAAGGCCGAAAACCGAAACTGATGTTTCGGTTTACGTCGAGGTCGTATATAAGTGATCTTATAATTCGACCTAAGAGGGTAACAGAGCCGCCCAAACAGTTTTTCTCAGAGAGAAAAACACAGAAACCTCTAGAAACTCAGTTCCCAGGAGATCCGATTCCCGGCACTAGTATCCCGGCGGATTCCAGCTTGTGTGCATGTGGACTGCAGTAGAGGCGCAGCATCTGAGGCGCTCCAGTGATCTCGTTTACCTGATTCACCTTCCGCTGCCAGAACAAGGTAAACGCTAGATCCATGATTCAATTACATAAACCCTGAGATCCTAGGCTCGGAATTCAGACTTAGGATTGCCTAATCGGATTAGGAATTGCTAGGAATTCCAACAGCATGATGATGTGATAACGAAGATACTCGCTCGTGTTTGCGAACGGGACATGCAAGATCTCCGTCATTCGAAGATAGCTTGCAAAGCCTTGAAGGAGAAGACGGAAACACAGGAGTTCTTCAACTTGGTTAATCTAATCTCTATGGAATACTTTGTTTGGACTCCACGATTTGACTGGACAAAATTCAATGAAAGCTTCTACGACGCAGGCAACACATTAGCCATCCTTCTCAAAGGAATCTCAGATTTCTTCTTCGATAACAAGAGAGATGAAGGTCTCGCACGCATACAGGCGGCTGAAAAGATGGATGCATCTTAAGCAAGTATGTGTATGGATGCATACACATAGTATTCATGGAAGACATAGATGATGAAATCTTCGGTATATATGAATTTACTCGGGAAGACGCAATGCAACTGCGATTAAAACTACCTCGTCTGGATCGTAGTTCCTGGGGAAGATTGCTTCCTGATTGGTTCAAAACGAAACATGAAGAAAACAATATTGATCGTGTGCGCCTATGCCGATGTTCTATCTTCGACCCTTGGCGCTCTAGGTGACTGATAGGCTCAAAGTTTTATCCCTATTCTACTGCAAGCGCACAGTGATGCGAATGTAGTACTTAGGGTATCTAATCCACAAGGACTCACGACTCACACGATAGATTGTATGTTCTCAAGTTAAGCTAAATCAATCAGAAGAAAGCAGTAAACGAAAGCAAGTAAACAAGGAAGTGTTTTCAATAGGAGAAAGGCGTCAGACTTAGGAAGTTTTCGGGAATTATGCAATGTCAGATACTTAACTAACCAGATTCAGATTAAACATAGGTTCAAGAACTAGAAACACAACGCTAAACAATCCGACTTTCGCTGAGATTCTTTCTATATCTAGCAACCTAGCGATCCAAATCTCTTTGTGATCCTAGAGTTCTAAACAAGCATCAAGAACATGTTCTATCGGTTCACAATTCTCCTAAACCAAATCTCTTTGTATCTAGTCAAATTGCTCACACTAAGTTTATTCAGATTATAACTCACACTCTCGTGCTAAGTTAATTATCTCAGATCTAAATCCTAGGTGATCAGTCCAGAATTCACTATTAAACACAACTTAGGTGATAACCGAACAGATTGTGAATCCTAATAAATCATTTATCTAAACATGCATAAAACCCTTATAAGAATTCCTAAATCTAACTAGGTTACTAGTCAAACATATTATCAATTAAACAACACATCATGAATAGAAAACCAAAAGACTGAATAGATAAGATAAAGGGGTTCGAAGTCCTTCTCTCTATAGGTTACAAGTAGCAAGAATCAGCCCCTTAGCAAATCTCTCAATCTCCAAAAGCAAGAACAAAGTAAGAACAAGATAAACTCAATAATCAGTCTGAAAACCTAATTAAAACTCCTAAACTCATTTTGGGGCTAGATTAGAACTAGGAGAAACTTCAGGGTCTTTATGCAATTCTTCAAAACCCGTCTCAACTCGGCGTATAACTTCTCTCGCGCTCAGTGTCGACCGATACCAAGGTCAGTGTCGGTCGACATCCAGTCATGGCCGAGACCCCAACTTCAGCTCCTTGCACAAATCACCAGAAACGTCCTATAATCCCACTCTTTGCTCCAAACGCAAACCTACATGTAGAAGACTCAATAGACTCGAAAAACCAGGTTAAAGACTCAATATACACAACTATATCATGGTTGAAAACCTAGAAAAACCATGATATATTGATAGGGTGTAAGTTTTAATCCTATTCTACTGCAAGTGCACAGTTCAGTGATTGTAGTATATAGGGTATCGAATCCACAGAGACTCTGGTTTCGATAGCTAAGGAACAAGGGATTAACCTAGGAAGAAAGCAATGTGATAAAAGCAATGCGAGAAAGTAAACAGAAAGCAGAGATTGTTGGTTGTGAAAGCAAGTTATTAAAAGCGCTAAGTCTAGGGCGTTCTCAGGAAATCAGACAAGCAGACAGTTCATTCAGCAAGGATCTAATTAAGCACAGTTCTAGAACTCAAAACACGGATATAGAACTAACAAAATTTCTTTGCGATAATTCTCTAGGTCTAAGTGCAGCAAACCAAACTTTCGTTTGCGAGAACTAACAGATTAAACCAGCATTAATTCCAAGTTTGATATGTTCACAATTAACCTAAACCAAACTTTCGTTTGCGAGAAGTTTAATTGCTCAACCTAAATAGTTCAGATTCCTAAACCACACTTTCGTGTCGTATTTAGCAACCTAAGATCTAGATTCTAATTGATCAGGTTAGAACTAGCTTTAAGCACAATTAGATTGAAGAACAGATATAGTTATGAATCCTTAACTGAATTAAACAAGTCTAGCAAGTCATGAAATCCTATGTGAGAAACCCTAAACCTAACTAGGAATCTACTCAGACATAGATAATGAAAACATAATCATATGAAGAATAAATTGCATAAAAGATAATAAAGAATTAAAGGGGTTCGAAATCTTCTCCAAATACAGATGAAGTAAAGGTTCAGATCAGCCCCAAAAGCTCTAAAAATCCTCTGCTCTTAATTATGAAAGCGTATCTAATTAAAACACCAAAAACTCAATAATATAGGTCTAATCTCGGCCAGGGGCTTCTTTGTGAATATCAGGAACTTCTGGATCAGAGTGCAATAACTTGACTCTTCATAAACCGCCGAGTTTTGGGCCCATCTCGCTGGTGCAACGACCGTTGCAGGTGTGCAACGATCGACGCAGTACTCTGTTTCAGACAGTGAACTCTATCTCTCGGCCAAACACTCCAAAAATCTCCAAAATACTCCAACATCTCCAATTCAGCTCCAAACCTGATTATACCTGTAAAAGACTCTAAAAGAACACAAAAGACACAAAAACACACTTATATCATGGTCTAAAACTAGTAAAAACCATGACATATCAACTCCCCTACACTTAGCCTTTGCTTGCCCTCAAGCAAAACAGAGAACTAAAGCATGGTGAAGAGATTTGAAAACTCTTCAGAAACTCATTTCATCCTAGAAGCTACAACACTCAGATTCCCCTTAGTAAACCACTGAAAGAATCAATCACAGGATATCAAGACCAACATATACTTCCCCCACACTTAACAACTGTCCTAAGTAAACTCCACAATCACATTCAAGCATTCAAATTCTCCCTACTGACTTCTGCAAGTATTTAAGTGCGGTCTCACCTAAGGAGTATCGATCAAAGGGCACATGGATTCTTACCTTATCAGCTCTAGACCACCATACTATCTTTCTCTAGTCCCTTTCTTCTCTTTCCCTTCCTTAACAACTGATTTTTCCCACATTGGGTATAATTTTTTTTTTTTTATCAGTGTTCTTCCTGTTATGGGGTGTACTTTGGACACATTCCATGGATCGCACAGGAGATAATAGGGGTCTCTACCACTCCTGTGACCACTTCGGAGTTACTAACTCATCCTCAGTTTATTATCTTTCTTTTTTTTATGGAAGGGGAGAAGAGGACTAAATAGGATAGGTTGACAGGCTGTGTCAGAACTAACAAGGGAATCCGACACAAAGTATACCAAGCCCTTAAGTGAGAAATCTAAGTCAGTATTAAGGTTGAAGTCAGTAAAAGGATCCTCTGATACCTGAAGTAATGTGGGTATTCCCAGTAGGTTGATCTGTGTCTGGGTTTTCTAATAGTCAGAGATAGATCCTGCAACTTCATCCCAATGGTTACTTAAGTTCCTGCAAGTGCTGTTAAAACTTCTCAGAAAATCATAGTTTCTTACTTAAACAATTTTGACTCAATAAAACAAAAAAATTGAAAAATGGACTGACTTTTAAGAAAACAGAAAGATAAACGTCAGTAGCACCTCCCCCACACTTAAGACACACTGTCCCCAGTAGTGTCAAGCGAAGGATCGGTAAAAATAAAATAAAAATTGTTAAGACTTTGTTGAGTTCTGTCGGGTTTACCTCTGTCGCTCAGGCATCGATCGTTGCACTAAGTGCATCGACCGTTGCTAGGCGATTTTCGTGTATGGTCGATCGTTGCTAGTAATGCAACGATCGCTGCAATGCGATTCCGATCGTGTTGTGACGATCGACACAGAAGTGTGTCGATCGACGCACTGCAAATTCGTCCGAGACCTGCAAACATAAATTCACCAAAACCAAAAACAAACATAAAATCCTAACAAAAACACCAAAAATTAAGTAGAAAAACACCAGTACCTAATGGTGGGTTGCCTCCCACCCATCGCTTGTTTAAGGTCATTAGCTTGACCGGACGAACAAGATTTTTCAGGTACCAGGAGATCCCGACAGAGACTTTTTCTGTCTCTGTTCAAGTCTCCTCATCCAAGGTGGCGAGTAGGCTGTTGCAGAATGCTCATGTCCAAGAAAAGATGGAGTAAAATGTGCTCCAGGATCTACAATCACAGTGTCATCTGGCTGCTCATCATCTGCTTCCATGATGGTGAATGTCTGCCCATCTATCAGTGGTCTTCGCAGCTTATCCATCTCATAACGCAGCGGCTCATCTCCCAGATGGAGGTCTATCAGGCTGTTCCTAACATCTATCACTGCTCCTGCTGTAGCCAAAAATGGTCTTCCAAGTAGCAATGCTTCATCCGGATCACAGTCATATTTCAGCACTAGGAAGTCTGTTGGAACTAAGTAGTTTCCAACTCTCACCGGGATGTCCATAAGGAGTCCTTCAGGAACTCGTATAGACTGATCAGCTAGGACAAGAGAGGTCCTAGTAGGAGTAAAATCTAGCATACCCAGCTTCTCTGCCACATAGTATGGCATCAAACTTCCAGCAGCTCCTAAGTCACACAGAGAGCGCCTAAAACTATCCTCAAAGATTGAACAATTAAGCACAAAGACTCCAGGGTCTGGCAGCTTCTTCGGGATCTTGGTCAGCAGAACATCACTAATATGCTGAGGAACTATAATCACCCAGTCTCTCAGCTCTTCATCTAAAGGCAGCATCTTATTCAAGTACCTCTGCACACATGGATGATAAGGTGGATCATCAGAAGATGGAATTTCTTCCAATTCTTCATCAATCTCCTCTAGCTTCTTAAGCTCTTCAATTTCCTGCTTAATCACTTCCGACACTGAGGAGTGTTGTCTAACGATCTGCGCATAGATATCTTGTTGAGAAATCTCAGAGACTCCTGAGAATGAGCTATCAAGCTCCAAATCAGCATCAATACCATTATCATCCGGCGAGTCTGTCTGTTCACGACCTGCATCGATCGACACTAGATGTGTGTCGATCGTTGCAACACTGCAGTTTTCACCCGAGAGATTTTTACCAAAATCTGAGATTTCTTCTTCCTTCACCAATTCAGCTGTACTTAGCTCAAACTTTTCACCAAGGTGAGATCCATCATTAATGTACACAGACCAGGCCTTAATATGAGTGTCTGCTACTCCTTTTCCCTTCATTGAACTGGAAATCTGGTTCACCTGAGTATCCAACTGCTTCATGTGAGTGTTCAGGGACTCAAACTTCCCATTGAGGTCTTCATAGACAGCATCCAACTTCTTGTTGCAGTCCACAGTACTCTTGGTCTGACTCTCCATTAGTTGTTCCATCATAGCTTCCATTCTACTCTCATGAGCTGTAGGTGCAGGAGGAGTCTGATAAGATGAAGATCCATAGGTTCTCTGAGTACCTTGTCCAAAGGTCTTCTGAAAACCACTAGTCTGTCCAGAATTAGATGAGTTGTTGTTGAAAGCACTTTTCTGTCCTCCATTGAAGAATCTGTTTCCCTGTTGATTACCAAATCTATTACCTTGGAATCCAGATCCTCCTATGTAATTCACATCTTCCTCCTGAGTGTCTTCCTCAGTTTGAATTACCTCTACATCTTGGGCAAAGTGGACAGCTTTCTTACCTGCTAGGAGATTGCAAACTGTGTCCAGCCTAGATCTAATATCAGCTATGTCAGAATTCTCTACTCTTCCACCAGATTTCTTCCTCCTCTCATCCATAGTCTTGCAACTGTTGCTGCCTACTAGGTTCTCAATCAACTGCTTAGCTTGTGCAGGAGTCCTGGTGTTGAATTTTGCATTACTGGAATTATCCAGCGCAGATTGATATGGCAGATCTATGCCTCTGAAGAAGATACCAAGCAAGTGAACTTCAGTAAATCCATGGTGTGGACAGTCACGCTGGTACTGCTTAAATCTCATCCAGGCAGCTTTTAAAGGCTCCACAACTCCTTGGGAAAAGGTGAGTATGTCCTGTCTGGACTGATCTGAACGCGCATCATCATAGAAATGACGCAGGAACTCACTCTTCAGGGCTGCCCAAGTAGTATACTGACCAGGTGCCAGCTGCTTTACCATGCACTAGCGTCTCCAGCAAGACTGTGCGGAAAGAGCTTAAGGAACAAATAATCCGGGCAGACTCCATCATACTTCATGCCAGTGATTATGTCCTCAAACTGATCAATGTGATCCATAGGCTTCTCCGTTGGGTAACCATGAAATGCATTCTGTCTCATCAGTGAGTAGTAGATGGTTTTGATCTCAAAATCATTTCTCTCAAAACTAGGAAGCACTAGAGCTGACAGGTTTGCATGAAACTCATCCGGTCTTTTGTAGTCAGCTAAAGTCCTCTCATGGACAATCATCTGTCTAGCTCGGTTCTGTCCTTGACCTTGCGCCTGCGGTGGTGGTTCAGCTTCCTCAACATCAGGGATCACTCGTCCATCAGCATCAATCCTTTGCCCAGCAGCATTGTAAGGATTGTTCTGCGGATCCCTCAGGGTACCTTCAGCATCTGGTATCAGGATCTAACGCTCACGTACTATCCTTTCTCTTCTTTCTCTTCTGTTAGTTCTCTCTAAACGTCCAAGTTCTTCAAGTTCGAGATTAACTAAGTCTAAGTTCGGATTACTTCTAGTTTTCTGCGTCTGCATAAACTGTCTGTAATCGTCCAGCAACGATCGATGCTATCAGTGCAACGATCGGTTCAATCTCAGAATCGCCTAGTGAGTGCGAAATCGGTACCTGCGACAGAGAGAAAACAGAGAAAATTAGTAACTAAAAAGAAAAACCAAAACAAAAACGAAAAGAAAACGAAAAATCCTAGTAAAACCCTAGGCTCGAAGCTATCGAAGACTCTAAGAGTCCCCGGCAACGGCGCCAAAAACTTGATAGGATGTAAGTTTTAATCCTATTCTACTGCAAGTGCACAGTTCAGTGATTGTAGTATATAGGGTATCGAATCCACAGAGACTCTGGTTTCGATAGCTAAGGAACAAGGGATTAAACTAGGAAGAAAGCAATGTGATAAAAGCAATGCGAGAAAGTAAACAGAAAGCAGAGATTGTTGGTTGTGAAAGCAAGTTATTAAAAGCGCTAAGTCTAGGGCGTTCTCAGGAAATCAGACAAGCAGACAGTTCATTCAGCAAGGATCTAATTAAGCACAGTTCTAGAACTCAAAACACGGATATAGAACTAACCAAATTTCTTTGCGATAATTCTCTAGGTCTAAGTGCAGCAAATCAAACTTTCGTTTGCGAGAACTAACAGATTAAACCAGCATTAATTCCAAGTTTGATATGTTCACAATTAACCTAAACCAAACTTTCGTTTGCGAGAAGTTTAATTGCTCAACCTAAATAGTTCAGATTCCTAAACCACACTTTCGTGTCGTATTTAGCAACCTAAGATCTAGATTCTAATTGATCAGGTTTGAACTAGCTTTAAGCACAATTAGATTGAAGAACAGATATAGTTATGAATCCTTAACTGAATTAAACAAGTCTAGCAAGTCATGAAATCCTATGTGAGAAACCCTAAACCTAACTAGGAATCTACTCAGACATAGATAATGAAAACATAATCATATGAAGAATAAATTGCATAAAAGATAATAAAGAATTAAAGGGGTTCGAAATCTTCTCCAAATACAGATGAAGTAAGGGTTCAGATCAGCCCCAAAAGCTCTAAAAATCCTCTGTTCTTAATTATGAAAGCGTATCTAATTAAAACACCAAAAACTAAATAATATAGGTCTAATCTCGGCCACGGGCTTCTTTGTGAATATCAGGAACTTCTGGATCAGAGTGCAATAACTTGACTCTTCATAAACCGCCGAGTTTTGGGCCCATCTCGCTGGTGCAACGACCATTGCAGGTGTGCAACGATCGACGCAGTACTCTGTTTCGGACAGTGAACTCTATCTCTCGGCCAAACACTCCAAAAATCTCCAAAATACTCCAACATCTCCAATTCAGCTCCAAACCTGATTATACCTGTAAAAGACTCTAAAAGAACACAAAAAGACACTAAAACACACTTATATCATGGTCTAAAACTAGTAAAAACCATGACATATCATATATCAACTCCCCCACACTTATCTCTTGCTTGCCCTCAAGCAAGTAAAAGAACTAAAGCATAAGAAAGAGGTTTGAAAACTCAGAAACTCATTTCGTCCTAGGAACTTTCGCATTCACATTCACTTAGTAAGCCACTGAAAACTTTCCTGCAGATGTCAAGACCACAATATACTTCCCCACACTTAGCAATTGTCCCAAGTAAACTCCACAATCAAGTTAGGATATTCAAGTTCACCACACCAACCTCTGTATACAATTGGGTGCGGTCTTACCAAGGGTTTTGATCAGAGAACACATGGACTCAACTCAGTCAGTACTGACCACCAAACTGTCGGTTTCTGGTTCTTTTATTTTCCCATTCTCACTTAGCACTGATTTTTCCCCACTGGGTATCATTTTATTTTTTCTATCAGTGCTCTTCCCTTTCCACTTGGGGTTTAACTTTGGATCTTTCCATGGATACACATGAGGTAATAGGGGTCTCTACCACTTCCGTGACTACTTCGAAGCTACTAACTTATCCTCGGTTTTAATCTCTTTTTTTTTTACTTTCAACGGAGGGAAAAATCAGAAACCATACTCAAACAGGATCACAGGCTGTGTCAAGTACATCAGAGGAATCCGATCCAGAGATCTCAAGCCCCTAAGTAAGAAAATCAAGTCAAAGTTTAGAGGTGAAGTTAGTAATGGATCCTCTGAATACCTGGTTAGATATGGGTGTCCTTGGTAAGTTGATCCGTTTTGGGTTTTCTAATAGTCATAGAATTACTGCAAGTCTGTCCAATGGTCACTTAGTTCCTGTTCTAGCGAAAAATTTCCTCGAAAAATCATAGTTTCATACACATTTTGACTCAATAAAACAATTTTGAAAACAACTGAAAACAAGGGACTGACTCTGAGAAAACAAAAGACAATGTCAATAGCCACCTCCCCCACACGTAGAATGCACTGTCCCCAGTGCAATCGCAGTATGAGATCGGGAGAAATCAAATTGAAACCAAAGAGTCATTGAGCAGAAAATCCGAACCTGAACACGGCCAGTGTCGACCGACACCAAGATTAATGTCGCCCGACATTGTGCTCGTGGTATCATACACAGAGTGTGAAATGCGTCTGTGGTTAAGATCATGAGTTAGCACTCAATTTCTCACATGGTAGCTGCGTTAGATCACTCAAAATCTCATCAGAAACAACAAACGTGATGCATAAACTCAAATAGTCAAGGTTCCAAGCTAACAAGACTAACAGACTGACTCAAAAGAAGCATCAAAATGACTCAAGAAAAGGAGAAAGAAAAACAAACGCAAAATCAGCAGCAAGCGTCTAGAAGACTGGAGAGTCTCCATCATCCGTTTCCTCCGAGTCAGCAGCCTTCTCTATCTCCTCATCCTCTGAGCTCACATGGACTGGTGCTTGCGCTGGTGCTCAACGTCGTGGCTGCGGGTGGTGCACGCGCTGGGAGTGCTGACAAGACATGTTGTGGACCTTCTTACAGATGCCCTTGAGAACAGATGCTGCCCACTTCTGAAACTGCCCCGGTGGCATGTCTTCTTCTGGTCCTGGAAGCTCGGGAAACCCATAGGTCTCGTCTATATCAGCAGGTACAGCCTCATGCTCAGCAGCTCCAGAAGATGCGCCTCTAAGTACAGTGGATCGTCGCGGGACAGCCCTACAAAGCTCCACACTGGGCTGAAAAGTGAGTGAGAGAGGCTCATCTGTGATGCCTCTAAGCTCGGTCGCTGGGAAGGGAAATAGGCGCTCTAAGCCAGATATGTCATGGAAACGCCACAAGAACTGTCTCCCAGTAGTGTCTCCCTTGATCCACTGACTGCTCTTCAGATGTGTAAAGTCCATCACAGACTTCTTGGTGCAAATGCTCATCTGACTCCTGTCAAGCCCAAAGTGGTCGAAGATGGGAGTTAGGATACTCCCGACCCTCTCTGTCTTCACTGCCTTCCCAGTGAAAGGCTTCGTCGCCTTCAAGGTCACCAAATGATGAGAAAAAATAGCTCCCACGTTGGCGTCTGCTACCAAATTAGCGTCGTCAAACTCACTAACATCAACACTGCCACCAATCCCAAGATAGAGAAACAAAAGCTCAGCAATCCTCATCATCCCAGGCTCCATCTTACACAGGATAGTGTTACCAAACACTCAGACAAGATAGCGTAGAACCGGATGTCGCACAGCGGTCTGCCTGGTGGTCTGAGAATCGTACACTCCGGTGCCAAAGTGTTCCTAGAAGAGCTGCACATCTGGCCAGCGCTCGGGCAAACTGCCTCTCTCTCGCGTCCTGTCAAAATCATAGATGTCACACGGCTCCTGAAGGCTGAGCCTGTACCTCCTGCGCTTGGCCATGAATGTCAAAGTCCCCTCAGAGGCCTTCCTCACCACATCATTGGTGTAGTACACACGGACCGTGGCCATGAACTGTCTGACCAGCTCCGGATAGCAGTCGTACTAATTGGTACAGATAGTACCCAAGCCGATCTTCCGTATGACTCGCACCACATCTGATCGTATCTTCAGCTTGTTCATAGTGGTCATGCAAGGAAGCCGTGTGGGCTTGATCTTAACGTCACACCAGGCGTTGTAGAACAAGCTGTCATAGACGTCCCAATGCTCTGAGATTTCCCTGTGGACGCATTCTCGCTTCTTCACCTCAATCGCAGGTTCGTCAGCGAAGCAAGTAACCTTGAACTTCCTCTCTTCCATTCTAGGCCAAGGTGCTTGGTTCTGAGTATTGCGTTGCTGCGACGAGGAACCAGAAACATCTGCTGCAGAGGCTCTTCGTGGGCGCTTTCCTCGGTTCAGACAAGGTTCCATCTACAAAACGAACGAACAAACGAACAAGCATGAGATTCTAAAATTCCGAATTTTGAAACATCATAATCTCATGATTTGATTCCAGATAATCATCCACAGCATCAAAACTAATCACATTCAACTAGAAAATCATCCTAAACATCAAATAATCGAACCAAAATCGAAGCTTTCTTCCCATGAACACGAACTGAAAATTGGAGATTTAGAGTCATACCTTCGCAGATCGATTAAACAGATGATAGAAATGGATAGAGCACGGAAAAACAAGTAAAATGGAGCTTTGAATCGTCAAAAATGGTGAAGAATTGAGAGAGATGGCGATTTTGAGAGAAGTTTCGGCGAGAAAGAAATGAGGAAGAAGAAGACTGGTCTCGGGTTTTTAAGAGTTCTTACCTCGATTTCATCGATGTCGACCGACATCCAGCTTGATGTCGGTCGACAATTACCTTAGCGAACCAAGTCGACTTCTGGAAATCGACCTCGGTCGATTTTCGTCCGTGCTCGAAAACCCCTTCGGAAATCAATGTCGACCGACATCGAGTGAATGTCGACTGACACTGACTACACAGTGCTACGGATTCTGCATAACTTGACACAAAAACTCCAAAAACGAAAGAAATCAAAATGCAAGATCGAAAATCCTAGTATATACAACTTACCAGTGGGTTGCCTCCCAGTCAGCGCCTGTTTTAAGTCGTTAGCTTGACTTTGATGGGAGATTAGACTCCCGGTGGTTTCGACAGAGGCTGTGAGCGCCTCTGCGAAAGTCTCCTCATCCAAGGTGGAGAGTAAGCAGTGTCAGCGTGAGATCGTCCAAGGAACGAGGGAATGCGATGGTTTCTTGCATTCTCAGCAATGAGGTCAGTAGAACGGGGTTGGGAAGATGCAAACCTTTCCTTTGGCGGAGCTTTGATGTTTTGAGGTTTCTGCTTAGAAGCAGTTGCAAGCTTTGAAGATGTTAGAGCGGAATCTTGAGAAACCACCATCTTCTTCTCTCCAGGATCAGAAACTGAAGCCTCTCTAGGCTGAGCTTCTTTCTCCATCACAATGCTAAAGGTTTGACCGTCAATCTTGGACCTTCGCAACATATCCATCTTAAAGTGTAAGGGCTCATCTCCCAGGTGGAGATCGATCAGACCGTGCTGCACATCAATCCTCGCTCTAGCAGTAGCTAAGAAGGGTCTTCCTAGTATCAGAGGATCATCTGGTTCACTATCATACTTCAGCACCACAAAGTCAGTTGGAATCAAATGGTCTCCAACTCTGACCGGGATGTCCTCTAGGACTCCTTCAGGAACCCTCTTTGAATGATCAGCTAGGATTAGAGAGATCCTAGTCTGCTTCCATCAACCCCCAGCCTCTTAGCCACAGAGTATGGCATGAGATTTCCAGCAGCTCCCAAATCACATAAGGAATGCTTGAAGCTATCTTTGAAGACTGAGCAATCTAACACGAAGACACCAGGATCATCTAGCTTCTCTGGAATCTCATTATGCAGCACATCACTTATTTGCTTAGGGAGCACCACTACCCAATCTCTTAAGTCCTCATCCATAGGCACCATCTTTTCCAAGTATATTTGTATACAAGGATGATAAGGCAGAGTATCAGCTTGTGGATCCTCTTTCAACTTCTTATCCATCATTTTTAGGTCTCTGGCTTCATCAAGGTCTTGTTTAGACTTCCCAAACACCTTAGGAAAAGGTACATGAGGTTTGTAGGTTGTTTCTTCATCAATACCACAAGCTGTTGGTGAAATTGGCCTCTCACGCCCTTGATGTCGACCGACGTTAAACTGATGTCGGTCGACATTCGCTGATTCACCTTTAGTGTCGACTCCATAACCGGTCACAGTCGATTTCCGTTCGTCATGAGAACTCGAAATCTCTGTTGAACATGGATGTCGACCGACGTCAATGGCAGTGTCGGTCGACATTGGGGGTACAGTCTCGGGTTTTTGGCTGTTTTCACAATTTCAACTGTCTTAACTTCAAACCCTTCTCCTTGATCTGTCCCATCCTCAATCTGGATTGTCCAAGCGTTGATGTGGGTATTCTGAACACCTTTTCCCTTAACTGATCTTGAAATCTGATTCACTTGTGTGTCCAGTTGCTTCATGTGAGTACTCAAGGATTCAAACTTCCCATTTAGATCTTCATACACAACATCAAGCTTCTTGTTGAAGTCCATAGTGGTTTTTGTCTAACCCTCTAGCAGCTGCTCCATCATAGCTTCCAGCTTGCTCTCACGAGCATTGGTAGCAGGAGGTGTCTGATAGGAAGATGATCCATAGGTCCTCTGATAAGAGTTGTTCTACTGAAAAGGCTTTTGGTAACCAGCATTCTGACCATATCCAGAAGAGTTTTGATTGTTTGTGAAAGCACTCTTCTGTCCACCATTAAAGAACTTGTTGTTCTGCTGATTTCCAAACCTGTTTCCTTGGAATCCAGAACCACTAATGTAGTCCACATCTTCTTCTGTGCAGCCTTCTTCAGGACCAAACTCTTCAACATCTTGAGCAAAGTGGACATGCTTCTTACTAGTCAACAAGCTGTGAACAGAATCCAACTTGTTTTGCATCTCAACCATCTGTAGATGATCCAATTTTCCACCAGACTCTTTCCTTCTCTGATCTGCAGTCTTAGCATTGTTGCTGCTCACAAAGTTCTCAATCAACACTCTAGCTTGTTCAGGAGTCTTTGTGTTGAAGTTTCCATTGCTGGCAGCATCTAACGCAGACTGGTACCAGAGATCTACACTTCTGAAGAAAATGCCCAGCAGCTGAACATCAGAGAATCCATGATGAGGACAATCTCGTTGGTACATCTTAAACCTCACCCAAGCAGACTTAAATGGCTCTGTAGGTCCCTGAGTGAATGTCAGAAGATCCTTTCTGAGCTGATCTGAGCGAGCATCATCATAGAAATGTTGCAGGAATTCTCTCTTCACTGCATCCCAAGTAGTTAACTTCCCAGGTGGAAGTTGCTTAATCCAAGTTGCAGCTTCTCCAGCAAGAGAGTATGGAAAAAGCTTGAGGTATAGGAAATCATATCCCACTCCATTGTGCTTCATCCCAGTGATGAAGGTTTCAAAATCCTCTATGTTGTCCATGGGTTGCTCATGTGGGAGACCATGAAAAGGATGCTGCCTCAGAAGTGCATAATAGACAGTCTTGACCTCAAAGTCATTCCTCTCAAAAGGAGGAGGTACAATTGCTGACCAGTTAGCATAAAATTCATATGGTCGGTTGTAATCAGCAAGAATCCTCTCAGCAGCAAGAGGATTAGGTTGTTGTCCATTACCTCCAACATTGACCATCTGCCCCTCACCTTGAGGCTGCTCAGGTTCAGGGATCACACGTCCCTCAGTATCAATCCTTTGCCCCTGATCATTGTATGGGTTGTTCTGTGGGTCTCTCAGAACTCCTTCAGCATCTGGTCTCATAATCAAACGATTGTTCATCATTCTTGTTCTCTGACCCTTTATGTTCGTTCTCTCAAGTTTAGCAAGCTCCCCAAGTCTGAGGTTCAAAAGTTCTTCGCTCTGTTTGCTTCGGGTATGTCGACTTAGCATACACTGATCTCAAGTCTGAAACTTTGAGTGGTGTCGGGCGACACTAAGAAGGTGTCGGTCGAAACTGAAAGCTTCAGTCAATTCCTGCAGCAACAAAACAAGCCAAACTGAGAAAAATCCGTAACAAAGAAATAAAAACGACTTAGACTAAACTCTAAAACAAAATCTATCGGCGAACTCAGTTGAGTCCCCTGCAACGGCACCAAAAACTTGATAGGCTCAAAGTTTTACCCCTATTCTACTGCAAGTGCACAATGATGCGAATGTAGTACTTAGGGTATCGAATCCACAAGGACTCACGACTCACACGATATGTTCTCAAGTTAAGCTAAATTAATCAGAAGAAAGCAGTAAACGAAAGCAAGTAAACCAGGAAGTGTTTTCAATAGGATAAAGGCGTCAGACTTAGGAAGTTCTCGTGAATTATGCAATGTCAGATACTTAACTAACCAGATTCAGATTAAACATAGGTTCAAGAACTAGAAACACAATGCTAAACAATCCAACTCTCGCTGAGATTGTTTCTATATCAAGCAACCTAGCGATCCAAATCTCTTTGTGATCCTAGAGTTCTAAACAAGCATCAAGAACATGTTCTATCGGTTCACAATTCTCCTAAACCAAATCTCTTTGTATCTAGTCAAATTGCTCACACTAAGTTTATTCAGATTATAACTCACACTCTCGTGCTAATTTAATTATCTCAGATCTAAATCCTAGTTGATCAGTCCAAAATTCTATTAAACACAACTTAGGTGATGAACGAACAGATTGTGAATCCTAAGAAATCATTTATCTAAACAGGCATAAAACCCTTATGAGAATTCCTAAATCTAACTAGGTTACTAGTCAGACATATTATCAATTAAACAACACATCATGAATAGAAAACCAAAAGACTGAATAGATAAGATAAAGGGGATCGAAATCCTTCTCTCAAGGTTACAAGTAGCAAGAATCAGCCCCTTAGCAAATCTCTCAATTTCCAAAAGCAAGAACAAAGTAAGAACAAGATAAACTCAATAATCAGTCTGAAAGCCTAATTTAAACTCCTAAACTCGTTTTGGGGCTAGATTAGAATTAAGAGAAACTTCGGGGTCTTTATGCAATTCTTCAAAGCTTGTCTCAACTCGGCGTATAGCTTCTCTCGCGCTCAGTGTCGACCGACACCAAGGTCAGTGTCGGTCGACATCCAGGCGTGGCCGAGAAACCAGCTTCAGCTCCTTGCGCAAATCACCAGAAATGTCCTATAATCCCACTCTTTTCTCCAAACGCAAGCCTACCTGTAAAAGACTCAATAGACTCAAAAAAACAGGTTAAAGACTCAATATACACAACTATATCATGGTTGAAAACCTAGAAAAAACATGATATATCATTGACCACTGTTTAAGAACTATTGCGATCAATGTTTCTGGATTATGCAGACCACTTTCTTCTACAGAATGATAGAGAACAACTTCTCCCAATTTCCCTGTAATCGATGATGTCGTATTTATGTATGTTTTGCCAATTTCACATTAGATGTTTGCCTGTACCACTATCTAGTATTTTGTACCTACCACAACTTCTACAGATTTGTAGTATTCTGTTTGATGGTTCAGTGTTATTGCATCCCAAAGAAATCACTTGAGACAGTGAATTGCACAAATAAACTAAACACTTTAATAATTACAAGATCAACGAGAGCTTGGTTATAAATTATACCTTAAACTCTAATTGCTAGAACCTATATACCCTAAACTCTAAACCCAAATGTTAAACTCTAAACCCTATATATATACCCTAAACTCTAAACACAAACATTAAACCATAAACCCTAAATACTAAACCCCCAACCATAAGCCCAAATATCAAGATTATATATATATATATGGGAGCATCATGGAAAAAATTCTTAAGTCAATTTGTATTTTATATGTAACGTTGTAAGATTTGTGTTTATAGGTGTTCTATTATTATATATGTAATTTGTATAGTCTTTTATGTAATATTATAATTATTAATAATTTTGTCAATATCAACAAATATAAATGCAAATGATCATATACCCTAAACTCTAAACCTAAACATTATACCCTATACATTATCTAGGGAACTGCCAAATACATGATAATCTAGGTTATTAATGTTAATTGGATGTTTCGTTTCATTTTATTAATCATTTGAGTGTGGAAAAATGAAAGGCCGTGTCTTTATGTAAGGTTATAAAGATGAAGTAAACTCATTAAATCAAATAGGGATTAATTAACACTCATTCTTAAAATCTTGAAACCACCGATTCAAAACCAGTAAAAGTCTACCACTTCGTTAACCTAAACTACAACAAAATGCTGATGGCTTATGCGTATAGGCCATGGTGACGCGACGACCAGCCTTATTACGAAACACATTCAGTAACAAGAAAGGAGAGCAATCATCCCATTTAACCTTCTAGCGCTGCCTGATGATGTGATAACGAAGATACTCGCCCGTGTTTGCGAACGAAACATGCAAGATCTTCGTCATACGAAGATAGTTTGCATAGCCTTGAAGGAGAAGACAGAAACATAATTGTTCTTCAACTCTGTTAATCTTGTACAAATGACATACTATGTTTGGGCTCCGGTTTTTGACTGGAGAAATTTTTTTTAAAGCTGCTACGACGCAGGCAACATATCAGCCTTCTTCTATGCTAACAAGAGAGAAAAAGGACTCACATGCATAAACGCTGCTGCTAAAGATGGATGCATATTAAGCAAGTCTATGTATGATATAATACACAAATCCTTCAGGGAAGACAGAGATGATGAACTCTTCGGCATATATGAATTTACTAGAGAACAAGCAACGCAACTGCGAAGAAAACTACCTCATCTCGACAATAGTTCCTGGGGAATTGTGCTTCCTGATTGGTTCACAGCGAAACGTGCCGAAAACGATATTGTTCGTATGCGCATCTGCCGATGTTCTAAATATGACCCTTGGCGCTCTGACTGGCAAGTGAAAACTAATGTTTGCGACCAATGTTTATGGATTATGCAGACCGCTTTCTTCTGCAAAATAATAGCAAATAACTTCTCACAAATGTTTTGTAATCGGTGACGTCGTATATATATGTATGTTTTGCCAAATTCACATTAGATATCTTCCGGTGAACATAATTATCTAATATTTTATCTCACTAAGCAATCCATTTGCTTATGCTTCCTTGGTGGAAGCAGGTGATCGTTCTGAGAAAGCTTAGGTGCGAGACTAAAGGTGATGTGATATCGGAGGCGGGTGATGGTCGAGCGATGATCGAGCGATACGGGACGATGTGCGAACGGAGGTCGATGGGAAGAAGGAAGCTGGCCGATGGCACTCTCTTCCTGGTCAGTGGATGGTTCGATGGTGATGAGGACTTTAACACGAGCAAGAACACTTAGGAAAACACGAACAAGCAAGCTCTAACAACAAGGGATCTCACGGCCAAGGGGCAACCACGCAAGGAGGTGAAGATCGGTGCAACCAACTAGGGTTCCTTTTTGCTAAAACTTACTTAAGTTTATTGAAAACAAAGAGGGGCTTTAAATAGCCAAAATAATAGGGTTACAAGTCTTAAGAAAGGGCCATAAAGAGGCCTGGTCGAAATTATTAAAATAGAAAGCAAGGAAGAAGGTTGGACGGGCCAGATTCTCCTTCTCTTGAAGCGGGCCTTGGTTTACCTCATTAAAAACCTTAGTAGGAAAACCCAATTGGGACAAAACCACACTTAAGGGAAAAAGAGTATAAACCAATGCCCAAGGAGATGTTGCACGTACTCCTGGTCGCCAAACATAAGTCTGAGGCCCACCAAGTCCGTGAGCTTCCAAATAAGGCAGGTCCAGAAACCTTCGGGATTGATCTTGCATATCTTCTTTGTCCGAGCTGTTATTGATGTGATTCTAACTCTCATGCATTCCATGATGAATCAATAATCTAGAACAACTTCCTTTACTCCTTGATTCATCCTGGTTCGTTCTGAGCACTCCAAAATGTGCAAGTCGGTCTTTATAGGGTTCCCTGAAAATCACTTGTCTTGAAACGGGCATAACTTCTTCATAGAAAATGGTCCTGATGTGATTCTACTTCGTGCAGACTTCTTGGTGAGTCAGGTTTCCAGAACAGGTTGAGATGCAGCTTGATTCCCCTTGGTCGATTCGAAATCCTCTCTTGAATGCACCTATATCCGCAGACAGGGCTAATTGGATAACTTCTAGACATCCTCCAAGATGATCTCGAACCCAAGCTGATCCTTTCTGAACAAACTCTTCCAAATAGCATATTTTATGGTGAATATCAAGCCTGGTATGATTGGCTTGAACCAACTCTCCTATGGACATCATCCAGGACACGGTTAGGGCTCCGGGAGCTCGGTTGTCGACCATCTCCAAATGAGATCGTTCCAATTGAGTTCTGGAACGATCATCATTCCTGAAACATGCTGTTAGCTCATGAATCCTTGATACCACTTCATTGGGTCTGGCAGAACATGCATTGACCTTCTGAACCTCCTCAGGAACGTTCTGCGGGGTTGGGAACAGCTTGGTCAGCCTCGTGCTCAAGGCCGTTACGTACCGCTCGTCCGGGCTGGGTCTGGAGGATCCGATGTCCTCATCATACCCTCTCTCTTGAAGAGGATTCGACCTCGAATCTGCATAACCTGCACCAATAGAAAGCATGTTAGCCTTCATGCGGTTTCGTGAGTTCATGGCCTTACGTCGAGGAATTGCTGGCCGGATGCTGCAAGGACTTTCTAGGTGGGTTCCGTTGGGTTATGAACTCTGTATCACGCCTTTGTCTTGGCCTGGGTTCCATGGGAAACTCTCTGGGTCGTGATCTCCATTGGTTTAGTCGGATCACTCTTTGGGTCGGTCGGTTCCTTCAATTTCTCGACCTCGCCTCCGGTCCGTTGGTTCGTGCGGTCCATCGGACTCTTGTTCATTCCTGCGCCCTGTTCAACACCTTTGACCAATTCCAAGTGCAATAAAATAGTTTTTGATTCTTTATAATCAGATAGAAAAGAAATGGGTTGGGATACTTGAACCTTGGTCGAGGCGGTCGAGGGTCGTGGTCGAGAGATGGGTGAGCGTGGCAATTCTTTCCGGTTCGCCTCTTTGGTTACTGCAATAATATGGACACCTTTGGCAAGAGACAAGTGCGTTAGGTGTTCTTTAGGACAGTACAAACGTGCGGAACATGTATTCCTACCAAAATCTAGTTGTGGTCTCTAATCATGTTCTGATTTCTTATTTTCTTTTACGTTCAGTAGATCCTTTAGTACAGTTGTGGAATCAGTAGAAATGAGTTGTTTTAAAGAAGGACTTACCTGACTAGCACTCTCAGTCTGGTTTGGGTCGTGATCTCCATTGGCCTTAGTCGGATCACTTTCTGGGTCGGCCAGTTCCTTTAGTTTCTTGGCCTCGATATCGGTACGTTGGTCCGTGCGGTCCATTGAATTCTTTATCATTCCTGCGTCCTTCTCAACACTTTTGGGTAATCCCAAGTGCATTAAAACAGTTTTTAATTCATTACAATCAAATGGAAAATATTTGGGTTGGGACACTTTAACCTTTGATCGAGGTGGTTCTGACATTGGGACTTTGGTCGAGGCGGTCGAAAGGCGTGGACGGCCCTGGGTCTTCGGTCTTAGTATGACATATTACTCATATACTAGCCCTTTCAGCTCCTTCCACGTTCTTGCTGGTTCCTCGAGTTGTCTATGTATCTTCTCCTCGAGCTGCCACCAAGCATAGGCGTCTCCGGTCAGGGTTTGGATCGCATACGCGGCCTGTTCGTTCCTTGGGATGTTGTAATCCCAAAAGTAATCTTCTAGGTCTTCTTTCCACTGAAAGTAGTCTTCAGTACCTGAGAAAGATATTAGCTGTGAGTCCAAGACACAAATATTATTTTGAAATTTATTGGGTTTTGAATGTCTTAGTCTTGAGGATTGATGGGGGTGGTATTGGTCAGGTGGCTTGGGATCCATTTCGTTCACAGCATGGTCGTCTCCACAGTGGTACAGGTCGTGACCATGGTCTGGTCGACCTTACTTTACTCGACCATGTCGAGATGGGTCGGGCGGTCGCTCCAGGCGGTCGAGTCGAGCTCCGATCGTCTGGATCACAGCTAGGAGCTGAGTGAACTTGGTCGGGCCGCCTTGTTGGGCATGTTCTTCGTCCATTGTCTGCACACTTAGCAAAAATATCAAACGCAACAAGAAAGAAAGGAAAAACAAGAGAAAAGGAAAACGCAACAAAAATGGAAAAAGGTGCAGTCACTAACAAAAAGGAAACAAGGCAATGGCGAATTTTTTTTTTTTTTTTGACTAATAAACTGAGAAGTAAACACTAAACCCATAACAAGAATGGAAATTTCAACTTAAATCAGATCAATAACCAAGCAACAAACCTCAATTCAAAATCGCAAAAAGGAAGCCCTAATGCTATATGCGGCCGGTTCAATTCGTGAGCACCCTAGCAGCCGGTTTCTACTCTTCTTCCTCTTACTAGATGAATGCAATGCAACAGAGTCAAGGCAAGCAAACAGCAACAGAAACTAAATGAATCATAAAGCAAGGAGTCAGGACAAGGTGAACATCCCTAAGCAATCCGCTAGAGAGATGAATTAACCCTAGAAGCCGCTTAGAACCCTAACAACCTAGCAACGATTTCTAGCCAATTTTTTTTTGAGTTCCAGTTTAATCAAGCAACAACAGAAGAAAAGAAATAAGAAAACAGCAAAGCAAGCAATCGGTCTATAATTATCCTACTAGGCTGATAAAGAACAAGAACTAACAACCTAATTGTTTTTTGATTTTCGGTTTTAAAGAACAAAAGCCAAAACAGAACTGAAACTAAGCAAATGAAAAGAGGTAACCGGGCTGGGTCAGGAGCTTTAAAGCTCTGATACGAGATGATGTGAGATCGGAGGTGGGTGATGGTCGAGCGGTCGAGCGATGGTCTAGCGATACGGGACGATGTGCGAACGGAGGTCGATGGGAAGAAGGAAGCTGGCCGATGGCACTCTCTTCCTGGTCAGTGGATGGTTCGATGGTGATGAGGACTTTAAAACGAGCAAGAACACTTAGGAAAACACGAACAAGCAAGCTCTAACAACAAGGGATCTCACGGCCAAGGGGCAACCTGTTGGAATTGTGTCCAGTAATCTCGGTACTGTCTCTAGAAAGTAAGAGTATGTCAATGATCAGACATAAGTCATATAATACTGGGGGTCATGATGGCTTGCTAGAGTCCGCTCATGATCTATAAGTCTTGGACTTATTGCCTTTATTATATGATCCCATATGGGTCACACGCCTAAGCTAACAGGAATGTTATAGGAACGGCTTAGCAGAAGTACGGTAAAAGTGCTAGGCATTTACTGTACTTAGAGAGAATAAAAGAGTTTGGCCACGGTGTGTCGATCGATACACAAGGTGTGTCGATCGACACAGTGCAGAGGAAACCAGGCGAGTTTTATAAATAAAACTCGAGTCTGTTTTTCTTGAATAACCAAAAACCCTAAATGAGCCGCCTCTCTCTCTCTGTCTGTCGCCTCCCTCCTCGTGGTCTAGCAGCCAGCTTCCTTTGCGTGCGTGTGTGTGTGAACCTCTGGAGGAGTTATCTCTCGGTGGCTCTCTGATCTCTGACCATACCATCCCTTTCCGCTGCAATAAACAGGTATAAGGTGAGATCATCAATTGTTTCTATTCAAGAGAACCTAGATCCGCATGTTTAGGATAATCCGAATCTGGAATTGAATCAGGATTGATCTAAACGTTCCTTCAGTGGTATCAGAGCTATAGGTTCTGGTTTTTCTTGATTAGATTCATGTTTAGGATTGTTTTCTTGGTTAAGAAGTGTTTTGAATCAACTATTGATAAGAGAAATCACTTAAGCAACAAGGAATTGAACCTTAAACACACTTGAAATCGCAATTCCAAGCTATATTGATTTGGAATGCGATTTTCATAAAGTCAGTATCGACCAGAATCGCATGTATCGATCGATACGATTGCATGGATCGGTCGATACAATCGGCGATCGCATGGATCGATCGATACGATCGCATGGATCGGTCGATACAGTCTATCGGGTAACCCTGTTAACGCGTGAAAGCATCGATCGATACAGGATCGATGCAGGTTCGATATTGGTGCATCGACCGATGCGGCTGGTGCACATCGATCGACACGGTTAGGGTTTTGGCTCGGTTCAGTGCATGCGTGAGAGCATCGATCGATACAGGATCGATGCACGATCGATGCAGGATCGATGCTGAGAGCATCGACCGATGTGGTTGATGGATCGATCGACACGGTTGGTTCATCGATCGACATGGTTGGTTTAAGGCTCGGTTTAATTTTGATTAAAATTAATTCGTCCTGGTTTAATAAACAGATTTAATAATTTTATTAAGTCTGGTTAAACCGGGACAAAAAATCCAATGTCGAAAGAATTATTGGATTTAGTGCCTAAACCAGGATTTTCTAATTTGATTTGGTTGGACCAAATAAATTGAGAAAATCCGGTTTAGTAAATAACCGGTTGACAATTGTGGTCATCGTAGTAATTAAAATTTGGTTAGACCAATTTTAATGAACCAGACCGGTTATGTCATTTAATTGGACAATTGGGTCATGTCTCATGTCTTGGACATGGACCAGTTCTTGGGCCTCGGGCCAAGAAGTTAAAACAATTGGGCCAGTTATTTGAGTCTTCCTTCAGATTAATTTAAAATTTATTTTATAAAATTATAAAGTCGATTTTAAATTAAAGTTTCCGAAATTTTGAAATTAGAAAGTTTCTTAAATTAGAAGTTTCTGGATTTGCGGGTTTTGGATTTTAAAGAAATTTCTAAAGTTAGAAAGTTTCCGTTTTTTAGAAAGTTTCCAATTTTAGAAAGTTTCCAAAAATAGTAGGTTTCCAAAAATGGAAAGTTTCCCGAAATAGTAATCTTCTATTTTGGGAATGATTTTTTAAATAAACCTACGAACCTCAAACAATATCAAGCGTTGGATGTCTTGTCCATTCTATGTCAGCTGTCGAAGCCCATTCAATTGTATTCATGGCCTTACAGTGTGAGGGTATCTGCTTTTGCGTGGATAAGACGGTTTGTGAATCATAAATGTCATTGGGAGTCCCAGACATTAATGATTACATGACTGTATAGTCTGGTTTTCTTGACTGGGCCATCGGGAGTCCCGGGCCTTGAGACATCAGAGTGGATTGGGCCTCGGGCCCAGATTCACAACCAAGAGTTATATCACGGATATAATTAGCCGACATAGGGCTTACCGATATAAGCTAAGGTTGGGTGACGGCCAGTGGCCCACTTTAATCTTAGTTATATGTGGATCTTGGAATCATTATATTCTATTGAGGGTAACTGATGTTATTGAATATAATGCGTGATTAATCATATTAAATTTAATACGAGATTAATCATATTAAACATATTAACTAAAATCCTTTTATCTTAATTTTCAGTTATGACTAGCACAAACAATCAAAACACTTTCTCGATCCGGTCTGTCCTTAAGATGGACAAGCTGAACGGATCAAATTTCTTGACTTGGTCGCGGAACCTGAGGCTAGTCCTCAGACAGGAGAGAAAGGACTATGTCCTTGAGAGAGATCTCCCCGTGAGGATCGGGTCCAATGCTTCTCATGCAGTATATGATGCTTGGAATAAGCATTACAATGATACGGTAGTTGTGCGTGGTCTGATATTGGCTACCATGGACTCAGACTTGCGAAAGCAATATGAGAACATGGAGTCGCCAATAGAGATGATCAGCAGCCTGAAATTGAAATTTCAGGAGCAGATAAGAGTGGAGAGATACCGGTTGGTTAAGTCTCTCACTAGCTGCAAGCTACCAAATGATAATCCAGTGAGTCCTCATGTCAGTAAAATGATGGGTTACATTGATAACCTGAGGAAACTGGATTATCCAGTTAGCCAAGAGTTGGCAACTGAAATCATTCTGCAGTCACTGCCGTCAAGCTATGATAAGTTCAGAAAGAACTATATCAATAAAGGCTTAACGAAGACGCTGACTGAACTGCATGATATGCTCAAGACAGTTGAGCCAAACGTGAAGAGTACCCTGTACAATCTCATGAATGAGAAGGATAGGTTTACTAAACCTAATGCTGACAAGGGTGAAGACAAAGTTGTCCAGATTTTGAATCATGGCAAACGTGTGTCTTCTGAGCCAGAGTCAGATACCTCTTACGTTGGTAAGTGCTGCTACTGTAAGGAGACAGGGCATTGGAAGAGAAATTGCATTAAATTCATGGAAGATGATGAGGAATTGAAGTTGATGTATGAGACTACTTCCTCAGGTATTCATGTTATTACTTCAAGTTCTACCTTAAAGGTATTGAATACTGGTTGTGGCACTGATATTTGTGATAATATGCAGAGCCTAAGCAACAGTAGAACGTCCTTAAAGGTATTGGATACTGGTTGTGGCACTGATATTTGTAATAATATGCAGAGCCTAAGCAACAGTAGAACGTTGAAGGAAGGGCAAGTGAAACTACATGTCTGGAAGGAGCTTGGGATGCTGCCTCAGCCGTAGGGTTTTCACTTATAGATCCCTTTTAGGCTTGGTTTTGTATTAAGTAATTGCTACAATGAACCTGCTTTAAGCAGAATTGTCTTTCATTTTGATAAAAGACAAGTTTTGTTCTTTTGATCTTAATGAAATATTAATTGTAGCACCCTATTCATGGAATGGGTTTTATATCTTAAACCAAAGAGTGCCTAAATGTAACATAAATACCGAATTGGTTTAAATCTGATGAATTAAACCTGATTTTTCTTGGCATAAAGTCTTGGTCACATAGAGTAAGTCGGATTCAGAAATCCCATAGTCATGGACTGTTGGGCTCATTTGATAAAATATCTTATGAGACTTGAATTCTGTTTACTAGACCAAAAGGTAAAGGGCCTATCTTAGCCGAGCTAGAGAAAGGCCCAAAGGCTTATTGGACCTGAAACATACTCAAGTATGTGTCCCAATGAGCAGTAATGCCAGAGAAAGTCTCCTGTACTTCATTATCTCTACTGATTACTTCAGTGAGTGAGACTGTGTTCATTTGATGAGACACAAGTAGGAATTCTTTGACATGGTCGAAAGAGTTCCAGAATGAAGTATAGGATCTGAATGACAAAAGTATTAAGACTCTGGATTAAAATCACGAGTGAAGAATACTTAAGTCATTGATTGTGTGATCATCTTAATGAGTGTGAAATCGTTTCACAGCTCATTTCTCCTGAAAACCTGAAGGTGTTTCTGTGAGAAAGAATCAGATCTTATTAGAAATGATTAAAGATGAGTCACACGAATCTTCCATGATATTATTTAAGAATAACGCTCTAAATTATCTAAGTTTACGCTGAAATAGTTCCACCAATATCAGTTGAAAGACACCACGTAAATGTGGATTGATATCGATCCAAATTCGTCTTTACTGAGTATTTGTAGTTGTGCTACTTCGCTGGTTGTCCTAGGGAAACCAAGGCTTGTTACTTTTACGTCCATTCTGTTTTCTAAGAAGGGAAGTTAATTTCCAAGAAGAACAGTGGGAGAAAAGTATAACTCGAAGAAATTCGAGAAATACAGGAGGCTGCTTAACCTGTGTGAGGGAGAGCAGCGGAAGGATTTACAGATTTCTGTAGAATCTACACCTGTGGATTATGGAGTTTGCAGATATGAATGAATCAGTTACTAATCCGAGAGTGATTTCTCGTCATTAGTTGAACCTGATAATCATTGAAATCTGCACCTCTGAAGCCTGAAGTTCGCAGATATGATTGAATCAGTTACCAATCCGAGAGTGATTTCTCGTCATTAGTTGAACCTGATAATCATTGAAAGTTCGCATGATCTGATGATCATTGAAAGCGACGAATCTGCGAAATTCAAAGAAGCGAAAGTGAGCCCGGACTCCGAAAATTACACTATGTGTAAGTTAGCTTTATTGATCCATTCTTGGATGGAAGCAAACATATCGGAGTTGGAATCTTCGTTCTGTTGAAGTAGTCAAGTTATTGACTTGAACAGGAACGAAATGGAACTGTGCGTTTACTAATAGATAAGTGGGAGCGATATTGCATTTCTCATAGTGTATGTCGATGACATACTGATTCTCGGATATAACGTCCCAATGCTGCAGTCGGTAAAGGACTGGCTTGGGAGTTGGTTTTATGATTGACATGGGTAAAACCACGTAGTTCTTGGATTTTGGATCTAAGGATAGAGATCCGAAAGAGCTGGTAAGACAAAGTCAGGATTCTTATCCCGACAAAGTCCTACACGTTTTCAGCAATCCAAGAAGGGTTTTATGCAAATGTCACATGGCAATACGTTAAGCAAGACACAGTGTCCTACGATAACTGCTGAGCTTAAATGCATGGATAAGATTCCATATGCGTCGGCAATTGGATCTATCATGTATGCCATGAAACATACTTGTTTGATGTTGCTTTAATGTTAAGCAAGACAAGTAAAGACCAGTCAAATCCAGCAAAGAATCACTGGATTGCCGTAAAGAATATCCTAAAGTATTTGAGGAATACTAAGGATAAATTCTAGAGTTACGGAGAAAGTGAGGTGCTACAAGTCGGTAGAGTCTGAAAGGCAAGTTTCCAATAGACAAAGATGATTTCCGATCACAGTCCGGTTATATCTTGTGTCTATCTGGCGGTGCAAGGCACTGTTGCTGACTCCATGACTTAAGCTGAACATTTCGCAGCTTGGGAAATGGCGAAAGAGGTTGTTTGGAAAGAAGAATTCGTCACTGAACTTGATGTGATTTACAGCATAGATGAGACTAGCTGCACATCAGAGGTCCAAACACCTTGAGGATAGGTATAACCTATTCTGTGAGATAAATGACAGAGATGTTAAGTAGATCAGCAAGTTTCAACGAATGAGAACGTTGCTAATCTATTAACGAAGCCACTCCTTAGGCCTAAGCACGAGTCGCGGACTGTTGCTGTAGGATAAGTGAAATTAAGATGTAGTCTTAATTTCAGTGGGAGTTATTAAAGGGCTTTATTTAGTTATTGGATATGTTCTTGAAATAACATTTAAGATGTTTAATGAAATTATTATTTCAAGATTATTTTAACTGTGATGAAATAATCGTTCCAAAATGATATGAATCATTTTATAGGTCATCGAAGTAAATGACTTGATCTTGAGTCATCGAAGTCATTTAGCTTGATCATGAGACCCTATATTTGATAGATGTTTCATATCATTCTGTCCCTAGTCGAAGGTTGTTGAAATTGGAATACCAACAAACCGTGTGAGACTGGATTGGTACGTGACTTATGACAAAGTCTCAGTGTGTCATAGATGCGAGGCATCAAAGTCAGTACATAGGTGTATGTTTGGGAACATACGACCGGACAAGACCCGCTTATAAGAACTCTTCAGGATATTTATATCTGTGTCATAAGAGATTCTTACTACGACTATAGAGTATAGTCCTTAGACCTGAGTTCGCATGCATGTGACTGCACATGGACTGATGCACTTTGATCATTGTCTAACACTGTCGTTCAGCGATAGTTATAAGGACCTTGTTTGGTTACATTATGAAATGAGTAGTTTACAGTGATGGAACAAGACGGAATTTGTCCCTCCAATATAAATGGAGTGAATATCTCTAGGCCAATCGGAGATTTGAATACTGGAAAATGCATGGCCATGCTCAAACGGACTGTCCCGAGTCGTTTGGATTGTCAGTATCGAATCAGAGTCCGATGAACAAGATTAGGCTTTATAAGGATGACACCAATCTTGCCTTATGACTAATCGAGATATTGTGACAAAAGGATTATGAATACAGAGATTCCAGTACAAGTGGGAGATTGTTGGAATTGTGTCCAGTAATCTCGGTACTGTCTCTAGAAAGTAAGAGTATGTCAATGATCAGACATAAGTCATATAATACTGGGGGTCATGATGGCTTGCTAGAGTCCGCTCATGATCTATAAGTCTTGGACTTATTGCCTTTATTATATGATCCCATATGGGTCACACGCCTAAGCTAACAGGAATGTTATAGGAACGGCTTAGCAGAAGTACGGTAAAAGTGCTAGGCATTTACTGTACTTAGAGAGAATAAAAGAGTTTGGCCACGGTGTGTCGATCGATACACAAGGTGTGTCGATCGACACAGTGCAGAGGAAACCAGGCGAGTTTTATAAATAAAACTCGAGTCTGTTTTTCTTGAATAACCAAAAACCCTAAATGAGCCGCCTCTCTCTCTCTGTCTGTCGCCTCCCTCCTCGTGGTCTAGCAGCCAGCTTCCTTTGCGTGCGTGTGTGAACCTCTGGAGGAGTTATCTCTCGGTGGCTCTCTGATCTCTGACCATACCATCCCTTTCCGCTGCAATAAACAGGTATAAGGTGAGATCATCAATTGTTTCTATTCAAGAGAACCTAGATCCGCATGTTTAGGATAATCCGAATCTGGAATTGAATCAGGATTGATCTAAACGTTCCTTCACAACCACGCAAGGAGGTGAAGATCGGTGCAACCAACTAGGGTTCCTTTTTGCTAAAACTTACTTAAGTTTATTGAAAACAAAGAGGGGCTTTAAATAGCCAAAATAATAGGGTTACAAGTCTTAAGAAAGGGCCATAAAGAGTCCTGGTCAAAATTATTAAAATAGAAAGCAAGGAAGAAGGTTGGACGGGCCAGATTCTCCTTTTCTTGAAGCGGGCCTTGGTTTACGTCATTAAAAACCTTAGTGGTAAAACCCAATTGGTACAAAACCACACTTAAGGGAAAAAGAGTATAAACCAATGCCCAAGGAGATGTTTCACGTAATCCTGGTCGCCAAACATAAGTCTGAATCCCACCAAGTCCGTGAGCTTCCAAATAAGGCAGGTCCAGCAACCTTCGGGCTTGATCTTGCATATCTTCTTTTTCTGAGCTGGTATTGATGTGATTCCAACTCTCATGAATTTCCTGATGAATCATGAATCCAGAACAACTTCCTTTACTCCTTGATTCATCCTGGTTCGTTCTGAGCACTCCAAAATGTGCAAGTCGGTCTTTATCGGGTTCCCTGAAAATCACTTGTATTGAAACGGGCATAACTTCTTCATAGAAAATATTCTTGATGTGATTCCACTTCGTGCAGACTCTTTGCTGAGTCAGGTTTCCAGAACAGGTTGAGATGCAGCTTGATTCCTCTTGGTCCATTCGCAATCCTCTCTTGAATGCACCTATATCCGCGGACAGGGCTAACTGGACAGCTTCTAGACATCCTCCAAGATGATCTCGAACCCAAGCTGACCCCTTCTGAACAAACTCTTCCAAATAGAATACTTTATGGTGAATATCAAGCCTGGTATGATTGGCTTGAACCAACTCTCCTATGGACATCTTCCAGGACATGGTTAGGGCTCCGGGAGGTCGGTTGTCGACCATCTCCAAATGAGATCGTTCCAATTGAGTTTTGGAACGATCATCACTCCTGAAACATGTTGTTAGCTCATGAATCCTCGATACTGTTGGAATTATGTCCAGTAATCTCTGTACTGTCTCTAGAAAGTAAGAGTATGTCAATGATCAGACATAAGTCATATAATACTGGGGGTCATGATGGCTTGCTAGAGTCCGCTCATGATCTATAAATCATGGATTTATTGCCTTTATTATATGATCCCATATGGGTCACACGCCTAAGCTAACAGGAAAATGTGTAGGAACGGTTTAGCAGAAGTACGGTAAAAGTGCTAGGCATTTACTGTGCTTAGAGAGATATAAGGGCCTGATTAAATCCAAGGGATTTAATCAGACTGGGAATTGGGCCCAAAAGCCCAAAAGGAACTAGGCATAAGTTTTATGATTAAAACTTAACCTAGCCACCTAATTTCCCTAAGCTTATGCGCCTCCCTCCTCTCTCTTATGCGCCTCTCTCTTTCGGTCTAGCAGCCAATTTCCTGCTGTGTGCGTGTGTGAGCCTTTGGAGGAGCTATCACTTGGTGGTTCTGCTGATCTCTGACCCGTACCTCCTCTTTCCGCTGCATAAACAAGGTAACAGGTGAGATCTTTTATGATTCTGTAAGAGAACCTAGATCTGGCATGTTTAGGTGAGTTTAATCTGAAGAACTGAATCAGGATTAACACCAAACTATCCTTCAGTGGTATCAGAGCCATTGGTTCTGTTAGGATTTCTTATTTTGAATCATATAGTTGTTTGAAATTGTTGAATCAAACTAGTAGTAAGGTTGTGATTAACAAGTCTCAAAAACTAGAAAAGAATTAAATGTCACGATGCTTTATTGAATTTAACTATTGATTTGCTTATAAGAAGCATTATCAAAACGTTAGTCAAATTCGTTTTTGTAACTTGTTATTGATGAATATTGATGATGTCATCGAATAATGAATTGAACAATCATGTTTATTGATTTCGCTAAAGGTCTTGTTGTTTGTGATGATTCACGAACAAGCTTAAAATTATTGGTGATGTTGATTTCGCTAAATCTAAGAAAATCATTATCTTGAAATCGTGAACCAAAAATAATTGTTAAGTTGTTGGTGATTTTGAATTATTCAACAAGCTTAAAATTATTGAATTAATTTAAAAATTAATCGTCTTGGTTTAATAAACAGACTTAATAAATTTATTAAGTTCTGGTTAAACCGGGATAAGAAATCCAAAGTCAAAAAATTGGATTTAGTGCCTAAACCAGTGGTTTTCTAATTTGATTTGGTTGGACCAAATAAATTGAGAAAATCCGGTTTAGTAAATAACCGGTTGACAATTGTGGTCATCGTAATAATTAATTTTGGTTAGACCAATTTTAATGAACCAGGCCGGTTATGTCATTTAATTGGACAATTGGGTTATGTCTTGGACATGGACCAATTCTTGGGCCTCGGGCCAAGAAGTTAAAACAATTGGGCAAATTATTTGAGTCTTATTCTTCAGATTATTTTAAAATTCATTTAATTATTAAAATTTGATTTTAAAATTAATCAATTTCCAAAATCTGAAATTAGAAAGTTTCTTAAATTAGAAGTTTCTAGATTTGCATGTTTTGGATTTTAGGAAATTTCTATATTTAGAAAGTTTCCAATTTTAGGAAGTTTCCAATTTTAGAAAGTTTCCAATTTTAGGAAGTTTCCAATTTTAGAAAGTTTCCAAAATTAGTGGGTTTCCCAAAAAGGAAAGTTTCCCAAAATAGTAATCTTCTATTTTGGGATGAAATTTTAATAAACCTACAAACCTCAAATAATATCAAGCGTTGGATGTCTTGTCCAGTCTATGTCAGCTGTCGAAGCCCATTCAATTGTACTCATGGCCTTACAGTGTGAGGGTGTCTACTTTTGCGTGGGTAAGACGGTTTGTGATTCATATATGTCATTGGGAGTCCCAGACATTAGTGATTACATGACTGTATAGTCTGGTTTTCTTGACTAGGCCATCGGGAGTCCCGGGCCTTGAGACATCAGAGTGGATTGGGCCTCGGGCCCAGATTCACAACCAAGAGTTATATCACGGATATAATTAGCCGAGATAGGGCTTACCGATATAAGCTAAAGTTGGGTGACGGCCAGTGGCCCACTTTGATCTTAGTTATATGTGGATCTTGGAATCATTATATTCTATTGAGGGTAACTGATGTTATTGAATATAATGCGAGATTAATCATATTAAATATAATGCGAGATTAATCATATTGAACATATTAACTAAAATTCTTTTTTCTTAAATTTCAGTTATGACTAGCACAAACAATCAAAACACTTTCTCGATCCGGTCTGTCCTTGAGATGGACAAGCTGAACGGATCAAATTTCTTGACTTGGTCGCGGAACCTGAGGCTAGTCCTCAGACAGGAGAGAAAGGACTATGTTCTTGAGAGAGCTCTCCCCGTGAGGATCGGGTCCAATGCCTCCCATGCAGTATATGATGCTTGGAATAAGCATTATAATGATGCGGAAGATGTGCGTGGTCTGATATTGGCTACCATGGACTCAGACTTGCGGGAGCAATATGAGAACATGGAGTCGCCAATAGAGATGATCAGCAGCTTGAAATTGAAATTTCAGGAGCAGGTAAGAGTGGAGAGATACCAGTTGGTTAAGTCTCTCACTAGCTGCAAGCTACCAAATGATCATCCAGTGAGTCCTCATGTCAGTATAATGATGGGTTACATTGATAACCTGAGGAAACTGGATTATCCAGTTAGCCAAGAATTGGCAACTGAGATCATTCTGCAGTCACTGCCGTCAAGCTATGATAAGTTCAGAAGGAACTATATCAAGAAAGGCTTAACGAAGACGCTGACTGAACTGCATGATATGCTCAAGACAGTTGAGCCAAACGTGAAGAGTACCCTGTACAATCTCATGAATGAGAAGGGTAGGTTTACTAAACCTAATGCTGACAAGGGTGAAGACAAAAGTTGTCCAGATTTTGAATCATGGCAAGCGTGTGTCTTCTGAGCCCGAGTCAGATACCTCTTACGTTGGTAAGTGCTGCTACTGTAAAGAGACTGGGCATTGGAAGAGAAATTGCATTAAATTCATGGAAGATTATGAGGAGTTAAAGTTGATGTATGAGACTACTTCCTCAGGTATTCATGTTATTACTTCAAGTTATACCTTATAGGTATTGGATACTGGTTGTGGCACTGATATTTGTTACAATATGCAGAGCCTGGGCAACAGTAGAACTTTGAAGGAAGGGCAAGTGAAACTGCGTGTCTGGAAGGAGCTTGGGATGCTGCCTCAGCCGTAGGGTTTTCATTTATAGATCCCTTTGAGGCTTGGTTTTGTATTAAGTAATTGCTACAATGTACCTGCGTTAAGCAGAGTTGTTTTTCATTTTCTTGTAAGAATTTGAATGTTTTTCATTTTGATAAAAGACAAGTTTTGTTCTTTTGATCTTAATGAAATATTAATTGTAGCACCCTATTCAAGGAATGGGTTTTATATCTTAAACCAAAGAGTACCTAAATGTAACATAAATACCGAATTGGTTTAAATCTGATGAATTAAACCTGATTTTTCTTGGCATAAATGTTTTGGTCAAATAGAGTAAATCGGATTCAGAAACCCCATAGTTATGGACTTTTGGGCTCATTTGAATGGATATCTCATGAGACTTGAATTCTGCTTACTGGACCAAAAGGCAAAGGGCCCATCTTAGCCGAGCTAGAGAAAGGCCCAAAGGCTTATTGGAGATTGAACATACTCATGTATGTGGTCCAATGAGCAGTAATGCCAGAGAAAAATTTCCTGTACTTCATTGTCTCTACTGATTACTTCAGTGAGTAAGACTGTGTTCATTTGATGAGACACAAGTCGGAATTCTTTGACATGGTCGAAAGAGTTCCAGAATGAGGTATAGAATCTAAGTGACAGAAGTATTGAGACTCTGGATTAGATCTCGAGTGAGAATACTTAAGTCATTGATGGTGTGATCATCTGAATGAGTGTGAAGTCGTTTCACAGCTCATTTCTCCTGAAAACCTAGAGGTGTTTCTGTGAGAAAGAATCAGATCTTAATGGAAATGATTAAAGATGAGTCACACGAATCTTCCATGATATTCTTTAAGAATAACGCTCTAGAAATATCTAAGTTTACGCGGAAATAGTTCCACCAATATCAGTTGAAAGACACCACGTAAATGTGGATTGGAATCGATCCAAATTCGTCTTTACTGAGTATTTGTAGTTGTGCTACTTCGCTGGTTGTCCTAGGGAAACCAAGGCTTGTTACTTT
Organism: Orychophragmus violaceus; assembly: GCA_030180135.1. Classification (NCBI taxonomy): domain Eukaryota; kingdom Viridiplantae; phylum Streptophyta; class Magnoliopsida; order Brassicales; family Brassicaceae; genus Orychophragmus; species Orychophragmus violaceus. Next base: position 52,556,698 of record CM058231.1, on the reverse strand, counting down.
TACGTCCATTCTGTTTTCTAAGAAGGGAAGTTACTTTCCAAGAAGAACAGTGGGAGTAAAAGTGTAACTCGAAGAATTTCGAGAAGTGCAGGAGGCTGCTCAACCTGTTGAGGGAGAGCAGCGGATGGATTTACAAATTTCTGTAGAATCTACACCTGTAGAGCCTGAATTTCGCAGATTTGAATCCGTCACTAATCCGAGAGTGATTTCTCGTGATTAATTGCCATGATCTGATGATCATTGAAAGTGACGAACCTGCGAAATTCGCAGAAGCGAAAGTGAGCCCTGACTCCGAAAAATTACACTGTGTGTAAGTTAGCTTCATCGATCCATTCATGGATAGAAGCAAACATATCGGAGTTGGAATCTTCGTTCTGTTGAAGTAGTCAAGGTTTTGACTTGAACAGGAACGAAGTGGAACTGTGCGTTTGCTAATAGATAAATGGGAGCAATATTGCATTTCTCATAGTGTATGTCGATGACATACTGATTCTCGGAAATAACGTTCCAAAGCTGCAGTCGGTAAAGGACATGCTTGGGAGTTGTTTTTAATGATTGACATGGGTAAAGCCACGTATATTCTTGGACTTTGGATCTAAAGATAGAGATCCAAAAGAGCTGGTAGGACAATGTCAGGATTCTTAAATTGACAAAGTCCTACACATTTTCAGCAATCCAAGAAGGGTTTTATGCCAATGTCACATGGCATTAAGTTAAGCAAGAAACAGTGTCCCACGATATCTGCTGAGCTTGAATGCATGGATGAGATTCCATATGCGTCGGCAAGTGGATCTATCATGTATGCCATGACACGTACTTGTTTTGATGTTGCTTTAATGTTAAGCAAGACAAGTAAAGACCAGTCAAATCCAGCAAAGAATCACTGGATAGACGTAATGAATATTCTCAAGTATTTGGAAAATACTTAGGATACGTTCTTGATTTACGGAGAAAGTGAGGTGCTACGAGTCGGTAGAGTCTGAAAGGCAAGTTTCCAACGGACAAAGATGATTTCCGGTCACAGTCCGGTTATATCTTGTGTCTATCTGGCGGTGCAAGGCACTGTTGCTGACTCCATGACTTAAGCTGAACATTTCGCAGCTTGGGAAGCGGCGAAAGAGGTTGTTTGGAAAGAAGAGTTCGTCACTGAACTTGATGTGATTCCCAGCATAGATGAGACTAGCTGCACATCAGAGGTCCAAACACCTTGAGGGTAGGTATAACCTATTCCGTGAGATAAATGACAGAGATGTTAAGTAGATCAGCAAGTTTCAACGAATGAGAACGTTGCTAATCTATTAACGAAGCCACTCCTTAGGCCTAAGCACGAGTCGCGGACTGTTGCTGTAGGATAAGTGAAATTAAGATGTAGTCTTAATTTCAGTGGGAGTTAGTAAAGGGCTTTATTTAGTTAATGATATGTTCTTGTAAAACATTTGAGATGTTTAATAATAAAATTATTTTAAGATTATTTTAACTGTGATGAAATAATCGTTCCAAAATGATATGAACCATTTTATAGGTCATCGAAGTAAGTGACTTGATCTTGAGTCATCAAAGTCATTTAGCTTGATCATGAGACCCTATATTTGATAGATGGCTTATATCATCCTGTCCCTAGTCGAAGGTTGTTGAAATTGGAACACCAACAACCGTGTGAGACTAGATTGGCACGTGACTTATGACAAAGTCTCAGGATGTCATAGATGCACGGCATCAAAGTCAGTACATAGGTTTATGTTGGGGTACATACGACCGGACAAGACCCGATTATAAGAACTCTTCAGGATATTTATATATGTGTCATAAGAGATTCTTACTACGACTATAGAGTATAGTCCTTAGACCTGAGTTCGCATGCATGTGACTGCACATGAACTAATGCACTTTGATCATTGTCTAATGCTGTCGTTAAGCGATAGTTATAAGGACCTTGTTTGGGTGTATTATGAAATGAGTAGTTCACAGTGATGGAACAAGACGGGATTTGTCCCTCCAATATAAATGGAGTGAATATCTCTAGGCCAATCGGAGATTTAATACTGGAAAATGCATGGCCATGCTCAAACGGACTGTCCCGAGTCGTTTGGATTGTCAGTATCAAATCAGAGTCCGATGAACAAGATTAGGCTTTATAAGGATGACACTAATCTTGCCTTATGACTAATCGAGATATTGAGACAAAAGGATTATGAATACAGAGATTCCAGTTCAAGTGGGAGATTGTTGGAATTATGTCCAGTAATCTCTGTACTGTCTCTAGAAAGTAAGAGTATGTCAATGATCAGACATAAGTCATATAATACTGGGGGTCATGATGGCTTGCTAGAGTCCGCTCATGATCTATAAATCATGGATTTATTGCCTTTATTATATGATCCCATATGGGTCACACGCCTAAGCTAACAGGAAAATGTGTAGGAACGGTTTAGCAGAAGTACGGTAAAAGTGCTAGGCATTTACTGTGCTTAGAGAGATAGAAGGGCCTGATTAAATCCAAGGGATTTAATCAGACTGGGAATTGGGCCCAAAAGCCCAAAAGGAACTAGGCATAAGTTTTATGATTAAAACGTAACCTAGCCACCTAATTTCCCTAAGCTTCTGCGCCTCCCTCCTCTCTCTTCTGCGCCTCTCTCTTTTCGGTCTAGCAGCCAATTTCCTGCTGTGTGCGTGTGTGAGCCTTTGGAGGAGCTATCACTTGGTGGTTCTGCTGATCTCTGACCCGTACCTCCTCTTTCCGCTGCATAAACAAGGTAACAGGTGAGATCTTTTATGATTCTGTAAGAGAACCTAGATCTGGCATGTTTAGGTGAGTTTAATCTGAAGAACTGAATCAGGATTAACACCAAACTATCCTTCAGATACCACTTCATTGGATCTGGCAGAACATGCATTGACCTTCTGAACCTCCTCAGGAACATTCTGCGGGGTCGGGAACAGCTCGGTCAGTCTCGTGCTCGAGGCCGGTACGTACCGCTCGTCCGGGCCGGGACTGGAGGATCCGATGTCATCATCAAAAGGCGGCTGGATGGAAAGGCTTGTTAGATTTGGGTAGATTTGGTTGAGTATGAATGTAATAGCTTAAGGGCAAACTGATCATTGTACTTTAACCTCAAAAACTATATAAGTCTTGTTGTGTATGCTTAAAATGCTTGTCTATTTCGGATTTAAAACGCAAAATAATTCAAAGTGTGGAAAAAATTCGAAATTGGTCTAAGTCTGGTCGAGGAAGTCGACCCAGACATTACCTTGTGCTAGTCACGGATGGGAAAAATTGTGTCAAGACGTTTCAAGTTTTTTTAACGGGTAAGGGTTATTGCATCCCACAGGTAACACTTAAGATCAGTGAAATGCTCAAATGAACTAAACACTTAATTATTAACAAGAAACAATAGAAACTTGGGTATTAATTTTATTATTTAACACATATCGGAGAATTTGACCAACATAAAAGGAGTAGCCCTAAACCCTAAATACTAAACTCTAAGCACTAAATACTAAACCTCGAAGTATTATGTAATATTTTGATAGTACTAAATGAAAATGACCCTATACCCTAAACTGTAAACCAAAACAGTAAACCCTACACCCTAATACAAAACCTTAAATACTAAACCACAAAACTTCTTTTTAGTTCTTATTTGGTCCTTAATGAGTGTTTTGGACAGATTCTAAATTTGTTAGTAATATCTTTATCACTTCGGAATGCGTTGATTGAACATGTATATATATATAGAAGCATAATGTAAATAATGCTTAAGTAAATTGGTATTTTATATATACAGTTTTCACACTTTTGTGTTTATGTGTGTCTTATTATTATATATGTACTCTATATACAAAATTTAACACCAACCATTTCATCTCGCTATATATGTTTGATTAAGATCATTTAATGTAAAAGAAAAGATGAAACCTCAAATTTTAGGTTTTAGCATATCCAAAAGAAACCTCAAACCTCTTTTTGAGGTTTTAGCATCTCAATAAAATGTTAAAATGAAATATTTTAAGAATTAGTATTGTTTTATAATATTATAAATATATTACGACTACGTTACACCTACAAGTGGGCAAAAATTCAAAATGTTTGCCAACTTAATCCGGGAAAATTTAAACCCAATTTTATAGCCCAAAACATTTCAATTACCCGCCTATACCCAAGAATTTTCGACAAAGTGCCGAGAAATCATCAAATACGTCAAACCCTAATTTTCTTTTGTTCTTCCCCTTTTCAAAAATCTCCTTCAAATCATTTCTCTAATCTCTCTACGAATCCTCTTCTACGCTAACCCATCTCAAACTGATAACTCTTTTTCGAAAATCTTATTCGAAGCTTTCCATTTCATAGCTAACTTTGGCCGAAACCCTATCGACTCTCTCAAATTCTACCTTGAATATCTCAATCATGAAACCCTCCGTATTCGATGCCTACGGGTACATATAGCTATATCGTTAGTTTGCTTCTGCTTTGCTTTGCTTTTGAAACGGGACAGGCTCTAAATCTGATTATTTGTTTACAATTAATTTTGGTTCTACATGTTGTAAATGACTCCTATATTCCTCTATGATCTTCAGTATGGTCTCCACAGTTTGGGTAAGTTGTTTTTTTTTTAATGAGTGTTTGAGGAGTTAGAGTCTGATGGTTAGGATGTTAATCTTATAGTTAGCACGCGATTGAAGACACCAATCTATGCTTAACTCATTAATGTGTTCTGCTAAGTTCGAGTGTATGAGCGCTTACAAGATAATTTTTGTATCATTTGAGACATGGCCAAACCATTCATAACTTTCTTCTAAAACATTTGTTGAGGAGATCTATCAACGACGTATGAAAGACATGGTTAGCATCACAAAGGACTGCAGAGGCACTGCAAAGAACTATGACCTCGTGAGATATCAACAACTAAAAATAACAACATCTTTCCTCAGGTAAAGTAACATTTTTCACAATCCATATTTATAAAGTCATCTCACGTTCTTTATTTAATTGTTTTTCTCTTACTGTCGTTAATTGTCACAAGCCACTGAGAAGGATGGACGAGTAAATCCTTATCGAGTCGAAAGCCTGACAGCTAATCTTTTAATGTGCAAGCACAAGAAGCCCATACACTTTTCAGCGCTGTCGCCCACGAAGAGCAACTGGCGGAAGCTCAAAGTAAAAAAACAACACCATCTGATTTGTAGGTTACTTATCACTGTCTCTTGCACTTGTTAATATTTTGGTATATGATTTGGCAACTCCAAAATGCTGAAGTGTGCGTATGTAGGTCATCTGTGTCTACATGATACCAATGTTATTTTGATGCAAGTGTTTGTTACGTTTGTTGTACCATTCAAATTACGGTATCACCGACTACCAAGTTGAAAATGAAATTAATCTAAATTCTTAATTTTACGAAAAGTCACTAAACAGTCATCAATTATTCGCACTACACACACAAACTAGTCGTTAAATATTTACCATCAACGAATCTGGATTTCCGAATAGTCGCTTAATAATCATTATTTAGTCATTACACTGTCCCCAAGTAGTCACCATTTCTTACGACTATGTTGTGACTATATTAGACAGTTAGATAGTAGTCGGCTAGACAGTAACATAATCGAATCCGGATGTTTTGATTAGACGCTGCATAGTCGTTTAACAGTCGATGATTAATAGCAAGATGTTTACCATAATCATATTCGGATTCTCCAATTAGTCGTCATATAATCGGTAACTTAGTCAATAAATAGTCGCCAAATCGTCACCACACTCTACGACTAAATCTTGACTATGCTAGTCAGTCACATAACAATCGCCACATAGTGGCGAGATCATTACAATAATCTTCTATGGATGTTCAGATTAGTCGCGGGATAGTAGTTAAAAGACCCAGTCACTACATAGTGGCTAATATTTACGACTACTATCTGACTATACTATACAGTCACATATTAATCGCCAAGTCGTCACCTCGTTTAACGACTATTTGATGACAACATTTCTCTGACGGTCTCTGGACTTAGTCGCACAAATGTCGTTGTAGTAGTCGCAAATTAGTCTTTATATCTTCCGACAACGCTACGTCTATTCTACGATTACCTATGTTAGTCGTATAAATAGTCATAACTCGCCGACTAATAATACAACTATACGATTTAGCTACTATGGATTTACGGCTACCATATTTAGTCGTCATATAGTCGTAAAACAGTGATTAACGACTATTCAGCAATTAAAAGTGCAGTCGTAAAAATGCTGTGTTCTTGTAGTGTCTTGACACCCATCTTCCAAAGATCCCATTCAAGGTTAGTTGCTAAAAAGAGAATTATTCTTACCGTGTGAAGCTTGGTGACTGGTGAAAAGGTATACAAATAATCATTTCCATAAGTTTGAGTGAATCCGATTGCGACCATCCTTGCCTTGTGTCTTTCAATCTTCCAATCACTCCTGTATTTGATGGCGACCACCCACTTGGAACTCATAGCCTTCTTTTCTTTGGGAAGATCTGCCTCATACCATGTTTGATTGTATTCCATTAATTTGATCTCTTAACAAACTGACTTTATCCACACTTTGTGCTCTTTTGGCTCTTCATAGGTGCTTGTAACCTGTCCCTCATCCAATTTGCCAACAAACACTTGATGTTCTAAGGGAAAATGAGAACGAGAGCAAACCACTTGGATAGGAATGACCACTGCTTTGTTATTGTAATAGTCTCTTGTGTTTGCCCAATTAAATGGATCCTTCCTCACCCTTGTACTCCTTATCAAAGTTTGCACATGATGGTCTGGTTCCACTTCATTCTCTTCCTATTCCTCTTAAACATCCTCTTGAGATACAACATGATATAAGATTGGAATCCCCCAAACTTATGATCAAACGATAATCAAGAGATTCCAAGCTTATCGCGGAAGATGACCGAAGGTAGAGATTGAGATGGAGGTTTGTTGAATGAATCCATACTCAACACAAGAACAAAGAGGGTTTGAATCCACAAACAACCTTAATTCACATGAATACTAGAGACAAGGAATCCACCAGTGACTCAAGTAGACAAGAAACAAAGCACAAAAGGCTTCAAAGAGAATTTACTCGGTTTTTAGAATGATCAAAGGTATTTTACAATGAGGAAATGACATGAGATTTATAGGCTCGACTATTACAAGACCTCCAACGGTCAGAAATAAAATATAAGAAAGATATTACACGTACTAAATCAAAGGAATGAATCAATGGGATTGGTTTTGATGGATATAGCCGTTAGGAATAAATGCTATGACCAAATAAAGAATCTTGAATGATGTCTTGTATCTTGAGAGCTGGATGATATATCCATGTAAGGAGGATCTCTTCATGATGTATAGTAGCCCAAAGTCGTGCTTGCCAAGTTCTGAAAAGGGAAAGAGTGGTTGGTCATGATTGAATGCTCCAAGTGTGAAACCGGCTAGATATAGAAAGTGTGAACACAAAGGGATTCGCCTCATCATCTGAACTATGGTGCAGATAAGCTCGTGTGGGGAAGGTCTTGAGTGATCATAGAAGCTTCCAGGTCGCCACACATAATTTTGAAGGCTCTTAAACCAATTAGGTATAGAACTTACTATGAATGGAACCAAGTCAACCCGTTTTGGGAAATTGGGTATAACTTTAGGATCCGATGGCCATTTATTTGGATCTTGGGCTTGATGGAACCATGATAGACCCAACAATATTCTCCAAGTGCTTTTGGATCGAAATAGTTTCTGACTTGAGCTGTATAACTCAATCTTTGGCCTAGACGTGTAATTGGGTCCGAAACAGGTCCACCAGCTTGTAAAATGAATAACTTCCAATTCTGAACCGTTTTTGATTTGAATCAAATTCTCAGAGGTTCTATGATGGATTAAGATTCCACAACAACTCGGTTTGCTGCTTAATTCCTTCTGGTTTGTTTGATATGCTCCATGAAAGACACATATGTCTTTGTCAGGTCTGGCTGGCCTTGTGCATTTGTTTTGGTTGAGCTCTGGTCAACTACTGGTCTGATGGCCTCATCACAACACCTTATTCATGAATGGCAGAACCATCTTGTTGATTGTTTTGTTCTTCTTCATATGTTTCCCTCTCATAATCAAGGTTGATATCTTCGTTAGCTAGTGGGGAACTCACATGCATATTTGATCTCTTTGCCTCCTCCCTTGCCTTGGGTTGACTGATCCCAAGATTCTCTAATATGATCCTAAGGTTTGTGGCCCTATCAGAAGGTGAATGAGATAGTTCTTTGAAGTCTTCAGCTTTTCTCATCATAATAATCCTTGCTCTCCAAAAACTTCACATCTCTAGAAACCAAAAATTTCTTTGTTTATGGTACATAACACTTGTACCCCTTTTCAGTTGTTGAGTACCCAATAAACATTACCTTTATGCTCTTTGCATCAAGCTTTTTTATTTGACCTCATGGAATCGGAACAAAACACACACACCCAAACACACATAAGTGACAAATAGATGGTTTGGTTTTGTTTAATATCTGAAATGGAGAGATGTCATTGAAGATTTTAGTTGGAGTTAGGTTGACTAGATAATTGGCTGACATCACGGCATCTTCCCAAAACCTCTTCAGGACATTGGTGTGGAATATCATGGACCTTGCTACCTCCATTAAGTGCATGTTTTTCCTTTTAGCCACCCTATTTTTTGTGGTGTGTAAAGACAACTGGTTTGATGGATGATTCCATGCTTGGCTAAGTGTTGCTTAAAGACATGACTAGTATAATCCCCACCATTATGTGATATAATTTTTTTTATCTTGGCATTGAAATGGTTATCAATGTATGTGACAAAAATGCTTCTAACACCCTATCATTAGACTGAATTAATTTTAGCCAAGTGTATTTTGATTTTTCAATGAATGTGACAAAAATATTTATGATTCTCTCTTGATGCACAAAGTGCTGTCCAAACATCAGATTGAACAAGATCAAAGCAATTATCATAAATAGTCTTAGAACTTAGAAATACAGACTTGAAATGTTTACCAAGAATACAAGCCTCACATTCATCATTCTTTAAATAAATACTAGGAAACAACAATCCTAACGCACCAGAGTGAGGGTGTCCTAATCTAGCATGCCAAATTGAATAATTTTCCAAAAAAAGAAGCAGAACTAAAAGCACAAGATAAGTAAGAAATGGGTTTTGTGTCTTCAAGCAAATACCAGCCGTCCTTGGTCACACCTTTCCAAAGCAACCTACTGGTCCTAATATCCTGAAATTGCACGTCATTAAGACTTAAAAAACATTGCAAGTCAAATCAGTAGTTTCCTTTTAACAGATAATAAGATTGATGTAAAGCTAGGCATGTACAAAGCTTTAGTCTCTTTATCAAACAACTTAAGGTTTCCAACCCCATTTACAAGAACTCTATTTCCATTTGCAATCACTACATTCCCTAGAGCCGGTTCAACATTTTTAATCAGGTTTGAATAACTAATCATGTGATGAGATGCCACTGAATCTACAATCAATGGCTTAGAGATAGTTGATGCATAGAGAGAGTTACCAAATATTTTACTAGTGTTCTCCTTGATGGATTTGATGAGAGCATCAAGGTCTGACCTCCATACCATCTCATCTAAAAACATCACCACGGGAGCATGAGTAGTCACCAATGCTCTCCCATCTCCCTCATTGAGCCGCATAGAAGAGGAACCATTTTGCTCAGCTACTCCATTAGATAAGTGGACTCTTAGCTCTCTAAACTAGTTTGGCTTGAGATGAAGGTAAAGGATCCAGCATTTGTCTTTAAGGTGACCATTTCTCTTGCAATGATCACACAACCAAACCCTCATATCTTCATGCTTGTACACTCCTTTGTTTGCAGTAACAAGCTCTCCTTGCCATGAGACAAAATGAGCCGTTCTTTTTGAATCTGAGCACACACATCATTAAGTGTAGAGAGCTACTCTGCTTACAAGATGTCTGTAATGAAGCCATTTTAAGAAGGGTTTAAACTCAATATAAGAGAGAAGACCTTGTATTGTTCCCTCCTTTCATTTAGGATAGTAGAATCAATTGAGCCTGGCCTCAACATTTCAAACTCAGCCCACAGAGATCTAAACTACCCAAAGTGCTTGGTGAATCCATGTCTTCCTGGCTGAGATTGTTGATGGCTTGCTTCACTTCAAACACCCTACTCAAGTTGGAAATGTTCTCATAAACCTTCAGTAAAAGTATCCCAAATCTCCTTAGAAGTTTAACAGTAGGAGTAAGCTTCCAAGATTGATGTTTCTAGGGAGTTTTAGAGCAAACGAAAGTTTGGTTTGCTGCACTTAGACTTAGAGAATTATCGCAAAGGAATTTGGTTAATTCTATATCTGTGTTTTGAGTTCTAGAACTGTGCTTAATTAGATCCTTGCTGAATGAACTGTCTGCTTGTCTGATTTCCTGAGAACGCCCTAGACTTAGCGCTCTTAATAACTTGCTTTCACAACCAACAATCTCTGCTACTGATTTACTTTCTTGCACCACTTTTAATTCAATTACATTGCTTTCTTCCTAGTTAAATTCCTGTTCTTGAGCTATTGAATATCAGAGTCTCTGTGGATTTCGATATCCTATATACTACATTGATATTGTTGTGCACTTGCAGTTTAGTATAGGGATTAAAACTCTGAACCTATCAAGTTTTTGGCGCCGTTGCCGGGGACTCTTTGAGTCTTCGATAGCTTCAAGCCTAGGGTTTTACTAGGATTTTTCTTTTTCTTTTCGTTTTTATTTTTGTTTTTTTTAGTTACTGACTTTCTCGGTTTTTCTCTCTGTCGCAGGTACCGATTTCGCACTGCATCGTTCGTTGCACCCTTGCATCGTTCGACACTAGGCAATTTGAGATTGAACCGATCGTTGCCTTGATAGCATCGATCGTTGCTGGACGATTACAGACAGTTTATGCCAACGCAGAAAACTAGAAGTAATCCGAACTCGAGCTTGGTTAATCCCGATCTTGAGGAGCTTGGACGTTTAGAGAGAGCTATCAGGAGAGAAAAGAGAGAGAGAGAGAATGGTACGAGAACGTCTGATCTTGATACGAGATGCTGAAGGTGTCCTGAGGGATCCGGAAAACAATCCTTACAATGCTGCTGGGCAGAGGATTGATGCTGATGGACGAGTGATCCCTGACCCTCCTGAGCAACAGGAGCAGAACCAAAACCAGGGTCAGGAACGGGCCCAAGGTAGAGAGATGGTGGTTCATGAGAGGACACTAGCTGACTACAACAGACCTGATGAGTTTCATGCAAACCGAGCAGCTCTAGTGCTTCCTGCTTTTGAGAGGAATGATTTTGAGGTTAAGACCATCTACTACCAGCTGATGAGGCAGATTGCTTTTCATGGTCTTCAAGCAGAGCAGCCTATGGATCACATTGACAAGTTTGAGGACATAGTCACTGGCATGAAGTATGAAGGAGTATGCCCGGACTATCTGTTCCTTAAGCTATTTCCGCACAGTCTTGCTGGAGACGCTAGTGCATGGCTGAGACAACTGGCACCTGGTCAGTATACTACTTGGGCAGCCTTAAAGAGTGAGTTCCTGCGTCACTTTTATGATGATGCGCGCTCGGATCAGTCCAGACAGGACATACTCACTTTTTCCCAAGGAGCTGTGGAGCCCTTGAAGACTGCCTGGATGAGATTTAAGCAGTATCAGCGTGACTGTCCACACCATGGATTCACAGAAGTACAACTGATTGGTATCTTCTTCAGAGGCATAGATCTCCCTTATCAGACTGCGCTGGATAATTCCAGTAATGCTAATTTCAACACCAGGACTCCTACACAAGCTAAGCAGTTGATTGGGAACCTGATTAGCAGCTACAGTTGCAAGACTATAGATCAAAAGAGGAAGAAATCCGGTGGAAGTATAGAGGATTCTAACATGACTGAGATTAGATCTAGGCTAGACACAGTTTACGATCTCCTAACAAGTAAGAAAGCTGTCCACTCTACCCAAGATGTAGAGGTAATTCAGACTGAGGAGGACACTCAGGAGGAAGAGGTGAATTACATGGGAGGTTCTGGTTTCCAAGGTAATAGATTTAGAAATCAACAGGGAAACAAATTCTCCAATGGAGTTCAGCAAGGTGGTTTTAAGAAAGCCAATGAGTCTGAGAGTAAAGTAGAGATGATGCTAAGACAGCTAATGGAGAGTCAGACTAAGTACGCAGCAGATGCTGACGCGAAGATGGATACAATCTACAGGGAGCTGAATGGGAAGTTTGAGAGTTTGAACACACACATGAAAGAGCTTGATGCTAAGGTTGCAAGAACTGCTGGACATGCTCAAAGGGAAGAGGGATATCTCCCGGGAAGGACTGATGCCAATCCTAAGTACCAATGCAATGCCGTGACATTGAGAAGTGGTAAGGAGCTGTCGTCTGGCCAGAAAAAGCAGTTAAGCGTTGAGGAACTCGTGGAAATTGAAGAGTTGGAAGATGAGATACGCGATATTCGCCGCGAGTCGATCGATGCATCTAAGCAACGACCGTTGCCAAGCGAAATCAAGGAACCGGAGGTCGTAACAAAGTCGCCTAGCATCGACCGATGCGATAAGAGCAACGATCGACACAAGGTGACTGCAGAAAGTTCGAGTGCTGAAAAACCAAAACAGTCGGCTGAAAGGGTATACAAGCCTAAGATACCTTATCCCAAGAACCCCAGAAAAGCTAAGAATGATATGCAGTATGCAAAATGGAAGGAGTTCATAAAAAAAGGTAAAGGTTGAAGTACCTTTGTTGGATTCCATTGAAACTTCCCCCATGATGAAGAGATGCCTTAAGGATGCAATTTCTGGAAAATGGTCTGATGAAGAAAGTATAATGATGCTCAATGAAGTATGTAGTGCAGTGGTTCAAGGCAGAATTCCAGAGAAATTAAAAGATCCAGGCAGCTTCGTATTAGATTGTGCTATCTACAAGGAGAGGTTCGAAAGGTCCCTATGTGATCTTGGCTCCAGTGTAAATCTGATGCCCCTTTCAGTTGCTAAAAGACTAGGGATGACAGATTTTATACCAACTAGGATATCACTGGTTTTGGCAGACAGATCAGTCAGGATTCCCGAAGGAGTAATAGAGGATGTGCCTATAACGGTTGGCAAGTGTGTGATCCCAACTGATTTTGTGGTTCTACAATATGGACAGGAGCCAAAAGACCCATTGATTCTAGGCAGATCCTTCTTAGCAACAGCTGGTGCGATGATTGACTGTCAGGGAGGCAAAATAGTTCTAAATGTGGGAGATCTGAAGATGAGTTTTGACATGAACAAACTGGTAAAGAGAACAACCATGGACGGGCAAACCTTCTATGTGGACACATTGGGTGATTTGGCTGCAGAGTACTTCCACCAATCACATGCTGAGGACCCACTAGAAAGGGCTTTACTGAGCTCTATCTTGGAGTTGGAATACCTACAGGACGAGCCTGCGATGTGCTATACAAGATTGATGGATTCTGTCGAGGTTGCAATGCAGGTAGAAGTGTCTGACGCGGGACTGCAACGATCGACACCATCTAAGCAACGATCGTTGCAAGACGACAGAGACTGGGCAGAAGAAAAGGCTCCGAAAATAGATCTGAAACAACTTCCATCCGGGCTAAGGTACGCCTTTCTTGGACCTAATTCAACATACCCAGTGATTGTTAATGCTAGCCTGAACAACGCAGAGCTCACCTTACTGCTAAGCAAGCTGCGCAAGCATCGCAAGGCTCTTGGCTATTCCCTTAATGATATTTCAGGTATCTCACCGGAGCTGTGCATGCACCGGATACATCTTGAGGATGAGTCCAAGACATCAATCGAACATCAGAGGAGACTTAATCCTAATCTGCAGGAAGTAGTCAAAAAGGAGATTATGAAACTCCTTGACGCTGGAATTATATATCCTATCTCTGACAGTGATTGGGTGAGTCCAGTCCATGTAGTGCCAAAGAAGGGTGGTGTTACAGTTGTGAAGAATGAGAAGAACGAGCTGATACCTACTAGGACTGTGACAGGACACAGGATGTGCATAGATTACAGGAAGCTTAATGTTGCTACCAGGAAAGATCATTTTCCTTTGCCTTTTATTGATCAGATGCTTGAAAGGTTAGCAAATCATCCTTACTACTGCTTCTTAGATGGCTACTCAGGTTTCTTTCAGATTCCCATCCATCCAGAGGATCAGGGAAAGACCACTTTCACTTGTCCATATGGGACATTCGCCTACCGTAGGATGCCTTTTGGACTCTGCAACGCACCAGCCACTTTCCAGAGATGCATGATGTCCATATTCACAGATATGATTGAGGATTTTATGGAAGTATTCATGGATGATTTCTCAGTATATGGATCATCGTATAATGAGTGTTTAGATAATTTGTGTAAGGTTCTGAAAAGATGTGAAGAGAAGCACTTAGTTCTTAACTGGGAGAAGTGTCATTTCATGGTCAGAGATGGCATTGTACTTGGACATAAAGTGTCCGAAGCAGGAATAGAGGTGGACCGCGCTAAAATCGAGGTGATGACCAACCTGCAGCCACCTGATTCTGTTAAGTCTATTAGAAGCTTTCTTGGACATGCTGGCTTCTATAGACGATTCATCAAGGATTTTAGTAGGATTGCTAGGCCACTAACTGCTTTGCTGTGTAAAGACACCAAATTTGAGTTCACTGCAGATTGTCAAACTGCATTTGAACAGATCAAGCAGGCATTAGTGAGTGCTCCCATAGTTCAGCCACCGGATTGGGATTTGCCTTTCGAAGTAATGTGTGATGCAAGTGATTATGCTGTAGGAGCTGTTCTTGGACAAAAGAAAGATAGAAAGCTTCATGCTATCTATTATGCCAGTAGGACACTGAATGATGCACAAAGAAACTATGCCACTACGGAGAAGGAGTTGCTGGCAGTTGTCTTTGCATTTGAGAAATTTCGCTCTTATCTTGTTGGCTCCAAGGTGATTGTACACACTGATCATTCAGCCCTGAAGTATCTGATGCAGAAGAAGGATGCTAAGCCAAGACTCTTGAGATGGATCCTGTTGCTTCAGGAATTTGATATTGAAGTGAGAGATAAGAAAGGGGTTGAGAATGGAGTTGCTGACCATCTTTCAAGAATGCTAGTTGAGGAGGACGTGCCAATTAATGACTATTTGCCTGAAGAAAACGTCAATATGGTTGGGACAATCTGTGAGACAGATTTGGACAGAAACCTGCAAAACTGTCGGATTAATCGCATTGCGTCGATCGATGCGACATTAGCGTCGATCGATGCATCTATCGGGACAGCGACGATCGATACACCCGATTGTGACGATCGTTGCAGCGCGGATACAGACCCAGAAACTTTTACAATACGGATTGGAAAGCATGAGTTTGAGATTAACGCTGTCGCAACAAATGATCGACCATGGTATGCAGACATAGCCAATTATCTGGCTGCAGAGACTGAACCAGATAATCTGAAAGGGTATGAAAAGAAGAGGTTCTTCAGAGAACTTAGAAGGTACTATTGGGATGAACCTTACCTCTATAAGCATTGTTCGGATGGCCTTTATAGAAGATGTGTTGCTGAGTCGGAGGTTCCAGATATCCAATTCCACTGCCACGGATCAGATTATGCAGGACATTTTGCTACTTTCAAAACTGTGTCTAAGGTTTTGCAAGCAGGTTTCTGGTGGCCTACAATGTTCTCTGATGCTCACTCCTTTATTTCTCATTGTGATGCCTGCCAGAGGAGAGGGAAAATCAGCAGGAAGCATGAGATGCCTCAGAATTTCATTCTTGAGGTTGAGGTTTTTGATTGCTGGGGCATAGACTTTATGGGTCCATTTCCCTCATCTTATGGAAATAAATTCATATTAGTTGCTGTGGATTATGTATCTAAGTGGGTAGAAGCAATAGCTAGTCCAACCAATGACTCTTCAGTAGTCATTAAGCTGTTTAAATCCATCATATTCCCTAGATTTGGAGTACCTCGGATAGTAATTAGTGATGGAGGATCTCACTTTATTAATAAGGTTTTTGAGAAGCTCCTGAAGAAGCATGGAGTGCATCACCGAGTTGCTACTTCTTATCACCCACAGACTAGTGGACAGGTAGAGGTTTCTAACAGACAAATCAAGGAGATCTTGGAGAAGACAGTTGAGAAGACAAGGAAAGATTGGGCAGCTAAGCTTGATGATGCTTTATGGGCCTATAGGACTGCGTTTAAAACACCATTGGGGACTACTCCATTCCATTTGATGTATGGGAAAGCATGTCATCTGCCAGTAGAACTTGAGCACAAGGCAGCATGGGCTGTAAAACAGATGAACTTTAACCTCAAACCAGCTGCAGAGAGGAGATTGATACAGCTCAATGAGTTGGATGAGATTAGACATTTTGCCTATGAGAACTCAAAGTTGTACAAGGAAAGGACTAAGGCTTACCATGACAAAAAGATTGTCTCCAGACGGTTTAAGCCTAACGATCAGGTACTGTTATACAATTCTCGCTTGCATTTGTTTCCAGGCAAGCTGAAATCAAGATGGTCTGGACCATACACGATCAAAGAAGTGTGTCCATATGGAGCTGTCATTTTAATTGGCAAGGACGGTAATGAGTTTGCTGTAAATGGGCAGAGGGTAAAACACTATTGAGCTAAGGCCGAGATTCCCAGAGGTCAGATTTTGCCCCTGGATCATGCTTCCTCCACCTGAAAATTCCCATCCGTCCGGTCAAGCTATTGACCTTAAACAAGCGCTGGGTGGGAGGCAACCCACCATTAGGTACTGGTGTTTTTCTACTTAATTTTTGGTGTTTTTGTTAGGATTTTACGTTTGTTTTTGTTTTTGGTGAGTTTATGTTTGCAGGTCTCGGATAAATCGCAGTGCGTCGATCGACGCACTTCTGTGTCGATCGTCACAACACGATCGGAATCGCATTGCAGCGATCATTGCGCTCTTGAGCAACGATCGACCATACACGAAAATCGCCAAGTAACGGTCGATGCACTTAGTGCAACGGTCGATGCCTGAGCGACAGAGGTAACCCGACAGACATAATCTCAATTTTTTATTTTCTTTTTACCGATCCTTCGCTGGACACTACTGGGGACAGTGTGTCTTAAGTGTTGGGGAGGTGCTACTGACTTTTGTTTTCTGTTTTCTTAAGAGTCAGTCCGTTTTTTCAAAATTGTTTGTTTTATTGAGTCAAAATTGTTTAAGTAAGAAACTATGATTTTCTGAGAAGATTTACAAGACTTGCAGGAACTTAAGTAACCATTGGGATGAAGTTGCAGGATCTATCTCTGACTATTAGAAAACCCCATCACAGATCAACCTACTGGGAACACCCACATCACTTCAGGTATCAGAGGATCCTTTTACTGACTTCACCCTAATACTGACTTAGATTTCTCACCTAAGGGCTTGGTATACTTTGTGTCGGATTCCCTTGTTAGTTCTGACACAGCCTGTCAACCTATCCTATTTAGTTCCCTTCTCCCCTTCTATAAAGTAAAAAAAAAATAATAATAATAATAAACTGAGGATGAGTTAGTAACTCCGAAGTGGTCATGGGAATGGTAGCAAACACTATTTTCTCTCATGTGATCCATGGAATGTGTCCAAAGTACACCCCATAACGGGAAGAACACTGATAAAAAAAATAAAATGATACCCAATGGGGAAAAATCAGTTGTTAAAGAAGGGAAAGAGAAGAAAGGGACTATAGAAAGATAGTATGGTGGTCTAGAGTTGATAAGGTAAGAATCCATGTGCCCTTTGATCGATACTCCTTAGGTGAGACCGCACTTAAATACTTGCAGAAGTCAGTAGGGAGAATTTGAATGCTTGAATGTGATTGTGGAGTTTACCTAGGACAGTTGCTAAGTGTGGGGGAAGTACATGTTGGTCTTGATATCCTGTGATTGATTCTTTCAGTGGTTTACTAAGGGGAATCTGAGTATTGTAGCTTCTAGGATGAAATGAGTTTCTGAAAGTTTTCAAACCTCTTCACCAAGCTTTAGTTCTATGTTTTGCTTGAGGGCAAGCAAAGGCTAAGTGTGGGGGAGTTGATATATCATGGTTTTTACCGGTTTTATGCCATGATATAGTTGTGTTTTTAGTGTCTTTTGTGTTCTTTTAGAGTCTTTTACAGGTATAATCAGGTTTGGAGCTGAATTGGAGATAATGGAGCATTTTGGAGATTTTTGGATTGTTTGGCCGAGAGATAGAGTTCACTGTCCGAAACAGAGAAAGGTGTCGATCGTTGCACACCTGCAACGGTCGATGCACCAGCGAGATGGGCCAAAACTCGGTGGTTTAGAAGAATCAAGATATTGCACTTTGATCCAGAAGTTCCTGATATTTACAAAGAAGCCCCTGGCCGAGATTAGACCTATATAATAGAGTTTTTAGTGTTTTAATTAGATACGCTTTATACGCTTTACAATACGCTTTGATAATTAAGAGCAGAGGATTTTTAGAGCTTTTGGGGCTGATCTGAACCTGTTACATCATCTGTATTTGGAGAAGATTTCGAACCCCTTTTACTCTTATTCTTTTATGCAATTTATTCATCATATGATTATGTTTTCATTATCTATGTCTGAGTAGATTCCTTGTTAGGTTTAGGGTTTCTCACATAGGATTTTATGGCTTGCTAGACTTGTTCAAATTCAGTTAAGGATTCATAACTATATCTGTTCTTCAATTTAATTGTGCTTAAAGTTAGTTCTAACCTGATCAATTAGAATCTAGATCTTAGGTTGCTAAATACGTCATGGAAGTGGGGTTTAGGAATCTGAACTAATTAAATTGGGCAATTAAACTATTCGCAAACGGAAGTTTGGTTTAGGATAATTGTGAACATATCAAACTTGGGATTAATGCTAGTTTAATCTGTTAGTTCTCGCAAACGAAAGTTTGGTTTGCTGCACTTAGACTTAGAGAATTATCGCAAAGGAAATTGGTTAATTCTATATCTGTGTTTTGAGTTCTAGAACTGTGCTTAATTAGATCCTTGCTGAATGAATTGTCTGCTTGTCTGATTTCCTGAGAACGCCCTAGACTTAGCGCTCTTAATAACTTGCTTTCACAACCAACAATCTCTGCTACTGATTTACTTTCTTGCACCACTTTTAATTCAATTACATTGCTTTCTTCCTAGTTAAATTCCTGTTCTTGAGCTATTGAATATCAGAGTCTCTGTGGATTTCGATATCCTATATACTACATTGATATTGTTGTGCACTTGCAGTTTAGTATAGGGATTAAAACTCTGAACCTATCACCTGTGTCGCCGGACACTGCTTCTTGCTGAGACTAATGCCATGAGACATCGGTATGAAGCCCTTCTTGGAATCATGCATCTTGAATCTATGCAACACCTTATCAATATAAGTGTCCTGGCACAATCCAATCAGCCTGTTCACTCTATCTCTGTAGATTCTGATTCCAAGGATGTACGCGGCTTCTCCATGTCTTTCATGGAAAAACAACTTCCGAGCCAAGCCTTAACAGACTGAAGCAACGGCACGTCATTACCGAGAAGGAGTATGTCATCGACATACAGTACAAGAAACGCAATTCCGCTCCCACTAGTGTTCTTGTATACACATGGTTCCTCTTCGTTCTTGATGAAACCAAATTGTTTTACTGCTTCATCAAAACGAAGATTCCAACTCCGTGAAGCTTGCTTCAATCCATAAATGGATTTATGAAGCTTGCACACCTTCTCAGCATTCTCAGGATCTACAAAACCTTCAGGCTGTGTCATATACACATCCTCTTCCAGAATACCATTCAGGAAAGCGGTTTTGACATCCATCTGCCAGATCTCATAGTCATAATGAGCGGCAGTTGCTAGAAGAATCCGAATGGACTTAAGCATAGCGACTGGGGAATATGTTTCATCATAGTCAATACCATGAATTTGCTTGAAACCTTTAGCCACCAACCTAGCTTTATAAATTTGGACATTGACATCCACGTCAATCTTCTTCTTGAAGATCCATTTACACTCAATGGATTTCGCACCATTAGGTAAATCGACCAAGGACCATACTTGGTTTTCTGACATGGATCCCATTTCGGATTTAGAGGCTCCAAGCCATTTTTCGGAGTCCGGGCCCATTATTGCTTCCGCGAAGGTCGCCGGTTCGTCACTTTCAATGATCATCAGATCATTGCAATTTGTCACGAGAAATCCATAGTATCTCTCGGGTTCGTGACGGATCCTTCCGGATCTGCGAACTTCAGGCTCCACAGGCGCGGGTTCCACAGAACTTTGTGGATCCAACTGCTGCTCTTCCTCAGCGGGTTGAGCAGCTTCCTGTGCATCTTGAATTTCTTCGAGATGTACTTTACTCCCACTGTTTTTCTTAGAAAGAAATTCTCTCTCAAGAAAAGAACAGTCCCGAGCAACAAAAACTTTGTTCTCAGATCGGTTGTAAAAGTAGTATGCCTTGGTATCCCTAGGATAACCAACGAAGTAGCATTTGTCTGATTTGGGTGCGAGCTTGTCAGAGATTAAACGTTTGACATAAGCCTCACAACCCCAAATCTTCAGGAAAGACAGACTTGGAACATTCCCAGTCCACATTTCATGTGGTGTCTTTTCCACTGATTTAGATGGCACCCTATTTAGTGTAAACGTAGACGTTTCTAGAGCGTATCCCCAAAAGGATAATG
Organism: Orychophragmus violaceus; assembly: GCA_030180135.1. Classification (NCBI taxonomy): domain Eukaryota; kingdom Viridiplantae; phylum Streptophyta; class Magnoliopsida; order Brassicales; family Brassicaceae; genus Orychophragmus; species Orychophragmus violaceus. Next base: position 52,536,031 of record CM058231.1, on the reverse strand, counting down.
GAAGATCTGAATGACTCATCATAGACCGAACCATATCCAATAAGGTTCGATTCCTCCTCTCTGACACTCCATTCCATTGGGGTGTTCCAGGAGGAGTGAGTTGTGAAACAATTCCACACTCGCTCAGATAGTCGCTGAACTCTTGACTCAAGTATTCTCCTCCGCGATCCGACTGCAGCTTATCTTATTAGAAGAGGGAAACCTCTGAATTAGCACCGTATTGCTGCCTTGGCCAAGTTGGTTCTGTACTTCATTCTTGAACTCTTTGAATCTATCAAAGGATTCTGACTTCTGTCTCATCAAATAGACATAGCCATACCTACTGAAGTCATCAGTGAAGGTAATGAAGTACTTGTAATTTCCTCTGGCAACCGTGCTCATTGGCCCACATACATCAGTATGAATAAGGCCCAATAAATCACTGGCCCTTTCATTCGGTTTGTTGAAAGGGGCCCTAGCCATTTTGCCCATCAAGCAAGATTCACATTTCTCACATGATTCAAAATCAAATGAGCCCAGAAGCCCATAACGATGGAGTCTCTGAATGCGTTTCTCATTGATATGGCCCAAACGACAATGCCATAAGAAAGTCGGGTTTTCGTCATTTGACTTAAACCGCTTTGTATTTATGTTAAAGACGGCATTTCTTGGTTTAAGACATATAACCCATTATCCAATGGGGCGCTACCATAAAACGTACCATCACGATTAAAAGAACAAACTTTATTCTTAACAGCAAAATCAAAACCTTCCAAATCTAAAACGGAAACTGAAATTATGTTTCTGCTAATCGCATGTACAAAGTAGCAATTATTCAAAGCTAAAACCATGCCCGAAGGTAAGGACAAAACGTAAGTCCCTACGGCCAGTGCAGCAACCTTAGCTCCATTCCCGACACGTAGCTCCACTTGTCCTTTCTTCAGCGTTCTACTGTTTCTTAGTGCCTGCATATTAGTACAAATATGAGCACTGCAGCCGGTATCCAATACCCACGAAGTAGAACTAGAAGACATAACATTAAGTTCGATAACATAAATACCTGAGTCAGACGCATCATACGTCTTCTTCAGCTTCTTGTAATCTTCCATGAACTTCTTGCAGTCTCTTCCAATGCCCTAACTGCTTGCAGTATTTGCATTTGTCCTCAGGAGAAGTCCCGGATTTGGGCTTTGGCTTGGGCTTGTCCTGACTCTCAGTCTGGACAACTTGAGCCTTTCCCTTATCCTTCTTAGGTTTCTCAAACCTTTTACCCCCTTGTACCATTAGTACACTGGGAGTTGCCTTCTTGAGATTCGGCTCTGCTGTCTTCAGCATGCCGTGCAACTCAGTCAATGTCTTAGTCATGTTTTGCATGTTGTAGTTCATGATGAACTGATCAAAACATGACGGCAAAGACTGCAGAATCATGTCGGTGGCTAGCTCCTGGCTAATGGCACAGTCCAGTTTCCCCAGGTTATCAATGTAACCCATCATTTTAAGGACATGAGGACTTACTGGACTGTCCTTAGCCAGCTTGCAATCCATGAGAGATTTAACCGTCTGGTATCTCTCTGTGCGAGCTTGCTCCTGAAACAAAGCTTTCAGGCTGTTAATCATCTCAATCGGTGACATCACGTTCTCATATTGCTTCTGCAGCTCAGAGTTCATAGTCACCATCATTAGACAATTAACGTCTTTGACATCAGCTGAATGCTTATCCCAAGCATTCTTTTCTGACTGCGGAGCATTGGAACGTGGCCTCTCGGGGAGAACTCTTGTAAGGACATATTCCTTGTTCTCCTGCCTGAGAACTATTCTCAGGTTCCGATACCATTCCAAGAAATTAGATCCATTTAGCTTGTCCTTCTCAAGGACGGATCTTAGTGAGAAAGTGTTGATGTGAGTTGAGACAGACATAGCTGTAATTAAAAGAGGTAGAGGTTTTAGTTATGATGCTCAAGAAATGAGAATTCTTATCTAATAAGAAAACTCGCATTGTATTCAAAACTATGTTTCCTCAGATGAATACAATGAACCAAGATCCTCAGATTACCAAAATTTGAGTGGGCGACTTGCCATCACCCAAACTTTAGTTATCTAGGTAAGCAAATCATTGCTAATTGTACCCAGTACAATTCTTGGTCGCAGATAAGACAATCCATGTCTCATCCACTCTGATGTCTCTGGGCCCAGAACTTCTGATGGCCCAGTCAAGTAAACCAATCTCTTCAGTCTTGTGATCATTGACAGTCGCACTGCAAGTCTATCAATGATCACCTGCCTTACTCATGTAGCTGTGGATACCAAGGACTCCAAGGCTATCCAACAACGAAACAAGTCTTGACAGTAGACAAGATTGGGCAAGACATCAAGATCACTTGATATTTAGTTGAGGAAAAGAACTATTTAATCTTGATGTATATCCAATATACATCCAATAAGTTATTAAGTTAATTAAAACATTCAGTTTTATTAAGTTTAGGTTTATCTAGAACTTTAGGATTAAATTTGGTCTGGTATTTACAAATTTGAGGTCTAACCATCAAGTTTGCGATTGTTGTGTCGATCGACGCCAACCATTGGCATCGGTCGATACAACCCAATTTAAACCGGTCTTCGATAACCGGTCAAACCTGATCGACTTTCTCTAAACCGATTCAATCTAATTGAACCGGTCCGGTTTAATGGTCCATATCGATCGTCACACAACTTTGTGTCGATCAATATTACCCAACCAGAACCAAAACTTAACCAAGCGAGATAATTGATTCAATCCAATTGAACCGATCTATCGATTCGCATAGTTTGTGTCGACCGACACACCCAGTGTATCGACCGACACAGAACGATCTCCAAGACCGAGTGAGCGTTTCGCGGTGTGTCGACCGACACAAGATTAGTGTCGATCGACACTATGCGACAAACCTCAAAATCTTATAACTCCTTTCGCGGCGTGTCGACCGACACACGCTTAGTGTCGATCGACACAGTGCGAGATTAACAGTTCATCGTTTTTCAACAGAGACATAATCCGAGATTAAAACCTTGAAAACACGATTTATCAAGCATCAATCTATTCAATTACATCAGTATTCGAATTAAATGCTTCAGATTCAATAGACTAAACCCTAACACGCTCTGATACCACTGTTGGGATCGCCTAGGGTCTAGGGTTCGTTATATTGAATTTACCAACCTCGTTCTTACCTTGATCTGGCAGCGGAATGATTGGTGAACGAGATCTAGCGCCTCAGATGCTTCGCCTCTACCAGATACACACGCACACAAGCTGGAAACCGGGATGCTAGTGCCGGATCTTTGGGATCTCTGAGTTCTGGTGTTTCTGCTTTTATGTCAGAAAAAACTCGACGGCCACTGTTCCAGGTCGAAACTCTAAGTTTTACTAAGACCTGGAATCACACTTAACGGGCCAACTTGTTTAAGTCTCAAATCGAAAAATCAAGCGATGCAATTTTGAATTATTTATTGATAAATGATACAAAATTTGTTGTTTAACATCATTTATGATAAATGATGTTGTTATTGACTTATTTAGCATCAGTTCACTAAAATTGATACAAATATCTATAAATTTACATCATTCGTAAAAATATTGATACAAGAGAAAACAGATTTACATCAACTCAACAATCGTTGTATTTTTGTTTCTTTTAACATCATTTAAGTAAAATGATATACATTTACATCAATAATAAATTATATAAATATTAATTTATTATTTTCATTCAAATTATTTATGTGATTAAGCATCATGATAAAAATTAATATAAGTATTTAATTATTTTAAATAGATATTTTTTTGTCAACTGGAATGCATTCAAACTGGGCCAACGTAAATTACAAATGGGCCAAGGCCCGATACTATGAGTTACAAACACGCGTAATGACTAAGTGTGGGGAATAAACCGCCACGTGGCGACACCATAGGAGGCCAACATGCAATACGCGTCGTTCAGAGAAGCACCACCGGAAAGCCCACCGACTGACGAGGAGGAAATCGCAGCCGCCGCAAACCGGACCCAACTCACCAATATCGACGAGGACATTTGCCGATCACCGCCTCCCAAATCACCGCCCGGAAACCACCTGCAACAAAATAGAGCAACCGCAAACACCGTAGTAGCCCACCGAAGCCGTGGAGGCGCCCCCGCCGTTAGGAGAATCTCCTAACTGAATCCTTTAGCGCTTGTCCTCTAAAGCAAGGAACGGAGACGATATTAATCCGCAGACAAAATGGAGGAGCAACGACGGAGCTCGGCTAGAAACCAGAGGAAGGGCGGTGTACAGAGAGAAAAGAGACGAGATCGGAAAATCTCGCATAGCGAGAAACCGGAAAAAGCCGGTAAATCCGAGAAATCGGAAGATTCATCAGCCGAAGAAAGCATCCAGAGTTTATTTGGGGTGGACCCAACCAGAATCTACACGAAAGCAGGCCCGATCCAAACAAAAAACGGTGACAAGAAGCCACCGGAGAACCGCCAAGGGCAAGACCGACAAACGCCGAGAAAAAGACAATCCCTTCTGAAAGATTGAGATCAGAGAAGAAGAGATCATCAGAAAAAACTCGGAGGGCCAAAGAGAAAGAGAAGAAATGCCCAAGTCGGAGGTGATTCCGGTACCCCGGAAATCACCCTCTCGCTTCGGCTAATGTTGTCTTTCTCTTAATTATTTTAAATAGATATAAGTGTTCCATTAGAAGCTAAAATCATTTGAAGGAAGTGAAAATCAAACTCCAATTAGCGATAAAAGTGGAAGTTCGCCCTAATAAAACTTTTTCTCTCCCTTTCAAACAGCCGCCGTCACAAATCTACGCTCGTTTTTTCAGCTATGGCGGCCGGTGCTTCTCACCGTCGCCGGACGAGGCTTCTCCTCACTCTAGTTTCTATTTTCGTCGGCGTTGATGGTCTGTTATCGGTCGTGTTCGTGACGTGCGGAGTGTAAAGGTCGGGATGGGGTTTTCGTTACCCGTGATGGTGTTTTCCGTTATCTCTGACGGTCGATCTCCTGCTCCGGTGTTGGCCTCCTCGGGATTTGGCTTTCGGAGGCATGGAAGCTCTCTCTTGCGGTGGCTCTGTTCCTCCTCTTGGCGCCTCTTTCTATGGTGGTGCACGGTCTGAGCAGCTGCCTCAAGGTGGAGCCCGTTCCGGCTGGTCTCAGATTTCGTTCCTGGTTTGTTTTGGTTCAAAGAAATCAGTGGTGGTGGTGGTATGGACCGCTTTGGTTTGAATTGGATATGTCGGGTGGGTTAGTTATTTTGCTTGGTTAAGGTTATTATCGGTTGTTCGTTTGAGTAGTGTTGTTTGTGATACATAATTTAGTAACGTTAATTGTAGGATAGATTAATCTGCGTAATCTTTTTTTTGCAGGCCATGTATATTCGGGTCAAGCGCATGAAAGCCCTTTACTTTATCCAATGTGATCCTACAGAGACTGTTTTGGATGTTAAGCAAAAACTATTTACCCTCATTAAGCAACCAGTTCGCAAGCAGCGTCTGATCTTAATGTCAACTGAAGTATTGGAGGATTCTAAATCATTAGGGAGCATAGGATATCAAACGTTTAACTCTCTCATAGTGATTTCAAGTTGAAAAACATCACTCATAAAAATTTGTTTCTTGAGTCAATTATGATCATTTCTCAAAATTCATGAATTATTACAATATATCGCTGATTGGCTCTTGTCCAGTCTATATTGTTTGTTTCTGCAGGAAGACTATCTGTATTAGCTAAATACAGAATTCCATTGCTTGTACACGCAAAGTTTGACAAAGATTTATAAATTGAAGATGGGAAGGACAATGATCCTTGTTCTTTTGAGGAGATGGGAAGGACAACGATCCAAGTTGCCAAGGTAAGTTGTCTAAAACGTGGATGTTCTTTTGTGTTTACATATAATAGTTAGAATTGAGAACTTATGATGTAACGTATACCAACATGAGTATAGATAACTCCCAATAGAGTTCAGTTACTATGACTAAATGACAATTATGTGGACAATTATGATTGTATCACTTTTTTTCTTCTTCTTATTGGATTCTAATAACATATTCATTGTGTAATGATTTTTTCAGGTACTCGTATTGTATTAGGAAGCAATCAAGGATGTAGTAGGAACAAGGTGTTACTATTCTTCTAGAGATTATTGTTTCCCATCTTAAAATTTAACTTGGTTCTGATTTTGTAATATTGTTTGCCTTACTTATAATTTTGTAATATTTGTGTAAGACATGTTTTGAGCTATTAATAAAAGTTCTAAAATTTCAAATCTATTTTTATAAATAAAATATACAATATAATTCAAAATAATTTAATAATAACATTAATATATTTACATCAGTTGTTGTAAATGATATCTATTAAAATCACTTATTAAAATTGGCACTAATTTTAACATCAATTATTTACTAATAATGCAAATATTTGACATCAATAAAAATAAGCGTTATAAAAATTAACATCAATTAGAATAATTGATGTAAAAATTCAAATCATTTTTTCTCGAATGACATAAATTAATATCAATTACAATAATCGATGCAAGTATTTGTAACAATTGTTTAAACTGATGCAATGTATTTGCATCATTGCATTCTAAGTCGCTTTTTTAAGTGATGCAAAAAACGTTTGCATCACTAATAAGTAATGCAAACCTAAAAAATAAACGACACAAAACAGCCTTTTTTCTTGTAGTGACCACATCAAAACTCAATATCAATGTGTATCCAATACACATCAATGTGATCATTATCAAAATGATCATTCTCATATGTTAGCTTCCAGATTGCTTAGGTGTGTGATCCTATAGGATCATATAATACTGGCAGTAAGTTTACAACTTACAGATTGCAAGTGGCTTCTAGCAAAACATTGCAACCGCCTTGTATTATACGAAAGTCTGATCTCGACTCACAACTATCATCAGGAGTGAGTACAAGTGTGATTTCAGGACACTATCCCAACAAAGTTCACATGGCAACAAGCGCGGCGCCCGACATCGATCGAGTGATCTAAGAAACGTGACAAACGCCCTTCACAGACCGGATCGCCTTTGCACGAATCCGGGAAATAAAGAAAACAAAGTTTCTGGAGTTCTATTGAAAATCGGACCCAAAAGACTATATCAGGGCGTTCCGACTAGCAATGGCAAGGGTATACCTTACCGATGAGGAGAGAGAGTCGGCTTTCTGCAGGCTCTTCGCGGAAAACCTATCAGGCTCCGCCCTAGAATGGTTTGCCGGACTAGAGGAAAGGTCCATTGACAACTTCACCCAGTTCATGACGGCTTTCCTCAAACAATATTCCGTCTTTATCGAAGAAAAGAATACCGAGGCAGCTCTATTTAGCGTCTCCCAGAAACCCGACGAGCCACTTCGCTCGTACATCGACCGATTTAAGGAAATAAAATCCAAAATCGCAAACCCGCGAGATGAAGTAGCTATAGAAGCATTGAGACGCGGACTATGGTTTTCGACCAGATTCCGCGAGGAAATAATGGTCCGCGAACCTCAAACACTTGATGACGCCCTTCATCGCGCATCGGACTTCGCTCGCCTCGAGGACGAAACTACGGCCCTCAGAGAAAAGAATCGAAAAGAAAAGAACCCGTCGGGATCGCAGAACTCGAACTCAAAAAAGGATTTCCGTAAATCCAGAAACGTCAATGCAGTCGAGAGCCCGAAGAGCTCGAAGAAATTTGAGTTCGACAAGGAAAAATTATGTGATTTTCACAACAAAAGAGGACATTCGACTGAAGAGTGCTACACTCGAGCTAAAGCCGAGGCTCAAAAGCGAGAGTTCGAAAACAAACAAGAGTCAGAAGTCGAGGAGGAAACTCCATCTGACAAAAAGGAAAATAAACAGACTAGAGAGTCAAACACCATGAAGACTTCTCAAAACAAACGAGAGCGGTCTAAGGAGACGTAATCTCCCGAAACCCTCCCCCAGGGGTCGCGAAAGCGAGTCGAGGTCATTCTCTACGAACTCAGCCTATGCGGCACCCCGGGAGGCTCGACACTATCTCCACCTCCAGCTCCTAGTAAGAGTTTAAGCTCACGAATCAATCTCCCTTGTCTCTGCGTTCTCTGTGGGGGGGGGGGTGTACGGGCTATACCCCCTAAACGAATTGACTTCATTTTTGGTGGCTCCAAGCTATGCCGAGATTTGGTCAATTCAATAAAAGCCCTTCAAAGAAGAGTCGAGACCGACAAAGGAGGGAAAATCCCAATGTTAGGTCCAGACCATGAAATCACTTTTCACGAGAGCGAGACAAGTAATCTCGACAAACCACACGACGACGCTCTCCTCGTCTATCTAGTAGTGGGAGGTGTCGAACTCTCGAGGATAATGATCGACACAGGAAGTTCGGTGGATGTCTTCTTTTACGACGCGTTAAAAAGATGGAGTTCAACGACTCCGAGATCGTCGAAGAAAAGACACCACTAGTAAGGTTCGCTGGCGAAACAACATACTCAATGGGCTCCGTATTCGCCCCAGTAATAGCTGGAGGAGTTCAAAGGACGACAGAGTTCTTCGTAGTAGATCGGCCAGCTCCCTACAACGCAATTCTAGGTCGACCATGGATATACGACATGAAAGCAGTACCGTCGACCTACCATCAATGCGTAAAATTTCTAACTCCCAAAGGAGTAAAAACCATTTACGGAAGTCAAAAGATTTCCCGTCATTGCTATATGAATGGGTATAAGCAGATTGAGAAATCCCCCGCGTAGCAATTACGGAAAGAGGAGGAGCTCGCCACTATGCAGACCAAAAGGTCGAACGACCCAAGTCAAATAGGACCCCCAAAGGACCTCACGACCCAAGTTTGCATAGACGATGCTCACCCCTAAAGACTTGTTGGCATTGGACTTGACCTATCAGAACCTGTCAAAAACGAATTGGTCTCTTTCCTTAAACATAATGTCGACTCCTTTGCCTGGTCTTCAGCAAACATGAAAGGGATCAACATCGACGTAACCTGCCACGAGCTGAATGTCGACCCAACCTACAAACCGGTAAGACAAAAGCGTCGGAAACTAGGCCCAGAACGAGCTCGAGCCGTCAACGACGAGGTCGATCGGTTATTAAAAATCGGATCAATCAGAGAGGTCAAGTACCCCGACTGGCTTGCGAACTGTTGGAATTGTGTCCAGTAATCTCGGTACTGTCTCTAGAAAGTAAGAGTATGTCAATGATAAGACATAAGTCATATAATACTGGGGGTCATGATGGCTTGCTAGAGTCCGCTCATGATCTATAAGTCTTGGACTTATTGCCTTTATTATATGATCCCATATGGGTCACACGCCTAAGCTAACAGGAAAATGTGTAGGAACGGTTTAGCAGAAGTACGGTAAAAGTGCTAGGCATTTACTGTACTTAGAGAGAATAAAACGGTTTAGGCACTGTGTGTCGATCGATACACAAGGGGTATCGGTCGACACAGTGCGCGAATGCCGTCTAGTTAATTGGTGTTTGGGCCAAATGGCCCAAACGGAATCAGACAAGTTTTATAAGGTAAAACTCGAGTTTCTGAGCAATTAACCCTAATCCCACAGCCGAAATCTCTCTCTCTCTCTGCGCCGAGCTCCTTGTGGTCTAGCAGCCGTTTTCTGTGATCGCGTGTGTGAACCTTTGGAGGATTCATCCCTCGGTGTTTCTCTGATCTCAGACATACCATCTCTTTCCGCTGCAAACAGGTATAAGGTGAGATCATCATTTGTTTCTATTCTGAGAAGAACCTAGATCGCATGTTTAGGTTGATATGAATCTAAGAATTGAATCAGGATCAACTAAACAATCCTTCAGTGGTATCAGAGCCAGGTTCTGGTTTTTCTTGTTTAGATTCAATGTTTAGGATTGTTTTCTTGTTTAAAAGTGTTTTGAATCAACTACTGATAAGAGAAACCATTTAAGCAACAAGAATTGAAATCTAAACACACATAAAATTGCAGAAACCAAGCTATATGATTTGGTAGAATGCGATTTCAAGAGGTCTGTATCGACTGCGATCGCATGGATCGATCGATACGATCGCATGGATCGGTCGATACAGTCTATCGGCTAACCCTGTTAACGCGTGAAAGCATCGATCGATGCAGGATCAATGCAGGTTCGATATTGGTGCATCGACCGATGCGGTTGGTGCACATCGATCGACACGGTTAGGGTTTTGGCTCGGTTCAGTGCATGCGTGAGAGCATCGATCGATACAGGATCGATGCACGATCGATGCAGGATCGATGCTGAGAGCATCGACCGATGTGGTTGATGGATCGATCGACACGGTTGGTCCATCGATCGACATGGTTGGTTTAAGGCTCGGTTTAATTTTGATTAAAATTAATTCGTCCTGGTTTAATAAACAGATTTAATAATTTTATTAAGTCTGGTTAAACCGGGACAAGAAATCCAATGTCGAAAGAATTATTGGATTTAGTGCCTAAACCAGGATTTTCTAATTTGATTTGGTTGGACCAAATAAATTGAGAAAATCCGGTTTAGTAAATAACCGGTTGACAATTGTGGTCATCGTAGTAATTAAAATTTGGTTAGACCAATTTTAATGAACCAGACCGGTTATGTCATTTAATTGGACAATTGGGTCATGTCTTGGACATGGACCAATTCTTGGGCCTCGGGCCAAGAAGTTAAAACAATTGGGCCAATTATTTGAGTCTTTCTTCAGATTAATTTAAAATTTATTTTATAAAGAATATAAATCGATTTTAAATTAAAGTTTCCGATATTTTGAAATTAGAAAGTTTCTTAATTTATAGAAGTTTCTAGATTTGCATGATTCGGATTTTAAGACTGGAAACTTTCTAACTTTAGAAATTTTCAAAAATAGTAGGTTTCCAAAAATGAAAGTTTCCCGAAATAGTAATCTTCTATTTTGGGAATGAAATTTTAAATAAACCTACGAACCTCAAATAATATCAAGCGTTGGATGTCTTGTCCATTCTATGTCAGCTGTCGAAGCCCATTCAATTGTATTCATGGCCTTACAGTGTGAGGGTGTCTGCTTTTGCGTGGATAAGACGGTTTGTGATTCATAAATGTCATTGGGAGTCCCAGACATTAATGATTACATGACTGTATAGTCTGGTTTTCTTGACTGGGCCATCGGGAGTCCCGGGCCTTGAGACATCAGAGTGAATTGGGCCTCGGGCCCAGATTCACAACCAAGAGTTATATCACGGATATAATTAGCCGATATAGGGCTTACCGATATAAGCTAAGGTTTAGTGACGGCCAGTGGCCCACTTTAATCTTAGTTATATGTGGATCTTGGAATCATTATATTCTATTGAGGGTAACTTATGTTATTGAATATAATGCGTGATTAATCATATTAAATTTAATACGAGATTAATCATATTGAACATTTTAACTAATAACCTTTTTATCTATATATTTCAGCTATGACTACTACAAGCACACAAAACTCATTCTCGATCCGGTCTGTTCTCGAAAAGGAGAAGCTGACTGGAACGAACTTCCTGACGTGGTCAAGGAACTTGAGGCTAGTCCTCAAGCAGGAGAAGAAGGATTATGTCCTTCGTGATCCTCTCCCCGAGAGGCCTCCTGCCAATGCCGCCAGGACTCTGCATAATGCTTGGGAAAAGCATTCGTCAGATGAAAATGATGCTTATTGCCTGATGTTGGTGACAATGACTCCTGAGCTGCAAAAACAGTTCGAGAGTGTATTGTCACCCATCGAGATAATGGCAAGCCTGAAATCGCTTTTTCAGGAGCAGGCTAGGACTGAGAGGTTTCAAACAGTTAAGAACCTCTTGGACTGCAAGTTGGCTGCGAATGCGGCAGTGAGTCCTCATGTCTTGAAGATGATGGGTTATCTCGATCATCTTCAGAAACTCGACTGCCCAATCAGCCAGGAACTTGCCTGCGACATCATTCTGCAGTCATTACCTGCAAGCTATGATCAGTTCATTCTGAACTTTAACATGCATGGCTTGAGTAAGACATTGCCTGAGCTTCACGGAATGCTCAAGACTGCGGAGCCCAATTTGAGGAAAACCGCCAAGGACCCAAATGTGCTTATGGTGCAGAAGGGCAAGGGGTTTAAGAAATCCTCTGCTAAGGATAAGGGAAAGGCCAAGGCTGTCCAAGTCGCGGACAAGGACACGCCAAAGCCCAAGCCCAAGTCCAAGGCTGGGCCAACTGACATATGCAGGTTCTGTAAAGAACCAGGGCATTGGAGGAGAGAATGTAAGAAATTCCAGGAAGGTCTAAAGGAATTGAAGAAGAAGACTTTTGAGACTTCTTCAACAGGTATTTTTGTTATAGAAGTTAATACAACTACTTCTGATAATACCTCATGGGTTATGGATACTGGTTGTGGGGCTCATATTTGTACTAATATGCAGGCACTCAGCAACAGTAGAAGGCTGAAGCAAGGACAAGTGGAGCTACGAGTTGGGAATGGAGCGAAAGTTCCAGCACTAGCTGTAGGCACTTACTTGTTGTCTTTACCTTCGGGATTGATTTTAGAACTGAATAATTGTTATTTTGTACCTGCTATAAGCAGAAATATTATTTCAATTTCTTTGTTGGATTTGGAAGGTTATGATTTTTCAGTTAAGAATAAATTATGTTCCTTCAATCGCAACAATTTGTTCTATGGTTCTGCCCCTCTTATGAATGGGCTTTACATACTCGATCAATCCGCGCCAATTTATAACATTAATACCAAACGGTTCAAACCTAATGAGGAGAACCGAACGTTTCTATGGCATTGTCGTTTAGGGCACATCAGCGAGAAACGCATCAAGAGGCTCCATTCGAATGGACTTCTTGGCTCATTTGACTTTGAGTCATGTGAAAAATGCGAATCCTGCATGATGGGCAAAATGACACGGGCCCCCTTTAATAAACCTAACGAGAGGGCCAGTGACGTATTGGGCCTGATACACACTGATGTGTGTGGCCCAATGTCCACAAATGCAAGAGGAAACTATCAGTACTTCATTACCTTTACTGATGATTTCAGTAGGTATGGATATGTTTATTTAATGAAACATAAGTCTGAATCTTTTGAGAAGTTCAGAGAATTCCAAAATGAAGTACAGAACCAACTTGGCAAAAGCATTAAGGCTCTTCGGTCCGACCGAGGAGGAGAATACTTAAGCCAAGAATTCAGTGATCATCTGAGAGAGTGTGGGATCGTATCCCAACTCACTCCTCCTGGAACACCTCAATGGAATGGTGTGTCTGAAAGGAGAAATCGGACCTTATTGGATATGGTTCGATCTATGATGAGTCACACAGACCTTCCAATATTCCTTTGGGGATATGCTCTGCTAACAGCAGTGTTCACTCTAAATAGAGCGCCATCGAAAGCAGTAGCAAAGACACCATATGAATTATGGACTGGAGAAGCTCCAGTGCTGTCTTATCTCAGAATTTGGGGTTGTGAAGCCTATGTCAAGAGATTGATCTCAGACAAGCTTACACCAAAATCTGACAAATGCTACTTCATTGGTTATCCACGGGAAACCAAGGCTTATTACTTCTATCTACGTTCCGAGAACAAGATCTTTGTTGCCCGGGATTGTAACTTTCTTGAGAGGGAGTTTCTCTCTAAGAAAGACAGTGGGAGTAAGGTACTGCTTGAAGAAATTCAAGATGAACAGGATACTGCTCAACCTAATGAGGAAGAGCAGCAGGAGGACCTACAAGAAATTGTAGAGCCTGAACCTGTAGTACCTGAAGTTCGAAGATCCGGGAGGATCCGTCACGAACCCGAGAGATATCAAGGATTCCTCGTGACTGACTGTCATGATCTTCTGATCATTGATGGTGATGAACCATCGAACTTCAATCAAGCCATGATGGGCCCAGATGAAGGATTGTTTAGTTGATCCTGATTCAATTCCAGATTCAGATCATCCTAAACATGCTGATCTAGGTTCTTCTCGAATAGAAACAATTGATGATCTCACCTGATACCTGTTAATTGCAGCGGAAAGAGATGGTATGTCAGAGATCAGAGAGCCACCGAGAGATAACTCCTCCAGAGGTTCACACACGCGCACCAATCAAGAAGAAGGCTGCTAGGCCACTGTGGAACTCGGCACAGAGAGAGAGAGAGTTTACGGCTGTCCAACTTAGGGTTAATCAGTCTGAACTCGAGTTTTATGACACAAAACTCGTCCTGTTCCGTTTGGGCCATTTGGCCCAAACACCAATTAACTCGACGGTATTCGCGCACTGTGTCGACCGACACACCTTGTGTATCGATCGACACAGAGTAGCTAAACCGTTTTATTCTCTCTAAGTACAGTAAATGCCTAGCACTTTTACCGTACTTCTGCTAAACCGTTCCTACACATTTTTCCTGTTAGCTTAGGCGTGTGACCCATATGGGATCATATAATAAAGGCAATAAGTCCAAGACTTATAGATCATGAGCGGACTCTAGCAAGCCATCATGACCCCCAGTATTATATGACTTATGTCTGATCATTGACATACTCTTACTTTCTAGAGACAGTACCGAGATTACTGGACACAATTCCAACAATCTCCCACTTGTACTGGAATCTCTGTATTCATAATCCTTTTGTCACAATATCTCGATTAGTCATAAGGCAAGATTGGTGTCATCCTTATAAAGCCTAATCTTGTTCATCGGACTCTGATTCGATACTGACAATCCAAACGACTCGGGACAGTCCGTTTGAGCATGGCCATGCATTTTCCAGTATTCAAATCTCCGATTGGCCTAGAGATATTCACTCCATTTTTATTGGAGGGACAAATCCCGTCTTGTTCCATCACTGTAAACTACTCATTTCACAATGTACCCAAACAAGGTCCTTATAACTATCGCAGAACGATAGCGTTAGACAATGATCAAAGTACATCAGTCCATGTGCAGTCACATGCATGCGAACTCAGGTCTAAGGACTATACTCTATAGTCGTAGTAAGAATCTCTTATGACACAGATATAAATATCCTGAAGAGTTCTTATAAGCGGGTCTTGTCCGGTCGTATGTTCCCAAACATACACCTATGTACTGACTTTGATGCCGCGCATCTATGACACACTGAGACTTTGTCATAAGTCACGTACCAATCCAGTCTCACACGGTTGTTGGTGTTCCAATTTCAACAACCTTCGACTAGGGACAGGATGATATAAAACATTTATCAAATATAGGGTCTCATGATCAAGCTAAATGACTTCGATGACTCAAGATCAAGTCATTTACTTCGATGACCTATAAAATGGTTTATATCACTTTGGAACGATTATTTCATCACAGTTAAAATAATCTTGAAATAATAATTTCATTAAACATCTTAAATGTTATTTCAAGAACATATCCAATAACTAAATAAAGCCCTTTAATAACTCCCACTGAAATTGAGACTTTATCTTAATTTCACTTATCCTACAGCAACAGTCCGCGACTCGCGCTTAGGCCTAAGGAGTGGCTTCGTTAATAGATTAGCAACGTTCTCATTCGTTGAAACTTGCTGATCTACTTAACATCTCTGTCATTTATCTCACGGAATAGGTTATACCTATCCTCAAGGTGTTTGGACATCTGATGTGCAGCTAGTCTCATCTATGCTGGAAATCACATCAAGTTCAGTGACGAACTCTTCTTTCCAAACAACCTCTTTCGCCACTTCCCAAGTTGCGAAATGTTCAGCTTAAGTCATGGAGTCATCAACAGTGCCTTGCACCGCCAGATAGACACAAGATATAACCGGACTGTGATCGGAAATCATCTTTGTCTATTGGAAACTTGCCTTTCAGACTCTATCGACTTATAGCACCTCACTTTCTCTGTAAATCAAGAACTTATCCTTAGTATTCCTCAAATACTTTAGGATATTCTTTACGGCAATCCAGTGTTTCTTTGCTGGATTTGACTGGTCTTTACTTGTCTTGCTTAACATTAAAGCAACATCAAACAAGTACGTTTCATGGCATACATGATAGATCCAATTGCCGACGCATATGGAATCTTATCCATGCATTTAAGCTCAGCAGTTATCGTAGGATACTGTATCTTGCTTAACTTAATGCCATGTGACATTTGCATAAAACCCTTCTTGGATTGCTCAAAATGTGTAGGACTTTGTCAATTTAAGAATCCTGACTTTGTCCTACCAGCTCTTTTGGATCTCTATCTTTAGATCCAAAATCCAAGAACTACGTGGCTTTACCCATGTCAATCATTAAACCAACTCCCAAGCTAGTCCTTTACTGACTACCGCGTTGGGACGTTATATCCGAGAATCAGTATGTCATCGACATACACTTTGAGAAATGCAATATCGCTCCCACTAATCTATTAGTAAACACACAGTTCTGCTTCGTTCCTGTTCAAGTCAAAACCTTGACTACTTCAACAGAACGAAGATTCCAACTCCGATATGTTTGCTTCCATCCATGAATGGATCAATGAAGCTAACTTACATAAAATGTAATTTTTCGGAGTCCGGGCTCACTTTCGCTTCTTTGAATTTCGCAGATTCGTCGCTTTCAATGATCATCAGATCATGCGAACTTTCAATGATCATCAGGCTGAACTAATGACGAGAATTCACTCTCGGATTAGTGACTGATTCTTTCATATCTGCGAACTTCAGGCTCCACAGGTGTAGATTCTACAGAAATCTGTAAATCCTTCCGCTGCTCTCCCTCAATAGGTTAAGCAGCCTCCTGTATTTCTCGAATTTCTTCGAGTTGTACTTTTACTCCCACTGTTCTTCTTGGAAAGTAACTTCCCTTCTTAGAAAACAAAATGGTCGTAAAAGTACTTTTTACTCCCACTGTTCTTCTTGGAAAGTAATTTCCCTTCTTAGAAAACAGAATGGTCGTAAAAGTACCGAGCCTTGGTTTCCTTAAGAGAACTTCGAGTTATACTTTTACTCCCACTGTTCTTCTTGGAAAATAACTTCCCTTCTTAGAAAACAGATTGGACGTAAAAGTAACAAGCCTTAGTTTCTCTAGGACAACCAGCGAAGTAGCACAACTACAAATACTCAGTAAAGACAAATTTGGATCGATTCCAATCCACATTTACGTGGTGTCTTTCAACTGATATTTGTGGAACTATTTCAGCGTAAACTTAGATATTTTAGAGCGTTATTCTTAAATAATATCATGGAAGATTCGTGTGACTCATCTTTAATCATTTCTAATAAGATCTGATTCTTTCTAACAGAAACACCTTCAGGTTTTCATGAGAAATGAGCTGTGAAACGATTTCACACTCATTAAGATGATCACACAATCAATGACTTAAGTATTCTCACTCGTGATTTAATCCAGAGTCTTAATACTTTTGTCATTCAGATCCTATAATTCATTCTGGAACTCTTTCGACCATGTCAAAGAATTCTGACTTGTGTCTCATCAAATGAACACAGTCACACTCACTGAAGTAATCAGTAGAGACAATGAAGTAAAGGAAATTTTTCTCTGGCATTACTGCTCATTGGGCCACATACATCAGTATGTTCCAGGTCCAATAAGCCTTTGGGCCTTTCTCTAGCTCGGCTAAGATAGGCCCTTTTTCCTTTTGGTCCAGTAAACAGAATTCAAGTCTCATAAGATATCTTATCAAATGAGCCCAACAGTCCATAACTATGGGATTTCTGAATCCGACTTACTCTATGTGACCAAGACTTTTATGCCAAGAAAAATCAGGTTTAATTCATTAGATTTAAACCAATTCGGTATTTATGTTACATTTAGGCACTCTTTGGTTTAAGATATAAAACCCATTCCATGAATAGGGTGCTACAATTAATATTTCATTAAGATCAAAAGAACAAAACTTGTCTTTTATCAAAATGAAAAACATTCAAATTCTTACAAGAAAATGAAAAACAATTCTGCTTAAAGCAGGTACATTGTAGCAATTACTTAATACAAAACCAAGCCTAAAAGGGATCTATAAGTTAAAACCCTACGGCTGAGGCAGCATCCCAAGCTCCTTCCAGACATGTAGTTTCACTTGCCCTTCCTTCAACGTTCTACTGTTGCTTAGGCTCTGCATATTATCACAAATATCAGTGCCACAACCAGTATCCAATACCTTTAAGGACGTTCTACTGTTGCTTAGGCTCTGCATATTATCACAAATATCAGTGCCACAACCAGTATTCAATACCTTTAAGGTAGAACTTGAAGTAATAACATGAATACCTGAGGAAGTAGTCTCATACATCAACTTCAATTCCTCATCATCTTCCATGAATTTAATGCAATTTCTCTTCCAATGCCCTGTCTCCTTACAGTAGCAGCACTTACCAACGTAAGAGGTATCTGACTCGGGCTCAGAAGACACACGCTTGCCATGATTCAAAATCTGGACAACTTTGTCTTCACCCTTGTCAGCAGTAAACCTACCCTTCTCATTCACGAGATTGTACAGGGTACTCTTCACGTTTGGCTCAACTGTCTTGAGCATATCATGCAGTTCAGTCAGCGTCTTCGTTAAGCCTTTCTTGATATAGTTCCTTCTGAACTTATCATAGCTTGACGGCAGTGACTGCAGAATGATCTCAGTTGCCAACTCTTGGCTAACTGGATAATCCAGTTTCCTCAGGTTATCAATGTAACCCATCATTTTACTGACATGAGGACTCACTGGATTATCATTTGGTAGCTTGCAGCTAGTGAGAGACTTAACCAACCGGTATCTCTCCACTCTTATCTGCTCCTGAAATTTCAATTTCAGGCTGCTGATCATCTCTATTGGCGACTCCATGTTCTCATATTGCTTCTGCAAGTCTGAGTCCATGGTAGCCAATATCAGACCACGCATATCTACCGCATCATTATAATGCTTATTCCAAGCATCATATACTGCATGAGAAGCATTGGACCCGATCCTCACGGGGAGAGCTCTCTCAAGGACATAGTCCTTTCTCTCCTTTCTGAGGACTAGCCTCAGGTTCCGCGACCAAGTCAAGAAATTTGATCCGTTCAGCTTGTCCATCTCAAGGACAGACCGGATCTAGAAAGTGTTTTGATTGTTTGTGCTAGTCATAACTGAAAAATTAAGATAAAAGGATTTTAGTTAATATGTTCAATATGATTAATTTCGTATTAATTTAATATGATTAATCATGCATTATATTCAATAACATAAGTTACCCTCAATAGAATATAATGATTCCAAGATCCACATATAACTAAGATTAAAGTGGGCCACTGGCCGTCACCAAACCTTAGCTTATATCGGTAAGCCCTATATCGGCTAATTATATCCGTGATATAACTCTTGGTTGTGAATCTGGGCCCGAGGCCCAATTCACTCTGATGTCTCAAGGCCCGGGACTCCCGATGGCCTAGTCAAGAAAACCAGACTATACAGTCATGTAATCATTAATATCTGGGACTCCCAATGACATTTATGAATCCCAAACCGTCTTATCCACGCAAAAGCAGACACCCTCACACTGTAAGGCCATGAATACAATTGAATGGGCTTCGACAGCTGACATAGAATGGACAAGACATCCAACGCTTGATATTATTTGAGGTTCGTAGGTTTATTTAAAAATTTATTCCCAAAATAGAAGATTACTATTTCGGGAAACATTCCATTTTTGGAAACCTACTATTTTTGGAAACTTTCTAAAATTGGAAACTTTCAAAACCGGAAACTTTCTAACTTTAGAAATTTCTTAAAATCCGAATCATGCAAATCTAGAAACTTCTATAAATTAAGAAACTTTCTAATTTCAAAATATCGGAAACTTTAATTTAAAATCGATTTATATTCTTTATAAAATAAATTTTAAATTAATCTGAAGAAAGACTCAAATAATTGGCCCAATTGTTTTAACTTCTTGGCCCGAGGCCCAAGAATTGGTCCATGTCCAAGACACGACCCAATTGTCCAATTAAATGACATAACCGGTCTGGTTCATTAAAATTGGTCTAACCAAATTTTAATTACTACGATGACCACAATTGTCAACCGGTTATTTACTAAACCGGATTTTCTCAATTTATTTGGTCCAACCAAATCAAATTAGAAAATCCTGGTTTAGGCACAAAATCCAATTTTTCGACTTTGGATCTCTTATCCCGGTTTAACCAGACTTAATAAAATTATTAAATCTGTTTATTAAACCGTGACGTTTAATTTTAATCAAAATATTAAACCGAGCCTTAAACCAACCATGTCGATCGATGGACCAACCGTGTCGATCGATCCATCAACCACATCGGTCGATGCTCTCAGCATCGATCGTGCATCGATCCTGTATCGATCGATGCTCTCACGCATGCACTGAACCGAGTCAAAACCCTAACCGTGTCGATCGATGTGCACCAACCGCATCGGTCGATGCACCAATATCGAACCTGCATCGATCCTGCATCGATCGATGCTTTCACGCGTTAACAGGGTTAACCGATAGGCTGTATCGACCGATCCATGCGATCGTATCGATCGATCCATGCGATCGCAGTCGATACAGACCTCTTGAAATCGCATTCTACCAAATCATATAGCTTGGTTTCTGCAATTTTATGTGTGTTTAGGTTCCAATTCTTGTTACTTAAGTAGTTTCTCTTATCAGTAGTTGATTCAAAACACTTTTAAACAAGAAAACAATCCTAAACATTGAATCTAAACAAGAAAAACCAGAACCATTGGCTCTGATACCACTGAAGGATTGTTTAGTTGATCCTGATTCAATTCCAGATTCAGATCATCCTAAACATGCTGATCTAGGTTCTTCTCGAATAGAAACAATTGATGATCTCACCTGATACCTGTTAATTGCAGCGGAAAGAGATGGTATGTCAGAGATCAGAGAGCCACCGAGAGATAACTCCTCCAGAGGTTCACACACGCGCACCAATCAAGAAGAAGGCTGCTAGGCCACTGAGGAACTCGGCACAGAGAGAGAGAGAGTTTACGGCTGTCCAACTTAGGGTTAATCAGTCTGAACTCGAGTTTTATGACACAAAACTCGTCCTGTTCCGTTTGGGCCATTTGGCCCAAACACCAATTAACTCGACGGTATTCGCGCACTGTGTCGACCGACACACCTTGTGTATCGATCGACACAGAGTAGCTAAACCGTTTTATTCTCTCTAAGTACAGTAAATGCCTAGCACTTTTACCGTACTTCTGCTAAACCGTTCCTACACATTTTTCCTGTTAGCTTAGGCGTGTGACCCATATGGGATCATATAATAAAGGCAATAAGTCCAAGACTTATAGATCATGAGTGGACTCTAGCAAGCCATCATGACCCCCAGTATTATATGACTTATGTCTGATCATTGACATACTCTTACTTTCTAGAGACAGTACCGAGATTACTGGACACAATTCCAACACCAGATTCCTCTAAGTGGCGCAAGGCCACTGATTCCGAAATGGACTCCATGTCGGTCAACCAAGTGTTTTCGTTGGTTGACTTACCCGCTGGTGTAAAAGCCATCGAGTGCAAATGGATCTTCAAGAAGAAGATTGACGTGGATGGAAATGTCCAGATTTATAAAGCCAGGTTGGTGGCAAAAGGTTTCAGACAAGTTCACGGTGTGGATTACGATGAAACCTATTCACCAGTGGCTATGATGAAATCTATTCGGATTCTACTAGCAACTGCAGCTTTTCATGATTATGAAATTTGGCAGATGGACGTGAAAACCGCCTTCCTGAATGGTATTCTGGAAGAGGATGTGTATATGACACAACCTGACGGTTACATAGATCCAAAGAATGCTGGAAAAGTATGCAAGCTTCATAAATCCATTTATGGATTGAAGCAAGCATCGAGGAGCTGGAATCTTCGTTTTGATGAAGCGATCAAGCAATTTGACTTCATCAGAAACGAAGAAGAACAATGCGTGTATAAGAAATCTAGTGGGAGCAAGATTTTATTTCTTATTCTGTATGTCGATGACATACTGCTTCTCGGAAACGACGTTCCAATGCTAAAGTCGGTAAAGGACTGGCTTGGAAGTTGTTTTTCCATGAAAGACATGGGTGAAGCCGCATACGTTCTTGGAATCAGGATCTACCGGGATAGATCTAGAAGGCTGATAGGCTTGTGTCAAGATTCATACATTGACAAAGTCCTACAAAGATTCAGCATGAAGGATTCCAAGAAGGGCTTCACGCCAATGGTACATGGCACAACGCTAAGCAAGAAGCAGAGCCCTACGACGGCTGCTGAGCTTGAGCGCATGAAGAATATTCCTTATGCATCTGCAATAGGATCTGTCATGTATGCCATGATCTGTACTCGTCCTGATGTTGCTTATGCATTGAGCATGACGAGTAGATACCAGTCAAATCCAGGTGAAAACCATTGGATTGCCGTAAAGAATATCTTGAAGTATCTAAGACATACTAAGGATAAGTTCTTAGTGTACGGTGGAAGTGATGTGCTTAAAGTCAGTGGATTCACGGACGCAAGTTTCCAGACAGACCAAGATGATTTCCGGTCACAGTCCGGTTATATCTTTTGTCTGAATGGCGGTGCAATCAGTTGGAGAAGCTCCAAGCAAGACACCGTTGCTGATTCCACTACAGAAGCTGAATATATCGCCGCCTCAGAAGCTGCGAAGGAAGCTGTTTGGATACAAAAGTTCATTATTGAACTAGGTGTGATACCAGATGCGGCTGAGCCTCTGGCACTGTTTTGTGACAACAATGGTGCTATAGCTCAGGCAAAGGAACCAAGATCACACCAGAAATCCAAGCATGTTCTAAGAAGATTTCACTTGATACGTGACATCATTAATAGAAAGGAAGTCAAGATCAGCCGAGTTCAGACAGATGATAACGTCGCTGATCCGTTGACAAAGCCACTCCCAAGGCCTAAGCTCGAGTTTCTGACTGAAGCTGTAGGCATTAGAGACATAGAACTGTAATCTAAATATGAGTGGGAGTTTTGAGGGCTTTTATTTAGTTATTTGATATGTTCTTGTAAAACATTCTTATGTTTAATGAAATTATTATTTCAAGATTATTTTAACTGTGATGAAATAATCGTTCCAAAGTGATATGAACCATTTTATAGGTCATCGAAGTAAATGACTTGATCTTGAGTCATCGAAGTCATTTAGCTTGATCATGAGACCCTATATTTGATAGATGTTTATATCATCCCGTCCCTAGTCGAAGGTTGTTGAAATTGGAACACCAACAACCGTGTGAGACTGGATTGGTACGTGACTTATGACAAAGTCTCAGTGTGTCATAGATGCGCGGCATCAAAGTCAGTACATAGGTGTATGTTTGGGAACATACGACCGGACAAGACCCGCTTATAAGAACTCTTCAGGATATTTATATCTGTGTCATAAGAGATTCTTACTACGACTATAGAGTATAGTCCTTAGACCTGAGTTCGCATGCATGTGACTGCACATGGACTGATGCACTTTGATCATTGTCTAACGCTATCGTTCTGCGATAGTTATAAGGACCTTGTTTGGGTACATTATGAAATGAATAGTTTACAGTGATGGAACAAGACGGAATTTGTCCCTCCAATATAAATGGAGTGAATATCTCTAGGCCAATCGGAGATTTGAATACTGGAAAATGCATGGCCATGCTCAAACGGACTGTCCCGAGTCGTTTGGATTGTCAGTATCAAATCAGAGTCCGATGAACAAGATTAGGCTTTATAAGGATGACACCAATCTTGCCTTATGACTAATCGAGATATTGTGACAAAAGGATTATGAATACAGAGATTCCAATACAAGTGGGAGATTGTTGGAATTGTGTCCAGTAATCTCGGTACTGTCTCTAGAAAGTAAGAGTATGTCAATGATCAGACATAAGTCATATAATACTGGGGGTCATGATGGCTTGCTAGAGTCCGCTCATGATCTATAAGTCTTGGACTTATTGCCTTTATTATATGATCCCATATGGGTCACACGCCTAAGCTAACAGGAAAATGTGTAGGAACGGTTTAGCAGAAGTACGGTAAAAGTGCTAGGCATTTACTGTACTTAGAGAGAATAAAACGGTTTAGGCACTGTGTGTCGATCGATACACAAGGGGTATCGGTCGACACAGTGCGCGAATGCCGTCTAGTTAATTGGTGTTTGGGCCAAATGGCCCAAACGGAATCAGACAAGTTTTATAAGGTAAAACTCGAGTTTCTGAGCAATTAACCCTAATCCCACAGCCGAAATCTCTCTCTCTCTCTGCGCCGAGCTCCTTGTGGTCTAGCAGCCGTTTTCTGTGATCGCGTGTGTGAACCTTTGGAGGATTCATCCCTCGGTGTTTCTCTGATCTCAGACATACCATCTCTTTCCGCTGCAAACAGGTATAAGGTGAGATCATCATTTGTTTCTATTCTGAGAAGAACCTAGATCGCATGTTTAGGTTGATATGAATCTAAGAATTGAATCAGGATCAACTAAACAATCCTTCACGAACCCCGTACGGGCTATACCCCCTAAACGAATTGACTTCATTTTTGGTGGCTCCAAGCTATGCCGAGATTTGGTCAATTCAATAAAAGCCCTTCAAAGAAGAGTCGAGACCGACAAAGGAGGAAAAATCCCAATGTTAGGTCCAGACCATGAAATCACTTTTCACGAGAGCGAGACAAGTAATCTCGACAAACAACACGACGACGCTCTCCTCTTCTATCTAGTAGTGGGAGGTGTCGAACTCTCGAGGATAATGATCGACACAAGAAGTTCGGTGGATGTCCTCTTTTACAACGCGTTCAAAAAGATGGAGTTCAACGACTCCGAGATCGTCGAAGAAAAGACACCACTAGTAGGGTTCCCTGGCGAAACAACATACTCAATGGGCTCTGTATTCGCCCCAGTAATAGCTGGAGGAGTTCAAAGGACGACAGAGTTCGTCGTAGTAGATCGGCCAACTCCCTACAACGCAATTCTAGGTCGACCATGGATATACGACATGAAAGCAGTACCATCGACCTACCATCAATGCGTAAAATTTCCAACTCCCAAAGGAGTAAAAACCATTTATGGAAGTCAAAAGATTTCCCGTCATTGATATATGAACGGGTATAAGCAGATTGAGAAATCCCCCGCGTAGCAATTACGGAAAGAGGAGGAGCTCGCCACTATGCAGACCAAAAGGTCGAACGACCCAAGTCAAATAGGACCCCCAAAGGACCTCACGACCCAAGTTTGGATAGACGATGCTCACCCCTAAAGACTTGTTGGCATTGTAATTGACCTATCAGAACCAGTCAAAAACGAATTGGTCTCTTTCCTTAAACAGAATGTCGACTCCTTTGCCTGGTCTTCAGCAGACATGAAAGGGATCAACATCGACGTAACCAGCCACGAGCTAAATGTCGACCCAACCTACAAACCGGTAAGACAAAAGCGTCGAAAACTAGGCCCGGAACGAGCTCGAGCCGTCAATGACGAGGTCGATCGGTTACTAAAAATAGGATCAATCAGAGAGGTCAAGTACCCCGACTGGCTTGCGAACCCCGTAGTGGTAAAGAAAAAGAACGGGAAGTGGAGAGTCTGTGTAGATTTCACAAATCTCAACAAAGCATATCCGAAGGACAGCTTCCCACTCCCGCACATCGACCGACTGGTCGAAGCTACCGCTGGACACCAACTGCTATCCTTCATGGATGCCTTCTCGGGGTATAACCAAATACTAATGAACCCTGAGGACAAAGAAAAGAATTCGTTCATAACTGATCGAGGAACGTAGTGCTACAAAGTCATGCCCTTCGGGTTGAAAAATGCAAGAGCAACTTACCAACGCCTCGTCAACAAGATGTTTTCAAGACTCCTGGGTAAAACCATGGAAGTCTACATCGACGATATGCTGGTCAAATCTTCCAGGTATGAGGACCATATCCCCCAGCTAAAAGAATGCTTTATCATTCTCAATAAATACGGGATGAACCTCAATCCAGCGAAGTGCACATTCGGGGTCCCCTCAGGAGAATTCCTTGGTTACCTAGTGACCGAAAGAGGGATCGAAGCGAACCCCAAACAGATCGCGACATTTATAGAGATGAAATCTCCCAGAACAACGCGAGAAGTCCAGCGCCTGACTGGAAAAATAGCCGCTTTGAACCGCTTCATCTCGAGGTCGACTGATAAATGTCTATCCTTCTATCACTTTCTCAAAGCGAACAAGAAGTTCCTCTGGGAAGAAAAGTGCGAAGAAGCATTCACCCAGCTCAAGTCTTACCTAAGAAAACCACCTATACTGGCGAAACCAGTGGAAGGGGAGCCCCTCTACCTCTACCTAGCTGTTTCCACGGCAGCAGTAAGTGGAGTCCTGGTTCGCGAATAAAAAAACGAGCAACGACAGGTGTACTACATCAGTAAGACCTTAATCGATTCTGAAACCAGGTACCCCGCCATGGAAAAACTCGCTTTAGCGCTAGTCACATCGGCTCGGAAACTTCGACCATACTTCCAATCGCACTCAATTATAGTGATGACCTCTCAGCCACTGAGAACCATCCTTCATAGTCCAAGCCAGTCAGGTCGACTGGTCAAATGGGCTATCGAACTCAGCGAGTATGACATAGAATATAAAGCTCGGACGTGTCTAAAAGCGCAAGTGCTGGCAGATTTAATAATCGAGCTCCCCCCGACCATAGAACTCGACCCGAGCTCCGCCAAGAAATGGAAACTCTACGTCGATGGAGCTTCCTCGAGGCAAGGATCCGAAGTCGGAGTAAAACTGGTCTCCCCCACTGGCGAAGTATTGGAACAGTTTTTCAGACTGGGCATCGCCGCATCAAATAACGAAGCAGAATACGAAGCGTTAATAGCCGGGCTCAGACTAGCAATAGCGATAGGAGCCCGAGAAGTAGACGCCTTCAGCGATTCCCAATTGGTCACAAGAAAATATCATGGCGACTACGAGGCCAAAGACGAACGCATGGAAGCATACCTACAGGTAGTCCATCGGATCCTACCTGTTTTATCTAACACGGATCCCGTGAGAGGGAAAACACTGCAGACGATGCCTGGCCGCCCTAGCGTCAACATCGGATCCTAACCTCAAAAGGATTATACTAGTCGAGGGGATCGAAAAACCAAGTATCGACATAGCCCTGCAAGCTCTATCCTTGAGAGAGGACGAGCCCACCACAAAGAAAGGGGTCAAACACAAGGAACGTCCCAAGGACACCAATCGCGACATCATCGAGATTGATGATGATCTCGATCCAAGAAGCGCCGTGTACGTCGCGAACGTCTCCGATGGACCAATCCAAGCCGCATCCACTAGTCGAGGACCAGATCCTAATGATGACGAAGATTGGAGAACTCCGATCATTCAATACATTACAAATGGCGAAGTCCCCGACGACAAATGGGAGGCGCGGAAACTCAAGACACAGAGTGCGAGGTACTGCATCACGCAAGGAGAGCTCTTCAAAAGAAGTCTCTCTGGACCTTACCTCAAATGCCTCGAGAAAAAGCAAGCTCTAGCCGTGATCACGCAGGCCCACGACGGATCCTGCGGAAGCCATTCCGGAGGACGAGCCCTGGCCGTACGAATCAAAAGGCAAGGCTATTTCTGGCCAACAATGGCCACCGAATGTGAATCTTTTTCCAGCAAATGTGACAAATGCCAGAAGCATGCCCCGATTATCCATCAAGCATCGGAGAAACTCTCCTCTATCTCATCACCATACCCATTCATGCGATGGGGAATGGACATCGTGGGACCTTTAGTCCCATCCGGTAAAAAGAAAGCTACACACCTATTGGTAATGACAGACTACTTCACTAAGTGGATCGAAGCAGAGTCATACCAAAAGATCAAAGACATCCACGTTAAGGAGTTCGTCTGGCGGAACATCGTGTGCCGACATGGACTACCCCATGAGATCGTCACCGATAACGGATCACAATTCATATCAAACGTGTTCAAGGAGTTCTGTAGAACCTGGAACATAAAGTTGACTTACTCAACGCCCCGCTATCCTCAAGGAAACGGACTGGCAGAAGCAGCTAATAAAGCAATCATGAACAACCTTAAGAAAAGACTCAATGAGTGCAAAACGAGCTGGAGCGACAAGCTCCCAGCCGTACTCTGGAATTACCGGACTACTCCTCGCAAATCCACCGGCGAAACTCCATTTTCGCTGGCTTACGGGATCGAGGCGGTAGTACCAGCCGAAATCCTCGTGTCAAGCATCCGCAAAGAAGAATGCCCACGACAAGAGGAACTTAACAACAAGATGATAACGGACGAGCTTGATCTCATCGACGAAAGGAGAAATCTCGCACTAGCTCGAATCCAGAACTACCAACAAGTCGCAGCTCGCTACTACGATTCCAAGATCAAAACTCGAAGGTTTCAAGTAGGCGAGCTCGTCTTACGGAAAGTGTTCGACCATAAAAAGGAAGAACACGCTGAAAAGTTAGGAGCAAAGTGGGAAGGTCCTTACCAGGTCATTGCTGTTGTGAAGGACGGGGTCTACCGACTCAAGTCGGTAGAAACCCAGAAGCCTGAACTACGACCTTGGAACATCATCAACCTCAAAAAGTACTTTCACTAAAAGTACATCAACATAATCGAACTACGAAATGGCTTGATCCCCTTAAAATGGTACGTAGGCAGCTCGACTTCGAGCGAACTGAAATGCTCGCCCCAAAATGGTACGTAGGCAGCTCTTCAAAAGACAAGTGATATGAAATTATCCCTTCATAAGCGACCTGAAATGGCCTCTCCTAAAATAAAGTGATACGAGCGAACTGAAATGCTCGCCCCAAAATCGAGCGAACTGAAATGCTCGCCCCAAAATCGAGCGAACTGAAATGATCACCCCAAAATTGAACGAACTGAAATGCTCGTCCCAAAAATAAAGCGACCCAAAATGGTCCCTCCAAGCAGAACGAACTGAAATGCTCGTCCCTAAAACAAAGCGACCCAAAATGGTCCCTCTAGGCAGAACGAACTGAAATGGTCGTCCCAAATCAGGCGATCTGAAATGATCCCTCGAAAACATAAAATTCTTCCAGCCTTATGCAGCTTAGAAGAATCGGGGGGGCTACCCCCTCCCTCTAAGCAAAAACAACGAGGTCGAGTCCACGTCAAGATTGATAAAACGAGACAACTGCTCATACAAAAAAGGCATCCACACACATTCAAAATCTGTGTAAGTCCATTTTTGACTTATACTTAGAAATTTCCGTGGAACGCCAAACTTGAACTCTGAACATTGAAAGAGTCGAACTTCGAACATACTCGAAGAAAAACTCAGACTCGAGTTTGTTCAAACTAAAGGTCCATTGAGAATTTCCTAAGGTTATTCATTCGATCTCTCGGGAGAGGTTCGAACTGCCATAACGGCCAATTCTACGCTAAGGTGTTATACAGTGGAATCTATGCTAAGGCATGAAAGTTTCAAAAGCAATTCATAAAAAAATAGGACACAATGTCCCCGAGTTCGAACAAAAAGCCCACTAAGGGCAACACCAAAAACAAAAGCCCCGTTGGGCAACAAAGTCTGGAAAAGGAAATGAAAGCCCCTCGAAGCAGCCACGACTAAAATTTATTAGAACTGCTTGGAAGGAGAGGAAGCCTCATCCCGATCCTCTGGCTGATCACCGGCCGTCCCTCCCTCCTCGAGTCGACCCTCAGCCTCATCACTAGCTCGCGAGCTAACTTCGATTGGGAGATTCGACCCATACTAATCAAGACGAGTGGCCACCTGGTTTAAAGGGAGCGCCAAGATCACCGAATCGTCCGACATCACCGGCAAATTGAGCTTGCTAATGCTGAAGTCTGAAACTGCTGCAGCGTCCATCTCCTCCATAGATAATCGCTTCTTCTCAGCCAATTCCATCACCTCCTTGGTCAAATCCAATTCGCCAGAGGCGAACTCGCGATAAGCGCGATATTGGCCAAGGCCTCTTGGAGCCTTATCTCAGCACTCACAAAAACCTTCCTTTGGCTTTCCTTCGCCGCAATTCCCTCGAGAATCTTGAGGTATTCATAATTTAGACCCTTCCTCGCCTCGTGGGCCGCCACCTTGATATCAAGCTCTCGGTCGGCGATAGCCTTGTCCAAATCAGCCTGACATTGCGCAGCCCGCATATCCGCAACCCGACCTGCCTCAACAGCGTTTTGACTCGCCTCCTCAGCGACAGGAACCTGAGCCAAGGCCCCCTGCAACTGCGTTTTCAGGTCACTTACCGTTTTCTTGACGGTCTCGAGCTCACTCGCCTGTGTTATTTCTCGCAGCTCACGCTTAGCCCTAGCCGCGAACTTGTTCGCGGCCTCCAAGGCTACAAGGAAAATCAAAAAATTAAGCGTGAAACAAGTCAAGAAAGCGAAGGAGGGAAATCATTACCTTCCCAGCAGCAGCCATCATCTCGGTGTAAGGATCACCGAGTGCCATATCCCCAACAGCTGGGAGCTGAACGCCTACGGGCTTAAAATGCCTCAGCAGATAGGCAACACCCGTCAGGTCATCCGCAATCGGACATTCCTTCTGGTGCCTGAAGCGCCAGTTGAAAGATCCGGAGGACCCAAAAGAGGCAGGCCTCACCTCCACATTCTGGCTCGATCTTCTCGAGCTCACTTCCGCGTCAGTTCTTTGACGCTTCGCCGCCGGAGGAGGAGGACCGCCCCGACTCCGACCGTTCGATCCTCTCGAACCATTCGACCGGGAGTTACGCAAAACAGGCTTTCCAGACGAGACATGTGCTAGTTCTCGACCGGTCGAAAGAGGAGGTAAATTCTCCACCTCCATGTTTGCCTCTCCGGATCCTGTGGGCAGGGGGACCTGAACAGGGTTAGGAGGAGGGACTGAAGGAGGAGGAGGAGGCCCCTCGCCCATGGAAAAAGAAGGGCGTTTCCCAAGTCTTCGGCCTTCATTTTCTTCGCCAGATCAACGGGATCCTTCCCGTTCCGACGGCTGTTCGATCTTCGCGACTTCTTTTCGAAAGAAGGGGTACTGGCAGTAGAACTGTCGGCTGAAATAAGTCGATCTGCAGGTAAAACGGACTCGAGTCAGCTCGACAAGTAAAAGACCTCTAGCATGGAAGTCCTTACACAAACCAATCATAATACTTACTCTCTCCAGTCCGCTCGGTAATCTGAAGCGGAGCCTGAACGATTTTGGTCGAAGCGGGCTGGTGGGGGAGCAGCGACTCGTCTTGCGAAAGCCGAGATCGGTATGAAGAAGGTCGTCGGGCCACGGGACCTAGGGCAGCTCGGATTCGCGGGTCTGAGAAATTGGACCAGCGGATATCTCCTCTTCTGAGACGAGCTATCAAGCTCGATGTGATTGGGTTCAGAGATAGTGACTCGGGAGCCTTTGCAAGAAAAACAAAAAAAAAAAACTATTAACAAACGGCTTAATGTCAACTAAGATCATATACATCAAGGGTTCTTAGGGAGTTCTTAGCACGGGTTCTTAGGTAACCTATTAAAAAAATATTATTTCTAAGAACTCTCCTAAGGACTGATCCTTAGATAAGAACCGATCCTTATCTATTCATGCTGACATGTCGCGTTGTGATTGGTTTTTTTTTTTGATTTTTGATTTTTGATTTTGCTTCTGTAAAAAAATAAAATAAAAATAATATTAAACAAATGTTAAGAACCCACAAAGAGGGGTTCATTGATGTTCATGGTCTAAGAACATCAAAGCGATCAGGGTAACCAGTAAACCCTAAAAAGCAGACCGACACTAGCTGTCCACTTCGTCGGGATAACCGAATAATCGAAACCCTCGACCGAGTGACGGTTGATCCTGAAGTAAAAATATTTACTCTTCCACACATCCCTCGTCGGGATCCCGTCGAGGATCTTCCCATGACGAGGAGAGAGGTAGTAAGTCCCGGGGAAGTGAGTGTTATGTTTCACCGAACAAACCCTCATCAACTCCTCGGCCCCGAAATCAATGCCCTCCTCGACGGCTCTGACTCCGAGTCCGATAACGTACCGGACGAAATTCAGAGTCATCTGATGAAAGGCCAGCTGAAGCTGAGCCAAAACCCATGAGATAATGCGAGGGATTGGAAAAAACAATCCGCATTTATCGAAATAGGTATAAGAGGCACAGCAATAGCCCTCAACGACGGTTTCCGGCGATATCGCCGGAGATGGGATGATTATCTCCACCTCTGGTGGGATCCGACACTTCGTCCGCAACTTTTGTATATTGTCCACGGTCAAACTGGACGGCAGATGGGGACCGAACGGTCCCGCCGCCGCGTTTGAGCTCGCCCTGACTGCATCTTTCCGAACCATAATGGTCGGTGTACTGAGAATTTCTTTCTTTTGAAAAAATAAAAAGAGGAAAGACGAAATCCCTAAAGAGAAGAGTTTCGAAATAACAGCAAAAGGAACATGAGCGAGAGGCAAAAAATGATCGAATGAGGGAGAAGAAGTTACCTTGTCGATTTGTAGTGCAAGCAGTAATTGGAATCGTGCTAGGTAACTTCCCCTTTTAAACTATCTCGTGATCGAGATCCGTGGGATTTTTCGTATCCCGCAATCTCAACCGCTCAATTCGAAATTTTTGAATAATTACAAAAAAAGATCGAGACAGTTGGGATCCTTTGATCCCTTGCGATCTCGACCGTCGATATAAGGTCTAAGGGCAGGGATAAACGGCTGATAAGATATGTCACATCCGCACGAATCGAGGCCGATAAGATTTATCAAACTCAAGAGATCTCAGACGTTGATGATCGACTAGACCAACGGTAGATCGAGTTACACTAGTTGTGGCAACGAACGCGCCGCAAATAGATTGATCCGATCCACGCGCCCAATCCTAGCCATCCGATCAAAACAAGATCTACGGATGGGGCAAAAATAATCTTTAGGTTTTCTCCAATACCTAAGACACGCGCGCATTTTCCCGAGAACGTCCACCGCCCATTAACCTCGACTCGTCGAAACTAATGGGCTGGGGGGCTATTGTTGGTACTGGATTTCCCTCTAGAAAATCCGGCCCATTAACAAATAAAACAAAGGCCCATCGTTATGAGCCCGGTTCAGTATCAAGACAGAGAGAGATCGACCGTTATTCTCTGTTGGGCCTATATGATTGACTTCTTAACAAGGCCCAAGCAATGCCGAAGTGGGAAGCAATCGAGCTCGAGCTCGGCAGGAGACGACGTGGAGATAGAGCAACCCGGTCTTCGTCAGTTCATTGGATCCGCACAAATCTCGGAGATCGTTATGATGGCGAGCCCGAAATATCGGAACAAGGAGATCAAAGTCGAGAGTATTTAAAGAAGAAGTGGCGATTCATTCAAGACATTCCAAACCTAGCTAAGAACACTTCGACTAGATATCTCGATCAATTCTCTTTGTACTCTCTTTTCGACTGTGTTTGTTCTATCTCGACGTTCAATCTCAATAAAGTCTTTGATTCATAGGAAATCTATATCATTTCTATATCATAAAGTCCAAATCCACGAATACAAATTCTTAGTGTGAATCTCAGATCTCACAGCGAATCGAAATCTCTTTAAAGACGAAACCCTAAAGGATTTTCCATTAAATACTTGATTTAGACATAACCATCAAACACATAGATTCCTAACAAAAACATCTTCAAAAACATAAAAGTACCGAAAAACAGAGAGAAAGAAAGCATGAACAACATGAGGTCTATTGTAAGTCTACAACAATTCTCGATTGAAATCCTCACCATGATCGTCGAATAAGTTGGCAAAGCTTCCTCCGCCGATTACGCTAACACTAGAGCAACCTGCACCAAAATGAAAGCAGCCTCCAATAATCCTAGAGTCCTCTATTCTCTAAGCCTCTCACCGCTGGTCAAGAGACTTCTCCGTGCGCTTGCTCTCATGGAATTTTTGGAAACGTACGTAGAACATGAGAACTTCGTCGCTTTCTCCATTCAAGGTATTCTTGCTTATTTCATCGAGAACGACCCCGACAACGAAATGACATATTTAGAATTTGGGGCGATTGTGGAGGGCGCCAATTTAATTTTGGAGGCTGCTTAC
Organism: Orychophragmus violaceus; assembly: GCA_030180135.1. NCBI lineage: Eukaryota > Viridiplantae > Streptophyta > Magnoliopsida > Brassicales > Brassicaceae > Orychophragmus > Orychophragmus violaceus. Next base: position 52,502,074 of record CM058231.1, on the reverse strand, counting down.
CTCTACAGTGTGCTCCGCCTCCTCCACGGCGATCCCGTAGAAGGCGAAGAGTACATGGTCTTAATGAAATGGCGGGATGATATGAAGACACTGCATGGCATCACTGTTCGGAAGAAGTGGGTGTACGTCCAATCATTGCAGAACATGATGTCTCCTGAATCTTGCCACCTTTGCGATCTGAAAACCGCCTGTCCAGATTGTTTTCATTACAAAGGGTTTTGAAATTCTTCCACATGTATTGAGGACCTTCTTGCTTGTTTTAATTTCTCGTCCTCTGCTTTTTAAAAAATTTCTCGTCTAAATTAAAACATCTGTGTAGTACTCTGGTTTTTTATATATAAAAGACCGTCTCTTATATCTCTAGAATGTCTTGTCTCTACCATTTTCCATGAAAATCGAATTTGAAATTGACTACAACTAGAATAATTCTACCTAGTTTCACGTAAAAGCATAAATAGCGATCATAAATTAATTTAAATGTTGAAAAAGTGTGAAATTAGGAAAAAAATAAAATTTCAGGTTAAGTTTGAGAGTTAGATGGAGGAATAAAACTAGATATAAAATGTAATTTTATTTACTTAGTATAAGGGTTTGATAACTTATCTATATTTCAATTTTAAAAAATGTTGAAAGAAATTAAGTTTTTTTTTTGGTCTTGGTAAAAAAGAAATTAAGTTTATAACCCGTTTGACATATCGTTTTAGAAAGTAACATTAAACAAATCTGAAATCTCCTCCGACAGCACAGGTAAAGCTTCTAGGTTTTCTTCTTCTTCTTCTGTAACACACACAGCGATGGCGGCGAGAAATGCACTGCTTCGATACCTTAGAGTCAACGTCAATCCATCACTTGTAAACCTAACAATCGGCGCTCGAGAATCTTTACTCCCTTTCACCGTACTTCTTCGCCGTTTCTCCGAGGAAGTTAGAGGATCGTTTCTAGACAAATCCGATGTCACAGATCGCGTTATCTCTGTCGTCAAAAACTTTCAAAGAGTCGATCCCTCAAAGGTATTCCACTTATATTTGCTTCGATACGGGGCATTTCTACTTTCAATTTTGTATTGATTGCTATGAAATTGAAATTTGTAGCTTGTTGGGATGTTGAGTAGACTTAAGAAGTGAAACTTATCTGATTAGTTTTTGCTGCATACTAACGTGAGATGCATTAGTGCATTACTGGATTTGATTAGATCAAGAAAAGCTTTGCTTGAAGCTGGGATTTAGTGTTTTATCACTCAGCAAATCAGTCGATATTATTCCATGCCTGAGTAGAGAGAGCTTAGGATTCAGCATTGTACTTGCAAGACCAAAGTAGAAAATTTATTGTATTAGAGAATAGCGGGTGAATTTTTTTCTTGTTTTTTCGGGTGATTGTTGCAATTGTAAGTACATTTTGTTGTATTTTTGGCCATTTTATGTGTGCATCTACCTACTACCTGGAGACCATCCGGAAACTGCAAATTTGCATGGCCTTTTTTGTTCATACTAGTTGCTCTCCACTACTTGTGTTGTGTCGCCCCTTCTGTTTTATATTCTGTGAATACCTGTTTTGTCCATTTGCCTTAGTTACTTCTTCTCATCTCCATAGGCTGGTACTAGTTGTAGCATGTCTTTCATTTCACTATCTTTGATTAGGTTGAGCTTTCCTACATTTTTTCAGCATCACAATCTTGCCAAAGAAGTGATTATAATTAAAGCTGCATTTCTTTGAAATGTTTGGGTTTGAGCATGCAGTATCTTGAAGTTTTTTAGTAGTTTAGCCGAATGATCATTGGTGCATTTTCTGACTGTTTTTTTTTGGGGGGGGGGGGGGGGGGGGGTTATGTAATGCAGCTTCACTCTTTGAATCAGCTCAAAACCAAACAACAAAGTAACTGCATTTGTTGCAGCCTTAGTTACCATATTGTAATCAGTTGTTGCCTATATCCGAAGTGTAAGGCTCCAATGTCAGGGCTTTCTAGTCTGCTATTACACTTAAGTTGGCTTAAACTCTTTACTAATGCGTTCGTGCTGTCGTTGCAGGTAACACCAAAAGCCCATTTCCAGAACGATCTCGGGTTAGACAGTTTGGACAGTGTGGAAGTTGTGATGGCATTGGAAGAAGAATTTGGGTTTGAGATTCCTGATAATGAAGCAGACAAGATCCAGTCCATTGATCTAGCCGTTGACTTCATCGCTTCTCATCCTCAGGCTAAGTAAAAGAGAAACAAATTCTTCAATGTCATGCATCATGCGTCGCTGTGTCTACATATTTGGTTAGCCTAATAAGAAGAACATAAACAACCTTGTTTTGGTCTCTACTTTGGTTTCTAAGTATTAGATGTTTTCTTGTATGGCTTTCAAGAAACTTTCTTTTGTCCTGACAATCTTATTAAATGTTGACACTCGTTGCATCTGAGGATCCTTGCAATGTCGCGGGGTCTCAAAGGTCAGAAATCAAATATAATTTGTTTTTTTTTTCTTCTTTAACTAGTCACAAATGAAACTTCAGAAGTTACAAATTAATATCTAAAAGTCGGAAATTGCACGATGAGCATGCAAGCATATAATGAACTCATTGGAAATTTTACAATACTTTTTAATCACTGTTTAAAATTTTAAAAGAGTTCTTAATCAATAAAATAATAATATTTATAATTTAATTAAAAACTAATTTTAAAATAAATTAGTCATATTTATGTTCAAAGTTTTTCTACTACATTTCATTAAGTCGTTTTTGAGTTATAGTTTTATTTTATACTAGTTGTTTGTATTTTCAATACAGATTTATGTTAAAATTTTCAAATTTGTTTTTATATTTCTAATTTATTAGTTACTCATATTAAATAAAATATTGTATTAATTAGGATTTAACTAGAAAATTTATTATTTTATGTTTTTATTTTATGTGAAAAATCTTATAAAACAAATAATATAAAACAAAAGAAGTAACAACTAGATGGCCATTATAAAATCTATCTTCTAGAATTACTTATAAGTTACAGTTTATTTTTCATCAAGTAAAACTCTTTCTTTGTTTTCCTCTATTAAAAACATTCATTCATTATAATAATAAGAAATACAAAGTCTTTTATCTCTTCGTCTATTTACAACATATTATCACGAGTAATTTTGGGCATTCAAATCCTCTATTGGTTTTAGGTCGGGTTTTCGACAGATTTTGGATCCAACGAATACATGAAAATAAAGACTTATTTAAGGACATGTTAGATTCGGGTCAGATTCAGGTCGGTTCCTAGCAGATTCGTGTCGGGTCGGGTCTTACGGCAACATAGTAATCATGTTAAATTCAGATACAAGTTCGAAAAGATTCATGATTAGTTCATAACTGGTTTAGTACAAGTTCATAACAAGTTACAAACATATTCAAAACAGGTTAAAAACAGGTTTGTAATAGAATATTAATAGAACAAATCGTAAAAATGGCACAAAACATACATTGTGACAAATATAGCAACAAGAAGGAAAAATAACCATAATATCATTCATTAAAGGATAAAGACTAAATTAACCCTTACCCTAAATCCTAAACCACAAACTCTAAATAATAAACCCTAAACCATAAATAATAACCCTAAACCCTAAATAATAAACCCTAAACCCTAAATTATATAATGTTATAAAAGTTTTTGTAATCCAAATAATGCTAAAACAATAAATTATTCTCATCGATGCTATATTTGTGACATAATATGTTTTTGTGCTATTTTATATCTTTTCTCTTATTAATATGAACAATATATACATATATTATATATTATTAATATATGTACTAGTTTATATCAGTATTTAGAAGACATGTGACTAATACCTAAATCCAAATTTGTACCCGTAAATCTTCAATTGCTAAATCCAATAAGTTAATATATCTGGATTCGGATCCGATTCGACCCGGATTTTTTGGATCAGTTACTAATCTAATACTCGGATCCAAGTAAAAATATCCAAGACTAATCACGAGTTTCTAATTATTAGAGTTAAAAATAGTTAGTTTTACATTTTATAATAATTATATTCTATTTTTAATGTTATTATAATCCTGCTTGGAACCATGTTTATTAGTATTAATTTATGGTTTGTAAATAGTGAATTGGATTCTTTCGATAAATAATTTATCGATATTAGAACGGATTCACTTAATCCCGTATTTCTCTTACTAGTTGTTTACACCCCGCGAGTGTTTTATTAGTTTGTAGGGCTATACTTGTTTGAACGGTCATTATGGAATGACTTAAACCAATGTATCTCACGAAATGTTTACAAATGTTTTATATCTCTACTGTAACACTATGTACACTAATAGTTCGGCATTATAATTTTCACAACCAAATATTTACGCTTTAAATTCCAGTTACCTTACCTTTGGACTGCCATATTTGAAAATGTATTTACGACAATGTCAATTTGTATTTTCATGAACGTGAGGCAAAAATTACCATTCTCACCAAAATATATATGATGCGCATGTCTTATATTCCCACGAAAATATTATTGGAACCCGTGTCATAGAGCATCATCCTCTTTATCCGCTCTGGCTCTACGTGTGCAATCTTTATCTGCAATTGTAAGTTATAGTTGGTTGTTGACGATACGCTTTTTTTTGTATATCATTTCTGAATGTTGTATGATTATTTGCTATATTCCAGTGTTTTAAAATACAATAATATTTATTGGTTAATTATCGATTGTATCGATAAATTTCCATCTTGGCAGCCTGCTTACACACCCTGACTATATTTCCATAATATCTAACAACGTTTTGATCTATATTAAGTTGAGATTAACTGTTTCCTGAGTCAGATGAGCTAACTGCCAGATGAGCTAACTGTTTCCAAGTTCCTTGCACTTGAGCAGACCCTCACGTGCCCTCCTCTTGTGTGGGACTAAAATACATTAAAGAATGCTGCAACTGAAAGAAACATGGGGCAGAACCAGTTTATCAGGTACTTGCATACCAGAGAGGATCTGTATCACACAAATCGCTAGTAACAAATACCAAAAACCGTGGTCACAATCCAAAACTTTTCTAGCTTAGGCAAGAAAACAGGTTTCTTGAAGCCATTACATTGAAAGATTTAGTATATGCTATCTCTTACAACATACCAGTTCACGTTTCCCCTAAGCATATTAATCTCTCCATTGTGGCCGAGCATCGGCTGAGCACGATCCCAGCTGGGAAATATATTGGTAGAGAATGGAGAATGAGCCTAGAAAACTGAACATGTAAACCGAGCATAGTTAATCATTATCAAACAAAATAAATGTGTATGTATGCAACTGAAAACTTACCATTTTGTGGTCTTAGACACAACTTCACAACATCTAGTGGGGGGGGGGGGGTCATGTTCTAATGTTTCAGAATTGCTAACTACATTTAGCAACATAATTTTAGTCTTAATCACCGATACTGAGATAATTCAACATAATATAAACTTAGCATACATAGCAGGGCAACTCGTTTTGGACTCACTTGACGGTTTTTGATTAACCAACTCACCAGCATCCAAATTAAAATACTTATCAAGGGGTTGGAGGAACTTAAGCGATCATTCTAACTTCAATGCCTCAGAAGTCATTCCTCAACCTCGCATCTCTTTGGTTACCCCTGTTGGTTCCTATGTTGTTTGTGGAGCATGGAGTCAACATCAAAGAAAGAGATAGTGAATATATATTTATTTACCAGGGCCATGTAGCTCGTAAACTTTTCACTCCCAAGATCCGTGTAGTAATAGTCCTTCAGCTGATCATGCTTCAATTGTACTTTGTATACAACAGTCCAACACAATACCAAATCATTCTTTACATGATTATTAAAATTTCTGCTGCCTGAAACAACACATGTAATCTTTATTCGAATTAACTATATACCTAGAAGATAAAGAACAAAATATAGAAATCCTTCATGGCACCGTGTTAAAGGTTCAGAGCTATTCGGATAGCAACCATGGAAACCTTCTAAGGATGTACATCTGTCAAATACAAAGGCACAATAGAAAATCTCATTAAACATCAACTCACTAAGAACATAATGTTAGAACATAGAGAACCCTGTTGTAACACTGTTTAGCAACTGAATGTTTCTTATTGCGTTAAACTGAACATTACAATTGCAGACTCTTAAAACAGAGAGTCTAGTCTAACTACTTCCTAGAAAGTTGATGAAAAACAAACGTCTCCTACAAGCAAGGAAGACTTATTCAAATGATAAAGTTAAATCGAAACTCAAACAACTTAGCTGGATTCTCGGACTTCATGAAGACTTTGTCATCTTCTTTATTCATCAATTCCTCTCCTAAATTGGAAGTGCTTTCTTCCAGTTTAATCATTCCTGCGACAGACTCCCAAATACATTCTTAGCTTCTCGAACACTTCATACTTCAAAGGTTTTGTCATCAAGTCTGAAATCTGATCATGTGTAGAACAATTCTCCATCCTTATCACCTCTTCATTCACCAACTCTCTGAGGAAATGATACCTTATGTGAATATGCTTGCTCCTTCCATGTAGGACTGGATTTTTAGCCAACTTAATAGCTGAACTGTTGTCACAAAATAGCACTGTTCCTCCCTTCTGATCGAAGCCTATCTCAGTGAGCATGTTCCTTAGCCAGACTGCTTGACAAGCTCCATTAGCTGCTGCCACAAATTCAGCTTCTGTAGTTAATAGTGTTACAATTGGTTTCTTTTTTGATGACCAGGATATTGCTCCATTTCCGAACAGAAAGGTGTAACCTGATGTACTCTTCCAGTCATCTTCATCACCAGCATAATCACTATCAACATATCCAACTAAGCTGTCTACTCCTCCCCTTTCGTATTGAATCCCATATTCAATAGTTCCCTGGACATATCTTAGGATTCTCTTTGCTGCCATCATGTGCTCTTCTGTTGGTTTTTCCATAAACCTGCTCACCAAGTTCACAGAGTATATTAAATCTGGTCTTGTGGCTGTTAGGTACCTTAGACTTCCCACCAGCTGCTTGAAACTGGTTGGATCCACCTCTGAGCCTGAGCCTTTCTTGGTCAACTTGATCCCTGGAACAATCGGACTTCTAACAGAATTGCATTCTTCCATTCTGATTTTTTTTAGTACATCTCTTGCATACTTGCTTTGGCTGATGTATATTCCCTTATCATCCTGCAGCACTTCAACCCCAAGGAAATATTTCATTTTTCCTAGATCAGTCATAGAAAACTCACTTGTCATAGATGCTTTGAATGCCTTCAACATAGAATCCGAATTGCTTGTGTAGATGAGGTCATCCACGTACAAGCTCAGTATCAGCACCTCTTCTCCTTCTGTTTTTACAAACAAGGTATGCTCGCAGTAACATTTTTTGAATCCCTCCCTCAAGAAGTAAGTCTCAATACGGCTGTACCAAGCCCTTGGGGCTTGTCGAAGGCCATATAATGCCTTCTTGAGTTTATATACCTTCTCTGGTTCTTTCTCAGCTTGAAAACCCTTAGGTTGCTCCACATAAACGTCTTCCTTTAGTTCACCATGGAGGAATGCACTCTTCACGTCAAGCTGGAACATACTCCAACCTTTCTGTGCAGCTAAGGCAAGTATCAGTCTTATAGAATCCCATCTAGCAACCGGTGCAAAAACTTCATGAAAATCAATCCCATGTGTTTGGTGAAAGCCCTTTGCGACCAGTCTTGCTTTAAACTTGTCCACCTCCCCTTTTTCATTAAGTTTGGTCTTATAAACCCACTTAACACCAATGACTTTAGCTCCTTTAGGTAGGTGAACCAACTCCCAAGTGTGATTGTCTTCTATGGATATGATTTCAGATTCCATGGCCTTTCTCCACTTCTCAAACTTTACTGCTTCTTCAAAGTTCTCTGGATCACCTTCTGTCGTGTATAAGACCATGAAATCCTCTCCATCTTCTTCCATGAACTGACATTCGTAATCCTTCATCCACACCGGCTTGGTCAGAGTCCTTCTAGCTCCACTCCTATTCGAACTTTCCTCTGTTTCATTCACGTCAGAGCTAAGAGTTTCTGACCTTTCTTCATGCGGTTGCTCAAGTCCCTGAGTTGTTGCTGGTTCAGTTTCTTGCTCCTCTGTATTTGTAACCGCTGCTTCCTCTTTGTTTTCTTATTCCTCATCTTCAAGTACAAGCTTACTTCCATCAGGTTTGTCTTCCCACTTCCATTGTTCCTTCTCATCAAACTTGACATCTTTGCTTATGATTATCTTCCTTGTCTCCGGGTTGTAGAGTCTGTAAGCTTTGGATTCCTTGCTTACTCCAAACATGATACATTTGACAATCTTTTCATCCAACTTCACCCTTCGCTCATACGGTATCATTGCATAGGCAATGCAGCCGAAGACTCGCAAGTGATCTACTGATGGCTTATAATTGCTCCACTTTTCAGTAGGTGTCTTATCTCCAAGAATGACAGTCGGGCTTCGATTCAAGATGTGTACTGCATATTGTGTAGCTTCAGTCCAGAATCTCAGTGGCACTCCCATTCCAAACAACATGCATCTAACCATGTTCAAGAGACTCCTGTTCTTCCTCTCCGCAATACCATTTTGTTGAGGAGTGTAGGCTGTTGTGATTTGTCTCTTGATCCCACTTTCCTTGCAGTAATCTTCAAACTCATTTGAATTGAATTCACCACCTCGATCAGTCCTTAAGCGCACTAGTTTCTCACCGAGTTCTCTTTCTGCAGCCACCTTAAACTCCTTGAAATACTTCAGTGCTTCTGATTTTTCTGACAAGAAGAAGGTCCAGCACTTACGACTGAAGTCATCAATGAAATTGATGATGTATCGTTTGCCACTCTCTGAGATTGGTGAGATAGGACCGCACAAGTCACTGTGAATAAGCTCCAGACCTCTTATTGCTCTCCACAGGCTTTGTTTTGGTATATTTGACCGGTTTTGTTTGCCCTTTAAGCATATCTCACACACTATTCCTTCACCACTGATCTTAGGTAATCCCCTGACCATGTCCTTCTCTGCTAATGTCTTCAGACTGGTGTGACTAAGATGGCCATATCTTTTATGCCACACTTCTTCTTCAGATTCAACTGAGCTCTAAAAATGTTTTGCTTCTGTTTCATCTCTGTCCTCCTTTACCTTAGCCGTTACAACGAACATCCGATTGATTGACATTGTGGACTGCATAAGAATTCTCTTCTGTTCCTTATGCCAAACCTCACACTGATCATCTTCTATTGTGATTCTTAATCCCTTCTGTTGGAGTTGTCCGACACTAAGGAGATTATTCCTTAATCCGGGAACATAATAGACCGAATAAATGATCTGATTTACTCCATTTATCTCCAAACGCAGGCTCCCTTTTCCTTCGACAAGCATTCTTCTGTCATCACCCAATTTCACTTGCTGCCTGAAATCTTTGTCAAAGTTGATAAACCACTCCTTGTTCCCACACATGTGGTTGCTACAGCCTGAATCCAAATACCAAATCACTTCTCCTTCGGTCTACGCAAGAGATACATGTGCCATCAGAAGAACATCTTCATCAAACTCAGCATAGTTTGCAGTCTTTTCCCAAGTCGGACATTCATTCTTGAAGTGCCCCATCATGTGACATTTGTAACATTAAATGTCCTCCTAGTTGAAGCTTCTGCCTCGTCCACTTCTTCCTCCTCTGTAACCTCCTCGGCCACGAGCTTGAAATGAACCTCCTCTGCCTCTACCTCCTTCCATTCTCAGCGCATGCTCCTCTCTCACATGTTTACTGAGTTTCTGCTCATGTATCAGTAAAGAACTCTGAAGTTCATCAACTGATAACTCCCTGATGTCTTTTGATTCCTCAATGGCACAAACCACATATGTGAATTTCTCCACAAGAGTCCTCAAAATCTTCTCTACAACCTTGGAATCAGGCATGTCTTCTCCAAGATTCCTCATGTCATTGGCCACCACCATCACTCTTGAAAAATACTCTGTGATAGTATCTCCATCTCTCATCTCCAGCACTTCAAAGTCTCTCTTAAGTCTTCGAAGCTGTGAACTTTGAACCCTCTAGTTCCCTTGATACTTCGTACGCATAGAATCCCAAATATCCTTAGAAGTATCCTTCTTTGCAATAGTCTTCAAGATGGTCTTGTCTATTGAAGCGAAGAGGTAGTTCTTTGCTTTGAGATCCTTCAACTTTGTTGCAGCCAACTCCTTTCGTTGCTCCTCGGTTTGAACAACATCTCTACCCGGCTGAACCACACCTATCTCAATAAGATCCCACCACTCTTTTGACTTCAACAAATTCTCCATGAGCATTGCCCAATGCTCGTAATCTCCCTCATATTTTGGTATGCTCAACGAGCTCTCTTTTTCACTCATGTCTGCCCTTTTCTCTCTTTTACTCTCAAGAAACAAATTCCAAGAAGTGGCTCTGATACCACTTGTTAGAACACAGAGAACCCTGTTGTAACACTGTTTAGCAACTGAATGTTTCTTATTGCGTTAAACTGAACATTACAATTGCAGCCTCTTAAAACAGAGAGTCTGGTCTAACTACTTCCTAGAAAGTCGATGAAAAACAAACGTCTCCTACAAGAAAGGATGACTTATTCAAATGATAAAGTTAAATCGAAACTCAAACAACTTAGCTAGATTCTCGGACTTCATGAAGACTTTGTCATCTTCTTTATTCATCACATAATATATTAACTGACAGCATTAGACGAACGAAATTCAATGTTGACGACGGATCTTTGTGCTGGTACGATGAATTTTCTCACCATGGCTTATATCCTCCCGGTTAACGCATCGTTCCTCTCTGATTCCGGTGGCACGCATCATTCCTCTCTGATTCCGGTGGCATATGCTCTATTTTCGACTGTGTTCCATTCTGTTCAAACCCAGCGATCCTGCCTTCCTAGTGTACAGGAACGGGTCCCCGATTGATTCTACCCGACGTTACCTATAAATTGCGACCAGGGTAATTCGGTTACGCCGTTTGCGTCGAAGGAATTCGAAAGGATCTAATCGTAGCCACTGTAGCTTTGTCTCTGATCGACTGTAATCATGGGATTGATGGCAAATGTCCCCTCTAGTTTTAGTTCCGGGAAAGCGAACAAACGCGTATTTCGCTTACATCGTCGTTGGATTTCACGGATCCGGCTCAATTTCTTACCAGGACAGCAAGCGCAGCCGTTTTCATCGAAGGATTGATATTATCTTCATCTCTGCCATAGGTTTCAGAGCGAAGCTGGAGAAACTCGTCCCTTAACCAGTGAGAATCTGCTCCTCCGCCTCATCGGACTCTTCATCGCCTTCATCGGAATACAAAGCAATCAAGGACTCGGTTTTCATCGGTTACAGAAATAATTTAGGAAGTAGATGAGGCTTATTTTGTATCAATGTTTTTAATGTTTGGGCCTGCGAGGATTAATTATGTTTGTCGTTTGTGAAATGAGTTGAGTGCGACGTGGATCCCATCACAGGAGAGGAAACAACTGATTGGACCGCAAAAGACACATACAACGTGATTTTTTTTTTAAATAGGAGAAAGTGCCACGTAGGATGCTGAGGTGGCAGCAGAGAGTAAATTTGTCTTTTATTATATATATAATTATAATTTATTTATACATGATTGAGGTACTACAAAGTCCAATTTTTTTTTAACACAGTTTTTATTATTATTTTGTTGGGTATAAATTACAATATTAAACGAATACAATATATGGAATATCATCAAAAGTTATTGGTCTTTTTTCACTAAGTAAGGACAAACATCTACGATTCAATAGCGATATCATACATAAAATGTTTCCCAAAACAAGGTAAAAATGTGGTATTCTCGATCCTACAATAGAATGCAAACTTCTAAATCTTTTACGATAAACTACTTCTCATAGATGAGATAGATTTTCTTCTTCAATTGTCTCTATCAATTTTTTTCGGAGAGTTTCTATGAAACTTCCGTTGAGCAAATTGAATAACAGATACCAACCAAATAAATTGAAAAGATTGACAACACTTCCCATACAAAACAACACACACAAACTCAAAAAGATCAAAAACTTGAAACACCTGCGTAAATCGACAATTGGACTATCAAAACCAAGAAATATTGCGGACAAGCCGTACCGAAGATCAAAGAGATCCGGATTTTCAAGTGGCTTGATCCAAATGAAAGATCGATAATAAGCTTAACCAAAAGAAGACAATATACCCAAAGAAGAAATCCAAGACGTAAAAAATAGAACCAGAGACAAACCACTCCAAGCAAACTAAACAAGCAAATATACCATGAATAGCTGTAAGACCCTATCTTCAAACCAACCTAAACCGAATGATAATCCCACCCTAAACCAGGGACAAGCTAAAACCTAACGATGTTAACGCATAACGGCCGAAGAAAGTAGATCTACATCATGATGAGGAGAAGAAGACGAAACAAGGTCCGACCACAACCACCTCTAAAACCTGCAACAACACAACTTAACCGACACCTACGTAACGCTGGGAACAAGTCGCGAGCCGGAGAAGGAAGGACACCGGTGACGCGGACAAAAAGTCCGAATTAGTACAACAGATCCAGAATAGCACGGACCGACGGAAGACAAACACCATCGTGGACGAGACTGCCGCGTGCGAACATGAACCGCCCACAATGTGCACAAGTGATATCCGGCAGGGAAGGGAGAGGCTATGGAGAGGAATTAAATCACGGGGCCTCTCCCGGCAGCGGCAAAGACCACCAACCGCTGGAGAGGAGAAGCATAAGTTGGTGAGTTTCTGTACAGATCTAGATTTACAGATCTAGAGAAAGGAGGAGAGGAGGAGAGAAAAGAATGAGAAGTATTCTTAAATCAACTTTATGATAACTTTATTGTTTGATCCTATCATGCACTACAAAATCTATTCGATATGATAAGTTGTTGTTTGATCATGTATGTGTCATCTTTGGACTCTTATTGTCACACTCAGATCTTTGAAAAACCTCTCGGCTTCCAAACCAACAATCATAAATTCGTAAACCACAAATCCAAAGCACACTAACCAACTTTTAACCCATAAGTTTACTTTACTAAATCCAAAACGCAATTTTACAATGCCAAAACCAAATCCGAAACATCTTAACCATAAAACGCATAAGTTTTAAATAATAAAAATAGACTACGAAAATATTCCGCTTCCCAAAACATTACATCACACCTGGTCGTCTACTCATACACCTCTCTGGATTATCTAAAAAATAGAAGGAGGGTTGAGTAAATTGAATTACCCAATGAGTGCAGGTCCTAGGGACAAACGATCTCATCTTAAACCAAAACAATAACATGAAATAAGTCCTAAACGAATAAGATTTTGCAATCATCCGTCTGAAGGCAATCAATCAACCTACACAATTGTTTGTTAATTTGTGCTTCACTAGCCCACATCTCACTCACTCCTGAACCTACACGGGCCGCTATGCCCTGGGCCACTACCCCCCCCCCCCCCCCCCACACACACACACACAATGAAAATCATTGCAGTATTCAGAGGGCTCATAACACCCCCCTCAACGAAAAGAAAAAGATGGTATTCCCCCTCGCATGTGTCCTGCAAACAATATCCTGCACGGGAACCTACCACATCTACTATACACATAGCCAACAATCACAATCAACCTTTTCAGTTTTAGATTATAACATACGATTGTACGTTCTTTCAATCACATCACCAAAAATCAACAAATAGATCTAACTACCTAGACAAACGATATTAACAAAGGATCCACGCTCCAGTATTGAGACATGAGATACGAAAAAGAAACAAAGAACAAATGTACAAACATTTACCGGATTAGATCGGACCTAGGATCAAAGATCAGAAACAGATCTGATATCTAGAGATCTAGTCTTAAAAATGAGAGGATCCGAGATAACAACACTCGAGCGACGAATCAGGTTCGGGATCAAAAATAGAGACAAGAGGAAGATTCCGACGATCGGCGATTTTCAGACGAACTTTTCTTGCGGCGGCGATCTCCGGCTGTCTGCGGCTCTGATGGTTAGCGGTCGTCTCCCATGGTTGGCACCAGCGGCTGGTCAACGGCGGCTGGCTTGTCTTCGGTGGTTGGCTGCAATTTCCAGTATGGAGCAAGGCTTAGCTACTCCAAACTTTGTGACAAATGAGGGGGATGGATGCACCTCTTTTTATAGGGAGAGGCACTTGAGGACCTATGATTTATGGAGTGGACCTTGAGCTTTAGGTCCATTTTCCAATTCACTTGGTCCCCAAGTATTTGGTTATTACAATTCTCCCCCACCAATCGAGAATTCGGCTCCAAATTCATTTGGATACTAGATTCCACAATCAACTCCGGATGACTCAACTTCAATTAAAACTTTGGCTTGGATTATGTCTCTCTCCCATTGAACTATGAGCATTTTTGTTCTCTTCTCGTTGAACTCTCACTCCTGGCTATTCACAATTCTGACCGGCTTACTGATCACAGACATGTTACAATTAACATCTGACGGTGGCTCATGCAAGATCAATTTCGATTCACAAACAACCTTCCGCAAAACAGACACATGAAACACATTGTGAAAATCCGACAACTCTTGCGGAAGCTCTAACTTATATGCTACCGCACCAATCCTCTCAATTATCACAAACGGCCCCATATACCTTAACCTCAATTTTTTCTACTTGTGGTTCAGATCATTTCCCCGCAATGTTCTCATCTTAAGATACACCGAATTACCCACTGCAAACTACAAATCCTTGTGACGCTTATCCGCAAAACTCTTTTACCAATCATAGGCCTGCTTCAGCCTTTGTTTTATTAATTCTACTTGCTCAACTATTTCTTGAATCATTTCGGCTCTAGGTCACGTCTCTCCCCCAACTCAGTCCAACATAAGGGGTTCTTGGACTGTCTACCATACAGAGCCTCGTACAAACACATCCCTATGATCGAGTGTTAGATGTTGTTGTAGGAAAACTCGACCAACGACAAATAATTAATCCACATTCCATCCAAGTTCAGTACACAAGCTCTCAAGACATCCTCTAACGTCTGAATGGTCCGCTCACTCTGCCCATCGATATGCAGATGATAAGTCGTACTGAGATGCACTTTCGTCCCCATTTCTTTCCAAAATACTTGCCATAAGATAGAAGTGAACTTCAAATCTTTGTCAAACACGGTACTGATTGGCGTCCCGTGCAACTTTACGATGCAATCCACATACTTATGCGCGAGAACCTCAATTCCATCTGTTTTATTAATTGCCAGGAAATGCGTAGATTTGGTAAGTTGGTCCACGATTACCCAATTCGCATCCTTCCTCCTCGACAGCCCGGTAACGATGTCCATCATTACCATGTCCCATTTCTATTCTAGTATGGGTAAACCTTGTAGTACACCACTTGGAACTTTCCTTTCTGCCTTCATTAGCTGACAAGTCTGACACTGCAAAACCCAAGCTGCCAAATCCATATTAATTACATCCCAATGGTAGTATCACTTCAAATCCTGATACATCTTGTGGTTGCTCGGTGAATCGAAAAATACAACTAATGAGCTTGCCTTAGTATTCCGTCCCTCATCTCCTTGACGTTCTACACACAGATTCGGTTCTTGAATAAGAACGTACCATTGGTCGCGGTGCGGTGCTCAATCTATGCCTTTTTGACTAGTGCTCGCAGGACCTCATCATGCAGTTGTGCTTCCCTGATACTCCCCAATAGGCCGGCTTGATTGAATGATTTCATCTCAGTGACCTCTTCTTCCACAGTGGTGGCACATACTGCAAATTTGCTAGAGTTATCCTTTACGGGGTGATACTCGATCTCAAGGTTGTAATCAACCAAAAGATCAATCCACCTGCGATGCCTCAAATTCAGGTCCACTTGAGTGAATATGTACTTTAAACTCTTATAGTCCGTGAATATCTATACTTTCTCTCTGTAGAAGTAAGCACGCCATATCTTCAATGCAAAGACCACTACTGCCAATTCCAAATCATGGGTGGGGTAGTTAACTTCATGCTTCCTCAACTACCATGATGCATAAGCTACGACTTTCTCTTCCTGCATCAAAACACACCCCAACCCAACTCCGGAAGTTTCCGTGTAGACTACTAACAGTATTCCTGGCTGTGGTAGTACTAACACTGGAGTTTGAGTCAATTTTTCCTTTAGTTGCTCGAAAGTCTTAGCACATTTCTATGATTACACGAACTAAACATCCTTTCCATCAAGGTCATCAGTGGCTTATCTATACTGGCGAATCCCTTCATGAACATCATGTAGTATCCAGAAAGCCCAAGGAAACTACGAATCTCGGTCGCTCTCTTCGGTTCTGGCCAACTGGTGATAGATGCGATCTTTTATGGATCCACTGCTAATCCATTTTCTGAGATCACATGGCCTTGAAATCCGATCTTTCTTTGCCAAAAACTGCACTTGTTGAGCTTGCCGAAAAACTTTTGCTTTCTGAGCTTAACCAAAACAATCCAGAGATGCCACTAGTGCGCCTCCTTTCTCCTCGAGTAGACCATGATATCGTCGATAAAAACGAAAAGCAACTTCCAACGTATCAAATGTTATCAGGATTGACGACCCATGGTAAATTATTTTCTCCAATTTGAATGGAAGATACAAAATATTTTTATCCGCCTACCAGAAGGTAGACATATTTGTTTGATTGTCACCAAATATTTTTTTCCAAATGGTCATCTTGAAGGGGAAAAACACATTGAAAGAGCATCCATCTCAATTTTTGACTGGTTAGCAAGTTTATTGCGAGCAGTCAGAAGGTTTAAATCCACCATAAGCAAAGGTTTGTGGTGGAAACAATCACAAAAAGGAGCTTGGCTATAGGAAGTGGCATAACTGACACAAAGAAAGAATATTCTGGGAGATTCTGGAAGGACCTCATTCTCTGATACAATCTTGATTTGATGCATATAGAGATGTTTTTTTTGACAACACCATGAATACTCTTATGAGTGGGAAGGGTAAATCCAAAGACACCATCATGTCAAGATTGGATATATAACGATTTATGTTCTCACGCACACTTTACATATTGATAGTGACGGTAAAGCTCCTTTCCCCGCGTACATATTGACAGACGAAACCAGAAAAAGTTAACTGAAATGGGTCAAGCATGTTGTCAAATTCTCGGATAGTTATGCGACCAACTTAGCTAATTGTGCTGATATAGATAACAAGAAGTTTTCAGAGATGAAGAATCATGACTGCCTCATTTTTATGGAGCGGCTACTTCCATTTATCTTTGCCGAACTCTTACACCAGAACGTCCACCATGCGTTATTAGGTGCTAATTAATTATTTATAGTTTTACGAATATTTGATAAGTAAATACGACTATAGTATTTTATATTTTCGATTTACAGTTTAAAAATATATATTTTAGGATTTTTCCGTGACTTATGTTCGAGAACTTTATAAACAAATCGCGTCTAAATTCTAAAAGAAAATATAGTTTAAACCATATGCAATTTGGAAAAAGATGTTCCCATCATTTTTGGTTTTCCAATAAATAACCAGTGTATAGAAAATAAAATATTATATATATATATATATATAGCAATGCTGATACAATTTTATATAAATATATAATATGTAATTTGGAAAAGATGTTTCCACCATTTTTACACATACATAATATTTCTCCGAGATAAGATATTCTTCGGCTTTTTTTGTGAGAACTTCATTTTCAGAGAATTTTAGATAATTTGTAGAAATATAATATTCGAATATGATTTCGACCAAAAACATATATAAGAAATCATATATAATGGATTATATTAAAAGGTATGATAAGACATACCAAATTATATATACCTCTCAAGTGGATGAAAATAATCACAATTTCAGAGAACATATATGTGTGCATCTGTAGTCTTTTTTTGAAAGCAAGATTTTTTGCATTCTACCACTTTGAAGACCTACTTGTGTAAAATATCATGTATAGGAAGATGGATACATAGAGTTCACATTCAGTAAATCTGGTTTACCAGACCAAAATAATTAGTAAAAAGAAATTTATAATTAATTAATAGGTAGCATGTGTGTCATAAAAATGGCAAAGTGAACATGTGATTAATTATATCGTATACCTTGATTTCGATTTTATATTCGCATCAAAGTTTTGCTCTAAGAAATAAGTTATCTCCTCATTAATATATTATTCAACAATTGATCCTGCTACATACCCTTTGTTCTTTGTTTTCCCTTTCAACTTTTTAAAAACCCTTAACGGATACATTCACCTATATTGCATAGGGCCTCTTAATTCAGCTTCGTAGAGGAGATGTATCGGCATGTGCTCCATCACGTCAAAAAAATGTTGGTGGAACAAATTAAGTATGATTAAATTATGTTTTCTTTAGAATTTGGACGCGATGTTTTTATAAAGTTCTCAAGCATAAGTTATGAAAAAATTCTCCTACCCTTACAATATATATTTGAAACTGCCCGTAGTAAATATAAATAAATACTCATATTTTCCTATCAAATATTCATAGAACTATAAGTAAAATTAATTATCACCTGATAACGCAAGGTGAACGTTCGGGTCTAAGAGTTCGGCAAAGCTAAATGGAAGTAGCCGCTCCTTAAAAATATGACAATCATGACTCTTCATCCCTGAAAACTTCTTGTTATCCAATCAACACAATTAGCTAAGTCGGTCGCATAACCATCTGTGAATTTGACTGCACACATTCCAGTAATCTTGTTCTGGCCCCGTCAATCAATCTGTGTACAGGAAAATGAGCTTTATCCTCACTATCAATATGTAAGTGTCCCAGAGAACAAAATCATTCTATATCCAATCTTGACATAATGGTGTCTTTGGATTTACCCTTCACACTCTGAAGAGTATTATGTTGTTGTCAAAACAATTCTTCTATATATGCATCAAATCAAGATTATATCGGAGATCGAGGTCCCTCTAGTACGTAAGATCCTAGAATATGCTTTTCTTGTGGCAGTTATGCCACTTCCCATAGCCAAACTCCTTATTTTCGTGACCAATTCCACCGTAGTCCTTTATTTTTTTGTGGGTTTACATATTCTAATTGCTCGCAATAATCTTGCTCACCAGTCAAAGACTGAGGTGGATGCTCTTTTGAGGCGTCTTTTCCCTTCGAGAAGTCTTTTTATTTTTCCTCAGTGGATGACCATGTGGAAAAAATCTTTGGTGACAATCAAACCAACACATCTTCCTCCCGTTAGGTAGATAAAAATATTTTGTTTCGTCCATGCAAATCGGACAAGACAATTTGCCATGGGTTTTCCATACTGATAACATCCCATACGCCAAGAAGTCGCTTATCTTCCATAGCAGCACTTCTTTTAGATTAAAATTTTCATTCAAGGACACATCGTATGCATTGACTCCCAAAGATCACAATTCTTTTGTCTCCTCAATAAGAGGTCATAGAAATATATTAAGTCTAGTTCGCGGATGATTTGGCCAAGAATTCAGAATTGTAAGAAATAACTATTGGGTATTCATGCACATATAAGGGGTAAATTATATGGAGTCAAGAGCACATGCCACAACGTATGATTACGAGACATGTCAAATGGAATGAACCCATCTGTGCATAATCCAAGATAAATAGTACGTTGTTCTTAGGCAAAAAAGGATGTTGATTTCGAAAATATTTCCTCTCCCTGGCATCAGATAAATGACACTTTTCCCCCTCCTTTGCTTAGTGCTCGGCATGCCATCTCATTGCCGATGCTGTCTGCTCGCTTTGATACTTTCTCTTCAGTCTGTCAGCAATTGGTAGATACCACATACGACTATATGGTTCATTAGTTTTACGTTGTCCCTGGTTAGGATTCCATCTTGGTGTCTCACAAAAAGACAATTATCTTCCTTTTCGTCTTCTTTCCAGAAGATCATACAATTGTTCATCCAAACATCAATTATATAATACGTAAAGCCTAATTACGCATCAATTTCTCTGTCTTGTGTGAACCAATTGTCTGGGTTCCTTCTGATAAATAATCCATCAACATTTCACATATCGAATCCACTAACTCTTCACTTATATAATGATCTGCCTTATTTTTCAAAACCCGAGCAGCCAAGGATAACTGCGAGTGACCTTCACGACAACCATCATATAACGGATTTTTGGCTCCTTGTATGTCATAATTTTTTTTTGAATGATCACGTACAAGTTCTTCAACATTACTTATGTTATGACGAAGTGCATCATTCACCAACATCTTTTGTATCAACATAACTCATTCCTAAATCCATACAAATTTCTTCTCCATGCTTATACCAAAAATAATAATCAGGCACAAATCCTCTACTATACATATGACTCCGAATTCTTTTTTTTCATTCTTGCAAACATTACAAGAGCAGTGAAAATTACCGCCATTGCTCTGCGCTAGAGGCTGCTTATTTGAAAATTGCATGAATTATTCCACCCCCATTTTGGTGGCTGCCGAGAAATTTCTTATGCATTCATCGAATGTCCTATACATTCACTCCTGATGGTAGTTATAATTTTAATTTCCCGCCATAAACTAATTTTCCAATTTTTTTTTGTGTTTCTACAAATGAAAAAGAAAATAGAGATGAATTTCTATTATGTACAAATTTTAGGCGACTAAATTGGCTACTAACATTTATTGTCATAAATTCTTGTCGCATGAAACCGGTATACCTACCACACACATGTAAGATCCGACTTCTTTTCAACCCACTGAAAGTCGAAATGTAGTCGCTAGCATTGCGACTAATTTGTGACTTCTAAACGACTCACCAGATTGGTCGCATAGTGCGTAAAGTTAGCGACTACTTTGCAACTAATATTTTTGGTCTTGACTATTGTCGTTAATTTGTCGTAAATTGGCGACTTCCATTTATGGTTATAAATTACCGACTAATAGACGTCCATATATCTGTCGTCTCAAACTAGTCGCAATCTTGTCTCTAAATAGTCGCAAAATGTTACGACTACAAATATAGTCGTAAGATGAAGTCGCGAAAATGCTGTTTTCTTCTAGTGTTTGACCACTTGTAGTCATAATGCTTTTCTCTGCAACTTTTGTGATAAATCAATTTCTTAAGATCTCATGAACATAATTTATACATTTAAACAGCGTCCAGCAGAAGCTTACCAGGCTGCTTGGATAAAGTTCAGAGCGTATCATAGAGACTGTCCTCATCATGGTTTCACAAATGTTCAGTTGTTGGGAATTTTCTATAGAGGAGTTAATTGGATGTATCAGATGGCTCTGGATTCAACAAGCAATGTAAACTTCAACACAAGGTATTCTGGATATGCATATACCATGATTGAGAACTTTGCCTCAAGTCACAACACTATGAAGTCTGATTTTGAGAGGCATAAACAAGTTAATGTGATGGAAGGAGGTGAAATTGCTGAGGTCAAGGCCAAGATTGATTCAATTTGCTGAAGTCCAATTTTCTGCGGAGGTTGAGACTTGAAGAAGATGTGAACTACATCAATGGAGCTGGTTACCAAAGGTAGATATGTCGTTATCAACAGAACAACATATGTACTTTAAACGGAAATAAAAAAAACTACATGTTCACTCAAAGATCATCTTTTAAGTCTTTTTAGAATAGAGAATTCAGAGACAATGACAACCCTTCTTACCAACAACCACCGCCTCCTCCAACCCTTGACACTAAGGCTCAATCCATGCTTGAGAAAATTCTGCAAGGGCATAATAAAATCGCAGTGGATTTCAATGGAAAAATGGACTCTAGGTACTAAGATCTTAGTGGAAAATTGGAAACTCTAACTAGAGAGTGGACAATTTGGATAATCCCATGACACAAGCTGAGGCAGACATTAAGGGGAAGATGGTTCATTCTTAGAAGGAGTACGTCAATTAAATACTTATTGAGAGTGATGACGAGTTGAGAGCTGAGCAGAAGGGTAATTCATGAGCTCCTGATCAGAAAAGTTCAGACGATTTTTGAGCTATAGAACAAGCGTGGATCGACAGCAACACTGGATTTTGGTCGACGCATTTGGAAAATAAAGAATCTTCATATTTTTGTGATGAAGCAAAATCGACCCACCTCGACACAAAGGTCTACACGATTTGTAAAAGTATCGATCGACACCACTTTGGCATCGTTCGACAACACGAACGAGCACTGGTAGTCTGCATTAAAAAACATAATGTGGCTGAAGAACGGGTTTATAAACCAAAGATTCCATACCTGAGACCTCCTAAGAAGTCCAAATAGGAGCTTAAGGATGCTAGATGCATATTTATGATGGAAAATCTGATTACCGATGTTCCATCTATTGGTACTACCGAGACTACTCCTTTCATAAGGAGATATGCAAAGCGAATTTTTGATGAGGGTAGGAGTCTTGAGGAAGGAGTGTTTATGATTAATGAGCAAGTCAGTGATATGTTACAGAACAAGTTTCCATAGAAGCTCAAAGACCCATGAAGATTTATGCTCGATTACTCTATCTTTTCAGATTGATTTGAGAGGTATGTGTGTGATCTAGATTAAGCGTGAATATGATGCCTTAGTCAGTTGTTGTGAGATTGGGAATGACGGACTTCATGGCAACTTGGATCTCTTTAATCATAGCAGACCGCTCCATAAGATAAACATTTTGCCTCTTGGTTGAAAACTCAAGTACGTATGTTTTGTTTAGTTACTAGTTTAGTGTTTATTTGAATACAAACTGTAATTATATTTTCTTAACACCTTATGTTTTTCTATTAATTAGGTGGATTATGGTGATCAAGAGTATCCCCCATGGTTGAACGAGTCTCTTCTGGGTCCCATTTCCATGATAACGGGCGCACCAAGGTATTTCACACGCGGTTATTTTTTTCACACATACAAGTATGACCAACATTGAGCGAATACAAACTATGGTGTATATGTTAGGGGTGAGACATGTTTTTATGTAGTTTTGCAAGAAATAATCGATGTTGAGTACCCAAGATTGATTAACTTGAAAACTGTCATCATGAGGATGTTCCCTTCATTCTCGATGGATGCTTGATTCCAACTGATTTCTTGGGTTTAAAGCTCGTTGGTTACCCAAATGATCCTCTAATCCTTGGAAGATCATTCATAGTTACAGTCGGGGCAGTGATCAATGTGATATCAGGTATGATTGATATCCACATGTGAGATAAGATCATGAACTTCAATATGGAGAGGCTGAAGAAACCAACCATTAACGGACATACATTCAATTTGATGTAGGACCTGAAGCCACAGTTGGTTATGAGGAAGTGTATGATAGCGGTGGAGCAGAGATGATGGTTCAACTCGGGCCGACTGAGTAATCTACATCACTTGTACCTACTCTTGAGCAGAAATCTCCAGACATCACACTTTAACCGCGTCTGCCAAAGTGAAGGTACGCGCTCTCCAATCCTAAGTCTCCTAACACTTGTGATGTTACAGGGAATCGGGTCAGAAACGCAGTATTCCACCCGACCTTGCTGCTATTCCCAAGTTTTTTCGGTCAGTCTAATGCGCACAACGCTAACACGGCGGCATGAATGAAGATAATTTTGCAAAGGCATGCTCTGCCTTCACCGAAACCAACTGCAATCTGACCATTGGAAAGTCGAGCAAATGACTTAAAACAAGCGCTTGGTGGGAGGCAACCCACTGGTGAGTCTGTACATACGCATTTTGGATTTAATTTTCGTTTTTGGTTTTGTTTGAGTTTGTTACAGGAAAACGATGACATTTGGAAGTAAATGTCGACCAACACCATACTTGAAAAGATGAACCAAAATCGATCTAGGTCGACGCTGAAGGTTGATGAGCCAAAAAGGTTCGAGTGTCAATCGATACGACACTTTTTATTGGTCGACACCACTAGCAATATCGAGGTCAAACCTTAATTTATCGATCTGACCGGTTTAATCTGCAAAACCGGTATGGATCGACACACTTAAGTGCATCGATCGACACTGGCCTCTTCGAGGTAAATCTTCTAATTAAATCACGATTTCTTCTTCATTTCTCCTAAAACTACCATTCACGAAAACCTCTCCCAAAATCTTGATATCTCTCATTTCTTCATTGTTTTGGGTGATTCAAAAGCCTAAACTGTGAGAAATTTCAACCTCTATCAATTTTCATATCTCATTTCCATATACTCGTTGGTACGTTATATAAATCTTCAATTTTTAGAACAAGTGTCTAAGGTTAAAAGGTTCAGTTTTGCCTTCAATACTCGATTTTGTGATGGAATAATGCTTGTTTAGGTAATGAAATCGAGATGTCCAAGTAGTCTTCGTGATAGATTTTATAAGTTTTAGGAAATTTCGGTTTGATGAAGAAACTTGTGAAAATTGCGCGGAATTGATGAATTAAAAATGCGAATTCACTGCTTGTGATGTTGTGATCAATATGTGATTATGATTTCAATGAGAAATTGTTTATTTTCGTTTTTTGATTTTTGACAAATTTCTCTTGATTTTCCATTTTTGATCATAGTTGCCTTCACGGAACAAGAGGTCACACACAAACAAGGAAGGTCCATCTGAGATAGCACGAGCACCATCACCGCCTCCATCACTTCCACCATCACCACCTCCATCACTTCCACCATTATCACCTCTGTCTCCTTAGTCTTTTGTGGGTTCTCCACAGATGCCCTCGACTGAAATCCCGACATACCCATGACCTCGGGATAAGAGGCATAAAATCATGACATAAAAGAAACATGATAAGCCGTTGAAAGACATAGCAGAGGGATCTGAGTATCTGCACATGCCTGTTTTGGATACATGTGATGAGTACGACATGATGTTTTACAATGGATGGGGTGGCATCAACATTAAGGCTCCACAACTGATAAGCCCCGATACATTGAGGATGCTGGGAATTTGAGATGACACTGATAGATGACTCAGAAGGATGTGTTTGGGAAGCATGTCTTACGTACATTACGATCTGCTACTACTGTACATGTCATTTACCTGGATGAGAATGTCCGCATTGCACATGAGGGTGTTATGATATTCAAGATACACATGAGATACTATTTTTCGCTACGCGATCTGTACACAATCTATGGGATCATGAAGAGCCAGACCAATGTGACACTTTCGAAGTTGATTTTACTTCACCCTGCACTTGGACATCTATGTTCCCAAGAGTATGAGGGTGAGGGATCCTACGAGAGGACCAACCTCGGCGCGGTCTTTATGCAGCTTCTGGTTAGCATGCAGGTGAAGCCATTTGGAGGCACATGCGCCAAGAAGAAGAAGGAGACAGTGGGGACTCTCTTGATCCTATATTTCAGCATTTCCGGATACCACCAACGTGGTACCGATGCATCATGTAGGCTTCTGCGATTGATGAGGTTCATTTGATGTGGGTGGGCTGGTTAAATCCCGGTTTGCAGTGGTGTTACAGAGACAACACGGGGGAGCATACAGTTCAGCTTGTATCGCAAGCATTGACGTCGGTTTCAACACATGCATCTTTGAGATTTAAGCCTGACCACAGAGACAAGAGAGCACCACCTGCTCGTGCCCATATAGGAGCGTCTTCCGGATCTGCTCCTACACCTCTTAGGATGATCCTATTCCTGACCTTGCTTGAGGTCTTTCTGCATATACACACTTTCCTTTGGAGGCTCCAAAGCCGCTACCTGGTTACGATGAGGATCCACACAAGAAGTATATCACTCAAGAAATATGGGCATTAATAGAAGTTTGTTTTAGGACGAATTTAGTAACTGCTACGAAAAGTGATAAAATCGGATGTCGGCTCTATGGTGGCATTAAAATAGTGCTGGGAAAGATTTTCAATATGCAGGAACAAAACATCCACTAACGTAGCTAAAAATTAGTTTTGGTGGCAATACTTAGCCAAAATTCTTGCTTTTTCCGCCATTCTCACTCTCGATATGTCACAGTCCAAAAAAAACAAAGCTATACTTCTCAATTTCCTCTGTAACTCCTTTCACCTCCAAATCGATTTCTGGTCATCATCCAACCCATCTTTGCTGTGATTTCCATCTGAAATCAGTATGTAAACGAAGCTAGGAAAGAAATAAGCTCTCCTCCTGCTGATCTGTTGTCATCTCCGTCGCTCTTGTGAAGCTGCAAAATCGAACAAAAAACCAGGTAAGGTAGTCGTTTTATTATTTCTTTATGAACCCTAGATTTGATTTGTTATCTAAAGTGTCTTTGATTTCTATAATTACTTCAATTGCCTCTCACTGTACCAAAATTCGAAGCCCTATAGATATCTTCGAGGACCTAACAAGAAGATAAGAAAGAGAATCAATCTCGTTTACAATCTTCAGGTAATCCCTTTTCGGGTTATTGTTCTAATTCGCTTGAAATAAATTTGTTTTTTGCATTCTAAATCCATACATTCATGAGATTGGTTTGCATGTTGAATCATGTAGGAAAATTAGGAGTTTTCAAGGTTTCTTTTTGGGGTGAAGACGACTTGAACTCATTAACCCAACTGCATAAGCGTAGAGAGGTTAGTCTGGTTATCCAAAT
The DNA here is from genome assembly GCA_030180135.1 of Orychophragmus violaceus. Lineage (NCBI taxonomy): Eukaryota > Viridiplantae > Streptophyta > Magnoliopsida > Brassicales > Brassicaceae > Orychophragmus > Orychophragmus violaceus. Next base: position 52,475,594 of record CM058231.1, on the reverse strand, counting down.
TTTAGTTTTTATTGGTTTAGTATGTCTTCTTTGTTGGTTTCATTGTTTCTAACTTTTTGGTTGTTGATTATTTGATATTGTTAATGTGAATGACAATGTGTTTGTCTGGTGTTTGAGTTATTCTTATGGGTTTGTTTCGTTTTGATTACGGGTAAGAAGTAAGAATATATAATGGTCGAAAATTCATGGGTTAATCTTCACAGGTATGCGAAAACAATATATACTTAGGGGTTTAATGGGGGATTAAGAGAGTTTAAGGTTTGTCATTGTTTTTTTGCTTTCATTTGTCTTCACCGAAGAGCTGATCCTGAGTATGAAAGAGGGGCTTGGGATGTTATGAGGTCTTCGAGTTCAACTTTAGGAGAAAATGAGATGATCATTTGCCCACGAATTGATTGTCGCAACGTAGATGGTCACACAACTGGTGGTGTTGTTTATCATCTTGTAACAAGGGAAATTGATTGGAGTTACAAGATGCGGGAGGATTGGTACCATCATGGAGAAGTGATATCATGGACTAAGGGTAGAAGCAATGTTAGTAAGTGTAACCAAGATATTTTAGGATTACACCAAGCGGCTGATTTTATGATGCAGAGCTGGTTAGACATGGTGATTTAAATGAGGTTGATGTAGGTGAGGATAAGATAAAAGATAAGTTTCATGAAAAGCTAGCCGATGCAGGAACACCCCCATATCCTAGTTGTTTCACTCTTTAGGCTAAAGACATAGTGGTTGGTCAGAATTTTTTTTTGATCTTCTGCATGAGTCTTTGCAACATATGCTACTCAAGGATAATATTTTGCACACATCTTTGTACGAAGTGAAGAAGTTTATGAAGTATTTTGATATGGGTTATCAGAAGACACACGCTTGTGTAAACGACTGTTATCTACTCAGAAAGCAGTTTAAGAAGCTGGACAGTCCTAATTGCAATGTTTCACGATGGAAGATTAACATACGCACTGGTGATGTGAAGAAAGGAATTCTACAAAAGTACTTAGTTATTTTCCTATAATTCCGCATCTCAAGAGGATGTTCAGGTCTAGGACATGGGGAAGGACTTAAGATAGCATTTTAGTAATAAGAGCACTGAAGGAAAAAGTTGTCATTTAGTAGATTATGTTACGTGGGATTAAATGAATGACAAATACCCGTCATTTGCCGCTAAATAAAGGAACATTAGACTTGGACTCTCCACAGATGGATTTAATCCATTCAACATGAAGAATGTTAAGTATAGTGCTTGGCCTGTTTAGCTAGTCAACTACAACATGTCACTTGACAAGTGTGTGAAGGAGGATAACATCATGTTGACACTGCTGATTCCTGGTCCAACCAACCTAAAAAAAATATAGATGAGTACTTAGAAACCCTTATAGAGGATCTAAACCATATTTGGGAGAAGGAAGAGTTAACATATGATGCATTCAGTCACACTACTTTTACGCCAAGGGCGATGCTTCTATGGACCATATATGATTTTCTGCCATATGGAAATCTTGCACGCTGCAAAGTTAATGGCAAAATGGGTTGTCATGTGTGTAGGAAACACACAGAAAGTATGTGGTTGAGTAATTGCAGAAAGCACGTATAGATGAGCCATTGAAAGGGTCTACCACCCACACATGTTTATCGAGGATAGAAACCATGGTTTGATGGTATAGTCGAACATGGGAGAAAAGGTAGGATTATGAGTGGTAATAACATATACCAAATACTAAAAAAACTACAAGAATGATTTTGAAAATGTCAGAGTAATTGAAAGGAAGAGGAAGTAAATCAATATGTGTTCGATCATACTCGGATACTAATGATGAATCCAATGAATCTGAGGAAGAGGAAGAAGAAGTAGATGAGGAGGAGCTACCTGGATGGAAAATAGTTTTTGAGTAACGTTCTTTCCTCTTCTCTACCTTTGTTTGTTTAGAAAATGCCGGTTAGACATAATTTAAACGTTATGCATGTGGGGAGAATTTTTGCGGCTAGCATTGTCTCTACACTGTTGAATTGTAGAAAATCAAAGGATGGTCTTAAGGCTCGAAAAGATCTGCAAGTGCTTGGTATTAGGACGGACTGGCATCCTCAACCCCGTGGAAAAAGAACGAGGATATCTCCTACTCCTTGGTCTTTGTCCAACCAAAAAAGAAACTATTATGTAAGCGCCTACTTCACTTCAGAGGTCCGGATGGCTATTGTTAAAATATATCGAGGTGCGTCAAGATAGAAGAATATAAATTAAAGGACTAAAATCACATGATTATCATGTGTTGATGCAACAACTTCTTCATGTTGCGATTAGAGGTATGAACATGAATTCTTTTTAAAAAGCTATCCTATAGAATTAACGATCCAAGTTTATAATCATAAAATCTCTTTAACTGTAGGTTTGTTACCTAAAGGTGTTAGGGTAGCTATTAGACGCTTATGCGCATTCGTCAACTACCTGTGTCAACGAGTTATTGACAAAGACAAAATTTCAGTAATGGAAACTGAAATTGTGGGAACTCTCTGCATGCTTGAGAGGTTCTTTCCTCCAAGTTTCTTCGATATAATGGTGCATTTGATAGTACATCTAGGCAGGGAATCTCGGTTATGTGGACTGTCTATTTTTGAGAGGTATAACTTAACAACTTCTTCCTTTATATCTTATACAATCAAATATCCTGCTTTTAACATTGAATGCTTTCCAGCTGCAGGTACATGAAAGTTCTGAAGGAATTTGTAAGAAACTTTGCAAGACCAGAGGAATTTATTGCTGAAGCATATCTTGCTAAGGAATGCATGCGATTCTGCATGGAGTTCTTGAAAGAGACAACAAGTGTTGAGGAGAATCGATAGAAATTCTGATTCTGAGAGTAGCTCTATACTGGAGGGTCGTTTGATATCTTGCTGTTATTCAGAATATCGCCGTAGTGGATCCTTTTGTCGAGTAAGTTCTTAACATAAAATTCTCTATTTTTTTTTGTATTTACAAGTTATATTTATTTTTTACATTTCGATGATAATACTTTGTTCTATTTACATTTAAGCATGCACCTACAACATATATAAGATTCTAGTGAAAGATGTAGACGAGATGCGACAACATTATGGACAATGCATACTGATACAATCAGGTTTTAATCCCTAGATCTACACTGCAAGTGCAAAGACGATCAATAGTATATAGGGTATCGAAATCCACAAAGACTCTAGACCATACGATAGATTCTAGAACGGTCAAGTTAAACTAGGAGAAAGTAATGAGAAACTAAAAAGCAAGCAGAAAAGTAAATCAGGTAGCAAGAGTGGTTTGTAAGCAATAAACTAAAAGCTCTACGTCTAGGGAGTTCTCAAGAAATCAGACAAGCAGATCAGATAATTAGTCAGGATCAAATTAAGCACTGTTCTAGAACTCAAACACGGATATAGAACTAACCAACTTTCTTTGTGAGAATTCTCTAAGTCTAATAGCAGAAATCCAAATTTCTTTGTAATTCCTAACAGATTAAACTAGCCTTAAGTTCAGGTTCGATATGTTCACAATTCAATTAAACCAAATATCTTTGCGAGTAATTCAATTGCTCATCCTAAATAGTTCAGATTCTAAATCACACTTTCATGTCAATTTAACAACCTAGAGTCTAGATTCTAAGTGATCAGGTTAGAAACTAGTGTTAAGCTCAATTAAGGTTGAAGAACAAATATGATATGAATCCTACATGAATAAACAAATCTAGCAAGTCATGAAATCCCTAATGAGACTCCCTAAACCTAACTATGAATCTACTCAGACATAGATAATGAAAACATAATCAATGAATAATTAGATTGCATAAAAGAGAGTATAGAAATAAAGGGGTTCAAAATCTTCTCCAAAAGCAGGAAGCAATACAGGTTCAGATCAGCCCCAAAAAGCTCTAAAAACTCTCAGCTCAAAGTATGAAAGCGTATCTAAAAAATGATGTAAAAACCTAATTATATAAGCCTAATCACGTCTTAGGGCTTCTTTGTAAATACTGGAACATCTGGGCAAATCTGCAATTTCAGCATTCTTCACTGAACTCGCCGAGAAAGGCCCATCTCGCTCGTGTGTCGATCGATGCACAATGTGTGTCGATCGATGCAATCCTCTGTTCTGGACAGTGAACTCTATCTCTCAGGTTAAATCTCCAAAATGCTCCATAATCTCCAATTTCGCTCCAAACGTACATGTACCTAATAACACCTGTAAATGACTCTAAAGAAACACCAAAAGACTCTAAAACATACTTATATCATGGTCTAAAACCGGTAAAAACCATGATATATCAACTCCCCCACACTTAGCCTTTGCTTGCCCTCAAGCAAAACAGAGAACTAAAACATGGTGAAGAGGTTTGAAAACTTTCAGAAACTCTTTTCTTCCTAGAAGCAACAACACTCAGATTCCCCTTAGTAAGCCACTGAAAAAATCACCTGCAAGACATCAAGACCAATATATACTTCCCCCACACTTAGCAACTGTCCTGAGTAAACTCCACAATCACACTCAAGCATTCAAATTCACCCTACTGACTTCTATAAGCTATTAAGTGCGGTCTCACCTAAGGATTATCGATCAAAGGGCACATGGATTCTTACTCTGTCAGCTCTAGACCACCATACTATCTTTTTATGGTTCCTTTCTTCTCTTTTCCCTTCCTTAGCAACTGATTTTTCCCCATTGGGTATCATTTTTTTATCAGTGCTCTTCCCGTTATGAGGTGTACTTTGGACACATTCCATGAATGCACATGAGGTAATAGTGGTTGCTACTACTCCCGTGACCACTTCGGAGCTACTAGCTCATCCTCAGTTTATTATTATTATTTTTTTTTTCACTTTAAGAGAAGGGGAGAAGGGAACCTTACTTGGACAAGTTTACAAGCTGTGTCAGAACTAACAGAGGAGTCCGACTCAAGGTATACCAACCCCTTAGGTGAGAAAATTAAGTCAAAATTAATGGTGAAGTCAGTAAAGGATCCTCTGATACCTGAAGTGATGTGGGTGTTCTCAGTAGGTTGATCTGTGTTGGGGTTTTCTAATAGTCATAGATGCATCTGCAAGCTCATCCCAATGGTCACTTAAGTTCCTGCAAGTGTTGTTAAACTTCTCAAAAATTCAGTTTTTCCTACTTAAACTGTTTTGACTCAATAAAACAAATTTTTGAAAATAGGACTGACTCTAAGAAAACAGAAAGATAAAAGTCAGTACCACCTCCCCCTCCCCCACACTTGAAACACACTGTCCCCAGTAGTGTCAAGCTAAGGATCGGTAAAATAAAGTAAAAATGTTAAGGGATGAGTTAAGTTCTGTCTGATTTTTACCTGTCTCGCTCATGCATCGATCGTTACGCATAAATGCGACGATCGTTGCAAGGCGATTGCGATATGAGTCGATCGTTGCTCGGGACTGCAATGATCGCTGCAATGCGATTTTCGTGTTGTGACGATCGACACACATGACCGTGTCGATCGTTGCATTGCGATTTCTCGAGACCTGCAGACAAAACTCACCAAAACCAAAAACAAATGTAAAATCCTAACAAAAACACCAAAAATGAATATGCAAAAACGAAACAGTGGGCGAATAAGATCAGGCTCCTGGAGGTTTCAACAGAGACTGTGAATGCCTCTGCGAAAGTCTCCTCATCCTAGGTGGAGAGTAAGCTGTCTCAGTGTGAGCTCGTCCAAGAAAAGAAGGAATGTAATGTTCTCCAGGATCTAAAACCAAAGTCTCACTCGTCTGCTCTCCATATCCATCCTCAATCCTAAAGGTTTGCCCGTCAATATGTGGCCTGCGCAGCATATCCATCTCAAAGTGTAGAGGCTCATCTCCCAGATAGAGATCAATCAGATTGTTCCTTACGTCGATCACTGCTCCAGCCGTGGCTAAAAATGGTCTTCCCAGTATTAGAGCATCATCCTGCTCACTGTCGTACTTAAGCACCAAGAAATCTGTCGGAACCAAGTAGTTTCCAACTCTCACTGGGACGTCCTCAACAACTCCTTCCGGAATTCTTATTGACTGATCAGCTAAAACAAGAGAGATCCTAGTGGGTGAAAAATATATCATCCCCAGCTTCTCTGCCACACAGTATGGCATGAGACTTCCAGCAGCTCCTAAGTCACACAGAGAACGCTTGAAGCTATCCTCAAAGGCAGAGCAACTTAGCACAAATATACCAGGATCAGGCAGCTTCTTCGGGATCTTAGTTAGCAGCACATCACTGATCTGTTTAGGGACCACTATCACCCAATCTTTCAATATTTCATCCATTGGCAGCATCTTCTCCAAGTATCTCTGCACACAAGGGTGATATGGTGGATCATCAGATTGAGGCTTTTCTTCGAACTTCTCATCCATCTCTCCCAGCTGTCTGACCTCATCAATCTCCTGTTGAGTTATCTCAGACACTCCAGGGAATAGTATATTAAGCTCTTGATCTGTCTCTTCATCAATGCCATGAGAAACAAGTGAAACTGTCTGTCCACGACATGCAACGATCGCTGCAATAGGTGCATCGATCAATGCAGCAAAATTTTCACAGATTCCACCCGAGAGTTTTTCCTCAATTTCAGATTTCTCAGGTTCTTCCACCAGTTCAGCTGTATTTAACTCGAAATTTTCACCTTGGTATGATCCATCATTAATATAAACTGACCAAGCCTTGATGTGGGTGTCCACGACATTCTTTCCCTTAACATAGCTTGAAATTTGGCTCACTTGTGTGTCCAACTGCTTCACATGTGTACTCAAGGACTCAGACTTCCCATTAAGGTCCTCATACACAACATCTAACTTCCTGTTGAAGTCCACAGCAGTCTTAGTCTGTCCTTCCAGGAACTGTTCCATCATGGCCTCCATCTTGCTCTCATGAGCATTAGCAGCAGGAGGTGCTTGATAAGAAGATGATCCATAAGTCCTCTGATTACCTTGCTGAAAAGGTTTCTGAAAACCAGCATTCTATCCAAAGCCAGAAGAGCTTTGGTTGCTTGTGAAAGCACTCTTCTGTCCACCATTGAAGAACCTATTACCTTGCTGATTACCAAACATATTCCCTTGGAATTCAGATCCACCAATGTAGTTCACATCCTCTTCCTGGTGATCTTCTTCAGCTCCAAATACCTTTCTTCCCAGCCAACAAATTACAAACTGTGTCCAACTTACTCCTAATATCAGAAATCTCCAGATTATCTATCTTCCCACCAGACTCTTTCCTTCTCCTATCAGCAGTCTTGGTGCTATTACTACTCACAAAGTTATCTATCAATGTCTTAGCTTGCTCAGGAGTCCTTGTGTTGAAATTTCCATTGCTGGAATTATCAAACGCGGTTTGGTAAGGGAGATCTATACCTCTAAAGAAAATGCCCAGCAGTGTCACTTCAGTGAATCCATGATGAGGACAGTCTCGCAGGTACTTCTTGAACCTCATCCAAGCAGCTTTAAGAGGCTCTGTAGGACCTTGGGAGAAAGTGAGATTGTCCTGACTGATCAGAGCGAGCATCATCATAAAAGTGCCTCAGAAACTCACTCTTCACAGCATCCCAAGTAGTAAACTTCCCAGGTGGAAGTTGTTTCAGCCAGGCTGCAGCATCTCCAGCGAGAGAGTAGGGGAAGATTTTGAGAAACAGATAGTCATAGTTCACTCCATCGTACTTCATCCCAGTGACTATGTCCTCAAACTCATCAATATGATCCATTGGCTACTCATTCGGGAAACCATGGAAAGCATTCTGCCTCAGAATAGAGTAGTAGATGGTGTTGATCTCGAAGTCATTCCTCTCAAAACCAGGAGGTACAATTGCTTACCGGTTAGCATGGAACTCATCCGGACGGTTGTAGTCAGCAAGAGTCCTCTCAGCATGAACAACCATCTGCCTTTGACCTTGTCCTTGGCCTTGTCCTTGTTCTTGTCCTTGGTCTTGTTCTTGTTCTTGTCGCGGTTCAGGCTCAGGTTCAGGGATCACATTCCCTTCAGCATCAATCCTTTGCCCAACAACATTATACGGATTGTTTTGTCGGTCCCTTAGGGTACCTTGAGCATCGGGTATCAGAATCAAGCGTTCTTGCACCATCCTTGCTCGTTGAATTTTCCTGTTAGTTCTCTCTAGTCTAGAAAGCTCCTCAAGTCTGAGATTAACGAGATCCGAGTTTGGATTACTTCTGGTATCACGCGTCTGCATAAACCGTCTGTAATCGCAGTGCAACGATCAATGCTAAGAGGCAACGATCGATTCAACTCTAGTCGCCTTGCAACGATCGATTCAAAAGAATGCAACGATCGATGCTAAGCGAATGTAAGACCTGCGACAGAGAAAAACAGAGAAATTAGTAACCAAAAATAAAATAAAAAAACAAAAATCCTAGTCTAAACCCCAAGTTCAAATCTATCGAAGACTCAAAAGAGTCCCCGGCAACGGCGCCAAAAACTTGATACGATCAGGTTTTAATCCCTAGATCTACACTGCAAGTGCACATACGATCAGTAGTATATATGGTATCGAAATCCACAGAGACTTTAGACCCTACGATAGATTCTAGAACGGCCAAGTTAAACTAGGAGAAAGTAATGAAAACTAAAAAGCAAGCATAAAAGTAAATCAGGTAGCAAGAGTGGTTTGTAAGCAAGCAACTAAAAGCGCTAAGTCTAGGGAGTTCTCAAGAAATCAGACAAGCAGATCAGATAATCAGTCAGGATCAAATTAAGCACTGTTCTAGAACTCAAACACGAATATTGAACTAACCAACTTTCGTTGTGAGAATTCTCTAAGTCTAATAGCAGAAATCCAAATTTCTTTGTAACCTTAAGTTCATGTTCAATATGTTCACAATTCAATTAAACCAAATTTCCTTGCGAGTAATTCAATTGCTCAACTTAAATAATTCAGATTCTAAATCACACTTTCGTGTCAATTTAACAACCTAGAGTCTAGATTCTAAGTGATCAAGTTAGAAACTAGTGTTAAGCTCAATTAAGGTTGAAGAACAAATATGATATGAATCCTACCTGAATAAACAAATCTAGCAAGTCATGAAATCCCTAATGAGATTCCTTAAACCTAACTATGAATCTACTCAGACATAGATAATGAAAACATAATCAATGAATAATTAGATTGCATAAAAGAGAGTATATAAATAAAGGGGTTCGAAATCTTCTCCAAAAGCAGGAAGCAATACAGGTTCAGATCAGCCCCAAAAAGCTCTAAAAACTATCAGCTCAAAGTATGAAAGCGTATCTAAAAACTGATGTAAAAACCTAATTATATAAGCCTAATCACGTCTTGGTGCTTCTTTGTAAATACTGGAACATCTGGGCAAATCTGCAATTTCAGCATTCTTCACTGAACTCGCCTAGAAAGGCCCATCTCGCTCGTGTGTCGATCGATGCACAATATGTGTCGATCGATGCAATCCTCTGTTCTGGACAGTGAACTCTATTCTCGGGTTAAATCTCCAAAATGCTCCATAATCTCAAATTCCGCTCCAAACGTGCATGTACCTAATAACACCTGTAAATGACTCTAAAGAAACACCAAAAGACTCTAAAACATACTTATATCATGGTCTAAAACCGGTAAAAACCATGTATCACATACTCAGAAATTTGCGGCTTGGTTAAAAGAACATGCAAGTTCATAATTGTGTGATTCTGTTTTTTTTCTTTTCTGTATAATATAGAACTGTTTTGAAGATACAATGACACTTTATTGTTTTATTAATAGGTCACTCTCAATTTAGAACAACATGAAGATACACTTAAGTGAGTGGTATTTTGTCCTCATAGCTATGCAAGGTCTTACACGGGTTACCTAGTCAATAGGGAGCAGTTTAACACTAGCTCAGTTGATAGTAAAACTCAAAACAGTGGGGTGTTATATGAGGCCACGACAATGTGTAGAGCTAGTGGAAAAGACACTTCTCAGATGGTAGATTTTGTATCTTACTATGGCAGAGTGCTGTAGATATACTGCTTGATTACAACATCTTCTACATTCCTGTATTCGGGTGTCAGTGGGCAAACAAGGGTAACAAAGTCAAGGAACAAGATGGCTGGCTTCACACTTGTCAACCTAAATCACACTCAATTTACGTTTGCAAGAGATCTGTACATTTTAGCCTCTCAAGACAAGCAAGTGTTTAATTCCCGGGTAGACGAGTCATCGAGTTGGTATGTAGCAATGAAATGTTCTACCAGAAGATACAATGATGAAGATCTTGAATATGGAAATGCAGATATTAGGCCATTACCAGCATTAGTAGACATGGATGCTGATGACTTGGTTGATGAAGCTAGAAATGCACATAATGATTGTGAAGGAATTTATGTTTAAAAGAATATTGTTTTCGATTTTTAATGAAAGTGGATCTGTTTTGACTTTGTTATGAGTGTTTGTGTGTGTTTTTTGAACTGTTGTGAGTTTTTTTTTGAATTGTTGTGAGTTTGTTTAAACATTTCTCTCTTTTGTTTCAAGTGATTTAAAATGGGCAATCGTCGAATGAAGCGTTCAGACAAAAAGACAAAGGGTACTAAGAGACATTTGGAAGAGAAGCAAGTGGTAGAGGACTTGGAAGAGGATCAGATGGAAGAGGACTTGGAAGAGAGGCAGTTGGAGAAGAGCAGGAAGAGAAGAAGTTAGAAGAAGAGAAGGAAGAGAAGCAACTAGAAAAGGACTTACAACATAAGCATTTGGAAGAAAAGCAGTTGGTAGAGAACCTTACTCATGAAGAAACATGAATTGAAGAAAATAAAGAAGATTGAAATGATTTAGTGAGTCGAAAAGGTAATCTGAGTAAAGAAGATGTTGAAGAAAAAAACGAATGAAAACAGTGACGAACCGGAAGATCATCCTCTAGCGGAAGATCCTCTTCGTACTTACTGTTTTTTTCTTTCATAACTGAATACATGCAAGGTTTTACCTTGATGAAGACTACAAAAGAATGTTGTGTTTACGCGATGGGATGTCTGTAGAGATCCTCCAAATCACATCTGGTCACCCAAGTCAGGCCAGCTAAAACATGAAAGATAGGATGAATCTGCGTCCAAAGAATGTACCTACAAACGAATGGCATAAATTTATCAAAGAAAAGACTAGTAACACCTTTAAAGTATTCACTTATCTGCATTGTTTATTGGCATATTGACTAGTAAGTGATTCATTCCTCTTTATTGTAAGTGATTCATACAAAGAAAGAAGAAGGAAGCAAATACCTCACACTTGCAGGCGTAAAGGAATGGTCAGATTGAGGTAATAATTGGTTCATAGTAGCTCAGAACCATCTAAGGTGACGAGACTAAGAGGTTGGGTCAAGTCGCGTACTAGGAATGATGGTACGCTTGTAAATGTGAATGCGGCTGAAAAGATTGTAAGTATGATAAGTTCAATGATTTTAGAAATTGGATAAGTTTTGTTGCTCATGTATTTGGAATTGTCTTTCCAGAGAAAGGAATCAGAGGTAGATAACGAACGTCATCAGGATTCAAGGACAACAAATCTAAAGGAAAATATACTTACACAGATTTTAGGACCTGATAATCCTAGAAGATTGATGGCAATGGGTAGAGGTATGAGCTTTTCCAAATTGGCTTGTTTCCAAGTCTAAAGCAACTGCATGGCTGCAATGGAAGAAAACCAGGTTCATTTGCAGAAGAAGATTCACGAATTAAAGCAACTCATTGCCAAAATGAGACAAGAGCCCGACGTCGGTGAAAACTCGATTCGTAGAGAATGTAACCACTTCATATATTGCTTAGTTATTTAGCTTTTGTCTAGCTTTAAATATGTTTTCATTATTTGGTTCGCTTTTTGTTTCCACTTTGTAGAGTGTAAACACCAAATCACTTCCCAAGTGTTACTTGGTTGACTGGACTTTCTTTGAAGATAATGCTGTTGGAGGCGTGTTGATTCTTATGATGCTGATGAGTTAGTGAATGGGATTTCAATAGGGCCTAACTCTGTGAAAGTTTTGGTTGGATATGCAACCAAACCAGAATAATTTCTTTGGATACATGTACCTGAGATGTTTACTATTGAGGATGCACTCAGACAAATGGTTGCATTGCATGCCAATTACTGTAATATTCCAACTGAAGGTCTCATTCCAACAGACAATGCATATAATGTTAAGTTTCATAACTTTTGTTATATGTTGATTCTCTTTAACTTTAGATTGGTATTTAATTCTTCTATCAAAAAACAAATACAAACTCATGGATTGGGTTACGAATGATGAAGTGGTAGTTGGAGGCCGATGACAGATTCGTGAACCCAAAGCGTTAATGAATGGACTTCCTCTTGGCCCAAATGTAGTTAATGTATTTGTGGATGAGGTAGTAAATCCAAAGGCATATCTATGGAGGCCTACAGTTGACATGAGAAATTTGAAGGATTCTTTGATGTGTTTCATATCATAGCACGAAAATAGAATTATGCTGGAGAAAACAACTCAAAAATCTCCTGATATTCAACCATCATCTTCTAAAGCAGTATATAAAAGTTATCAGCAAGAGAAATCTTCCAGTAACTCCTAAAGCATCTGTAAAGAAATCTGACCAACCTTGAAAGCTTTTAAAAAAACAGATGAAGCTACTAAAAGTTTGCAAGTACTTTCTTTGAAAGTGTTACAATTGTTTGATGGGCTGTGGATTATGATTTACATAATTGGTTGTGGTGCGCTGGTTGAAATAGTCCTGGTTTTTGCTGGTTGTTCTTGTAGCGTATGTCATTCAAGAAAGATCAAAAATGCAAGTTCATGGATATGTCTGTACTGAAGTGCGTCGTAGCAGAAGGCCGTTGGTCATCAAATGATCCAGACCAAGTTGTCCACTTTTTACCTCTAAGCCCTAACGCATGTCGAGTATGGGTGGATGTTGTGAAGATAAAAGATGCTGCAATTTGGAGGCCATCTTCTGAGATTGAGTATATGGAAGATGCACTTTGAACGACTATTTCCTGACCAAATGATATGATTACTGATTTTAAGTTTATACGGCAAATTTTCATAACTTGATCGTTTTGGACATGACTATATGTTTGTTTATGACCTTGTTTAATGGTCATATGTTCTCTTTAGTAGTTCATGTTTTTATGTGTTCATGTACTATGTATGATGTGGATCTTTAGTGGAAATGTTATTGTTTATTGTCAAAGTATTACAAAGTAAAAATAAAATAGAAAAAATGAGGATAAAATAATTCCTAAACATAGCCAAAATTAAATGCTAATGATTAGGTATATATTTAAACAGGCCTTAAGGTGCCTCGTGTATGAAATGAGCCCTTCTAATTTAAGATACATGTGTTAATGTGTTTGTCATTTAAGTTCTTTTATTAAACGGTTTTAGGTAATTTTCAAGCGGGTATCCATTTAGGTCAATTAAACCAAATTTAAAAAGTATAGATTCAGTTGAATATATGTATTGAACAAAATAAACAGATCAGGTTCCAAATTCTTGTTGGGTTAACTAGTTGACTTTCTACCTCCGCGCACGCGCGGAGGTCCAGTGCCATCCTTATATTACGTTTATTGTATTTGCATTTTCGAAACTTTCTATATAATTTAGTAATGTCGTTTCTAGTAATTTGTCGTGTTCTTTTTTTTTAAATGTGTTATTAATTGGTTGTCTAGTTTTTATTTTATTTTTGTGTTAACAGGTAATCACGACGTATGTTGGATAATGTGTTCGCATGTAGGTTGTTTGTCGTTATAGGCGTCACTTGTGGTAGTCATCAATAGCCAAGTCTTTAACATTAGATATTTATATAAATGTCGGCGCACATATAAATAATTGTGAACATTTTCTCTGAATCTACCGAAAATTTCATTTGCATTCGGTGGCAATATAAATAAATTTTTGCGTCAAAACATTTAATGTGTTACGTGTCCAAACTGAATTTAACATAAACTAAATATTATATATATTTTATTCCTGCGAGACATTAAACTTGGGTTAACTGTTATTTGAGTCTAAATGTTTGTAAACATTTAAATATTTAGATGATCTGGTTTATTGGAGACGACTTTGTATGGTAATAACCAATATTTCATTATTAAGTAATTATTCTCCAAAAAATATTGATCTATTAGTTTTTAAATTTGAATAATATTTAAGGGTATATAAATATATGGATTTACATTAACAAATGTAAATATTTAAAAGCCGTTTGTAAAGTTTCTTTTTGATGACAAATAAATTTGAAATTTCATCAGAAAATAAGAAAAAAACGAAATTAAACAAATATAATCCATTCATACATATATATTCTTAATTTATGTTATTCCATATAAGCTAAACATTTAAAATTATAGATTTCACTAAATAAATAAAACTACATTTATAAACAAACTTTACACCTTGTATACAGATAGTCAATATTTTATATTTAACGTAACCAATTACAAATTAGCTGAGGAGATTTTTTTACAACACATATTTGTTCGGATTGTCTATAGTATTGCCTACAACAAATAAAAAACATTGTTGACGAAAAAAATATGATGTTAGAATTGTTACGTGTATATTTAAAAGACAAAAAAACGTTAGATGTGAAATTTCTAAGAAATGCAAGGGTTTACACACGACCCCTCCACTTTTATATAAACCCACTTTTTCTCGTTCCCGTATGATCAGATTTCTGTAATAATATTTCGTAAAAAGCTTATTCTTTGTACCACAAATTTTCAGAAACTATACAAACAATGACTTTCTAATCTGTCGTCGTTTTCCTCTTCCACACTCTCGTTGCCTCTTCCGCCGTTGCTCGAGCTCCGGGACCATTCGTATCTCCTCTCCCCGTCACTCCTCAATCAGCTCAATCTCCAAGAGCTGCCAAACATGGTAGGTTGTAAACAACAACAGTGTATGGTGTCTTACCGTGACACCTTTGTATAGTAGAGCTATCAACGTATTGAACATGTGTTTCCCTGAAACGAAGCAATTGATAACACAATCAAATTCTCAAACTCTTTATAACACCATCAAAATGACAAAATATAAGAACAAAGGTGACACTTGTGGTAAAGCTCTTAATTTTGTCGTTTGGATTCAAAACCCAAACATAGTCTGAAGACTCCTCTTTGCATCACCAACCCTTAATCCAGACAAATTAACTCACTACTACTAACACTTTGTTAAATCACCAATGTGATAACCGAGGTGGTCACAGGGTCGGGATGCGCGTCTTGCTAGAGAGTTAACGTGCTCGGTCCGAAGGAACTAAGTTGTTCTTGAGAGAGAACCGACTAGATTCATAGACTAGCAGGAGTTAGAAGTGTGCTCGGGATGGATGAGAAGGGAATCGTGTTCGGGTTCGTTAAAGGAGAATAATATGCTCGGAACAAGCGTGTCTTTATATTCAGATATCCGAGCAGGTCGGGAGACGTGCTCGGTTTACAATTCGGGAAATGGATTCTAGAGAGAGAAAGTAGTAAGAAGTGCACAAATCCCAAAAAAAGTTACCTTAATGTACAGTGACGACTCCTATTTATAGTAAAATACGGTCGTACTTTCTACAGGCCGTTGACTGCTCGTCGGGCTCGTGCGGATTGGGCCGTACTCGACAACGAGATGGGCTCAGCCGTACATTCCTTGGACGTTTGTGCAGCTGAGCCGGCTCGTTGTCGTTTTGTTCAGGTCGAGCCGAGCCGAGCCGATGTAAACGAGCTTGGTCTGGCATATTCGTTCTGGCCCTTTATTGCTTGTTGGGCCTTGGATTTCTTGTTGGGCTGACCTTGAGCTGAAGAATAGGTATTGGGCCTTCTAAATGGGTGGGGTGCTAAACCCATATATGACAGTAAGCCCCCCCCCCAGTTCGTCGATCTTCGTGGTATCGAGGTCGGCGGATTTGATCAGTGCTTAGTTGGGCCAATATTTATTCGGAATCGGCCCGGTCCGTTAATTGAATCCGTGTGCCTTTTTTCTTCTTCTTCGGGGGGTGCGAGAAATTTCTTGGGAACTGGCGGGGCATCGAAGAGTCGGCTTGTTGCAATGATGGCATCTATAAACGTGGGAAGCCGAAGGGTTGCGTAGGGGTCATCATTGCGCTTGTCTCGAGATTTTCCCCGCTCGCTTATATATATCTTGCTCCGCTCTTCTCCAGTTTCATTTCTCTCCTTTCGCAGGTATTTCGCTCTCCCTTCTCTCTAGATTTTTCTCTCTCTAGGTTTGTTGCTTTGTTGTATTGTAAGTTATGAGAATCGATTCTAGTTCAGCGTCTTCCTCGGGTCGGGACTTGTATTCGGTTAGATTGTCCGAAGATGATTCCGTTCAGTCCAGTTCGTCGGTAGGTCAGCTAGTCTCCTCGCCTGGCTCGGGACGAACGGAGGTCATTTCCCAGAATCCTAACGATAACCGAACTCATGATCCGACGGCCTCGTGCAGTGTACAGAGTTTCCGTGTGCCTTATCTGATCGATTCCGAAGACGACGGTGCTCGGCCCTGGATCCCGTTGAACCAGAACTTGGGCTCTCTTCCCGTGAAGGCAGAAGTGGTGGCTACGGTTGACCAGGCTCGGTGTGACAGGATGGTGGTGGAACCGAGGAGACCGAGTAAGGCTCGGAAGACGGGGCGAAAGGCCGCGGATGGCTCGAAGAAGACGCGTCCGGTTCGTGAAGTTCTTCCGACGAAATGCTCGGAAGATGACTTGGCGTGGCTGAGGGACAACTGTGATCCTGGGGGTATTGACCGGCTCGAGCTTCGCAAAACTGAGTCGCACGAGAGGCCCTGGGATTGTCCCGAGGGGTGGATATGCTTGTACGATTTTTGGTTCAGGGGTATCCACCTTCGATTCCCTCTACCGAGGTTACTGGTGGCTTATTGCGAAGAGAGAAGGATTGCTATGTCCCAGCTGTGCCCGGCCGCTGTTCAAAACTTGGTTGGATCCATGATTCTGGCCTCCGAGTGTGGAGTGGAGATGACTCTTCGGTTTTTTGAAGAGATAACGACAATTTCCACAAACCCTACTACCGTCGGGACCCGGTATGTCTGTATGCGTACTCGTTATGGGGAGAAGGTCGTCATCGGGAAACCGTCTAAAATTGACGACTGGCAGGATCGCTACTTTTATGTTCGGGTTAATTCCGCCTCGGTTCCCGATCCTGAGAGGCCGTATAGGACGCTCTGGAATCATCTTCATGGTAATCTCTACTTCCTGCTCGTTCCTCTAAATAGACTAACTCATCCTCGTTCTCTCTTCTTGCAGATCGTCATTCTATCGATCTCCCGGTTCCAGACCAGTTTTTGTCGAAGCTGCATAGGCTCGTTTCTCGGAGTATCCAGAGGTGGCCAGACGTTCACGTTAGTCGGGTCAGGCGAGCCATAGAGTGTTCAGACGAAGGTATTCTTGTCGTTTTTCGTCTTTTCTATGTTTTGCTCTTTTTTTTTTTACTTCTTCGATACGCATCGTATGTTCTGCAGGCTGTTATCTGCGTTCGGTCGAGTCTTTGATTGAGCATAACAGTAGACCTCTCGTTCCGATCGTGCCGAAGAAAAGTCGGAAGCTAGAGATGGGCCGTATGGATCTGAAAGTTGTAAACTACGTCGAGGAGAATCTCGTCGATCAGCAGGAAAATCCTGTTGCGGAGCCAACAAATCCCTCCGAGCCACAGGTAAATCCTGTTGCCTTGGAACCAAATCGACCTTTTTCGCCATCGGTCGGGGAGGTCCCGCCCGAGATGGTTTTTGTAAACGAGTATCATCGGGATTTGTTTCGTCAGGTTTGCGAGGCGGTGGAGGCGGCCGAGGCTCAAAAGAAGAAAAGGAAAAAGAAGAAAAGGTCGCGGACCGAGGATGCGGCCGCAACTGAACCGGGAACTCCCCTTGTCCCTGAAGATGGTCGAGAGACCGAAGAGAACGTTGACGTCTTCTCCTTAATCAGGAAGAAGAAAAAGAGGGCTGTTGATCCTGCGGGTCAAGCACTCGAGCCTTCCGAGCAGGCGGCTCTGGTGGTTCTTCCGGGTGCTACGGGTACCCAGGTCGGGGACGTCGAGGGTCCAAATGTTGATGATGCGGCCCTTCTGGAGCGTTCGACCGATGACCCGGGCGCTGGCCATGCTGAGGTTGAAGGCCGGGAAGAAGACGGGGATGCTGATCCTCGGGAGGACCAGTCTATTCCGGATCTGGATGAGATCGCCGGACTCACTTTCTTGGGTGGACCGGGTGAAGGGGCGTTCACGGACTATGGCTTCTCCGTTCGTTATGAAGGTGAGATGCCGATGGTTCGTGATGGTGGAGCTTGCGCGGACTTGTTCCGGATGTTGCGGGAAAGTCCTCCGCATCCGTTGCCTCCGGTTGAGAATACGCGCTTCCCTGATCGGAAGAAAGCGGCAGCCAAAGATATGGCTCGGGTAAGATTTAACTTTTCCTATGATTTTTATCTTTGTTGATCGTCCTCTTTCTAATCTGTCTTTCATTTCAGGGCCTTGCTAACTATAACCTTCTGTTCGATGCGTACGAGCAGAGGGAGGTCGACCTTGAGAGGGCGATCAGTGGGTTGAAGCGGGACCTTACCAAGGCCGGTAAGGTCATTGCCGAGCTAGAGGGGTATCGTGAGGTGTCACTACACGCGGTGGCGCTTCGAGCGACCCTTGAAGATGAGCAGAGGAAGGTGTCTGCTTTGGAAGAGAAAGTCGCTGGACTTTCGACTGAGAACGATCGGCTAAATACTGAGAATGTTCAGTGTCTGGCTGATTGCTCAAACGTTCGGGCCGAAGCCGATGAACTGATTGCTCGGGTATCTGATTTGGAGGGCAGGCTTGAATCCAAGTGTGCTCGGCTGAGATCCTCTCGTACGCGGGAAGTCCAGAAAGAGAGGCGGCGGATTTCTGAGAAAGCGCAGGCTCGGCTTTCTAAAATTAAGAAGGCTAACGAGGAGAAAGAGCTCGGGCGGAGGACCCAAATATTGATGAATCAGGCCGCTGCCGTTGCGTCCATGCTGGAGACACTGGTTAAGGAGGGATTTGCTATTCCTCCTGATAGGATAGCCAAGGCCCATGCCGATGCTGCTCGTTTTAAGGAGGCACTCATCTCGATTGAGTTTACCGACCTGAAGGACGATGATTTTACCATGACTCCACCGGATAGTCCTGGTCGGGCCGTCGGAGGCTCTTCGGTATCTGCGGCGGATCAGCAAGCTTCGGTCGAGGATGAGGATCGAGCTCCCGAGGCTGCTTCTTAAACTTTGCTGTTTCTCCTTTTCTTTTTGTAATATGTTATTGTAATCGGATCTTCGCCTTCGTGCGTTCTTAATGAACTTGTTTTCTTCTCGTTCCCACTCTTTTATTTATGCTTAAGTTGAAATAAACGATGAAAGAAGGAAGTGCTCGGTTTAGGTTAGATAGTTGATTTTGGCGAGGAGCGAGCGCGATGCTCGGCTTATCCCGTAGGACTGACCGGGACAATTATGCGAAACTGTGTTCGGCTTATTTTTTCTGTCAGTCTTCCTTGTGCGGGAACTGGGCCCGGCTTACTTGGTTGTGGGTTTCGAGACTATGCTCGTTGTACCACGGGTCGGGCGCGAGTAAGTGCTCGGCTTAAACCTAAGGTCTGATCGGGACAGTGTGCGAGAGCTATGCTCGACTTATTTACTGTCGATTAGCCTTGTGCGGGACTTGGCCCGGCTTAAAAAGTGTATCGAACATCTGGCCAGGATGTCGATCTGTTCGGTGCGGTTGAGACAAAAATTTAAACTTAATAAGATTTTGTTATTGCTTGTTGGGCCTTGGATTTCTTGTTGGGCTGACCTTGAGCTGAAGAATAGGTATTGGGCCTTCTAAATGGGTGGGGTGCTAAACCCATATATGACAACCAATACCTCTCTATTTCTTACTCGCTACCCATTACCGACGACGTTTATCAGGCTGAGTAGAGCTCCATTGTATATCATATATTACGACTTACTCAAACCACCTTTCTCTAGATATTGAATCTGAAACAACAGTTGTACAGAAGTTACTAAACTAACAGTGGAAAATCTGAAACAACAGTTGTACAGAAGTTACTAAACTAACAGTGGAAAACCATGAGCTATATAAAACCTTTTTCTGTTTGGTATGATGAGAAATTGACCTTGGATAGGTTAAAGATGGCTGGAAGAAGAGAACCAGAAGCCTTTCAGCTTCTTGCGAGAAGACCTTTAGTAATTGGAGACATCATTGCATATGTTTGACTTCTGTACCTAAGAAATAACAAAAAAAAACTACAATATTATGGCACTATACTGATCAGTCTGGTTTTATAATTGGTGTTATTTGACCATATCAAAATTACCTCTCTTGTTGTTTGAAAGCCATAGGGACTTTGAGAGGTTCCCGAGTCCCGATTTTCTGCCGCAACTGACCACGGACCCAATATGTTTTTTTCTCTAATGATGGTTCGAGCTTAGTGTATGGGTCCTTTTTACTTGAAGAGCTCAGGACTTGTTCTTTCTATTGCTGAAGTCTAACCATCACCACCTTGATATTTAGAAGAGTAAAAAAAAAGAGAACTCACCACAGTGTTTTTGTCTAATCAAAATGTATCCTTTGAGATGCTTAAAACTCTTGAATCCATGGCATATAGACAATGAAGAGAATCAAAGCGTATTTATATAACCACACACAAGAGCAAAATCTTCTTTTTTTACTCATATAAGACAGAAAGTTGCAATGGAGAAGGAGACCTACATGAATCATTTTTATGAAAGGATTCAAAGACTTAAATTCTTCTACTTAAATGTTTATGATCATCAGGATCAAGATTTGGCAAGAACAATTGGATCAGAAGCAAAATCTCCCACTGGCATAGCAAAGAGTTTCAATAGCATTTACCAAAATCAAACAGATTTGAACACATAATTCTCCTTACCCAACTAAATTTTTATTGTTAAACTATTTGTTTAACTCGAATTACGGGGTCGAATAGAACAATTTTATGAGTACGTCTGAGTTTTGACCGGTAAAGAAAATGAAAAGACATGATATGAAAGTTACCTAAAAGAGTGGCGAGAGCTTCGAAAGCACCAGGGCCGAATCCGGAGAGCAAACAGCAACGGTAACTGAACTTTCCGGTCTCTGAATCCTTGAACGCGGTTTGGAACATGGCATTGAATCCATCCGAAGAGTATATTTGAGCGTGACGTGAGAAACCTGGATTCCTTTATGCTCGTGTACCTTGAGCGTGAACATGGCATCGTAAGGTTTTGGAAAATTGGATTTAATAACGAACTGGTTTCGTATTTTGCTTTGGGAAGATGGTGTAGAGGTTTGGTGCTGCGGCGAGGTTCATATTTATAGGGTTTGATAAAGACAGATATGAGAAGGCGCATGTAATTGAATAAAAGTACAATGGAGTTATCACGCTTGAAGTGGGATTTTATGGGGAGTAAAGGGGTGGGGGAGTTGGAAGGTTTACAGTAACCGCGAGGGGTAGAAGACGGTAGGGCAAACTTTTGGGTATTACGTTAATGGGCCGAGGCTAAGTTTGCTGAGGAGAAATTCAATCGAAGGCCCAGCTTACTTTTGTAAAAAATAGGACACGTGGCACAAGGATGGAGAGTTTGGTTTCTCATTATATATTAGATTAGTCGAGATTTTATATATAAGAACCTCAGTATTAAGTTAATTATTAAAACCATTAATAGAACTATAAAGAAATAATGAACTGTTGACAAAAAAAAAATAATGAACTAATGCACTGAGAAATTGTAAACTTTACTTAACAACTATGTTAAATCCGGATTTTACGAAAACGGGATTTAAAATGATTCATCACTAAATAAACATAATTGTGAAAATTTTAATCGAGTACAGACATAACATATAAGTTATAAACTGTAAAAGTTAAACTCTAAACCATATACCCTAAACCTAAACCCTAAACCCTTGGTGTAAGATCGAAGGCGGGTGGTCGAGTGGTCGAGAAGCGATGAGAAGAACGATGGTCGAAGGCGGATCGATGGGACGAGGAAGCTGGCCGTATGCGCTCTCTTCCCGGTCAGTGGATGATTCGATGGATAGATGATGGGTAGGACACGAACTAAAACACTTTGATTCACGAAACAAGCAAGCTTTAAACAACAAACGATCTCGGACCAAGGGGTAGCCGCGCAAGGTCAAGAAGATCGAACAACCTCTAGGGTTCTTTTTACTTAAAACTTACTTGAGTTTATTGAAAAACAAAGAGTGGACTTAAATAGACAAATTGCTAGGGTTACAAGTCTTAAGAATGGGCCATAAAGAGGCCTGGTCGAAATTCATAAAATAGAATGCAAGGAAGAAGGTTGGACGGGCCAGATTCTCCTTCTCTTGAAGCGGGCCTTGGTTTACCTCATTAAAAACCTTAGTGGGAAAACCCAATTGGGACAAAACCACACTTAAGGGAAAAAAGTATAAACCTCAGCCCAAGGAGATGTTGCACGTGCTCCAGGTCGCCAAACATAGTTCTGGAGTTTACTAAATCCGTGAGCTTCCAAATAAGGCAGGTCCAGCAATCTTCGGGTTTGATCTTGCATATCTTCTTTGTCCGAGCCGGTATTGGTGTGATTCTAACTCTCATGCATTCCCTGATGAATCAAGAATCCATAACAAGTTCCGTTACTCCTTGATTCATCCTGGTTCGTTGTGAACACTCCAAAATGTGCAAGTCGTTCTTTATCGGGTTCCCTGAAAATCACCTGTCTTGAAATGGGCATAACTTCTTCATAGAAAATGGTATTGACGTGATTTCAGTTTGTGAAGATTCCTTGGTGAGTCAGGTTTCTAGAACATGTCGATTTGTAGCTTAAATTCTCATGGTTAGGTATATACGCTCCAAAATGTGCACCTATATCTCTGGTATGATAAAGCTGCTTCTCTCCTAAGGCATGTACCGGCTTGGTGAGCCATCCTCTAGTCTGCCGGGTCAATTATGGGTTGATGTCCTCATCATACTCTTCCTCTTGAAAATATTTCGACCTCGAAATTGTATAACCTGCACCAAGAGAAAGCAAGTTAGCTTTCATGCGGTTTTGTGAGTCCATGGCCTTACCTTGATGAATCCGAGGCTCGTTGACGTAGGGAGCATCAGGCGGTTCTTCTTTGAGTAAGTGATCCAAAATCACGCCTCTCCTCTGGTTTTCTTGCCAGTGAAAAGTTTTTTTACCATCATCTTCTCTGGCCTCGTTTAAGTAGCATCCAAGGTCGGGTGGTACTTCTTTTCGGTCCGGCCCTTTGGTTCCTGCAATAACATTGACATCTTTGGCAAGAAACAAGTGCATTAGGTGTTCTTTAGGAGATGATAAACGAGCTGTGCTTACATTATGATTAAGGTCTACTCGTGGGTTCAAATCATCTTTTGATTCCTCATGCTCTTTCAAGTTCGTCAAATCTTTTAGTACTTCTGAGGAATCCGTAGATATGAACTTTTTTAGAGAAAGACTTACTTGATTAACACTCTCAGCTGTGTTTGGGTCGGGCGGTTCCACTTGTTTCTCGGTCTCGCCTCCGGTCCTTTGGTCTGTGCGGTCCATTGGACTCTCTATCATTCCTGCGTCCTTCTCAACACTTTTGGGCAATCCCAAGTGCATTAAAACAGTTTTTGATTCATTACAATCAGATGGAAAAGAGTTGGGTCGGGACACTTTAACCTTTGATCGCGGCGGTTCTAGCATTGGGACTTTTGGTCGAGGCGGTCGAAAGGCGTGGACGGTCCTAGTTCTTTGATCTTGGCGTGACTTATTGCTCGTATACGAGCCATTTAAGGTCCTTCCACGTCCATGCTGGCTCATTGTAGTGAACTCGCCATTTCTCCTCGTTCTTCCACCATGTATAGGCATCTCCGGCCAGGGTTCGGATAGCATACGAAGGCTGATCTCTTCTTGGGATGTTGTGATCCCAAAAATAGTCTTATAGGTCTTCCTCCCAATGAAAGTAGTCTTCAGTACCTGAAAAAGACATTGGATGTGAGTCTAAGACATAAGAATTATATCGAGATTTATAAGTTTGCAAATGTCTTTAGTCTGGTGGGAGGATGGGGCGGGTAATGGTCTGGTGGCTCGGGTTCAATCTCATCCGCAGCATGGTCGTCTCCAACGTTGTCTAGGTTGTGACCATGGTCTGGTCGTCCTTGTCGCACTCGACCAGGTCGAGAGTGGTCGGGTGGTCGCTCTAGACGATCTAGCTTAGCTCCTATGGCTTGTATCGCAGCCATGAGCTGGGTAAAGTCGGGCTGTACGGTTTGTTGGTTCTCTTGATGATCTCCCATGCTTTAGCTCTTTCACTGCACACTTAATGAAAAGATCACGCCCAAAGGAAAAGAAAGCAAGAAAATATACCAGAAAAAAGAAAGAAAACAATCGCAAGACCAAAAAAAGGAAAAGATGATATGCCAATTTTTTTTTCTTGAATAGGACAACTAAATGTAAATAGTTAAACAAACCAGAAACAAATTAAACCACAAAGCATGAATTAGGACACACCAAACCCTAGTGTACTAGATGATGGATGCAGCCGCTTTTCCTAAAGGTGATATAACAAGTTTCCTTTTTTTTTTGATTAGATAACTAAAAAGGAAATGGGCTTAATTCAGCTTAACCAATGCAAATAATTACTTAAAACCAAATCACACTAAACCGAGCACAAAAAGAAACTCTAAGGAACAACTTATATGCAGCCGTAAAGATCCAGCAACCTAGCGAATGCCTATTCTCTTTTTTTTTTCTTTTTTAATAAGATGAAAGCAACACAGACCAATGCAGCAGAAGAAGTCAGTAACAAGAATAAGAGAAAAATGAAGCAAGATAATTTTTTTTTTTTTTTTGTTAAACAAAGGCGAATGCAAGTAAACAAGAAAACGACTAATATACGAGACAAAACAGATATCAATAGCAAGTCAAACACACAAACGTAAATAGAGACAAAAGTTGGATGAGACAAAAGTGAGATGAGACGAAAGTTGGATGCAACAATGATTATATATATATATATTTTGATGCAAAACTATGACGAACAGGCTATGGTTCTAACAATAAAGATGCAAGTTTTTTTTTATGCAAGCAATCAATAAAAGATTGAAATAAAAGTGCAAAAGGTAGATGTAACCGGTCGGTGTCGAGAGCCTAAGATCTGATACCAGATGATGTAAGATCGAAGGCGGGTGGTCGAGAAGCGATGAGAAGAACGATGGTCGAAGGCGGATCGATGGGACGAGGAAGCTGGCCGAAGGCGGATCGATGGGACGAGGAAGCTGGCCGAAGGCGCTCTCTTCCTGGTCAGTGGATGATTCGATGGATAGATGATGGGTACGACACGAACTAAAACACTTTGATTCACGAAACAAGCAAGCTTTAAACAACAAACGATCTCGGACCAAGGGGTAGCCGCGCAAGGTCAAGAAGATCGAACAACCTCTAGGGTTCTTATTACCTAAAACTTACTTGAGTTTATTGAAAAACAAAGAGTGGCCTTAAATAGCCAAAGTACTAGGGTTACAAGTCTTAAGAATGGGCCATAAAGAGGCCTGGTCGATATTATTAAAATAGAATGCAAGGAAGAAGGTTGGACGGGCCAGATTTTCCTTCTCTTGAAGCGGGCCTTGGTTTACCTCATTAAAACCTTAGTGGGAAAACCCAATTGGGACAAAACCACACTTAAGGGAAAAAGAGTATAAATTTCAGACCAAGGAGATTTTGCACGTGCTCCAGGTCGCCAAACATAGTTCTGGAGTTCACTAAATCCATGAGCTTCCAAATAAAGCAGGTCCAGCAATCTTCGGGGTTGATCTTGCATATCTTCTTTGTCCGAGTCGGTATTGGTGTGATTTCAACTATTATGCATTCCCTGATGAATCAAAAATCCATAACAAGTTCCTTTACTCCTTGATTCATCCTGGTTCGTTGTGAACACTCCAAAATGTGCAAGTCGGTCTTTATCGGGTTCCCTGAAAATCACCTTGCTTGAAATGGGCATAACGTCTTCATAGAAAATGGTATTGACGTGGTTCCTGTGCGTGCAGATTCCTTGGTGAGTCAGGTTTCTAGAACATGTCGATTTGTATCTTAACTTCTCATGGTTAGGTAGATACGCTCCAAAATGTGCACCTATATCCCTAGTATGATAAAGCTGCTTCTCTCCGAAGGCTGTACCGGCTTGGTGAGCCATCCTCTAGTCTGCCGAGTCAATGATGAGTTGATGTCCTCATCAACCCTAAACTAAACCCTAAACCCTAAATCACAGCTTTATCGTAGCATTGAATCTATGCTATGATAGATCTTCAATTAGGCTGGAACCTAAAAGATTTCGTGCGTCACTGAAAATTTTAATTGGAGCACAAAATTTAGCCCAACTTATCAGTTAAACCGCCCCCACAAATTATAAACCTATCACCTTCATAATTCCTTAGGTTACTTAGGTAAGATAAGATATTTTGTCGAATCTCTCATTCTCTTTCAAATCTCATCATCTGTCGCCACCACAAATCTAATATACAGTCAGATTTCTCGAATCTCTCATTCCCTATGTAATCGTCTCCGTCGCTCTCGTTCACATGCAATACAGCGGAGAAGAAACTTATGAAAGATAATCGTCTCCATCGTTCTCCTTCTTCCTTTTCTCTAATTACTTTCCATTACTTCTCATTCTAGTGTTGGGAATGTCCTGAAATCTACCGTACTATCTCTAGAAAGTATGATAAGTGTCGAGATCAGACATAAGTCATAAATACTGGGTGATCATGATGGCTTGCTAGAGTCCGCTCATGATCTATAAGTTTAGGACTTATTACCAGTATTGTATGATCCCGAAGGGTCACACACCATAGCTAACGGGAAAGTTAAATGGAAATAATACGGTAAGATGCAATGGCATTTACTGTATTGGATCAGAGTTTTGGGCCAGACAAAATACAGGCTTTTTGTCTGATTTGTGTTTTGGGCCCAAAAGATTAATGAGCCATTAGTCTAATGACTTGGGCCCATTAATGAGATATAAGAGAATCAGAAAACCCTAAGGAAGCCAACCTTCCCTGCGATTTTCTCCTCTGGGCTGCGAGCTCTCTCTCTCTCAAATCTCTCTCTCTGATCTTCCACATCTCTGGTCTAGCAGCCGTCCCGTGCTTGTAAGAGTGTGGATACTCGAGGAGGAATAGGTGTTACCATCTGTTCTAGCTGATCTCATCATTACCATCCATCATCCGCTGCAATCTGAAAGGTAGTGATCAGGTTTGCTTTATGATTCATTTGACGAGAACCTAGATCTGCTTAAGGATTTGTGTTAGGTTGTAATTGAGAATTAAACCATGGAAAACACCCATAATCCTTCAGTGGTATCAGAGCCAGGTTGTTGGTTTCTTGTAATTTGGATCTTAATATGGCTTGATCGATCGTTTTCAATTGATAATGTTGACCTTGTTATTCAATCAAAATAAATCGCTTGTTGATTGGTTTGTTATTATCATGTTCACAAGTGATTTGAAAAAGTCAGTTAATTGAATCAATTATCATTCGTTAATAATCGCTTGTTGTATGAATCGATTTGAAAACCCTAGCCATTAATCGCTCGTGTGTTTTGTCTTTTAGTCAAATAGTTGTTAACTTTGTTTAATTAATAGAGAAATCGATTTGTTAGGGTTTGATAGATGACAAAATTTTTTTGTCTTCTTGTGTTAAGTCATGAAAACGATTTGGAATAAAATCATTGAATTCACATGATCGATCACTTGGTGTAACGCTTGAATTGTTGATTTTGTTAGTTATGTTAATATGTCATGATCGTTTATTGAAATTGATTTGTTAATGTTCAATAAGTGTTTTGTCTTCACATGATCGTGAGCATTAATGAATTTGAAAAAGTCAATATTGTGTTTGTTATGATACGAGGCGTTTCTTAGTTTCATATTCGCATGAATCAAATAATTATTATTAGATTATGATCACATGATTATATAAATATTTAATTATATAATTAATTGTGTGTTTAAAGCCTTAAACCGCAAGTTAAATCAAATTGGCTAAAACACTAGGTGTTTCTTCCCGGTTTTGGATTTAACTGAACCGATCAAATTTAATTGGTGGTTCAAGCGGTTAACCCAAATCGCGGTTTGCTGGAAATAATTTTATTTCTGGTTAAACCGGATTTAAATTCATAAAATTGAATTTTAACCTAAACCGAAGGCTGGTCTAAGTTTGATTTGGTTGGACCAAATAATTTAGAGCTGGTCTGGTTTAGTAAATAACCGATGGTTTTGATAGTTAATTTGGTCTTGGACCAGAATTAATAAACCGGATCGGTTATGTCAAATTATTGGGCCAGCTGGAATTCTATGGTCTCGGGCCAAGAATTGGGCCTATAATTTGTGACCCAACCCAAAATATTTAATAAAATATTAAATTAGAAATTTCTATTTTTAGAAAGTTACTAAATTTAGAAAGTTTCTAAAATAAGAAAGTTTCCCAAAATAGTAATCTTCTATTTTTGGAAATAAAACTTAAAAATCCTCAAAATCAATATCAAGCTTGGATGTCTTTCCAATCTTGTCAGCTACTTAACGCTTACTTGATTACAGATATGGCTTACAGTGTGAGGTGTCTGTTTTCGCGTAAGTAAAGTAGTATATAGTCACTAATTTCATTGGGAGTCCCAGATTTTAGTGATTATTTGGCTGTAAGAGATTGGTTTCCTTGACTGGGCCATCGGGAGTCCCGGGCCTTGAGACATCTGGTGAATTTGGGCCTCGGGTCCAATTCACAACCGAGAGTTATTGGTTATAACTAGCTGTATGTATGCTTACCAAGTAAAGCTAATTCCGGGTGACGGCCAGTGGCCCACTTTGGATTTAGCTGAACATGGGTCTCGGAATCATTGTATTCTTATGAGGTTAAACAAAGAAATTTTGAATACAATGCGAGTTTTCTTATAAGTTGTTAAGATTACTCTTTTATGAACTTAATAACTAAATCTCTATTGTCTCATATTTTCAGCTATGTCAAGCACAACAACACAAAACACTTTCTCGATCTGGTCTGCCCTTGAGAAGGACAAACTGAACGGATCAAACTTCCTAAACTGGTCCAGGAACCTGAGACTTGTGCTCAGGCAGGAGAAGAAGGCTTATGTCATTGAAAGAGCTCTCTCTCCTAGACCTGCGAATAATGCCGCACAAGCTGTGAAGAATGCTTGGGATACGCATTCTTCAGATGCTAATGACGTGATTTGCCTGATGTTGGCGACAATGGCTCCCGAACTGCAGATGCAGTGGGAAGGCCTGACTTGTCCCATGGAGCTGATGGCAAATCTGAAAGCGTTGTTTCAGGAGCAGGCTCGTACAGAGAGATTCCAAACTGTTAAGAATCTCTTGGACTGTAAAATGGCTAAGGATGCAGCAGTGAGTCCACATGTTCTGAAAATGATGGGTTATCTCGATCATTTGACTAGGCTCGACTGTCCTATAAGCCAAGAGCTTGCTTGTGATATCGTTCTGCAGTCTCTTACTCCTGCATATGACCAGTTCATCTTGAACTATAATATGCATGGGTTGATAAAGACGTTGCCTGAGCTACATGGTATGCTCAAGACTGCAGAACCGAATCTGAAGAAGACCAAGGAGTCGTCTGTACTCATGGTTCAGAAGGGCAAGGGTTTTAAGAAATCCGCTGCAGACAAGGGAAAGGGCAAGGTAGTCAGCAATGAAAACGCCAAGCCCAAGCCCGTGTCTAAAGCTGGGCCTTCTGATATCTGTCACTTTTGTAAAGAGGCAGGGCATTACCGCAGGGACTGTAAGAAATACCAGGAAAGTCTGAAGAAGAAGAAGTCTTTCGAGACTAAATCTTCAGGTATTTTTGTTATTGAAGTAAATACTACTACTTCTGATAATACCACTTGGGTATTAGATACTGGATGTGGGGCTCATATTTGTACTAATATGCAGGCGCTCAGCAACAGTAGAAGGTTGAAGCAAGGGCAAGTAGAGTTGCGGGTTGGCAATGGAGCGAAGGTTCCAGCACTGGCCGTTGGCACTTACTTGTTGTCTTTACCTTCTGGATTGATTTTAGAACTTGAGAATTGTTATTTTGTACCTGCTATAAGCAGAAATATCATTTCAGTTTCATTGTTGGATTTGCAAGGATTTGATTTTTCTATTAAGAATAAATTGTGTTCCTTTAATCTCAATGATATGTTCTATGGCTGTGCCCCTCTTATAAATGGGCTGTACATGCTGGATCAATCTGCTCCAGTATATAACATAAATACAAAACGGTTCAAATCTAACGAAGAAAATGAAACGTTTCTCTGGCATTGTCGTTTGGGGCACATTAGTGAGAAACGCGTCAAGAGGCTCCATTCAAATGGACTCTTGGGCTCATTTGACTTTGAGTCTTGTGAGAAATGCGAATCTTGCCTAATGGGCAAAATGACAAGGGCGCCTTTCAATAAACCCACAGAAAGGGCCAGTGAACTATTGGGCCTGATCCATACTGACGTGTGTGGCCCAATGTCCACAAGTGCTAGAGGAAACTTTCAGTACTTCATTACATTCACTGATGATTTCAGTAGATATGGATATGTCTACTTGATGAAACATAAGTCGGAAACCTTTGAAAAGTTCAAAGAATTCCAGAATGAAGTACAGAACCAGCTTGGTAAAAGTATTAAAGCTCTTCGGTCGGACCGAGGAGGAGAATACTTGAGCCAAGAATTTCGTGATCATCTGAGTGAGTGTGGGATTATCTCCCAACTCACACCTCCTGGAACACCACAGTGGAATGGTGTGTCTGAGAGAAGGAATCGGACATTGTTAGATATGGTCCGATCCATGATGAGTCACACAGACCTTCCTATATCCCTTTGGGGATATGCTTTGCTCACCGCAACGTCCACACTGAACAGAGTGCCATCAAAGGCAGTAGCAAAGACACCATATGAGATATGGACTGGAAAAGCTCCAGCAATGTCTTTTCTCAGAATTTGGGGTTGTGAAGCCTATGTCAAAAGATTAATCTCAGACAAGCTTACACCAAAATCTGACAAATGCTACTTCATTGGTTATCCTAGGGATACCAAGGCTTATTACTTCTATCTGCGATCCGAGAACAAAATCTTTGTTGCTCGGGATTGTACTTTTCTTGAAAGGGAGTTTCTCTCTAGAAAAGATAGTGGGAGTAAGGTACAACTTGATGAAATTCAAGAAGGACAGGAACCTGTTCAACCTAATGAGGAAGAACAGCAGGATGAATTACATGAAGTTGTAATAGAACCTGAGCCTGCAGTACCTGAAGTTCGAAGATCCGGAAGGATCCGTCAGGAACCTGATAGATACCAGGGATTCCTTGTGACTAATTGCCATGATCTTTTGATCATTGACGGTGATGAACCCTCGAACTTTGCAGAAGCCATGATGGGCCCTGACTCCTTAAAGTGGCGTGAAGCCACTGAATCCGAGATGGACTCCATGTCTACTAACCGAGTGTTTCACTGGTTGATTTACCTGCTGGTGCAAAAGCCATCGAGTGTAAATGGATCTTCAAGAAGAAGATTGACATGGATGGAAATGTCCAGATTTACAAGGCCAGGTTGGTGGCAAAAGGTTTCAAGCAAATTCATGGTATAGACTATGATGAAACCTATTCACCAGTGGCCATGATGAAATCAATTCGGATTCTCCTAGCAACTGCCGCTTATTATGATTATGAGATTTGGCAGATGGATGTGAAAACCGCCTTCCTGAATGGAATCTTGGAGGAGGATGTGTATATGACACAACCTGACGGTTACATTGATCCTAAGAATGCTGGGAAAGTATGCAAGCTTCACAAATCCATTTATGGATTGAAGCAAGCATCGAGGAGTTGGAATCTTCGTTTTGATGAAGCAATAAAGAACTTTGACTTCATCAGAAACCAAGAGGAACAATGCGTGTATAAGAAAACTAGTGGGAGCAAAGTGGCGTTTCTTATCCTATATGTCGATGACATATTGCTTCTTGGAAATGATATTCCAATGCTGAAGTCTGTTAAAGACTGGCTGGGAAGTTGTTTTTCCATGAAGGACATGGGTGAAGCCGCGTATGTTCTTGGAATCCGAATCTTTAGAGACAGATCTAAAAAGCTGATTGGACTTTGTCAAGATGCTTATATAGATAAAGTCCTGCATCGATTCGGAATGGATAAATCCAAGAAGGGGTTCACGCCAATGATACATGGTGCTACACTAAGCAAGGATCAGTGTCCTAAAACACCTGATGAGCTTAAGCGCATGAGTAGGATTCCTTATGCTTCGGCTATAGGATCTATCATGTATGCCATGATCTGTACTCGTCCTGATGTTGCTTATGCACTAAGCATGACGAGTAGGTACCAGTCTAATCCAGGTGAGAGTCACTGGATTGCCGTAAAGAATATCCTGAAGTATTTGAGGAATACTAAGGATAAGTTCTTGGTTTACGGAGGAAGTGAAGTGCTTGAAATCAGTGGATTCACGGATGCAAGTTTTCAGACAGATAAAGATGATTTCCGGTCACAGTCTGGTTACATCTTCTATCTGAATGGCGGTGCAGTAAGTTGGAAGAGTTCCAAGCAGAGCACCGTGGCAGATTCCACAACTGAAGCTGAATACATCGCTGCTTCGGAAGCTGCGAAGGAAGGAGTTTGCATAAGGAACTTCTTGATTGAACTCGGTGTATTACCAGATGCCACTGAGCCTCTAGCACTGTATTGTGACAACAATGGTGCAATTTCTCAAGCCAAGGAACCGAGACATCATCAGAAATCCAAACACATTATGAGAAGGTATCACCTGATTCGTGATATAGTGAATAGAGGTGAAGTGATGGTCAGCAGAGTTCCCACTGATGAGAACGTGGCTGACCCGTTGACAAAGCCACTCCCGAGACCTAAGCACGAGTTGCATACTGCTGCTGTAGGAATTAGAGATATTCAAATGTAATCTCTTTTTGAGTGGGAGTTGTGAGGGCTTTTGTTTTAGTTATTTTGATTGGTTCATGTAAACATTTTTAAATGTTAATGAAATTTTTATTTCTGGATTATTTTTAACTGTGATATAAAATAATCGTTCCAAAATGATTCATGTCATTATATATGGGTCATCGAAGTACATGAGTTGACTTGATCCTGAAACCCCATATTTAACGAAGTGACATAAATCATAGTGTCCATAGTCGAAGGTTGTTGAAATTGGAACAACAACAACCTGTTGAGACTAGATTGTGTTGAGACTTATGACCAAGTTTCGAGGGGTCATAGATGCGCGGCATCAAAGTCGACACATAGGTATATGTAAGGGAACATATGACCGGACATGGCCCGCTGATGAGAACTCTACAAGATATTAATATCTGTGTCATAAGAGGTTCTCATATATGACTATAGAGTATAGTCCTTAGACCTGAGTTCGCATGCATGTGGCTGCACATGGAGTAATGCGCTTTGATCATTGTCTAACGCTGTTTCGTAACTGGGAGCTATACGGACCTTGGTTGGGTGTATTATGAATTGTGTAGTTCATAGTGATGGAACAAGATGGGATTTGTCCCTGCCGTTTAACGGAGGTAATATCTCTAGGCCAATCGGAGATTTGATAGCTGGTACGAGAATGGCCATTCCCAAACGGACTTGCCCAAGTCGTTTGCATTGTCAGTATCAAATCTGGTCCGATAAACATGGTCTGGCTATATAAGGATGACACACATCTTGCCTTATGCCAGATCGAGATATTAAGACAAAAGGACTAGGGAATGTAGGATTCCAGTACAATCGGAAGATTGTTGGGAATGTCCTTTGTAGAATTCCAGTACAAGTGGGAGATTGTTGGGAATGTCCTGAAATCTACCGTACTATCTCTAGAAAGTATGATAAGTGTCGAGATCAGACATAAGTCATAAATACTGGGCGATCATGATGGCTTGCTAGAGTCCGCTCATGATCTATAAGTTTAGGACTTATTACCAGTATTGTATGATCCCGAAGGGTCACACACCATAGCTAACGGGAAAGTTAAATGGAAATAATACGGTAAGATGCAATGGCATTTACTGTATTGGATCAGAGTTTTGGGCCAGACAAAATACAGGCTTTTTGTCTGATTTGTGTTTTGGGCCCAAAAGATTAATGAGCCATTAGTCTAATGACTTGGGCCCATTAATGAGATATAAGAGAATCAGAAAACCCTAAGGAAGCCAACCTTCCCTGCGATTTTCTCCTCTGGGCTGCGAGCTCTCTCTCTCTCAAATCTCTCTCTGATCTTCCACATCTCTGGTCTAGCAGCCGTCCCGTGCTTGTAAGAGTGTGGATACTCGAGGAGGAATAGGTGTTACCATCTGTTCTAGCTGATCTCATCATTACCATCCATCATCCGCTGCAATCTGAAAGGTAGTGATCAGGTTTGCTTTATGATTCATTTGACGAGAACCTAAATCTGCTTAAGGATTTGTGTTAGGTTGTAATTGAGAATTAAACCATGGAAAACACCCATAATCCTTCATCTAGCAACATTCAAACCCATACAGATCTATTTGAAGACCTTAACACGAAAATAAGAAAGATTATAAACCTCCTTTACCATATTCAGGTTATCCATTTTGACTGAGTTTTGTTTCTTATTTGTTTGAGATCTTTTTTTTTATTTTTGGCATTATAAAGGCAGAGATTCATTATATTGCTTTGTAGGTTATATCTTTAGCTCACACAAACATGCTTGATACACTAAGGTTTTGATATTCATTCTCATTAAGGTAATTGAATTATGTCTTAGCAATTGCAGTTATATATCAATTTTTGATGGTTATGAAAAATTAAAAGTGAATTAGCACTGATACTTATTTTCTCTTACGTAATGAGTGGTTCGGGATAGTGATTTACATGCTTAAATTAATGAGAATTCAGATTTCAAAAGCTTGAATTCACCAAGTAAAACATTGAAAAAATTATTAGAATTTCATTGAGTTTGAGTAGTTTACTCTGTAGTATAATCTTGATGAACATTGTTAGATGTCGAACATTCATGTGCAATATACATGCATTGCATTTCCTACTCACACGAAAAAAACTCTTACATGTGTTTACTTTGGCTTCGTCTTCCTCTAGGTACAATGGAAGCAAGGAAAAACATCATCTGCGGACTCTCGACAAAAGTATTCAAACAACAATTCCACCAACACCCATAACAAGTAGCAAATGAAACGATCAAGGAAGTGATGTGGAGGATATAACACAACTAGATAACATACACTATCTCGCTCACCTGGGGTACTTGATACGCATTGAGGAAGACGAGGTAGACTTTGATCCAATGTACCAAAGAGCATTCTGAAACCTCCAAAGCAATGAACCCAACTCAACTCTGATGATAAGCCTAAAACAAGAACAAGGACAGTCCTCACGAGGGAAGGCTCTTCGTCGAGAGTAGAGGCATGGTTTAACCAATCCCATTCTAAATACAATTGTTTTGCTTTTTGACTTCATTTGATGATTACATGTTCTCTTTTGGAGTTCATGATGTTTATATATTGACTTTGTTGGCTTTGATCTTTTATGGAAATCAAATGATATTTTATTATTTAATTGTGTTCAGTTACAGAACATTATATTATTAAATCATCTCAAAATATTAATAATAGCATTATTATTTATCGGCCACAAAATATTAATAATAAATATTCAACGGCACAATATATGTGTCATTATAAAAAGTTATAGAGCACAAAATAAAAGCCATAAAATGAACATTATAGCACGAGAAAAATGTTGGAAAAGAGTATCATATAGCAAAAAGATATAGCTATAATAAGTGCACAATTCGACACACAAATGTAACGAAAACTATGAAGCGACACTTCATATTTGTTATGGTAAAATATTTGACAGCACTAAAAAATGCCATTGAAAACTATATTATAGCACAAGTCAAACGCTAGAAAAGAGTAGTATATCATTTGGTTAGAACTATAATATGTATAAAAATAGTAGTGCTGTCATAGCGTTTATGGAAACGCTACTAAAGCCTTATTAGTAGCGTTTTTCAGTGAGCTACCAATACCCATATTTCTTGTAGTGAATGGCGGACATGATTAGACATATGTGTAGCGGGATTGCTAAAGCTTTGAGCTAATCTTGTGTTTTCCCATCTAATGGTCGCAAACACAAGTGTTCTCCTACACTTGCTGAGGATGACAAGGGTTATGATGCTGATTAGTTCTTCCTTTCTACCTGGTTATTTTCCGGAGTTATTTTTCTTCTTTTGTTTTTATCTTTACTTTAGACGGTTTGATGTTTTATTGAGTCAGTCAGTTAGTTTCTATTGAGTTGTATTGTTGTGGAACTTTTTATTGCTATCATGTTGCTTTTGAATTGTTTTAGGTTTGATCTAACAGTGCTAACTTTGGAGAAATTGTGTAACTAATACAATGGTTGGATCATGATTGAGTCTGCAACTCTGGTTCCAATTTTCTCAAAGGGTATCGATCGACACCACGTGCATGTTGGTCGACACCACCCAATCTCTGTGGCAATTGACACATCCCTGAGCATGAACCTGCATCGAACTAAGCTTGGTGTCCACCGACACCAGCTGTATGTCGGTCTACACTATTTCCGAATGCATGCAAGTACCCATTTTCTCAAGTTGTCACATAGTTTGATCATCCTTTCGTCGACTCTAGACTCTATTACACTAGTGACAGTTTTGTTTAAGTCAGAGGGAGGTAGTTGTTGACATTGTGTTATAATTTCTTAGAGTCAGTCAAGTCTTTTTTATAAAGTCAAACCCTTGTGTAGGAAATTATGATTTTTTGAGGAAACCACCACATTAGCAGGAACCTAAGTGACCATTGATTTGAGCTTGACATGCATCAAAGACTAATGAAAAACCCCAAGACCGATCGACTTCTTGATTTTACCCATGTCCATTTGGGCGCTCAGAAGATCTATTACTGACTTCGTCCATAACCTGACTTAGTTTCACTTATCCAGGGGCTTGGTATACGGTGAATCAGATTCATCCTTCATCCGTGAAATACTTGTTTGTGTGAGTACGGTTCCCTCTCTCTTCCCTTAAAGATTTTAAAAAAACTTAAACATGAATATTCTAAGGATAAACTAGTAGATTTGATGTGATCACGGTAGTGGCAGCTACCATTGTTACCTTCTATGCTTCATGGAAACATGTCCAAAGAAACACCCTGCATAAAAAGGGAAGAGCAGATGATAGAAAAAACAAAATGATACCCAGTGTTTCTCAGAATACTGATTGAGTTACATGTTAATAGATACTCCCTCGATGAGCCTTCACCATTATTTAGAGAGGTTAGTATGATGAATTTGAATTTC
Organism: Orychophragmus violaceus; assembly: GCA_030180135.1. Taxonomy (NCBI): domain Eukaryota; kingdom Viridiplantae; phylum Streptophyta; class Magnoliopsida; order Brassicales; family Brassicaceae; genus Orychophragmus; species Orychophragmus violaceus. The sequence goes on along the minus strand of CM058231.1, from coordinate 52,438,306 downwards.
TTATTTGGACCGTGGAGTTGTTTTTGACAATTGCTAAGTACGGGGGAAGTACATAATAGTCTGGATCATGTCATGTAAAAATTTCATGTGGCTTACTATGGGGAATGTGAGTGTGGTGCTCCGACGAAGAAATTTGTGTTTTCAAACTTCTTTTTTTCAGATTTTGGTTTTATGTTTGCTCGAGGGCAAGAAAAAGCTAAGTCAATGGCAGTTGATATATCATGATTTTTATGTGTTTTAAGACATAATATATTTATATAATCGATCCGTTTTATGTGTCTTTTGAGTCTCTATCGAGTGTTTTACGTGTTCTATACGATTGGAGTTTATATAGAGATTTTGGAGCAATCTGGAGTATTATGGAGCATTCGTGCGAGAAGAAGAATTGGGTGCTGATTTTGGGTGTTGGTGTCGATCGACACCACTCTAGTCTCGGTCAACACACTGTTCGTGACCCAGATTCTGTGGGAGTTTTCACAAGTTTTAAAGAATTGCACTTTGGCCCAGATATTTTATTATTATATTTCGACCCCAAATAGTGTTTTAGACTTTATTAGGTTTTTATTATCCATTGTTGGCCGTATCTGTTAATACATCTGGTTACAGAGTTTTGGGGGCTGATCTTGGATCTCGACAGAGAGGATTTTGACCCCTTATTTCCCTTACTCTTTTATTCTATTTGATATTCTATTCATCATTTCTGTTGTTTCGATTGTCATGTATGAGTAGTTCTCTTGTTAGGTTTATGAATTATCGTTAGGGATTTCATGGAATTTTAGGTTAACTGATTAGTTAGGATTCATCGCTTCTAGTTCTTTATCTAGGTTGTTCTTAATGCTTAATCTGAACTTGCCACTAAAGATTATTTATATTAGGTTGATTAGCACAATGAAAGTTGGTTAATTGGCTAGAAAAGAACCTAGGTGAGGAATTAAGCATATGGTAAAGAGATTTGGTTTATTTAAATTGTAAACAAATGGAATTGAAATTAATGCATGTTTAGACTTTAGGACCTGCAAAGAGATTTGAAATTCTAGGATTTAAGCATAAATAATTATCGCAACAAGAGTTGGTTAGTTATAATTTAGTGATTCTAGTTCAAGAACATTGAATGATTGATCATGAATGATTGATTGCTTGAATTCCTGATTTTCTAAGATCTTTCCTGAACCTGACGCTTCTATTAATTGATACACAGCTTATTTATTTCGCATTGCTTTTACGGCTTTAAACCATATCACTTATCTTAATTCGCACCAATAAGTCTATCAAGTGAAACTAGAGTCTCTGTGGATTCGACCCCCATATACTACGATTGCATTCTATGCACTTGTGATGTACCTATAGGGAAACTAACTTTGAGCATATGATCGAGCTAGAAAATTATGAGGAGACTCTCATGGCCCAATTCATGGACGGCCTGCACGACCGCATTGTATGGAAGCTCGAGATTCAGCCTTACCACGACATGTCCGAGCTTATGCACCTGTGAATTCAAGCTCAGAAACATGTCAAACGCAAGACAGCTATCACAAGCCAGAGCAAGAAAAAACTGGAAACCTTCTGCACCTAAGGCCGTGGACAAGGGCAAAGACACCGATATAGAGTCACAGGTCAAGAAGCCGAACAACGTGGTTCTAAAATTAAACCGACTAAAAGAAGGTAAGTTTCCTAGTACTTCTAGTGATAGAGATATTATGTGTTTCAAATATTAGGAAAAATGACACATGGCTCGAGAATGCCCCAACCAATGAGTCATGATCGTCAATGTAAATAGAGAGTACGAATCTAAGGACAAGTATAAATAAGAAGAAGAGACGTACGAGACAAACACCACCATTGAGTACCCAGACGTTGGATAGATTCTAGTAATCAGGAGAGCCCTCGGTGAACTAGTAGATCCATAGACAATTCAATGGGAAAACATCTTTCATATAATATGCAGCGTGAACAATTGGTATGTAGTCTCACTATAGATGGAGACTTGTGCTAATGTGGCTGTACATGGTTTATAAGCAAGGTCTCAAGGTCACCAAGGATCCGCAGCAATACAGACTTAGATGGATCAACAATGACACATAGACAAGTCACAGTGCCATTCGGTGTATGAAAGTATTGCGAACATGTGGTATATGATGTCGTTCCAATGAAAGTAGGCCATCTGCTACTAGGCCGGCCTTGGAAATTCGACAAGGAGACTTTGCGAAATGGGCATATCAATCACTACTCTTTCAGCCATAACAAACACAAGAACAATCTCGCATCACTTACACCTTTGAAGATCCACAAAATGCATTTAAAACTTGCAAAGGATTGCATGGTTAGTATGACCAACTTGTTCATTACATCAAATTACATTTCTAAAGCTATTAGTCAGAACAAGCAGGTGCTACTAATGATCCTAGTGATCTAGATCTTCCCCGAGAAGATGTTTCTTTGTTGAACATGTTTAAGGACGTGTTTCCATAAGAGATACCAGCCAACCTTCCACCAATCAAAGGCATTGAGCATGAAACGATCTAGTCCATGGTTATTCTCTACCAAACCAGCGGAGCTACAAATGAAACCTATGAGTCTAAGAAAATGAGAAGCAAATTCATGACTTTATGTCTAAGGGCTACATCAATGAAAGCCTCAGCCCGTGTGCCATTCATGTTCTCTTGGTGCCTAATAGAGATTGGACATGGAGAATGTGAGTAGACTTCCGAGCCATCAACAACATCACCATTAAGTATATACCTCCCATATCCCTGCTTGATGACATGTTGGGCGAGCTACATAGTGTAACGGTCTTCTCCAAAGTGGACTTAAGAAGTGCTATCATAAAGTGAGAATGAAAGAAGGAGACAAGTGGAAGACTACTTTCAATACTAAGTAATGTCTATACGAATGGTTTGTGATGCCATTTGGTCGTACCAGCACTCCATCCACATCCATGAGGCTCATGACCAGGTCTTAAGGGCCTACATCAATATGTTTGTGGTTGTGTACTTTTATGATATTTTAATTTACAGAAAATGCTTTTCCGACTACATTGTGCATCTTGAGCAAGTTTTAAAGACTCTTCGTCAAGAAGGTCTTTATGTTATCCTCAAGAAGTTTCTGCACTAATCAGCTTGTTTTCCTAGGTTTTTTATGAGTTCGTAAGGATTACATGTTAATAAGGAAAAGGTAAATGCCATCAAAGAATGGGCCACGCCAATTAGCATTGGCCAAGCCAGAATCTTCCACGGCTTGGCTAGAGTTTACAGAAGACTTGTCAAAGACTTTAGTATAGTAGCTACACCAGTCACAACTGTGATCAAGAAGGATGTGACATTTAAATGGGGACCAGGTCAGGAGGAGGCGTTTCAGAAGCTTAAAGAATGTTTAACTAACACTCCTGTTTTGACTTGGCCTAACTTTGAAAAAAAATATTTGAGATTGAATGTGATGCTTCAGGTTTAGGGATAGGAGCCGTGCTCATCCAAGGAGGTCGGCCCATGGCTTATTTTAGTGAGAAAATCAGTTCAGCTGCCCTAAACTATACTACCTATGACAAGGATTTGTATGCATTGGTGAGATATTTGGAGATATGGTAGCAATACCTTCGGGCCAAAGAATTCGTGATCCACATAGATCATGAGACGTTGAAGCATCTCATAGGACAACCGACAATCAAAAATAGGCATGCTAGATGGCTGGAGTTCGGGAAGACTTTCACGTACCTTATTGAATACAAGAAGCAAAGACAACATAGTAACCGATGCCCTGTCGAGGAGATATGCCTTGATCAACACCATGGAGACCAAAGTTCTGGGATCCGAGCAAATCAAGGTGGATTATGAAGATGATCCAAATTTTGGTGAGATCTTTCAGGAATGCAAGAATGGAGATAAGGGACTGCTCTACGTGCATGAAGGATTCCTGTTCAGAGACAAACGAATGTGCATTTCTCAAGGTTCGATCATAGAGCTTCTAATCAGTGAGTCTCATGGAGGAGGCTTGATGGGACACTTTGGCGTGGATAAGATACTGAGGTTCCATGTTGGTGACTTCTCATGGACTTATCTGAAATATGATGTGGAAAGATTTTGTTTCAAATGCATGACATGCCTCAGAAACAAGTCCATGTCACATCCATACGGTCTTTACATGCCTAGCTATTCCTAACAGGCCTTGGGTGGATATTTCTATTGAATTGTGTCAGGTTTACCAAAGACCAGGGACAAGGAAATCATTTTGTGGATATGGACCGGCTCTCAAAGATGGGACATTTCATCAATGTGCTAAAACTAATGGTGTCACACAGACCGCATATTTTCTTCCAGGAAAGTGGTGAGGTTACATGGGCTCCCACAATCCATTGTATCAAGAAGATACACAAAGTTCCTGGACTATTTTTTGATGACACTTTGGAGAAAGCACGGGACCAAGTTTCTCATCTTTACCACATGCCATCGTAAGACAGATGGCCAAACCAAGATTGTCAACATAACATTATATTCCCTCTTAAGGGCTACAATTGGTAAAAATCTGAGGAATTGGTTACATTGTCTTCCATACATTGAATTTTCTTAAAATCATGCTAACCAATATGATACTAAGCTGTCACCATTTGAGATTGATTATGGATTTTAGCCAAACACCCCATTATACTTGAAGCCATTGCCACCATTGGAGTTTGCAAATCAGGATGGAGCTAGCAAGGCCGAAATAATCGAATAAGCTGCATCAGAAGACTAAGGACAACCTGAAAAAGAAGATGTCCCAATACAAACATCAAGCAAACAAAAACAGGAGGGTGATCATCATTGAAGCAGTAGATTGGTTGTGGTTGCACATGATACCAGAGAGGCTTCCAAACCAAAATAAGACCAACTTGTTCAATACTAAAAATTCCATTTCTAAAGCTTTTAGTTAGGACAAGCAGGTGATACTAATGATCCTAGTGATCTAGAGCTGCTCCAAGAAGATGTTTCTTTGTTGAAAAAGTTTAAGGAAGTGTTTCCAGAAGAGATACCAGCCATACTTCAACCAATCAGAGGCATTGGGCGTGAACCGATCTAGTTCACGGTTCTTCTCTACAAAACCAGCCGACCTACAAATGAATCCTATTCAGTCTAAGAATATGGAGAAGTAGATTCAGGACTTTATGTCCAAGTGCTACATACGTCGAAGCCTCTGCCCTTGTGTCATTCCTATTCTCTCAGTGCTTAAGATAGATGGGATGTAGAGAATGTGCGTAGACTTCCGAGCCATCAACAACATCACCATTAAGTACATGCATCCCATATCACGGCTTGATGAAATTTTGGATGATCTACATGGTGGAACGGTCTTCTCAAAAGTGGACTGAAGAAGTGCTATCACCAAGTGAGGATGAAAGAAGGAGACAAGTGGAAGGTTGCTTTCAAGACCAAGTAATGTCTATACGAATGGCTCGTGATGCCATTTGGTCTTACTAACGCTCCATCCACGTTCATGAGGCTCATGAACCAGGTCTTAATACATCTTTAAGTTTGTGGTTGTGTACTTTTATGATATTTTAATTTACAGAAAATGCTTTTCCGACTACATTGTGCATCTTGAGCAAGTTTTAAAGACTCTTCGTCAAGAAGGTCTTTATGTTATCCTCAAGAAGTTCACCTTCTGCACTAATCAGCTTGTTTTCCTAGGTTTTGTTATGAATCCGTAAGGATTACATGTGAATAAGGAAAAGGTAAATGCCATCAAAGAATGGGCCACACCAATTAGCATTGGCCAAGCCAGAATCTTCCACGGCTTGGCTAGAGTTTACAGAAGACTTGTCAAAGACTTTAGTATAGTAGCTACACCAGTCACAACTGTTATCAAGAAGGATGTGACATATAAGTGAGGACTAGCTGAGGAGGAGGCATTTCAGAAGCTTAAAGATTGTTTCACTAACACTCCTGTTTTGACTTGGCCCTCTTTGAAAAAACATTTGAGATTGAATGTGATGCTTTAGGTATAGGGATTGGAGTCTTGGTCACCCAAGGAGGTCAACCTGTGGTTTATTTTAGTGAGAAACTCATTGGAGCTACCCTTAACTATACTACCTACGACAAGGAGCTGTATGCATTGGTGAGATCTTTGGAGACGTGGCAGCACAACTTTTGGCCAAAGAATTTGTGATCCACATATATCATGTGACGTTGAAGCATCTCAGAGGAAAAAGACACTAAAAAAAGGAATGCTAGATTGCTGGAGTTCGGGAAGACTTTCACGTACCCTATTGAATACAAGAAGGGCAAAGACAACATAGTAGGCGACGCCCTGTCCAAGATATATGGCTTGATCAACAACATGGAGGCCAAAGTTATGGGTTCAAGCATATCAGCGAGAATTATGAAGATGATCCGAATTTTGGTGAGATCTTTCAGGAATGCAGCAAGGGAGATAAGGGACTGTTATATGTGCATGAAGGATTCCAGTTCAGAGACAAAAGAATTATGCATTTCTTAAGGCACAATAAGAGAGCTTCTGATCAGTGAGTCTCATGGCGGAGGCTTGATGGGACACTTTGGCGTGGACAAGATAGTGAGTTTCCTTGTTGGTGACTTCTTCTGGCCTTATCTGACACGTGATGTGGAAATATTCTGTTTCAAATGCATGGCATGCCTTTTAACCAAGTCCATGTCACCCTAACAAGCCTTGGGTGGATATTTCTATGGAATTTGTGTCAGGTTTACCAAAGATCAGGTACAAGGATATCATTTTTGTTGTTATAGACAGGTTCTCAAAAAGGGTACATTTCATTCAATTTGCAAAGACTAATAATGCCACACATACACCATATTTTTCCAGTAAAGTTGTGAGGTTACATGGGCTATCATGGTCCATTGTATCAGGAAAAGACACAAAGTTCCTGAACCATTTCAGGATGACACTTTAGAGAAAGCTCAGGACCAAGTTTCTCTTCTCTACCATGTGCCATCCTCAGACATAATGCCAAACAGAGGTTGTCAACATAACCTTATATGACTTCTTAAGGGCTACAATTGGTAGAAATCTGAGGAATTCGTTACATTGTCTTCCATACATTGAATTTTCTTATAATCATGCTAACCTCTATGCTACTAAGCTGCTACCGTTTGAGAATGTGTATGGATTTAAGCCAGACAACCCCTCATACTAAAACAATTACCACCATTGGAGTTTTCAAATCTGGATGGAGCTAACAAGGCCGAAATAATCAAAGAAGCTGAATCATTAGACTAAGGACAACCTGAATAAGCAGACGGCCCAATACAAACGTCAAGCAAACAAAAACAGGAGGGAGATTTTTTTTTATGCATGATATTGGGTGTGGTTGCACATTAGACAAGAGAGGTTTCCAAACCAAAATAAGACCAACTTGTTCAATACTTAAAATTCAATTTATAACGTTTGTAGTCAGAACACACATGTGCTAATAATGGTCCTAGTGATCTAGCGCTGCCCCGATAAGTGGTTTATTTTCTTAACATGTTTAAGGACGTGTTTCTAGATGATATACCTGCCGAGCTTCCACCAATTAGAGGAATTGAGCATCATATCGATCAAATGATCGGTTCTTCTATACAAAACTGGCCGTCCTACAAATGAATCCTAAAAAGTCTAAGAATCTGGAGAAACAAATTTAGGACTTTATGTCTAAGGGCTGCATTCGTGAAAGCCTCAGCTCGTGTGTCGCTCATGTTCTCTTGGTGTCTAAGATAGATGGGACGTGGAGAATGTGCAAATACTTTCGAGCCATAAACAACATCACCATCAAGTACATGCATCCCATACCATGGCTTGATGACATGTTGTACGAGCTACATGGTGCAACAGTCTTCTCCAAAGTGTACATAAGAAGTGATATCATCAAGTGAGGATCAAAGATGGAAACTAGTGAAAAACTCCTTTCAAGACCAAGCAGTGTTTATACAAATGGCTCGTGATTCCATTTGGTCTTACAAACGCTCCATTCATGTTCATGAGGCTCATGAATTATGTCTTAAGGGCCTACATCAATAAGTTTGTTGTTGTGCACATTGATGATATTTTAATTACAGTTAATGCTCTTCCGACCACATTGTCCATCTTGAGCATGTTTTAAAGACTCTTCGTCTACAAGGTATTTATGCTAACCTCAAGAAGTTTACCTTTTCCACTGACCATCTTGTTTTCTAAGGTTTTATTGTGAGTTCGTAGGGATTACAGGTGAATAAGTAAAAGGTAAATGCCATCCAAAAATGGCCCACACCAACAAGAATCGGCCACGTCAAAAGCTTCCACGGCTTGGCTAGCTTTTACAGGATATTTTTCAAAGACTTCAGTACAGGAGCTACACCAGTCACAGCCGTGAGAAAGAAGGATGTGGCATTCAAGTGGGGACTCACTCAGGAGGAGGCGTTAACTAACGCTCTTGTTTTGACTTTGCCTTACTTTGAAAAAATATTTGAGATTGAATGTGATGCTTCGGGTTTAGGGATTGGAGCAGTCCTCACCCAAGGAGGTTGGCCTGTGGCTTATTTCAGTGAGAAAATCAGCAGAACTAAACTCAACTATCCCACCTACGACAAGTAGCTGCATGCATTGGTGATGAGATCTTTGGAGACGTGGCAACACTACCTTCTGGACAAAGAATTCATGATCCATACTCAATGTATTGTTCTAGATGGTTGGTGTTCATGGAAACTGTTTCGTCTTCATCAAGAAGGGCAAAGACAACATATTGGCCGATGCCTTGTCCAGGAGATATGACTTGATCAACACCATGGATATCAAAGTTATGGGATAAGAGCATATCATGGAGAATTATGAAGATTATCAGAATTTTGGTGAGATTTTTTAGGAATGCAGTAAGGGAGCTAAGGGATTGTTCTACATGCATGAAGGAGTCTTGTTCAGAGACAAACGACTGTGCATTCCTCAAGGCTAAATGAGAGAGCTTCTGATCAGTAAGTCTCAAGAAGGAGGATTGATGGGAAATTTTGCCGTGGACAAGACATTGAGTGTCATGGTTGATGAATTCTTAGGTCCGCATCTAAAACGTGATGTGGGGAGACTTTGTTTCAAATTCATGACATGCCTTAATACCAAGTCCATGTCATATGCCTTTACCTATTTTTAACAAGCCTTGGGTTGATATTTCTTTGGACTTTGTGTCTGGTTTATCAAAGATTATGCACAAGGTGATCATTTTTGTGGTTGTGGACCGGTTCTAGAAGATGGCACATTTCATTCGATGTGCTAAGACTAATGATGGCACATATACAACATATTTTTTCCAGGGAAGTGGATAGGTTACATGGGCTACCACGTTCCATTGTATCAGGCAGAGACACGACGTTCCTGAACCATTTCTGGATGACACATTGGACAAATCTCGGGACCAAGTTGATCTTCTCTACCACGTGACATCCTTAGACAGATGGCCAAACTGAGGTTGTCAATAGAACCTTATATGCCCTCTTAAGGGCTACAGTTGGAATAAATCTGAGGAATTGGTTTCATTATCTTCCTTACATTGAATTTGCTTATAATCATGCTAACCATTCTTCTACTAAGTTTCCACCGTTTGAGATTGTGCATGGATTTAAACTAAACACCCCCTTATACTTGAAGCCATTGCCACCATTGGAGTTTGCAAATCAGGATGGAGATAACAAGGCCAAAATCATCAAAGAAGATGCATTAGAGGACTAAAGACAACTTGGAGATGAAGACGGCCCAATACAAACGTCAAACAAGCAAACATGATCCCATGAGAAGCCCCGATGACCCAACACTTCGTTTTATTTCTTACAAACCGCTTTTTACTTTCGTGAGATCTCCACCAACAAACTACCCCCTTTAGTCGTTCTAGTCTGATTTTTTGTTAGATAAGATCACACCTAAACAACTTAATCTATTTGGATCGCACAACTGTGCACTTGCATAATTAGGGATATAAATTTAAAACCTAAGTACACTGTACCATGTACATCAAGTTTTGGCACCGTTGTCGAGGACTTTGGTTTGTTTTCCGGTGATTTTCAACTGTAAGTCCATTAAAACATTTTACTTTCTTCTTTTACTTTTTATTTTTAGGTTAATCCATGGAGATCCAGGATCCGACCGTTGATTCTCGTGGTGATGTCTAGTCATCTGGTGACTTGCCCAAGTTGTTGGAAGGCAATGATGACATCAATCAAACCGAGACCCGATGATTTCTGAATCCGAAGCACCTCAAAAATTCTTGCTGGACCAAACCGCCCTCCACCAGAACCTCCAGATGGAGAAGAGTTTGAGATTAAGGCACACATCATTGCCTTAGTCCAAGAAAATCCATTCCATGGGACCGTAACCGAACACCTAATGTACCACATCAAAGCTTTCGAAGGAATCTGCACAACCACCTAATTGAATGGAGACTACCCGAAGTGTAAGATCTTTCCATTCTCTCTGAGTGAAGAAGCTAGCAAATGACTTAAGACGCTACCTCCAGCATCGATCACCACTTGGGATGAATGCATGTCAGCTTTTCTTGATCGTTTCTCTACTAATTTTCATTCAAATCTCATTTGAAAAATAATTGTCTTCGTCATAGATTCTCTAAAGAATACATGTTGAATATTTTCTGTAGGGGAATAGTTAATAAATAAAAATCTCATCATGATGATGCCAATAATGGAGATTTCTTGGCTATATTTGTTGAGAGTGCACGTATCTTGATCACTAATATGACAAAATGCACTCGCAACAATGAATTACATCAAGCTCAATCCCAAAGTACTAATGGCGAGGAAAAAATAAACAACAAAGAGCTGATACTTATGATGAAAACGATTATGAATTTCCACAAGTTTAAAAGTGTTTTCTCAACTAATAAGATTGTGATGATTTTGATTTGAGTAGGTGTGAGTACCAAAAACTATGACAATTATGACATGTGTGCTTCTACGCTATTCCTAATAACATGTATTTTGAGATTCAATATTAGACTAGGCGGTAACTAGAGTGCAGTTTCGACGACATCAATCTGAGAGATTAATTCTATAGAGATTTCCTCTGAAGGATAACCTAAACTGATCTTAATTATTTCTCATCGTAAATTTTAGGCTTGACGACAATTTGTCATTCTGGACATCTTTCACCCTTTCATCACTCTACTTCTTTCACTTTTTCACCACTCTTTGTTGTCCTCGATGGCCAGCTATTTTTTAGTTGGTTCCCTACCCAAAAATTAACCATATTTTCAAATCTCATGCATTCTCTCTTTTTATTTGATATGAAAATATCTGAAAAAATTAGGGAGAGAGAGGGACGACACAATTCTCAGGCATTGAAGACGAAGGCACCGGAGACATTGGAGTAGGAGAGAAAAAACAACAAAAAGGAGCTTTTCTTTGCCTTCAACATCTCATAAAAATTGGTAAAATTCATTTCTCATGGCTCTATCACTATATCACATTTCCCCCTTCAAAAAAAATAAATCGTGTATAAAGGAAAGGAAAGAATATAAAAGCCAATAAGAGTAAGAATATAAAAGCCAATAAGAGTCTTGAGACCAAAAATAAGACTAAAGCAAGCAATGGTTTGATTATAAAGGAGTCCTTGAGACGTTTCTATAAAAGACCCCACAGAAACATCTAAGTCTATGGGAATAAACACGAAAAAATCAAGATGGAAATGAGTATCTGACTTGTGATATAGTGAATGAGGGCTGTGGACTTCAACACTTTTATTCTCTATTACTATTTGCGCGATATCTAGCATCCTCCGGAAAACGGTAACCCAAAATGTTTTTTGATACCTAGCCTCGTTAGTCATGATTGGCTCCTCTATATTATAAATTCACGTACCACCATTAATGAATGTAGAGAGCTAGTTGACCTGATTTGGGAGTCTAGATAGTTTTAATTCTGCATGATGACATTATTGACTAGTGTTGCAGGGCTTTCGTGAGAATTTTCTAGACTGACTTTTGATTGATTCATACCCAATGGTTATGGTTTAGAAGGACGGTCACTGAGATTTATAGATATCACATTCATACTTCTTTCATAACTTAGAGTTTTGTTTTGTTTGAGGACACACAATTAAGTCTTTTTACATCATTTTAGCTATCATTTATATACTTTGATTGGTGTTTTAACGTGTTTTCTAATGGTTTTTAAGATATTTATACCTTTTGTAGTTTTATTTGACTTTTTAGGCTCTCACACTTTCTCTCAGAAGTTTGACGTCAAATAGATGCCTTCCCGCCGATAAATCATTCTCAAATTTATATACAAAATAGAGGTATATGCTAGCTTTCATTTGCAATTGGTTTGAGACAATCCAACGGTTATGTCACAAGATACATCATGAACAAAATGGCCCTCTGAGCATCAAAACTGCCACTTGGCTACGCCCAGAGCAGCCCAGGCTGTGGGGAAGACACTCATGGCCGCTACCTGGAGGCTCAAAGCTAAGGCCATATGACCCATGAAGTCAACCGACTTTAGACAGTTTTGTGCCATTTTTCCAACTTAAGTCCACTGAAACTAAGGAGAAATGTCCACCATCAAAAATACGAGGCAAGGACCCTCCTCTTCAGCACCTATATAAGGACATACACCCTTCTCTTCTCAAATCATCACCAACACAATCACTTCTAAAGTTTTCTAAGTAATTTTCTAATTTTCTTACCTTTTAGGTAGTTTTTAGGGATTCAAGATTTCTAGCTCAAGGATTCTCTGATCTAGGATCCGAAACCCTAAGCTACATGTCTATTTTAGTTATTTATTTTATGCAAGCTTCTATTAGGGTTCGTAATTAGTACAGGTTTTTGATTATTTCCTTATGTTTAATGCATGATTCATTGTTAAAAGCGCCCTTCTTAGAATCTGATCCTAGGACTGATAGAAATACGAGAGTATTGTAGCTATTAGCCGAAACATAGATAATCGAGCAAATGTACTGTATGATGCGACAATTGACTTACATGGAACATTGAACGTGGATGAACTAGATATTAATGCATGATCTTCGTCGCGGCTAGCTGCGAGAGTTGACTGGTCGAGTTGAAGAGATTATGTGTTTAATGCTATGAGATAGGTTAGGCATTATTCCATTTTTCAAGTTCTAATACCATAAGTAGACTATGTCTTTGAACTCTACGTATAATTCTAAGTAGATGTCGAACCCATGATCCCTTGAGAAATACCTGACGACCTAATGCTTCGTTTTTATTGCTTACAAACCTTTATTTACTTTTGTGACATCTCAACCAACCAACAACCCCCTTTAGTTGTTCTAGTGGGGGTTGTTGATTTGTTGTTAGATAAGATCGCACCCAAAACGCTTAGCCTATGTGGATCGATACCCTAAGTACTACAATTAACAACTGTGCACTAGCAGAATTAGGGTTACAAATTTAAAATCTGAGTACACTAAACCTTGCACATTAGATGATCATGGGTGCTTATCAAACAATCACACATGCAAATGATTTATTAATGACCTTAAAACTAGCTAATCACATTTCCATGCATCTTAATCCTATGCTAATCATGCAACATTCCATTTTCCAACTTCAAATTACAAGTTAGAATGCAATTAATTCTGTCACAAAACCATCAAGCAAGCTTAATCCTTTAATCAAGAACACTAACCATTAGACTAATCCAATCAAGCAAGCTTAATCCCTTTAATCAATTTCTAATCATGAACAAATTCTGATTTCTGATTAAGAAACAATAGAGCATTCATTTCAAGTTCGTATAACGATAATACACATTAGACATCAATTTCCATTGGCAAAGCATGCAAAATATCTAATTAGATTCATTCAAGCATTTCATCGAATACCTTCCCGGCAATTACAAGCCTACGATCTAGATTAACAAGTCCTTGTAAATCGAGCGTAGTGATCAACTTTATAGAAATTGATTAGTATTAACTAAGCAATAGACACATTATATCATCCCTCATATAATCGTAATCTACCTCATCCTTAAGAACCAAAGAAGACTACTCACTAATCACTATTTTCCCAACTAAATCCATAGAAATAAAGTGTAAAAACATGATTAGGAAGATAAAATGAAGAGATTAACAAAATAAAAGAAGTAATTGCATTAAAAATTTAAAGAAATTGATTAAAAGAGTTTAAATAAAAAATGGCAAAAAGAGACTTGGGAGAAGAGATGATGATAAAAAATAGGTCTCTAAAAATATTTATAGGCCAAGGGCAGAAACAGTGTTTTCGCTGGGTCAGGGGTGGCATCGGTCTGGTGCATTGGGCTAGTAGTGGTCGATGATAGTCTACCGGACATGGAGTGTCTCAGGCTCCTGGTCTGATGGCTCGGCATTGGGTGACAGTCAACCAATGCTCGCATCCGAGGAAACTAATGGAGGAAATGAGCTCACGGCTAGGATGTTGATATCATGCATGTGTTTGCCGACGACTGTGGTCTGATATGAGCAAAACGGGTGGAGGTCGGTCGATGGACGAGGTTCGATAGGTGAGCATCGGGCGCTCATGGCATATATACCACAAACGAGAAGCTCACATTGGGTGATGCTTTGTCGAGGGCTGGAGACCGAGGGGCGACATTACGATGGCTATGGACGATGGTCATTTTTCACTATAAGACTCTTTCTTTCTCCTACTCTTTTTTTTTTTAACTTTCCTAAATAATTTCCATTTTTCTCCAAACTTCTGTAACACCCCGTCTGCCCTTACCGGTGAGTCACCCCTCCCTCTTCCGGGCTCGTGGGCCCCACCCCTGTCCGACGGTCGGTGCATTATTTTTCGTAGGTCCGACCAAGTAATTTACTGACCCTACAATCACCCCATGACCTTTTCCCATGTGTTTTGTCCTCACACACATGCTACCACGAGTCACTTCCCGGAAGGTCACCCATCCTGGGACTACTCCAGCCTAAGCACGCTTAACTCTGGAGTTCTTTCAGGCAAGTGACCGGAAAAGGTAAGTGCACTTGGTGACATAGGTAGCCAAATTAATTATTTTAAGCCTTTCCATATATACCACAAACCGGGATGTTACAATTCACCCACTCTTACAGAGCGCAACGCCCTCATTGCGCACCAGGATCATTATCATTGATGGTGTGAGCCCTCACTGACTCCACACGCATCCTCGGATTCGGCTCTGATACCACTTGTAACGCCCCGTCCGCCCTTACCGGTGAGTCACCCCTCCCTATTCCGGGTTCGTGGGCCCCACCCCTGTCCGACGGTCGGTGCGTTATTTTTCGTAGGCCCGACCAAGTAATTTACTGACCATACAATCACCCATGGCCTTTTTCCATGTGTTTTGTCCTCACACACATGCTACCACGAGTCACTTCCCGAAAGGTCACCCATCCTGGGACTACTACAACCCAAGCACGCTTAACTCTGGAGTTCTTTCAGGCATGTGACCGAAAAAGGTAAGTGCACTTGGTGACATAGGTAGCCAAATTAATTCTTTTAAGCCTTTCCATATATACCACAAACCGGGATGTTACAACTTCTTTCTCCAAACTTTCCTAGAGTTAGTTATTTGGAGATGGAGTGTTTGATTAGTGGGATGAATGAATGTGAGGTGGAGGAAAGATAATTCCCTCAAATTTGGTCCCATGACATGGTATGGACCGCTTCTTCCTTTAGTCTTGGCTCATGGTGTAATATTTCGTCTCTAAATAAAAAAATATTTTTAAAAAATAATAATATTTTAGACTGAATAATTATTTATTTGAATAAATAACTCAATAGTTTATTTTTAAAGAATTATTATCTTTGTAATAATTTTTTAAAAAATGAATTTTCTAAAAGGTCGAAATACGAAATAAATCGGGATACTCGGAAAAGTACCAAACGGGAGTGGAATTCGGTAGAATTTTAACTAAAACTGAATGGCGTTCTGGAGAATCAGTGGTCATATAAATTAAACAATCTCATTATTGAAGCAAATAGTGATTTACAAGTAAATTAAAAGCTTAACTGAGATTTAAGAAAGTTAATTATCATATTTGTTCTACAAGGTCAAAGTGGTATTCATAGAGAATAAGACTTATTCAGCAAGTAAAATTAATTATGAGAGCAGAAATGACGCGGCTAAAAAGAATAAATGAAGAAAATGTACAACTAATTTTTATTGGTTTTGGTTGTGCACTTGATGGAATTGAAGAATTAACTAAACACATTTGCCTCGTTTTGGAAGAGGAGACGTGCCAAAAGACCAATAGAAGAAGACTATATTCAATTCATTTCACCTCATCGTTCTTTTACGTGGATAAAAGAGAAGAAAGATTCCTTGAGTCTTTCCCATACAAGAGCAAAGAGGAGAAGAATGCCTCGAATCTAACAGGTGAAGTGTCCAAAAGGGATGAAGGGTGCAAGATCACGATTCTACCTATTTAAATATAGAAAAAATCTTAGTGTAATATACTAAAACCCAGCTCAAAATTTTTTTTTAAAAAAAAAAAGTAAAATTCAAAGTCCAAACCCAAAACCCACCTTCTTTTTTATAAAAACTTTAGATCTTTCTTCCATTCTCCTATAAATAAGAGTAGCCACCCTAGAAAATAGACAAAGAAGAGATCTACAGCGAAGCCCTGCCAGACGTCCACCAGAGGTAGCCGTCACCGGATTCCGTCGAAGATCAGCCTCGCTGTCGCGTTCCTAGAGCCACCGTTCCTTTTCCTCTTCATGTCGTCTCTCGATCCCTATCCGGGTTAAGTGAATCTATAGTTACTCCTAAATCCCTTTTTTTCTTTCTGCCCATACCTCTTTTTGATCTCCTATGTTGATAGACCTGAGATCTAATCTCGTTTCAACGACCTTTCACTTCTCTGAATGCAGATTTGAGATCGAAGCAATTCTGGCCTTCAGATTGATTCGCGTTTTTCCGTTGAACCGTAAGGAACCACGGAACGCACAATATGTCGTTGGAAATCCCTCGATCTCATCTTTCCAGAAAGGTGTCTGCTACCGACTTACCGTTTGGAAGTTATGATCTGTTTTCTAAAACGTTTCTGCTATCGACGAATCTGTTTTTGTTTTGGTCCAACTCAATTTCCAATTTCTGGTTTAGTCTGGGTCGGGTTGACCGGGTCGGGTTGGTTGACCGGGTCGGGACGGGTTGACATTATCGGCTCGGGTTGACCGGTCTGGTTCGGTTTAATCCGGTTTGGGCTGGTTAACTTCAACTGCCTTAACTAGACCATCCTTAACCCGATTCGAGCGAAACGAAAGCCTAATTCACTTATTTTTCCGTCCTCTTTCCAGATCCGAAGTCTGTTTGGACAATTGGAATCCAAAAATTACGAATTTTCCCCTTCTTTGGCCAAGGTGAGAACCGAATGTAATCCCTTTCCTATTCCATTTCAATTCCGGACGCAAGTCCTTCGTTAATGTCGTCTTTCCTAGGTAGCATTGTTTTGTAATGCCGGCTATGTAATTGATTGAAGAATGTAGAATGGATAGGTTATCACTTAAACTGAAAACGTTGCTTGTGTGTGATGGCTATGTGTGGTAGAACTGTTTTAGGGATTGAGTGGCAGGGCGCGTAGCGGAATTGTGCGCATCCTTGATCGTCGGAGGAGGGTCCAGAAAAGCCCTCCCATGGTGGTGTGATGTGGTTTGAAGGTTCGCGAGCCGTTTGTTTGCTGTGGAAAGGGCGTAATGGCCGGTCCGTGGGGTGCGGTTAGGGGAAGGCAGCCCTAGGTCCGCAACCACAAACATGTAGTTATTCGTAGGTTGAGTGTAATGTGCCTTCGGGCATTGCGTGTAAGGTGATATTAGCTTAGAACTTGTCTCGTAGTTGTGTGGCGTAAGCCGGGATCGCGGATTGCTTACTCCGCCCTCACTGGGTAATTGTGTTTGTAACAATTACTCAGGCCTCTCTTTTCCTTTCCCGTGCTCTTTCCCTTCGCAGGTCCGGATGCAGGATTGACGATCGATCGATGCTATTGGTGGATTTGAACCGAAGAAAGCGCGCAGGATTCCTGGGACCAGATTGAGAAGGCAGCTGGTTGGACCTTTAAAGGGTGCCCTAATGCCACGTCTCCGGTTTGCCGAGAGAGGGGTGTTACAATTTGGTATCAGAGCCTAATTAAGGTCCCCTAGTGCCGTCCTGGGGGATCAGCTTTCGTTGTTTTCCCAAAATCTTGTTTTCAGAATTTTCAAAAGTGTTTGTGAAAATTTTATAAAATGGTTACTTTGCGAAATGCTTTTTCAAGCGCCAATTATATCTTCGATTATTCTCCACGCCCGTCCAAGTCTAGATAGAATTTTTCCTTGCAGGTTGGGGCAGTGTCTTTATACCTCAGTGGTGCTATTGCCTTTAAGATGTGTGCCAAGATGTATGTCGTGATGTGTGCCGTTGAGGTGTATGTTACAGTGTGCGCCTACAGGGTAGTCGGTACTATTGGGGTGTGTGTTGGGGTCAACATATGTTCAGAGTGTTGTTCAACCAAGCGTGCTCAAGGATGTGGAGACGATCAGACGAGAGGCTAATGCAGGAGTATTGCTAGGAGCATTGTAGGAGCTGCAAGGAGTGTTGCAAGGAGTGCTGCAAGAGCTGCAAGGAGTGCGGCAGGAGCTGCAAGAGGTCGACGGAAAGACCGGATTGCAAGGAGGCCATTTGGAAGTGGCGGTGTTCCGATTGGATTAAGCATCAAGAGTTGTTTGCGTTGCTTGGATCAAAAGAAGCAGCTGGAGGTCATCCAAATCTATTCTAAGTATGGAATCTTGTAATCAGATTTATGACATCAACTTAAATGAGTTATGGATGGCTCGTTGGAAGATTGATCAAGCTGGAAGTTGGAGGAGGTCTTCATTGCATGGCGGGCTCGAGATTCAACGGTGGAACCGGAAAGGAAACGGTCTGCCTCAGAGTTCTTTGTGGATTACTGGAGCAGCTAACAGAGTTCTTCAAGAGGGAAAGAAGATCGTAAAAGTGTTTGGGAAGGCGGAGCTGGGGCATTTGGAATTGCCCAGTCAACTGGACTTCTATAATTGCACGCTCAAGTGGACAAAGCTGGTTATTGGAAATGAAAATCCAACGGAAGAGTGTTAGGAAAAAACTATGGAGGATTGGCAAGAAACTGCAAGGAATAGCAAAGGAGGGCAATCTTAATGGGGAAGGAAACCCAAATGATGGTGTTTGGAAAGCACTACATCTAGATCATAAGGTGGGAAAACTTGAGCTGGAAGTTATATTGGAAACCGGTCTGGGAATCAGAGTGCACAGCGGAAGCGTGGTAGGTCGTTCCCCACAAGTCAGTTTGTTAGTCGGCTTGGAAATCAGAGTGCGCAGCAGAAACGTGGTGGGTCGTTCCCCACATGTCAGGTAGCCATAATGGACATGGTTAGCCGCATTATTCACGGAGGATAAGAAATGATGTCTGCTTGTGCGACAGTCAACGCCATGGTGCACGGGAATGGAAACCGTCAAAGAGAATCCATTTAAAAGTGGATGATGCATTGTGGCACGGATAAATGGAAGAGTTTCAAGGAGAACTGATTCGGAAGCGGAGCATCTCGTTCAGTCTTAGAACCACTAGAAAGATGAGTGTGGCTTCTAAATTTTTGGAGACCGACCCTAATGGACATGGGCGGTAGCATTTGGCGTTTGTGTTGCATTTTGGAGGTTGCTATTAGATTGGTACCAAGGAGAAGGACACTTCAGAGCCTGGTTTGAAATAGGGGGGGGAGAGAGAAGCAGTCTTAAGGATTCAGGGACAAGTTCTTTTCAAGCAAGTAAGCGATCAAGTTCAGTTTCGGTTCAGCGAAGTTTATGGAGTGCTTCTGGTAAAGAGTTGCAGTGGAGATCTCTCGCCACAGAATTCGGGACGAATTCGCCAAAACCCAGCCCAAAAAAAATTTAAAATAAAAGAGTAAAACCCAAAGCCCAAGCCCAAAACCCACCTTCTTTTCTTAAAAACCCTAGGTCTCTCCTCCCTTCTCCTATAAATAAGAGTAGCCACCCTAGATAATAGACAAAGAAGAGATCTACGGCGAAGCTCTGCCAGACGTCCACCAGAAGCAGCCGTCGCCGGATTCCGTCGAAGATCAGCCTCGCTGTCGCCTTCCTGGAGCCACCATTCGTTTTCCTCTTCATGTCGTCTCTCGATCCCTATCCGGATTAAGTGAATCTATAGTTACTCCTAGATACCCTTTTTCCTTCTTCCCATACCTCTTTTTGATCGCCTATGGTGATAGATCTGAGATCTAATCTCGTTTCTCCGACCTTTCACTTCTCCGAATGCAGATCTGAGATCGAAACAATTCTGGCCGTAAGTTTGATTAGCGTTTTTCCGTTGAACCGTAAGGAAAAACGGAACGCACAATATGTCGTTGGAAATCACTCGATCTCATCTTTCCAGAAAGGTAAGAATAGCCTAATTCCGACTTACCGTTTGGAAGTTATGATCTGTTTTCTAAAACGTATCTGCTATTGACGAATCTGTTTTTTTGGTTTGGTCCGACTCAATTTCCAATTTCCGGTTTAGTCTGGGTCGGGTTGACCGGGTCGGGTTGACCGGGTCGGGTCTGTTGACCGGGTCGGATCGGGTCGGGTTGACCTTTTCGGGTCGGGTTGACCTTGTCGGGTCGGGTTGACCGGTCTGGTTCGGTTTAATCCGGTTTGTGCTGGTTAACTTCAACTGACCATAACTAGACCATCCTTAACCCGATTCGAGCGAAACGAAAGCCTAATTCACATCTTTTTCCGTCTTCTTTCTAGATATGAAGTCTGTTTGGACAATTGGAATTCCAAAATTACGAATTTTCCCCTTCTTTGGCCAAGGTGAGGACTAGCCCTGGGAATCTGGGATATAAAACCGAATCGGACCATTCTCGACCTGATGACCATTTTCTCGACCCAAAAAAATTCTAACTCGACCTTTGTTCCCAAAATCCTCCAAAATGATGATCCACATTCATTCCCAACAATTTATCAATTTCGGGAAGGTCCTTATCACGACTTTAACCCGACTTCCAGCCATACTTGGATATCTTTCGATATGTACAGTCTTTTCACACTCCTCTTCGACCAACACTCTTAAAATGTCGTTTCTAACCAATGCTGAAAGTTTCAGACACTTCTGACAACTTTTAATTTTTGGCCGTTCTTCGTATGTTCCCTCTCGGCCGGTCATATCCCTCATCGGCCGTTCTACTTCTTCGGTAGGGTTATTACATTCTACCCCCTTAATAGAATTCGTCCCTGAATTCTAATACTTGAAGAAAACACCACACTCCCGCTGAGCTAATACCACCATCTTCGTTAACACTAGTCCTTACGTCTCATCTTCTTTTCATCTCTTAGTGTGGTTCAGTACTTTCCAAGGTTCTAAGCCGTAGCTCCAACTACCATCACGTTACTGCCTCTTGATACACGTCGTTCTCATCTCCTCCTTCATCGGACCCCTTTCCGACTTACAAACTTCTGGTTCTTCTCTCTATGGCAATGCCCCTCGGTTTTTCATTTGTTTCACTATCTCTTATTTCTTTAACATCATCTCGCTAGGTTTTTCCCCCATATTTCTTTCTCATTTTCTTTCTTTGCTCTTTGCCCTTGATCTCTCACACATAAATGTTTCTACTCTTGACCATAGTTTCATTCCTTTGCTCTGTTGTGATCTTCCGCACCCAACTATCCTCCATTGTGCTCAGGACACTATGTCCTTTGCATATGAGTACAGAGTAACGTCTCCTTATATACTCTTCATGCCTTTCTTTCTTGGTCTCCACCATATTCCTCAAACTGATTTTGCTTTGGGTTCATAATAACTGTCACTCTTAATCACTCTACATCTGTTGTCTCTTTGCTTGAGACCCTTCATTCTTGTTCCATCTTCCTTGTACCTCTATTGGCTGCTACCGTTCTCTAGCATGTCTTGTGTACAGTTTCCCCTTCTTAGTCGTTCCTCCTTGTAACGTTAGTAGTGTGGCTATTTTTTGACTGTCTTCTCCTAGTTCGAGATTTCCTTCTCCCGACGGCCATCCTTTGAATCTTGGTTAGCTCCTCTTAGCTAATTACTTCCTTGTCTTGTCCATCTTTCCTCTCTCAATGTCTTGTCCATCTTTCCTCTCTCAATGTCTTGTCCTTTTCCGCGTCTCGGTCTTCGCCCTTATCCTTCTTTGGTTTCTCCTTTGTACCCATCCTTGCTCTCATGGACGTTGTTCCTTACTCTCTGGACCTTGCTTCCATTCACATTATCGGTCTTTACCCTTGTCTCCTTGGCGACCTTCCTTACACTTCCTACCTTCTTAATCTGATGATCCCTCTCACGGTCTTGGTTGATACTCAATGTCTTCATAGCCTTCTCTCTATCAAGAACTTCAGATCTTCTTCCTCAACCGTTCCACACGTTTTTGGTCCATGCCTTTGGATGATCATCCTTAATGACTTTGTTGCCTAGGTACCTACTCCACGTTTCCTTTTGCTGAAACAATGAATTTGTTGCATTTCTGTAGAGGCCGTTCATTCTCCTATATCCCAAGTTTCACCTTTGGACTGTCTTTGCGTAAACTTCTTCTTCTCATCACCTTGAACGTCTGAACTTCTTCTCTCCTCGCTGCACGCTCCCTTGTCATGGCCTAACTCCTCTTAATCATGACATGCCCTCAACGTCTTTCTTTGGATCAAAATCATCGAGCTTCCTCTACCTTTTGATGACCCTTAGTCCGCAGTTCCTAACCCACTCCTTTCTTCCTTTGATCCTTCTTTGGGTACACCATCATATGACCAAACCACCACCATCGATTCCACCATTTGTAGCTTGGTCTTAGCTTCTTGAATACACACCAAAGGAATTCCTTTCTCGTTGTCTCCGTTGTTGGTTTATAATCGATCTCCGTTTCTTGGTTCAAGGCCGGACTCCGATGGCCGAAACCTTCCTGAACACTATTCTTCTTCATCTCTCCAAGTTGTTTCCTAAAGTGGAACCCGACTTCATGGTTGGCCACGTCATGCTCCAAAACGTCCCGTGATGGGATTCTATCCCCTTCTCTTCCTTACTCTACTAAGGAATACCCGTCACGCAATACCTTGCCTTCTTGGACGTGGATAAGACGATTGCATCCGTTCCTTCCATTAAGTTCTCCTAACTTCAATGAGTTCATCCTCTGTCCTGATCATGGTAAAGACTTCTCCTAAGTCGTTCCTTTACCACTCATAAATTATGAGTTCAGACTGTCTTGGTGTGAACTCCTCTCCATAAGCGCCACCTCTTGTCCTGTCCTTAATCACCATTCGTAACCACTGGTCAGCATCTTGCCAAACTTGGATATCTTTCAATCTGTGCAGTCTTTTCACATTCCGCTTTGACCAACACTCTTAAAATGTCGTTTCTAACCAATGCTGAAAGTTCCAGACCATTCTGACAACTTTTAATTTTTGGCCGTTCTTCGTCTGTTCCCTCTCGGGTGGTCGTATCCCTCGTCGGCCGTTCTACTTCTTCGGGAGGGTTATTACAGTCCTGCTCTTATGAACCTGGAAAATTCCCTTCTCTGAAGATCATGAGTAGCACATGTTCTTTTTGTTTGAGGATTTCAGAACATTAGATGGTGAAATAAAAAGTTTGGTCTTACTTACCTTTGAACCTTTGTCCATTGCTTTCTGCATTTCATACACCTCATGTGGTGCTGATGGAGCTAGATTGTGCTTCTTGTTCTGGTGTGTGAAGCTGTAGATGGTTGTCCTCCCATTGTGCATGGTTTACTTGTAAAACTGCCAAGGCCTCCCTAAGAGTAGCTGACCTGATTGCATTAGCACAACATCACATTTCACTTGATCATGATACTTACCTATGCTGAATGATACCATGACTTGCTCAGCTATCCTCATTTCTCTCTCATCATTGAGCCACCTTAATCTGTATGGTCTTGGATGCTTGGTCTTTTGCAGCTTCAGCTTATCTACAAGATAAGTACTAGCCATATTAGTACATATGATCTGACTACATACCTTGGCGTCAATGTGCATCTGGAGTGGAAGATTTTCTCCCATTGAATTGTTTCTGGTTCAAACAATGCACTGAGAGCTTTCCAAGTAACAAGTATATCTCCTGCGTCTGGATAATCAGTAATTTCTTCTTCTGATTCAAACTGCTCATTCTTTGCTTCATCTTGTCATTCGATGTCTCCATTGTCCCTTATAACCATCACCCTCCAGTTTGGACAGTCTCTTGCATAGTGTTCTTTCCATTGACACTTCAAGCATGTAATGTTTCTGGTCCTTTGAAGTGGAGCTTTGCTACTGTTTGATTCTGGTTTGGTACTCTTGGGCTGCTCATTGTTGGATATCTTGAACTTTGAATCCGCTTTTACTGCCTTGCCTTTGTCTTGGTTTTTATGAGGTTGATTCCAAGTTGGTTTGCTTCTACTGGTTGCAGCAACCTTCCTCTTAATGTGTTGCTCAACTTGGATAGCTAAGTGCAACATTCCTTAAAGATATTGGTAAGGTTGTCTCTCTACCTTGCGTGCAACTCTGTCTTGAAGACCATCCATAAACTTAGCCACCAAAGATTTTTCTGAATCTTCTACTCCAGCATGTTCTTCAAGGTTTCAAACTCTTCAAAGTACTCTTTAACTGATTTGTTGCCTTGAGAGAGCTTTCTAAACCTCTTCTGAAGATCTCTATGTTAGTATCCTGGGACATATCTCTTCCTCAAAGCAAATTTCATTTCCTCCTCTCTGATGCTTCTCTATCCCACCATGCCAAAGCATTGTCAGTGAGTTGAGCTGCAGCTAAGGAGACTTTCCTATTTTCTGAGTATTGGTAATACTCATAGATATACTACATTCTTCTTTCCCAATCAGATAAGATTTTGGATTCACTTTTCTAGTAAAGGTAGGTGGTGTGAGTTTCAGAACCTTGCCTCCACGCCTATGATCATCTTCCTCACGGTTTTTGTCTCTATCTTCATGCCTAGGCTGTTGAATGTCTCTTCTGCCTATGCCTTTGTCATGGTTGTTCTGAGCTTGACCTGTTCCTCCTTGGTTTGGATCGGGAGGTAGTTCATCTTCTTCTAGCTCTGGCATGTCTTCATCTGTTGAATCATCAACTAGATGCCTCAAGTTTCTGTTCCGGTTGCGAATTGGTGCTGGTGGTGGAATAGGCCTCTGCTCCGGTGTTGTGATCCTAGCACTGATGCCTCTCATGGCTTATAGCATTTGAGCCATGGTAATCTGCTCATTAGCTGATTCCTCTCCCATATCTGATTTAGTACCTGAAAGTTCAGAATTCAGAGTGTATCAAAGTGTTCTGATGTACCTTAGTATAAATTAAAGTTTTTGAATATTTGACTAGTTCAAATTAAATATGTTTCAAAAAGGTTTTTGGAAGCAAATTTAGCAAAGCCGATTCACTACCTTTTCAAAATAAAAAAAAAATCAAAGAGTTCTGGTTTTGTTTTAATTTCATGCACGCCTTTGGGAAACTTGGGTTTTCAATGTTAACACACGGTTTGGAAACTTCGTAATTGATTTTTTTTTTTTTTGTAAAAACTTTTGAAAACAAAAGAAGACTGAGCTTTGAATACAAATATTGTTCTTTCCTATTTTAAGAAATGGCACATGGTTTTGACTCTCTAGGAAAATGAAAACTAAATGACTGGGAGCCTCCTTTTGTTTTGGTTTTCGAAATTTCAATGGGAAATAGAGAAATAAACAACTTTCTTTGGTTTTCTAAGGAGAAAATCGAATCAAACAACAATTCTTCTTCTTTTCTTTTTAAACGTTTCTGGTTTCTTTTATGAAAGCAAAATAAGAACTTTGAAAATAAACTAGACATAGACAAAAACATGGACGATTTTTATGGGTTTTGGGTTATGGAAAACGAAAATATATATGCAAAAGTAAAGAACGAAGGAGATAATGCAAAAACAGAGACTTTATTTTGGTATTTTTGTTTTAAGATGCAATATAAAGCTGTAAACAGAAAGAACTAATGAATCAATGTATACAAATTGATGGACAAGATTCTTTTTATAGCTTTTTCAATTGGATTATTCATTGAAAGAGATTGACAACTAACATATCTAAATAATTAGAATGGATGCAAGCAAGTATACATGCAATTTTTTTATAGTTTTTTTCCAGTTTAGGATGCAATGAAACAGAACTAGATGAATGAAACAATGAATCTGATGCAATGAAACAAAGAGTAATGGATAGATAACACCTGTAAGGAGCCTTTTGTCTCTGATACCAGATAATACAGCCCAAAATGTGAAGCTAGATGGATAGGGGGATGGAAGACAAAACACTGGTTGTATAAATCTCTTGTTCTGGCCGATTTGGATTGATTGATGGAACTTGTTCTGCTGGGTGTATATCTCTCTCATAAACAAGTCTGAGATTGATTTGTAGAAGGTCAATTGATAGACGCTGCAAGGAGGATGGATTGATGCATGATAAGTTTGCTGAACACAAAGCAATGCTTCTCACGCAACTCTGGATACAAAAGGGTTTTTCTTTGCTGTAAGAAAATGTTTTGTTTATTGATCTAGGGTAAAAATACAAGGCTGCAGTGAGACTTTATTAAATAGTCCATCTTCTATGCCCTTCTAGGGGACTTAAAGCAAATATTACAATAAAGGAAACATAGACTCGAGTGGGACCTAATTGAAGCAGATTACATGGACTCATTTTAAGAAAAACAGGAAAACAAACACAAGGAAGAAGCAACAATCAGATTATTCAAATGTAATGAAAATAAAACATATCTTAGCTTTGTTGGACGCTCCTCCTGATATGGTAAGTAGCCTGGACGAGTTTAGAGTGTTGGGAGCTCAGATTGCTGCGTTTTGATGCTTCTCCGAAGTGCTGTGTTTCATTAATCCTATGGATTGGGAGTTTCCCCAAATAAAGAAACCTCCTTGTTATATTTGAGAAGTGTCACCTCTAATGGACCGTCAAATATGTCATAAGGTGTTGTTTCCTCATTGTCCATGTTTTGGTTTGTGCTTGCTCGTGCTTGGTCCGAGATTGGAGTTGAGGTGATCCGAGCTTGGTTCAGCTTGTTAAGCAGAATAGTATCCCCTTGAGTGTGGAGAAGATAATTAACAACATGGTTGAATTGTTCTCTTAACACTCTTGCTCCTGACCTTGTCAATGGTCCTTGTCTCACAATAGGAAAATCTTTTTTGCCTCATATGTAACCAGACCCAATCTCCAGGTTCAAAGCTAATCTCCTTCTTGCTCTTATCAGCCCTTAGCTTATGCTTCTCTGTCTTATTCTCCAGGTTCTCTTTAACCCTCTAGTGCAGCTTCTTGACAAAGCTGGATTTGAGTTCTCTATCTATATTTGCATAAATGGCTGGTGGCAGTGGTGAAAGATCTAAAGGGGTCAATGGATTAAATCCATACACAGCTTCAAATGGAGAGTGGTTAGTAGCAGAATACTTAGAATGGTTATAAGCAAATTCAATGAATGGTAAACAAGCTAACCATTGCCTTAAGTTCTTACCAACCATGGCCCTCAAAAGTGATTTATTACCTCAGTCTGCCCATATGTATCCGGGTTACAAGTGGTGAAAAAGAGCAGGTTGGTGCCAAGTTTCCTCCAAAGTGTTCTCCAAAAGTGGCTTAAGAACTTGGTATCTCTGTCTGAAACAATGGTTCTTGGAACTCCATGCAACTTAACAACTTCCTAAAAGAATATATCAGTTATCTGCACAACATCATTAGTTTTGTTGCAAGCAATAAAATGAGCAATTTTTGAAACTTGTCAACAATTGCAAAGATGGAATCCTTGTAGTTGATCTTGGGCAGTCCTAAAACCAAATCCATTGAAATGTCCACCCATGGTGTGTTAGGAAT
The DNA here is from genome assembly GCA_030180135.1 of Orychophragmus violaceus. Classification (NCBI taxonomy): domain Eukaryota; kingdom Viridiplantae; phylum Streptophyta; class Magnoliopsida; order Brassicales; family Brassicaceae; genus Orychophragmus; species Orychophragmus violaceus. The sequence goes on along the minus strand of CM058231.1, from coordinate 52,410,531 downwards.
TGGTAAAGCCATATATAAACCAGATGGATGTAACCTGGATTTTGCTTTTAGACAAGTGATGCATTTTTCACAGAACCTCTCTACATCTCTCTTCATGTGTGGCCAAAAGAAATGTTCCTTCAGAACACTATATGTCTTGTCTTTGACAAAATGCCCCATCAAATATCCTCCATGAGCTTCTATGGTGATCACCTCTTTCATGGATCCTTGTGGTATGCAAAACCTCTTCTCTTTGAACAGGAAACCATCTTGCTGATAGAACACTCCAAATTCTGCCTTAGATGTCTTCTGGTATATGTCCTTGAAGTTTGGATCATCAACATACACGCCTTTGATGTGTTCAAACCCCATGATCTTGGACTCTATTGTTGATATGAGAGCATGGCGGCTGGATAGTGCATCGGCCACAATGTTTTCTTTCCCCTTCTTGTACTTGATCACATATGGGAAAGTTTCTATGAATTCCAACCACCTTGCATGCCTTTTATTAAGAGTGGTCTGTCCTCTTACGTGCTTTAGAGTCTCATGCTCTGTATAAATCACAAATTCTGTAGAAAGCAAATAGTGTTGCCAAGTTTCTAGTGATCTTACCAGGGCATATAACTCTTTTTCATAGGTGGGGTACTTGAGTGTTGCATCTTGGAGCTTCTCACTGAAGTAAGCTACCATTATGCCTCCTTGTGTCAACACTGCACTTATTCATTTAGCAGAAGCATCACACTCAATCTCAAACATCTTATCAAAGTTAGGAAATGCCAACACTGGTGCATTGGTGAGACTGGTCTTTAGCCTTGTGAATGCTTTCTATGGTGCTGAAGTTCTTAAAAAACCTTTTGTAGAATCTTGCTAATCCATGGAAACTTCTTACATGTCCGATTGTTGTAGGTGTTGGCCATTCTTGGATTGCCTTGATCTTCTCATCATCCACCTTAAGTCCCTGTGAACTTACAACAAGTCCTAGGAATACCAATTGATCAGGGAAAAATATGCATTTCTTAAAATTTGCATAAAGACCTTCTATTCTAAGTGTTTGCATATCATGTTCTAGATGTTTCATATGATCATCTAAGCAGTGGCTATAAATCAAGATGTCAATGAAATATACTACCACAAACATGCAAATAAAATTTGTTGTGAGACAAAATGGCATGACAAACCATTCCTACAACCCTTGCTTGGTTGTGAATGATGTTTCCACTCATCGCCTTCTTTCATTCTGACTTAGTTATATCCACCCTTCAGGCCTATCTTGGAGAATATGGTTGCTCCACTTAACTCATCCAGCATATCATCCAGTCCTGGAATGGGATCTTTGTACTTGATTGTAATGTTGTCGCTGGCCCTACAATGAACACACATTCTCCATGTACCATCCTTCTTTGGAACTAGCAGTAATGGTGCTGCACATGGACTCAATCTCTCTCCGATGTATCCCTTTGACCTAAGCTCTTGACTTGCCTTTTTAGCTCCTTAGCCTCTTTTGGATTCACTCTATAAGCTGATATGTTGGGAAATGGAGCTCCTGGTACCAAGTCAATTTGGTGTTCAATGTCTTTCAATAGTGGAAGCCCAGCTGGTATGTTTTCTTGAAACACATCCTTGAACCATTCCAATAGCTCAGACATGGCCATAAGGTGTTCCTGCTATTATGGACCTAAAAAACACCCTTCTCTGAAGATCAAGAGTAGCACATGTTCTTTATGTTATGAGGATTTCAGAACATTAGATGGTGAAATAAAAAGTTTGGTCTTACTTACCTTTGAACCTGATGTGGTGCTGATGGAGCTAGGTTGTGCTTCTTGTTCTTGTGTGTGAAGCAGTAGATGGTTGTCCTCCCATTGTGCATGATTTCCTTGTCAAACTGCCAAGGCCTCCCTAAGAGTAGATGACCTGATTGGATTAGCACAACATCACAGTTCACTAGATCATGGTACTTACCTATGCTGAATAATACCATGTCTTGCTCAGCTATCCTCATTTATGTCTCATCGTTGAGCCACTTTAATCTGTATGGTCTTGGAAGCTTTGTCTTTTGCAGCTTCAGCTTTTCTACAAGATAAGTACTAGCCACATTAGTACAAGATCCTCCATATATGATCATACTACATACCTTGGTGTCAATGTGCATCTGGAATTGAAGATGTTCTCCCATTGAAAATTTTCTGGTTCAAACAATGCACTGAGAGCTCTCCAAGTAACAAGTATATCTCCTGCGTCTGGATAATCAGTAACTTCTTCTTCTGATTCAAACTTCTCATTCTTTGCTTCATCTTGTCATTCAATGTCTCCATTGTCCCTTAGAACCATCACCCTCTGGTTTTGACAGTCTCTTGCATAGTGTTCTTTCCATTGACACTTGAAGCATGTAATGTTTCTTGTCCTTTGAGGTGGAGCTTTGCTACTGTTTGATTTTGGTTTGGTACTCTTGGGCTGCTTATAGTTGGATATCTTGAACTTTGAATCCGCTTCTACTTCCTTGCCATTGTCTTGGTTTTTATGAGGTTGATTCCAAGTTGGTTTGCTTCTACTGGTTGCAGCAACCTTCCTCTTGATGTGTTGCTAAACTTGGATAGCTAAGTGCAACCTATCACAATGGTCGAGTACCGCGAACGGTCCAGCCATCCCCGAGGTCAGGCCGTCCCATCCGTGATATCCGACCTCCTCTCGGTCATAGCCTAAGGCTTAGCAACCCGTACTACGACCTCGAGTTGTGTCAGTTCGGACTAAACTCATATCATGGAACCGTGGAGTTAAAGAAAACGCACTTTATTAATACCATATAGGATATATTACATAATTTTACCCAAAAACATATAGTTTATTGAGCGCTCGAGTCAAAGATCCTACATCGTACAAACTCCACGATCTTCACACTCACAACCCGAAGCTACGCCGGCGGCCTAACATCTGAACTTTCCCTCTAGCCCGTCTATGGTTTCCTGCGAGACAAAATTTGTATAATGAGCAACCTTATGGGTTACCCAGTGAGTCCAGGACCCTCTAACATGCACTAGTGCCCCCAACCCGTCCCAATAGCCGAAGCACAAGCATATCAATCAAACAAACGTCTCACAAGCACAGACAAGCAACAACAGCATCTCATATAGACACAAGCGGAAGCTTATTAACAACCTGCAACACATGAAATTCATCATGAGTGCCACACATCAAACTCAGTGCGAACACAATCTCTATTGCGAATGCAAATAACGTCTAGACTCTCTAGACTCATCTCAACTCAACACATGCAAAGGCCTCCTAGTGCAACGGATGCTCCCCCTACACACGTGACTACCCGCGCCTTAATCACCACAAAGGATCATAAGCCGAGTATCACACCCGATTACGGGGACCTCTTGTCCCTCGGGTTACCCGATTACGGAGACCTTTGTCTCTTGGGTTCCCAATTACGGAGATCTTTATCTCTTGGGATCGTGTCGTCACACGATGCTCGGCCAAGGGAGCGACCCCAGTAACCCTCCGAGCCTGCTCCAAATCCACAAAGACTTCACTATGGGAGCACCAAATACACTAACTCTAGAACACTCACACAAGTTCTAGAATGCATCATCTATGACTCACACACGTTCTAGACTACTAGAGCAATATTACACATGCTCTAGAACAACACAATCAACTGGTCCGCGGTGTCTCTTGTTACCACCCACGGCCACATGCAACACACAACATAAGTACAATAGACTGCATGATAACCACACATGCGTCTACGTACTTTCACAATCACACTACGGTGTAGGGTCATGCAAAGGATCCGAAGATCACGGCAGCCACTACAACCGTCTCAACAACGGAAGGGAGACTTACGTGGATGAAAGATCACACGAAGCTACCGCATCCTCACCCATACTGGAAAACACCTCTTTTCTCAACACAACAATCATTTTCGGGTCTAACTGATCCCGTACTTATCACATATCATTTCCGGGTTGATTCCCTAACCAATCCCGTACTTATCACAATATGCATGCTACCACAATCTCAATGATTTCACCACACAATCAAAGAGAACATGCATCACAACAAATTAACCATGCAAGCAGCAATACTCAGTGAATCTATAACCAAGAATCAAAGAGATTAACAAGCTCAACCACAATACGCATGCATGCATCAATAACTAGAAAAAACGGATTAAAACCTCAACCGTAAAATATGCATAACACACAAACGCCTTTAAGGGTAAATACTCTGAGTATTTCAACCCTTAAGGCATAACCTGCATAAATCCATCAGTCCTAGCTACCGGGACTCACCCGTTACGCATCCCGCTCCTTAACTCCGTGAATCTCCCCGCTAGATCTAGAGCAAAGATCTAAATAAGACGGAGTCTAAAGGAAACAAGCTAAAGATGGGCGGAAATACTCTTATCTACGGCTTACCGATACCCCGAGACGTAACCCGAACGTCCCGTCCCGTTCTCCTGCTCCTTCCTGCACTAAAACGCCCAATTTCTCACTTTCTCTCTCTAGAACCACACTCTCTCTAGAACCACTTTCTCTCTCTAGAAAATTGTTCAGATCTGAAAAAATGTAAAATGGCTTAAGGGAAGGCCCTTATTTATAGATGGGGAAGGTGAGGTGAGTTGGCGACATATGGCGATCATGCAGACAGCCCGGCCATGCGTCACGCCATGTGTGGGCGTCCAGCCATGCATCGCGCCAGCTCGCCAGGCCATGCGTCTCGCCAGGTCGCCAGAACATGCGTCGCGACAGCTCGTCAGGGCATGCGTCGCGACAGCTCGTCAGCCCATGCACTCTGTGCGTCCGTCCCTGCGTCTGTCCATCCGTCCGTCCGTGCGTCAGTACACCCGCCTGTACGTCCATCCGTGCGTCCTGATGACCACACGGCCACCCGAACACGTCCTGACGCGTCCGTCTTCGACCATTTCTCGATCCGATGACGTTTTTACTCGTCCCGAACCCAATCTAATTCGACTATTATCCTCAAAATCCTCCAAAATAATGATCCACATCCATTCCAAACTTTCTCAGCTCCGGGAAGGTTCTTATCCAACTAACGTGACTTTAACCCGACGTTTGGCCAAAACTTGGATATCTTCCAATCCGTTCAGTATTTTCACATATCGCTTCGACCAATCTTCATATTTTTCCTTTCTCTATCTCTTCCAAGTGATCCCACATTATTCTGGAACTTTTGAATTTTCGGTCGTTCTCCGTATGTTCTCTCTCGGCCGGTCGTATTCCGCGTTTGGCCGTTCTACTTTCTCGGTAGGGTCATTACATTCTACCCTCCTTAAAAGAATTCGTCCCCGAATTCTAGCACTAGAAGAGAAGAGACCATCTTGCTCCCGCTGAGCTAATATCACTATTCTCAATTCACTAGTCCTTGGGTCTCATCCTCTTCATTTCTGGCTTTGGGTTGGTATCCTTCCAACTCTCTAAGCTGCAGCTCCATTACTGTCTCGTTACCGCCTCTTGGTTCACATCGTTCTCAACTCTTTATTTGCCGGAACTCTTTCCGACTTACAAACTTTTGTTTCTTCTTTTCGGCAATGACCCCTCGGTCTTTCCTTGATTTCATTCTTCCTTTCTTCTTCAATCATCATCTCTCTCGTTGTTCCCACCAAACTCCTTTTCATCTCATTGCTTTACTCTTTGGCCATGGCGTCTTTCCTTTGCTCCATTGTGATCTTCCGCACTTAACCATCCTTATAAGCCCCCGGGATACTATGTCCTTTGCATTTGAGTACGGAGTCAATCCTTCTCCGCTTTTCATGCCTTTACTTGGTCTCCACCATATTCCTCAAACCGTGCTTTCTTTGGGTTCATAATACCGTACTCTTGCCAATTGAAGATCCGCCCTTGTCTGATCACCTTAGGCTGCTTCCTTTCCAATCTTAACCTTACTTATGGTTTTTCTCATTAACCATTCCTCCTTGGTCTTTACCACATTCTGCCACTCTATGTTGCTTGGGGATCCATACTACCGTACACTTAACCAATGTTGATCCGCCTTTAACTGATGTCCATCGGCCGCTACCGCTTTCCATTCAATCTTGTAAACGTTTTCCCTTCTTAGTTGCCAGTAGTCCAACTATCTTTGGGCGGTCCTCTCCTAATTCATGATTTTCTTCTCCTGACGGTCTTCCTTTTCATCTTGGTTAGCTTCCCTCAGCTAATTATTCCTTCGTCTTTTCCATCTTGTCCATCTTGCTCGGCAGTCCTCTTTTCTGTCCAGTACTCGTCCACATCTCGGTCTTGATCCTTGTCCTCCTTTGGTTTCTCCTTCGTAACCAGTCATACTCTCCTGTCTTTCTTGATTTGCTGATCCTTCTTGTGGTCTTGCTCGATCCTTTAATATCTTTATGGCCGTCTCTCTATCAAGATCTTCATATCTTCTTCCTCAACCGTTCCACATGTTTTTTGGTTCATGCCTTTGGATGATCATCCTCCATGTCTTTGTTACCTTGGTACCTACTCCACGTTTCCTTTTGCTGAAACATTCCAAATTTGTTGCACTTCCATAGAGGCTGTTCATTATCCTATATCTCAAGTTTCTCCTTTGGACTGTCGTTGCGTATACTTCTTTTTCTCATCACCTTGAACGTCTGGAATTCTTCTCTCCTTGCTGCACGCTCCCTCGTCATGACCTAATTCCTCGTAGTCATGATATGTCCTCAACGTCTTTCTTCAGATCAAGACCTTCGAGCTTCCTCTGCCATTTGATGACCCTTAGTCCGCCTTTCCGAACCCACTTCTTTATTGCTTTGATCCTTCTTTGGGTACACCACCCTTTAACCAAACTACCACTATCGATTCCACCATTTGTAGCTTGGTCTTGTCTCCTAAAGACACCAAAAGAACTCATTTCTGGCTTTCTCCATTGGTGGTTTATAACCGGTCTTGTTTACTTGGTTCACGGCCAACCTCCAATGGCCGCAGCCTTCTCCGGACTCTCCTTGTGTCGACCATGCTCTCGTGAGATCCCGTCTACATTTCCAGAACCAGGCCTTGCTAGATGAGACCCCGACCATCTTATTTCCACTATCTTCCTCATGGAGCTTTCCTCAATCCGTTCTCCTTGGTATCTTATATAGGATACTACCGCCTCTCGTCCTTACTCCGCTAAGGATTATCCTTCGTACAACACCTTTCATCCTTGGACACGGTTTAGATGATTGCCTTGTCCGTTCCTCTCATTAAGTTCACTCAACTTCATGGAGTTCTCCCCCGTCACTCAACTTCATGGAGTTCTCCCCCGTCCTTGCCTCGTTAAAGACTTCTCCTAAGTCTTTCACCACCCATAACTATAAGTTCGAACCGCCTTGGTGTGAACTCCTCTCCATTGGCGCCGTTACTTGCTCAAATCGTCTTCATTACCATGTGTAACCACTAGTTCAGCCCCCGTGCATGAACTCTTTCCCTTTGGTAACTTTGCTTGTTACGGCCGTTACCGTTATTCCGGCTTCAGTTCCCTTGTGAAAGGATAACACCATTCCGTCTTTATCACCCAATAGGTCTGGACGTCACTCCTGCCCACGTTCATACTTCCTCCATAGGGTCTCGAACCATCACTTCTTGCAGAAGTGATTGTTTTACACCTTGGTCCAGAACCTTCTTGGTCCGCAACCTTCACTTCCCGATACTCTTCTTGGTCTTGGTCAATCACTCACTAACTCATGCTAACAGATCCTCTTGATCCATGGCTTCCACCGCACCAATCTATGACTGATCTCCCTGACCTGTCATCTCCACCAAACCGTATTTGGTCGATCTCCCATCTCTTATCCGATGATCCGTTGCTCTCACAAAACCGTCTACTGAACGATCCCACTGATCTTCAGCTTCTCTCATCTCTCACTGATATGTTGATTTCTCAAAACCGTCAGCTGAACAATCTCCCCGATCTTCAGCTTTTCTCCACACCATCACTGATCCGATCACAGCCATGCCACCCACCGGTTTAAAGTTTTGTGTGGTTTAGGTTCAGGTAACTGGTTTTAGGTACGGGTTTCCTAAAACATTACCAACCTACACAATCATGCGGTTTTCGGAACTCTTTCCGGGAAACCTACGGATTCTCACACCCCATAACCAACCTAGGAAGCTACCGACATGCAAGAAACAATAACCTCCTCGTTATTTTCTACGCATTCGGTCCAACTTAACTTCCTAATGCACATTCCCGGTTTCAAATTATAATCCGCATATAATTTAAACCACACATCACACAACAATCATCATGCCAAACTTAATCACACACCAACGTGCTAAAACTCATTCACACACAAGAGAGAGTTAGCACCCATACGTACCTGACACAGGATCTTAAAAAGATCTGAAGGCTTAAACAAACCTACACTCTATGGGATTCACCTTCCTTTGGCCGCGCTTTCCCGGTCCCCTTCATCTCCACCCTCCCGACGATCCATGTGGATAGTGGGCTCCTCGGCTTACCTCCATTCAATCTGCTTCTCTCCGCTGCATCAAACAAAGGTAAGTCATAAACCCAACCTACCCATCTATCGTCGGACTTACCGGTTTCCTAATGTTGTGAGTGCGACCCCTTTGACTCGATAAAACCATTGAAAACACGAGTTCCTTTAGCATGATCATGAATTATGCTCTGATACCACCATTTGTAACACCACCGAACCGTTCTACGGAAAATAGACGGCCAGAGATGTCACAATGGTTGAGTACCGCGAACGGTCCATCCATCCACGAGGTCAGGCCGTCCCATCCGTGATATCCGACCTCCTCTCGGTCATAGCCTAAGGCTTAGAAACCCGTACTACGACCTCGAGTTGTGTCAGTTCGGACTAAACTCATATCATGGATTCGTGGAGTTAAAGAAAACTCACTTTATTAATACCATATAGGATATATTACATAATTTTACCCAAAAACATATAGTTTATTGAGCGCTCGAGTCAAAGATCCTACATAGTACAAACTCCACGATCTTCACACTCACAACCCGAAGCTACGCCGGCGGCCTAACGTCCGAACTTTTCCTCTAGCCCGTCTATGGTTTCCTGCGAGACAAAATTTGTATAATGAGCAACCTTATGGGTTACCCAGTGAGTCCAGGACCCTCTAACACGCATTAGTGCCCCCACCCCATTCCAATAGCCGAAGCACAAGCATATCAATCAACCAAACGTCTCACAAGCACAGACAAGCAACAACAGCATCTCATATAGACACAAGCGGAAGCTTATTAACAACCTGCAACACATGAAATTCATCATGAGTGCCACACATCAAAATCAGTGCGAACACAATCTCTATTGCGAATGCAAATAACGTCTAGACTCTCTAGACTCATCTCAACTCAACACATGTGAATGCCTCCTAGTGCAACGGATACTCCCCCTACACACGTGACTACCTGCACCTTAATCACCACAAAGGATCATAAGCCGAGTATCACACCCGATTATGCGGACCTCTTATCCCTCGGGTTACCTGATTACAGAGACCTTTGTCTCTCGGGTTCCCAATTACGGAGATCTCTATATCTTGGGATCGTGTCGTCACACGATGCTCGGCCAAGGGAGCGACCCCAGTAACTCTCCGAGCCTGGTTCAAATCCACGAAGACTTCAATATGGGAGCACCGAATACACTAACTCTAGAACACTCACACAAGTTCTAGAATGCATCATCTAGGACTCACACACTGAAGGATTATGTGTATTCATGGTGTAATTGTCAGGTTACATCCTAGCACATAATAAACTAGGATCTAGGTGATTTGCAGTTGAATCATGAACAGATCAGATTCATTACCTTGTGATTGCAGCGGATTGATCAAAGGAATGAAGAGATCTGCAAGAGCTGATAGAAACCGGCTCCTTCTAGGTATCCACACTCTTACAAGCTACTGGATCAGGCTGCTAGACCAAGTTGGAATCAACAGAGAGAGAGAGGACGGCTCAGGAAAATCGCAGATGGGGTTGTGTGTAAGCCCTAGGCGCCATTCCTCTTCCTTATATGGGCCCAAGTTATTAAACTAATGGCCTATTGGGATTTTGGGCCCAAGACACAAATCAGACAAAAGCCTGTATTTTGTCTGGCCCAATTCTCTGTACAAATACAGTAAATGCCTTGCATCTTACCGTATTAATTCCTTGTTAACTTTCCCGTTAGCTATGGTGTGTGACCCTTAGGGATCATACAATACTGGTAATAAGTCCTAAACTTATAGATCAAGAGCGGACTCTAGCAAGTCATCATGATCACCCAATATTTATGACTTATGTCTGATCTCGACACTTATCATACTTTCTAGAGATAGTACGGTAGATTTCAGGACATTCCCAACACACACGTCCTAGACTACTAGAGCAATATTACACATGCTCTAGAACAACACAATCAACTGGTCCGCGGTGTCCCTTGTTACCACCCACGGCCACATGCAACACACAACATAAGTACAACAGACTGCTTGATAACCACACATGCGTCTACGTACTTTCACAATCACACTACGGTGTAGGGTCATGCAAAGGATCCGAAGATCACGGCAGCCACTACAACCGTCTCAACAACGGAAGGGAGACTTATGTGGATCAAAGATCACACAAAGCTACCGCATCCTCACCCATACGGGAAAATACCTCTTTTCTCAACACAACAATCATTTACGGGTCTAACTGATCCCGTACTTATCACATATCATTTCCGGGTTGATTCCCTAACCAATCCCGTACTTATCACAATATGCATGCTACCACAATCTCAATGATTTCAACACACAATCAAAGAGAACATGCATCACAACAAATTAACCATGCATGCAGCAATACTCAGTGAATCTATAACCAAGAATCAAAGAGATTAACAAGCTCAACCATAATACGCATGCATGCATCAATAACTAGAAAAAACGGATTAAAACCTCAACCGTAAAATATGCATAACACACAAACACCTTTAAGGGTAAATACTCTGAGTATTTCAACCGTTAAGGCATAACCTGCATAAATCCGCCAGTCCTAGCTACCGGGACTCACCCGTTACGCAGCCCGCTCCTTAACTCTGAGAATCTCCCCGCTAGATCTAGAGCAAAGATCTAAATAAGATGGAGTCTAAAGGAAACAAGCTAAAGATGGGCGGAAATACTCTTATCTACGGCTTACCGACACCCCGAGATGTAACCCAAACGTCCCGTCCCGTTCTCCCGCTCCTTCCCGCACTAAAACGCCCAATTTCTCATTTTCTCCCTCTAGAACCACTTTCTCTCTCTAGAAAATTGTTCAGATCTGAAAAAATGTAAATTGGCTTAAGGGAAGGCCCTTATTTATATATGGGGAAGGTGAGGTGATTTGGCGACATATGGCGATCATGCGGACAGCCCGACCATGCGTCACGCCACGTGTGGGCGTCCAGCCATGCATCGCGCCAGCTCACCAGGCAATGCGTCGCGCCAGCTCGTCAGCGCATGCGTCGCGACAGCTAAACCTTCAGAGTCAAATCACTCAATTAAGTTTTTGTTTCTAACAATCCTAACCGAGACAATTCAAGTAGAAATAGACAAAAGCAAATAAAAGAAGTGAATTCAATCAATGACAAAGATAGGGCATAAGGTTAAGGTCAACGGACAGGTGACTCGGGATGATCAAGGATCGTAATTCAAACTTCAAACAAGCTAATCTCCTAGCAAGGAACACAACGATACGATCAGTTTAATCTCTTAATACTAATCTCTTTACTTAATCCTAATCCAAGATCAAATTCTCATTTGTGAATTAGAATCAAGCAAGCAATCAAACAAGTTCCAAACAACTAACAATCACTCTAAAAATACATTCTCATGCGCTAGAATGTGAAAGTTCTATCAAAGCTATGAACAGGAATTTCATCGAACATGTTGTGAACAAGAAATCTTAAGCATTCTAATCAACTTGATCAAGGCTAATTAGACATTAAACACACTTTGACAGATGGGATTTTAAACAATCAAGCACTAGAAATCCATTGATCACCCCTAATCAACCTAATCCTACCTAACCCATAAGCCCTATGAAGAACTACTCACTAATCATCATATGAACAACAAAATCCATGGGGATAATGTTGATCATTAGAGATTAGAGATAAAAACAAAGATTTAGAGAAGAAATCACCAAAAAGTACTTAGATTAATCAAAGAAATCAAACTTGTTCTTCCCAAGTGTTTAGAACAGAAAATAAAGCTTAAGATTCTGTAAAAAGATAGGTTTTTGGCTTAAAAAGTCATTAGGGTTCGAGCCGGGTCAACCCGGAACAAACCGGGTGTTGACTAGGATCCAAGGCAATTTCTGGGACGCGTATCGGTCGGCGTATCGGTCGTCCGACCGATACGGACTCTCGGATTTTTCTGGGAAGGGTCGTATCGGCCAGCCAGCCCGATAGGCTGGCCGATATGGACTCTCGGATTTTTCTGTGTTGAGATGCATCCAGTAAATCAGGCATAACTCTTTCCATATAGCTCCGAATGACTTCAAACCACCTCCATTAGAAAGCTAACTCAATTTCCCATGATTTTTATTCAGAATCCCAGAGCTAAAAGTCAATGTAATATCTTCATATGACTCAATCTTTCAAGCTCATCGGTTTGGTCCTACATCACCATTTCACTTGCAATCACTCCTTTGGCCTCCAAACTCTTCCAAACCTCCTTAGCAACTCCAAGAACCTACAAAACATAGGAAACACTCCAAATGCAAGCCTAGAATGCCTAAACATAGCTCTAGATGATCCTATACTCTAAACACATCAATGACCAAAGAAATGAAGTTAAAGAAAACTAAAAAGAAGTAAAACATGATCCTAACAATAGCCTAAATGCATGAAAATACAAGTATATCAGACAGCTCGTCAGCCCATGCACTCTGTGTGTCCGTCCCTGCGTCTGTCCATCCGTCCGTCCGTGCGTCTGTACACCCGCCTGTACGTCCGTCCGTGCGTCCTGATGACCACACGGCCACCCGAACACGTCCTGACGCGTCCGTCTTCGACCATTTCTCAACCCGATGACGTTTTTACTCACCCCAAACCCAATCTAACTCGACTGTTATCCTCAAAATCCTCCAAAATAATGATCCACATCCATTCCCAACCTTTTCTCAGCTCCGGGAAGGTTCTTATCCAACTAACGTGACTTTAACCCGACGTTTGGCCAAAACTTGGATATCTTCCAATCCTTTCAGTATTTTCACATTCCGCTTAGACCAATCTTCATATTTTTCCTTTCTCTATCTCTTCCAAGTGATCCCACATTATTCTGGAACTTTTGAATTTTTGGTCGTTCTCCGTATGTTCTCTCTCGGCCGGTCGTATTCCGCGTTTGGCCGTTCTACTTTCTCGGTAGGGTCATTACACTGTTCCTCCTTGGTTTGGATCGGGATGTAGTTCATCTTCTTCTAGCTCTGGCATGTCTTCATCTGTTGAATCATCAACTATATGCCTCAGGTTTCTGTTCAGGTTGTGAATTGGTGCTGGTGGTGGAATAAGCCTCTGCTGATGCCTAGCACTGATGCCTCTCATGGCTTATAGCATTTGAGCCATAGTAATCTGCTCATTAGCTGATTCCTCTCCCATATCTGATTTAGTACCTGAAAGTTCAGAATTCCGAGTGTATCAAAGTGTTTTGATGTACCTTAGTATAAATTAAAGTTTCTGAATATATGATTGGTTCAAATTAAATATGTTTCAAAAAGGTTTTTGGGAAGCAAATTTTGCAAAGCCGTTTCACTACCTTTTCAAAAAAAAAAAAAATCAAAGAGTTTCTGGTTTTGTTTTAATTTCAAGCACGGTTTGCCTTTGGAAACTTGGGTTTTCAATGTTAATACACGGTTTGGAAACTTCGTAATTGATTTTTTTTTGTGTAAAAACTTTTGAAAACAAAAGAAGACTGAGCTTTGAATACAAATATTGTTTTTTCTTATTTTGAGAAATGGCACATGGTTTTGACTCTCTGGAAAAAGGAAAACTAAATGACTGGGAGCCTCTTTTTGTTTTGGTTTTCGAAAACTTAATGGGAAATAGAGAAATAAACAACTTTCTTTGGTTTTCTGAGGAGAAAATCGAATCAAACAACAATTCTTCTTCTTTTCTTTTTAAACGTTTCTGGTTTCTTTTATGAAAGAAAATAAGAACTTTGAAAATAAACCTGACAGAAAAAAAAACATGGACGATTTTTATGGCTTTTGGGTTATCGAAAACAAAAATATATATGCAGAAGTAAAGAACGAAGGAGATAATGCAAAAACAGAGACTTTATATTGGTATTTTTGTTTTAAGATGCAATATAAAGCTGTAAACAGAAAGAACTAATGAATCAATGAATACAAATTGATGGACAAGATTCTCTTTATATCTTTTTGAATTGGATTATGCATTGAAAGAGATTGACAACTAACATATCTAAATAATTAGATTGGATGCAAGCAAGTATACATGCAATTTTTTATAGTTTTTTCAGTTTATGATGCAATGAAACAGAACTAGATGAATGAAACAATGAATCTGATGCAATGAAAACAAAGAGTATTGGATAGATAACACCTGTAAAGAGCCTTTCGTCTCTGATACCAGATGACACAGCCCCAAATGTGAATCTAGATGGATAGGAGGATGGAAGACAGAACAATGCTTGTATAACTCTCTTGTTATGGCCGATTTGGATGAGATGGATTGATTGATGGAACTTGTTCTGCTGGGTGTATATCTCTCTCATAAACAAGTCTGATAATGATTTGTAGAAGGTGGATTAATAGATACTACAAGGAGGCTGGATTCATCCATGATAAGTTTGCTGAACACAAAGCAATGCTTCTCACGCAACTCAGGATTCAAAAGGGTTTTTCTTTGCTGTAAGAAAATGCTTTGTTTATTGATCTAGGGTAATAATACAAGGGTGTAGTGGGACTTTATTAAATAGTCCATCTGCTATGCTCTTCTAGGCGACTTAGAGCAAATATTACGATATAGGAAACATAGACTCGAGTGGGACCTAATTGAAGGAGATTACATGGACTCAATTTTAGAAGAACAGGAAAACAAATAGAAGGAAGAAGCAACAGTTAGATTATTCAAATGTAATGAAAATAAATCATGCCTTAGCCTGGACGAGTTTAGAGTGTTAGGAGCTCAGATTGCTGTGTTTTGATGCTTCTCCGAAGTTATGCGTTTCATTAATCCCTTGGATTAGGAGTTTCCCCCAAATAAAGAAACCTCCTTATTATATTTGAGAAATGTCAGCTCTAATGGACCATCATATATGTCGTAAGGTGTTGTTTCCTCATTGTCCATGCTTTGGTTTGTGCTTGCTCTTGCTTGTTCCGAGATTGGAGTTTAGGTGATCCAAGCTTGGTTCAGCTTGTTAAGCAGAATAGTATCCCCTTGAGTGTTGAGAAGATAATTAACAGCATGGTTGATTTGTTCTCTTAACACTCTTGCTCCTGACCTTGTCAATGGTCCTTGTCTCATAATAGGGATTGAATCTTCTTGTTCTTGTCTAGATTCGATGTCCTAATGATTCCCTCCCCCTTAAGAATGTTCTAACCTCAGAACTGATTCTCCGGCATCAAAAGGATCTAAATCAGATACATTGAAGGTTGGAGAAATGTTCAATTTACCTAGTAGGTCCAGCTTATATGCATTGTTGTTGATTCTCTCCAAGACACTAGATGGACCATCTACTCTTGATGCCAACTTTGATTTTCTCTATTTTGGAAATATCTCTTGCCTCATATGTAACCAGACCCAATCTCCAGGTTCAAATCTAATCTCCTTCTTGCTCTTATCAGCCCTTAGCTTATGCTTCTCTGTCTTATTCTCCAGGTTCTCCTTAACCCTCTGGTGCAGCTTCTTGACAAATCTAGATTTTAGTTCTCCATCTATATTTGCATAAATGGCTGGTGGCAGTGGTGAAAGATCTAAAGGGGTCAATGGATTAAATCCATACACAACTTCAAATGGAGAGTGGTTAGTAGCAAAATGCTTAGAATGGTTATAAGAAAATTCAATGAATGGTAAACAAGCTAACAATTACCTTAAGTTCTTACCAACTGTGGCCCACAAGAGTGATACGAGGGTGCGATTTACTACCTCAGTCCGCCCATTTGTTTCCTGATGACTAATGGTGGAAGAGAGCAGATTGGTGTCAAGCTTCCTCCAAAGTGTTCTCCATAAGTGGCTTAAGAACTTGGTATATCTGTCTGAAACAATGGTTCTTGGAAATCCATGCAACTTAACAACTTCCTAAAAGCTATAAAATGAGCCATTTTAGAAACCTGTCAACAATTACAAAGATGGAATCCTTGTTGTTGATCTTGGGCAGTCCTAAAACCAAATCCATTGAAATGTCCACCCATGGTGTGTTAGGAATTGGTAAAGCCATATATAAACCACATGGATGTAACCTGGATTTGGCTTTTAGACAAGTGATGAATTTTTCACAGAACCTCTCCACATCTGTCTTAGTGTGTGGCCAAAAGAAATGTTACTTCAGAACACTATAGGACTTTTATTTGACAAAATTCCCCATCAAACTTCCTCCATGACATTCTATGGTGATCACCTATTTCATGGATCCTTGTGGTATGCACAACCTCTTCTCTTTGAACAGGAAACCATCTTGCTGATAGAACAGTCCAAATGCTGACTTATATGTCTTCTAGTATATGTCCTTGAAGTCTGGATCATCAACATACACGCCTTTGATGTGTTCAAACCCCATGATCATGGACTCAGTTGTTGATATGAGAGCATAGCGGCTGGATAGTGCATCCGCCACAATTTGTTCTTTCCCCTTCTTGTACTGGATCACATATGGGAAAGTTTTTATGAATTCCAACCACCTTGCGTGACTTTTATTAAGAGTGATATGTCCTCTTAGGTGCTTTAGAGTCTCATGATCTGGATAAATCACAAACTCTGTAGAAAGCAAATAGTGTTGCCAAGTTTCTAGTGATCTTACCAGGGCTTATAACTCTTTTTCATAAGTGGGGTACTTGAGTGTTGCATCATGGAGCTTCTCACTGAAGTAAGCTACTGTTATGCCTCCTTGTGTCAACACTGCACTTATTCATGTAGCAGAAGCATCACACTCAATCTCGAACATCTTATCAAAGTTAGGAAATGCCAACACTGGTGCATTGGTGAGACTGGTTTTGAGCCGTGTGAATGCTTGCTATGGTGCTGAAGTTCTTAACAAACCTTTTGTAGAATCTTGCTAATTCAGGGAAACTTCTTACATGTCCGATTGTTGTAGGTTTTGGCCATTCTTGGATTGCCTTGATCTTCTCATCATCCACCTTAAGTCCATGTGAACTTTCAACAAATCCTAGGAATACCAATTGATCAGTGCAAAATATGCATTTCTTTAAATTTGAATAAAGACCTTCTATTCTAAGTGTATGCATAGCATGTTCTAGATGTTTAATATGATCATCTAAGCAATGCCTATAAATCAGGATGTCAATGAAATATACTACCACAAACTTGCAAATAAAAGCTCTTGTGAGACAAAATGACATGACAAGCCATTCCTAAAACCCTTGCGTGGTTGTGAATGATGTTTTCCACTCATCGCCTTCTTTCATTCTGACTTGGTGATATCCACCCTTCCAGTCTATCTTGGAGAATATGGTTGCTCCACTTAACTCATCCAGCATGTCATCCAGTCCTGGAATGGGATGTTTGTACTTGATTGTAATGTTGTTGTTGGCCCTACAATGAACACACATTATCCATGTACCATCCTTCTTTGGAACTAGCAGAAATGGTGCTGCACATTGAGTCAATCTCTCCCCGATGTATCCCTTTGACCTAAGCTCCTGACTTGCTTTTTTAGCTCCTTAGCCTCTTCTGGATTCACTCTATAAGCTTGTATGTTGGGAAATGGAGCTCCTGGAACCAAGTAAATTTGGTGTTCAATGCCTTTCAATGGTGGAAGCCCAGCTGGTATGTGTTCTTCAAACACATCCGTGAACCTTTCCAATAGCTTAGACATGGCCATATGGTGTAGCACATATTCTTTATGTTCTGAGGATTTCAGAACATTAGATGGTGAAATAAAAAGTTTGGTCTTACTTACCTGTGAACCTTTTTCCATTGCTTTCTGCATTTCATACACCTCATGTGGTGTTGATGGAGTTAGCTTGTGCTTCTTGTTTTGGTGTGTGAAGCTGTAAATGGTTGTCCTCCCATTGTGCATGGTTTCCTTGTCAAACTGCCAAGGCCTCCCTAAGAGTATATGACCTGATTGCATTAGCACAACATCACATTTCACTTGATCATGGTACTTACCTATGCTGAATGATACCATGACTTGGTCATTTGCAGCTTTAGGTTATCTACAAGATAAGTACTAGCCACATTAGTACAAGATCCTCCATATATGATCAGACTACATACCTTGGCGTCAATGTACTCCAGCTTCTTCTGAGTGAAACTGCTCATTCTTTGCTTCATTTTGTCATTCAATGTCTCCATTGTCCCTTAGAACCATCACCCTCTGGTTTTGACAGTCTCTAGCATAGTGTTCTTTCCATTGACACTTGAAGCATGTAATGTTGCTGGTCCTTTGAGGTGGAGCTTTGCTACTGTTTTCTTCTGGTTTGGTACTCTTGGGCTGCTCATAGTTGGATATCTTGAACTTTTAATCCGCTTCTACTGCCTTGCCTTTGTCTTGGTTTTTATGAGGTTGATTCCAAGTTGGTTTGCTTCTACTGGTTGCAGCAACCTTCCTCTTGATGTGTTGCTCAACTTGGATAGCAAAGTGCAACATTCCCTCAAGATCTTGGTAAGGTTGTCTCTCTACCTTCCGTGCAACTTCGTCTTGAAAACCATCCAGAAACTGAGCCACCAATGTTTCTTTCGAATCTTCTACTTCCACCGTGTTCTTCAAGGTTTCAAACTCTTCAAAGTACTCTTCAACTGATTTGTTGCCTTGAGAGAGCTATCTAAACCTCTTCTGAAGATCTCTATGTTAGTAACCTTTGACATATCTCTTCCTCAAAGAAAATTTCATTTCCTCCTCTCTGATGCTTCTCTATCCCACCATGCCAAAGCATTGTTAGTGCGTTGAGCTGCAGCTAAGGAAACTTTCCTCTTTTCTGAGTATTGGTAATACTCATAGATATACTACATTCTTCTTTCCCAATCGAGATAATCTTTTGGATTCACTTTTCTAGTAAAGGTAGGTGATGTGAGTTTCAGAACCTTGCCTCCACGCCTATGATCATCTTCCTCACGGTTTCTGTCTCTATCTTCATGCGTAGGCTGTTGATTGTCTCTTCTGCCTATGCCTCTGTCATAGTTGTTCAGAGCTTGCCATGTTCCTCCTTGGATGGGATCGGGAGGTAGTTCATCTTCTTCTAACTCTGGAATGTCTTCATCTGTTGAATCATCAACTAGATGCCTCAGGTTTCTGTTCATGTTGCGAATTGGTGCTGGTGTGGAATAGGCCTCTGCTCCGGTGTTGTTATCCTAGCACTGATGCCTCTCATGGCTTATAGCATTTGAGACATAGTAATCTGCTCATTAGCTGATTCGTCTCCCATATCTGGTTTAGTACCTGAAAGTTCGGAATTCAGAGTGTATCAAAGTGTTCTGATGTACCTTAGTATAAATTAAAGTTTCTGAATATATGATTGGTTCAAATTAAATATGTTTTAAAAAGGTTTTTGGGAAGCAAATTTAGCAAAGCCGGTTCACTACCTTTTAAAAAAAACAATCAAAGAGTTTATGGTTTTCTTTTAATATCAAGCACGGTTTGCCTTTGGGAAACTTGGGTTTTTAATGTTAACACACGATTTGGAAACTTTGTATATGATTTTTTTTTTTTGTAAAAACTTTTGAAAACAAAAGAAGACTGGGGCTTTGAATACAAATATTGTTCTTTCCTATTTTGCGAAATGGCACATGGTTTTAACTCTCTAGGAAAAGGAAAACTAAATGTATGGGAGCCTCTTTTTGTTTTAGTTTTCGAAAATTCAATGGGAAATATAGAAACAAACAACTTTCTTTGGTTTTCTAAGGAGAAAACCGAATCAAACAACAATTCTTATTCTTTTCTTTTTAAACGTTTCTGGTTTCTTTTATGAAAGCAAAATAAGAACTTTGAAAATAAACTTGACAGAAACAAAAATATGGACGATTTTTATGGGTTTTGGGTTATGGAACAGGAAAATATATATGCAAAAGTAAAGAACGAAGGAGATAATGAAAAACGGAGACTTTATTTTGGTATTTTTGTTTTAATATGCAATATAAAGGTGTAAACAAAAAGAACTAATGAATCAATGCATACAAACTGATGGAAAAGATTGTTTTTATAGCTTTTTCAATTGGATTATGCATTGAAACATATTGACAACTAACATATCTAAATAATTAGAATGGATGCAAGCAACTATACATGCGATTTTTTATAGTTTTTGCAGTTTAGGATGCAATGAAACAGAACTAGATGAATGAAACAATGAATCTGATGCAATGAAAACAAAGAGTAATGGATAGATAACTCCTGTAAGGAGCCTTTCGTCTCCGATACCAGATGATACAACCCCAAATGTGAAGCTAGATAGATAGGAGGATGGATTACAAAACACTGGTTGTATAAATCTCTTGTTCTGGCCGATTTGGATTGACTGATGGAACTTGTTCTGCTGGGTGTATATCTCTCTCATAAAGAAGTCTGAGATTGATTTGTAGAAGGTCAATTGATAGACGCTACAAGGAGGATGGATTGATGCATGATAAGTTTGCTGAACACAAAGCAATGCTTCTCACGCAACTCTGGATTCAAAAGGGTTTTTCTTTGCTGTAAGAAAATGTTTTGTTTATTGATCTAGGGTAAAAATACAAGGCTGCAGTGGGACTTTATTAAATAGTCCATCTGCTATGCCCTTCTAGGGGACTTATAGCAAATATTACAATAAAGTAAACTTAGACTCGAGTGGGACCTAATTGAAGCAGATTACATGGACTCAATTTAAGAAAAACAGGAAAACAAACACAAAGAAGAAGCAACAGTCAGATTATTCAAATGTAATGAAAATAAAACATACCTTAGCTTTATTGGACGCTCCTCCTGATATGGTCAGTAGCCTGTATGAGTTTAGAGTGTTGGGAGCTCAGATTGATGTGTTTTGATGCTTCTCCGAAGTGCTGCGTTTCATTAATCGTTTGGATTGGGAGTTTCCCCAAATAAAGAAACCTCCTTGTTATATTTGAGAAGTGTCAGCTCTAATAGACCGTCGTAAATGTCATAAGGTGTTGTTTCCTCACTGTCCATTCTTTGGTTTGTGCTTGCTCGTGCTTGGTCCGAGATTGGAGTTGAGGTGATCCGAGCTTGGTTTAGCTTGTTAAGAAGAATAGCATCCACTTGAGTGTTGAGAAGATAGTTAACAGACTGGTTGAATTGTTCTCTTCACACTCTTGCTCCTGACCTTGTCAATGGTCCTTGTCTCACAATAGTGATTGAATCTTCTTGTTCGAAACATCTTCAAGAGGGAGGGTATGATGAGGCTATCAAGTCAACATCAGCCATGGATGAAGGAACCATAACATATGGAGAGGAGATCATGAAGCTTAGGAGAGCTCAGGGGACATGTGAGGTTTTTTAGCTCGAATGGAGACGAAGACCAATCATTCCAGCTCAACCATCACCTGGAGTACACAGTCAACTAATAAAGATCACATCACAAAGAAGAATCATCCCAAAAGCTTTCCACCTGAAGAAGATATATAAGATTTTATCCATAAGACTTCTAATGGAACCGATAGAGACACATGACAATTCATTGAAGCATTCCACCTTAACCATGACGAACCAAGCGACAAACCAACCTGTTTTGGATTCTTAACTCATTAGGAATCAAAAAAAGTTTGTATCTTCACAAATGGAGTTCAGATCAAGAAAAGTTATTCAACTTCTACAAACAAGACTTTGGAGACCAGGAGAGGATACAAACCAAAACTACAGTGTTTTTGGACTTGAATTACTGTATCTAGATGACCTCTTATGCACCAGACCTCACCAAATAATTCAGATCAACAAGAAGCCACACTTGTCTTTTTTGGACCCATTTAGCATTCAAGTTCAACATCTCTTTCCAGATCAAGACACCCACGATTTGAATGATTTTATTGGCAATCAGGAAGTTCCAGAGATCCTCACCTATCCCTTAAAGCCATCCAAATACAAAGGCATCATCAAATCCCTTTCATTCAGCCAAATCCCCACATTATCTCTTAACGACTAGTTTTTCATTCAAAGTAGTGATTTCTTTCTTTACTTTTCCTTAAATCATTGTACATGAGTTCTATATAAACTCATCCTCATTCTCATTGTAAACTCACGCTTTCAGTCATAAAAATACAAGAGTATTGTTTTCCTTTCATAGAAATCTATCTTTGAATCTGTTCTTTGTTCTTTAGGAGGTACGTTGTGAGAAGCACTTAGTTTCTATAGGATTTCGTGTGTCAGGTTAGTTTGTGTGATTCAAACAGCTTGTTCACTAACTGATTGAGAGAGTTAATCCCTTCTATCCATCCCATTCCTTGATTTTTTTCTAAGAGAGTTACACAACCAGCAGAACAAATCCCATCTCATTCCACAATAATTCATCATTCAGCCAAGTTGAGAGAGTTATAAAACCATTAACGAGGTCGAAAAATTACTCAATGTCGGCTCGATCATTGAAGTCTGGTATCCAGATTAGGTTGCAAATCCTGTGGTAGTAAAGAAGAAAAAAAGAAAATAGAGAGTTTTCGTCGACTCTATCATAGACGACATGTTATTCAAGTCTCTCGAGGAAAGGATCATGTAGAGCATTTGCGGGTATGTTTCGAACAACTGAACAAGCATAACATGAAACTCAATCTAGCCAAATGCAGATACGGAGTTGCGTCTGGGGAGATTCTCGGATACCTTATTACCCATCGAGGCATCGAAATTAACCCGAAGAAAATCAATGCCTTGGATTTCGCCTCTCCATGATGGACCTCTGGGTATCTACGGTTTCTGTAAGACTCTTATTCCCTGCGTTATGTCCTCCCAGTGGCCTGATGAGGATGTTTAGACTTTTTTGGTCAAACTTCGGGAATGTTATCTATAATTCATGCACCACGACACAGACTGCAATTAGACATTCTGTCATGAGGTATGTCTTTCGTCTCCTTCGCGAACACGAAACTATGTAACGCTGAACCGAATAAGATGAGGGAGTCAGAGCTTATGTTGCTCTATACAGGGGTTGGTCATCTCATCTCTGATGAAACTTTGACAAATCCATGCCCCACCTAACCATGGTGCGGTCTTTACAGACCATCTCTACACCCTGAAGGGTAAGGTATTCAGTGGGAAGAAGCTGGAGACTGTTGGCAACCTGTTGACTCCGATTTTCAGACATGATCGTCATCAAATGATTATCGATAAATTAGGCTCTCCTGAAGAGCCCCAATTGGATGAAAGAGCGGTTTTCACTGGATCTTCACTTTTCACATGATCCCGTTGACAAAGCTGACAAAGATCAGAGAGGTTCTAGACTTGAGCTTTCAGCCCAATGAGAATTTTATGAAACCTGTTACGGGGAACAAGCTTTGCAAGGGATCTTTTTCTTCAGTTAGACCTACTGACGAAGAAGATGACTTTATTCCTGCCACTTATCCTGAGCCGACGATTCCTCCTGATGAGATGGAACCTGCATTACTGACGTTCTCAACGATCAGTTGCGTGATTTCAAAGATGGTAGCGAGCTGTTCATGCCTTTGTGCTCTACGTGTTTATGTCCCTGTACAAGTACCTTGCAGTAGACGCTTGCCGAGTCCTGACTTTGCTACTGATCCGAGGATACTGACCATATGTAATTGATTGATTATGAGGACTCTTCGTAGATCTTGTTCCTTGTCCTCGACATTCTGGTTGTGCATTTTTGTTTCTTTTTCTTTTCTCTTATTTTTTTTTATAGTCGAGTCATTTTGATGTTTTTCTTGAGTCTTGTCAGTCCAATATCTATAGAATTTGTGTACTCTTTGATTATGATGTTTGCCTTTATGCTTTGATGTGTGTTCTCTATGTTCTTATTAACTTAGAGCTTGAATTTTGTGTGAAAAAACGGACTGATGCTGTCTGCAAAAATAATGTGCACGAACACACTCTGTATCGATCGATGCGCTTCTAGCGTTAGTTGTTGCAGTATTTCGAAAAACAATGCCGATTGATGCAATATTTGTATCGTTCGATGCAGGTTGCAGGGTCAGGTATTTCACCAGTTCACAAGTTCACTTTGTTCAATATCATTTTTAACCGAACCTAAGCTTCGATTCCACTGGGACAGTGTGTGTCAAGTGTGGGGGAGGTGGTACTCACGATCTCTTTTTTTATTAGAGTCAGTCAAGGCGTTTTATTGAGTCAAACCCTTTTGTAGGAAACTAGGACTTTTTGAGGAAGGCACCACATTCGCAAGAACTTATATGACCATTAGACGAGTCTGTAGCGATCAATGACTGATAGAAAACCCCAAATGGATCAACCTACCAAGGATACCCATATCACCTCAGGTATTCAGAAGATCGATTACTGACTTCACCCCTAACTTGACTTAATTTTCTCACCCAGGGACATGGTATACTTTGGATCATATTCCTTTGTCAATCCTGAAAGTCTTGTAAATCTATCTGAGTACGGTTTCCCTCTCCCTTCCCTTCTAGCTTAAAAAAGTATAACTCTGCGGATAAGCTAGTAGCTTCAAAATAATCACGGGAGTGGTAGAGACCCTTATTATCTCATGTGCTGCATGGTAACCTGTCCAAAGTAACACCCTGAATAAAAGGAAAGTGCAGCAAAAAAACAAAATAAAAAATGATACCCAAAGGGAAAAATAAAATGCGGAAGTGAGAAAATGGAGAGGAAAGAAACCAGAAGTATGACAGTCTTGTGATCACGTACTAAGTACAAGAGTCCATGTGTCCTCTGATCGATACCCCCTCGGTGAGACAGTTAATTGGTTATAGAGGTCAGTATGGTGAGTTTTAATGCTCTGATTTGATTGTGGAGTTTATTTAGGACAGTTGCTAAGTGTGGGGTAAGCTAATTATGGTATTTGGTTTTGTAGGCTTGTTTTCATGTCGCTTACTAAAGGGAATGTGGGTGTGGTGCTCCAACGACGAAATGAGTTACTGAAGTTTTTCAAACTTAGATATATCATGGTTTTTATGGGTTTAAGCCATGATATATGTACATAATTGAGTCGTTTAAGTGTATATCGAGTCTTTTTAGGTAATTTACAGGTTTGCACATGTTTGGAGATACTTTGGAAGATATTGGAGCTTTTTGGGACATCTTGGATTTGAAGACCGAAGTGACATAAGTCACCCTTAATGTTGGAGTTGAGCATCGATCGATGCAGCTCTTGAATCGATCTACGCAGATCGTGGACAAGATTATATGCCAAGTGTTGGAGACTTTTAAAGAATTTGAAAGATGAGATTTTTAGTGTTTTTTATCATTCAACACTTTTCATACTTTTGCTTTTGAGAGAACAGTGCTTGGGGATGATATCAAGTGGGTACTTCTTTTGAGAGACGATTTTGAACCGCTTTTCTTTTATATTTTCTGATTTATATGATGTCTACTTCATCCATGATTTGTGTTTCATAGATTAAGTCTAAGTAGATCTCTAGTTAGGTTTAGGGATTCTCGTTAGGGTTTTCATAGAATGCTAGATTAATTCATCTGATAGGATTCATAACTTGAGTAGTTCTTCATCCTAAGTTGTTCGTAATGCTAGTTCTAGCTTCATCTGCTAGAATCTAGATTTTAGGTTATTACGTTGACACGAAAGTGTTATTTAAAATATAACATAACTTAGGTTGAGAAAATTAGATAATTTCTAAAAAATGTGGATTGGATCATTTGTGAACAAATCAAACCTGCGCTTAATGCTAGTTTAGTCTTTAGAAGTTGCAAAGGAATTTCGATTTCTAGGATTTAGACTTAGTAAATTCTCGCTACGAAAGTTGGCTTATTTTACATATGTTATTTAGTTCTAGATGATATTAATCTACATTGCTTGATCTAAGATATTCCTGAACCTGATGTTTTTCATATTGCTTACAAACCGTTTTTACTCTCTTGCATTGAGTTATTTGCTTTTGAACCATTCCTACTTAGCTTAACTCGACATTACAAAGTCTATAGTAAGATTCTTGAATTTATGTGGTTTGACCCCTCTATACTACAATTTCATTATTTGCACTTCCAGTGTAGCTCAAGAAAATTGAAACTTTGAGCATATCAATCGCTTAGCTTTACGTTATGCCTTTTGTTTGACATGCATCTAATATTTATGAACCTCTTGAGCCGTCATGGGAAGTAGCGTGGTTTTTCTGCCATTAAACACAAATCAATGCTTGTTAGTAGAGCCATCATGAATTATTTTGCGGTCCGATTGCCATGGCCTTCCAAGAAGTCTATGACCAGCTTTCATCACAGAGAACTTCATCCACATACTTTCCAATCGCTAGAGGAACAAGCACTTGACTGTGTACTTTCATGTTACCCCTATAATTGAGCTACTGAAGCTTGTATGGCTCTGGATGCTTCTTTACTTTCAGTCCAAGCTTTTGAACCATGTAATCATTGGCCATGTTGGTGCAGCTTCTTTCACATACAATGATGCTGCAAATTTTTCCTTGAACAATGCATCAGGTGTGAAACAAGTTCTCTCTTTGTTCTTGCTCCTTTGTATTATTTTGCGCACTTAAAGATCTTCTAGCTACCAACAAGTTTCCTGATGCTGCTTCATATTCATGATCCTAATTCTCTTCTGAAGATTGAAGTGATTCTGGTTTCTCATCATCAAATGCTTGTCGCCAATTTTAAAAAGAATCATTACTCTTTTGTTGGATAATTCACTTGCATAGTGTCATATTCCATGAAACTTGAAACACTTAACATCACGAGCCCTTCGTAGACGACTCTGCCTTGCCTTTTTTCCTGAACTGAAATTAATGGCTTAGATTCCACTTTGGGTGCTGTGATCAATATAACTTCAAGTAGATAGCTTGGTTTAGTTGTAGCAGCTCATGGTCCATAGCTAGTCTGTGAAGTACTTCTCCTTCTAAGCTGTTTTTTAATCAAGATAGGCTTGTCGAGCATCTCCTCTAGTTCCATATACTGCTGCATCTCCAATCTATCTTCAATTTCTTTGTTTAGTCCTCCCAAGAACCGAGCCATAATTGATTCTCTATCTTCAGAAACATCAGCCATGATCAGAAGAGTCTCCATCTCTGGATAATACTCTTCCACACTACGATTGCCTTGGGTGAGTGTTTTAAGCTTTTGATGCAAATCCCTGTGACGATGGGTTGGAACAAACCATTTCCCCATGATGTGCTTCATGTCTTTCCATGACTCCACATGATACTCTCCATTCCTTCTCCTAGAAGTTACAAGTTGATCCCACCATCTTATTTCATATTCGTAAGACTGTTGCTGCCACCTTTACTTTTTTGATCTCTATGTAATGTTGAACACTGAAGACCACTTCAATCTTTGTCTCCCACTCCAAGTAGAAATATAGGTCATTCTTGCCATGGAATGGTGGAATTTTGAGCTTAAGACCTCCTAAGTTCTCATGAGGGCTCTTTCTTGTCTGCCACACCTGATTCTCCTTTGACTACCATGACAAGATCCACCAGTATGTCAATAGTAAATTTGTTAGCTCTTCACAATGTCCTTTTTCCACGAGTTGGAAATATGCTGACAAATTTTGATAGATTTATTTCTAGCTGATCCGTGTGGCTAACGGTTTCTCCTTGGACCTCCTGTAATATTATGTTATTAAGTAGGTTGTCGCAGCTCCTGACGCAAGGAGTCAACCCTAGTCTCCAGTAGCCTTTCCATTTGAGCAGTGAAGGCTTCAATCAGAAGTTTATTTTATGGTCGTTGTTGTTCTCCTCTCCATGATCCGACATCTTGTTCCTGCAAAAATCAAACGAAATTGAACCAATAACAAGTTCTAAACACAAATGAAAGCTTTCTATATGCAGTGCATAACATGTTCATTTTAAAGGAGAAATAATTATGCAATGATCAAAACTTATGGCAAACAGAATATGAAAAGTAAAATTCTATGAATAATACATAGCAATTTTGAAACAAAAAATGCAAGAACAGATGTAACACACTTGATGATGATAGAACAAGTTCTGATCAAAAGAAATGATAATAAGATTTGAAATTGATGCAAAAACTAAATGAAACAATTTAAAACAAACAAACATCTATTCTGACATGCGAATTTCGAAACAAAAGATGAAGGGACAAGCTCAGAATATTAAAAATTGATGAAAAAATTCTAAACATGCAAAGGATGCCACGAATGGATGATTCATTGACATAAACAACTTAACAAACAAGAAATCCAAAGATGTTTTATGCAGATCAGAAGACAAAGGCTCAATTTTCAAAATTATAATCTGATGCAAACAACACAAGAAAGAAATGGATGATTAGAAATGGTTTTTGCAAAGGAATAAACAACTAGAAACAAACATACAATGCAATGCTCTAAGACAACATGATCCGATCCTGGACATGATCAACCCAAAATCTACAGTTGAGAGTTTGTAATGGATAGGCGTTGCAAACAATCATATATTTTCAAGGGATGTGGAGTGAATGGTCACATAAAGGTTGTAAAAATCATTTGATTCACCTCTTGATCTCTTCAGGATATTATACACCAAAAGAAAACAAGAATTTTTTTTCTGGATATTACACACCAACAAAATGATTTAGATATTCAGAGAGAATTTGATAAAAGACTAGATAAATTTCGAATAGGGAAGTACATGAGTCCAAATAGAAGTTGCTAGAAGGCTACATGAGAAACATTAAATGTTATACGAAGTTAAAACAAAGACCAAACTTATTACAAGTTTTAAAGTTCGAAAAATGGCTCATCTTCTCTTCATGATAACAAAATGGTCATCTCAATGGGCTGGGCCTTGTTTAAATCAGTGAAATGGGTCTAAGGTGTTAGAATATGAATTTTATATTGAGAGAATAAGGTAGAATGAGTGAAGAATTGAAGAGAGAAGCTTGAAGACCCGATTAGGGTTCTTAAGCAGCTAGAGAGAGAAAACTAGGGTTGTGATTGTAAGGAAGAATAATTCCTCAATCTGTATGATTCTGAAGTGTTTACAAGACTTATATGGAAGCTAAACTAGGGCTACACAACACAAACAAATAATAAAATTGATATAAGGACAAGAAGACTCGGCAGTAGAGAGAGAGAGGCTTCAAACGGTCATGAGGGAAAGTGACCTGTGCTTGTTCTGTCCAAGGCTGATAGTGACATGTCTGGTCGTGTGTTCAGAGTTATGGGCATGATAATCTGAGCCCTAAGACTTGCTATAAGTGGATGTAGACCGAAATAGGAGAATGCATTCATCTTGGAAGTAATGGACTTCACTCTTGTGTGTTAATCACATTTGGCAAAATTATCACCAAATGCACAATATGTGCACAATGTTGAGATATGTAATTCTTGATCTCCAATTCAATACTCCCCCTCAAGCTTGAATTCAAGAGTTGAATCAAGCTTGGAATGACAATGGAGATCTACCTCATTAAAAACCTTCATGAAGAAAACCACATGGGATAAAACTTTATGAAGGAAAAAAGAGTGTAGTCTCCAAAGCCTTAGAGGATTCACGAAGCTCTATGAGTCCAAGATTGGTGGGAATGGACTCACATACTTTTAAACTGGCCGCCTTGGTGCAGACATCAGCAAGTTGTTCTTCACTTCTTGTGAAACATGGCAGCACCACTCCTTGCTCAATCATTTGCCTAACCTTGTGACAATCAATTTCTATATGCTTGGTCCTCTCATGGAAGACTGAATTTTAGGCAATGTGAATAGCAGATTGGTTGTCACAATGCATAGTGATTGGCCTTGATGTTTCAATCCCCAAGTCCACAAGAAGAGCTTTGATCCATGCCAACTCGGTTGCTAACTTCCTCATAGCTCTATACTCAGCTTCAGCACTTGAGCATGAGACTATCTTCTGCTTCTTTCTCTTCCAAGTAACAAGGTTGCCTCCAATGAATGTGAAATATCCTGTAGTAGACCTCCTGTCCACTCTATCTCCTGCCCAATCAGCATCACAATACCCAACCACTTCTGTGCTTTGATTGCAACCCATCCAAATGCCTTGACCAAGAGCAACACTTAGGTATCTGAGTATCCTTTCAACCATATTCCAGTGATGGATCTTGTGAGCTTGCATATGTTGGCTTAATTGGTTTAATGCAAAACACAAATCAGGTCTGGTTATGGTTAAGTAAATGAGCTTACCAACCATCCTTCTATACGGAGTAATGTCCTCAAATGGTCTATCCTCAAGCTCCCCCTCTCTTATGACTATCCCTCCTCAAGAGGTTTCTTATCCGGTTTTAATCCTAGCTTTCGTGCTTCAGATAACAAATCAAGTGTGTAATTCCTTTGAGATAAGAAGATTCCATCATTAGATCGACAAACTTCTATCCCAAGGAAGTACTTTAGAGCAACAAGGTCTTTTATATCAAAAACAGATTTGAGATAAGCCTTAGTGTCTTGTATACCTGACTTGTTGCTTCCTGATATGATAATGTCATCAACATAAACAAGGATGACAATGATACCTTCCTGATCTTGAAGAGTGAACAAGGTGTGATCTCCTTCATACTTCTTGAATCCTCTTTGCATAAGTGTTGAGCTCAGTTTATGATACCAAGCTCTTGGTGATTGCTTTAATCCATAGATAGCCTTCTTGAGTCTTAACACCTTTCCTAGTTTAACAATATCTTCAAGACCAGAAGGTGGTGTCATATATACCTCATTTTCAAGCTCCCCTTCAAGGAATGCATTCTTGACATCAATTTGCCAAAGCTCCCAATCAAGATTTGTTGCCAAAGATAAGATGATCCTAACTGTGTGAAGCTTAGCTACTGGTGCAAAAGTATCCAAGTAATCATTTCCATAGGTTTGAGTGAAGCCTCTTGCTACCAGCCTTGCTTTGTATCTCTCCACCTCTCCATTACTTCTATACCTGATAGTGAACACCCACTTAGAACTCACTGCCTTCTTTCCTTTGGGAAGTTCTGCCTCATACCAAGTCTCATTGTTTTCCACTGCTTTGGTCTCTTCATTCACAGCTTTCATCCACCTCTTATCTCCCTTGGCTTCTTCATAGGTTGTTGGTACTTGTTCTTGATCCAACTTCCCAATGAACACTTGATGTTCCAAAGGTACATGAGCCAAAGTGCATACAGCTTGAATGGGATGAGCTACTGCATTGATGTTGAAGTAAACTCTAGTCTTCTTCAATTAGGATGGAGCCTTTCTCTCCCTTGTGCTCCTTCTTAACACCTGAACTGGCTGCTCATTCAGAACCGGCTGTTCAATCCCTCCATTTTGATGATCCAACTCCTCAGTTTCTATCTCATGTTCCTCATGCTCCTCAACACCAGCTTGATCATGTGTACTAGAATCAGATTCTTGCGGTTCTTGTTCTGATTCTTGAGTGTCCCCCTCATGATCAGGATGGGGATGTTGTGGAGCTTCTGAAGGTAAATCAGGAACGGAAGGAGAATGACTTGCTTTGGCCGGTTTCTGAGGCAGACTAATACCAAGGTTTTCCAAGATCATCCTTAGGTTAGCAGCTCGGTCTGATTGAGATTTGGAAAGATCCTTCAAGTTGTCCCAATTCCTTTCTTCATAAAAGCTTCTTGTCTCCATAAACTTCACATCTCTTGAAATCAGAACCTTCCTAGTTTCAGGTACATAGCACTTGTATCCTCTTTGGGTTGTGGAATGTCCAATAAGCATAGCTTTGGTGCTCTTAGCATCCAACTTATCTCTTTGTTCTCCTGGTATAAACACACAAAAAATACACCCAAACACACGTAAGTGATCAACTAATGGATTGGTTTTGTTTAATACCTGAAATGGTGATTGATCCTTATGAACTCTTGTGGGAGTTCTATTGATCAAGTAGCATGCAGTAATGGACCTTGCCACCTCCATTAAGTGTCTGTTCTTCCTCTCAGCCACTCCATTTTGTTGTGGAGTGTAAGGACAGCTTGTTTGATGAAGAATCCCATGTTTGGACAAGTGTTGTTTGAAGGCATTGCTTGTATACTCACCACCATTGTCTGATCTAAAAATTTTGATCTTAGCATTGAAATGGTTAGTAACATTGTTTTGAAAATTTATGAAAGCTTCTAACACTCTATCTTTAGTTTGCATTATGGTTATCCAAGTGTATTTAGATTTTTCAACAATGAAAGTGACAAAGTGTAACAGCCGTCTCCCGGTAAACCGGAGACACGGCATTAAGGCACCCGTTGAACCCTTTTTCGGTCCAACCGGAATGCCAACTCAACTTGTCCCAGGAACCCGGCGCTCTCTTTGTATTCAAATCCACCAATGACGTCACACGATCGAATCAATCCCGCATCCGGACCTGCAAGAAAATGGGGACAGGGAAAGGAAAGGAGGACTGAGTAATTGTTTCAAACACAATTACCCAGTGAGGGCGGACTAAGGAATCCGCGATCCCGCCTTATGCCACACAACTACGAAGCACAAGTCCGAAGCTAATATCATCTTACTAACAATGACCGAAGGCACATTACAATCAACCTACAAAATAACTACCTGTCTATGGGTGCGGACCAGGGCTGCCTTCCCCTAATCCCACCCACGGACCGGCCATTACGCCCTTTCCACAGCAAACAAACAGCTCGCGAACCTTCGAACCACAACACACCACCACGGGAGGGCTCGTCAGGACCCTCCTCCGACGATCAAGGACGCGTACCAAAACTCGTTATACGCGACCATGCCACGCAATCCCTAAAACAGTTCTATCACACATAGCCATCACACACAAGCAACGTTTTCAGTTTAGTGATAACCTAGCCGTTCTACATCCACAATCAATCATTACACGTGTATAACTATCCTACACTACCTAGGAAAGACTGTATTAACAAGGGACTACGTCCGGAACTGAATGAAGTAAGGGAAGATCACAACCGGTCCTCATCTTTCCCAAAGAAGGGCAAAACGGTAATTTAGGAAGTTCATCAGCCCAAACGAACATCAGATCTGGAAAAGGACGGAAAAAAAATCGATTTAGGCTTTCGTTTCGCTCAAATCGGATTCGGGATGAGCAAGTTATGGCCACTCGAAGTTTGGTTGACTTAAAGTCAACGGTCGGTCAAAGTCAACCGGTCAACCCAGACCCAGACCAAAACCCAATCCATAACCGGCCCAATACCCTAACCAATCCTAACAGAAACTAAACAGGGTGAAATCGAATTGAACCAGAAGATTAAAGTAGACCAGACTTACTAGGAATTAGAAGCATAAATAGGAATCAAACCGGACCGGTCAACCCAAACCGAACTGGTCAACGCCTGACCCGGTCAACCCAGACCAGTCCACCGAGTCGACTCGGTCGTCGGCGAGTCAACTCGGTGGCGGTCCGGCGGCTCCGGCGGTGGAGCTCTGACGACTGGTCGTCGGTTCTCCGGTCACGAGCACTGCTCGCATTTTTAGAATTGTGTGAGAAATGAGGAGCCCCTCTCCTCCTTTTATAGGGAAAAGAGCTAGGGCTTCCCTCCTTAATGAGTTGGGCCTTGGACTATGGGCTTAAATCAGAAAAGGAAACAAATTAATGAGGGGATAATGGACATGGGCTTCACTTCTTTTCTTCAAAAATTTTGGACTTGGGTTTTGGGCCATTACAATTCTCCCCCCCCCCCCTTAAAAGAATTCATCCCGAATTCTGCGGCGCGGGATCTCCACTGCAACTCCTTACCAGCAGGACTCCACAAACTTCGCTGAACCAAAACCTAACTTGATCGCTTGCCTGCTTGAAAATATCTTGTCCTTGAATCATGAAGATTGCTTCTCCCCCCTTTTATTCTAATCCACGCTCTGAAGTGTACTTCGCTTTGGTACCAATCCAATAGTAGCTCCAGAATGCACAAAAATGTCTCATGCTACCGTCCATGTCCATTAGGGTCGGTCTCCAATGTTTAGAAACAACACTCATCCTTCGAGTGGTTCTAATATATGATTGAGATGCTATGCTTCCAACCTGATCCACCTTAACGGTTTCCATTACCGTGCCACAATGCATCATCCACTTCCAAATGGATTCACTTCGACGGTTTCCATTCCCGTGCACTATGGTGTCGACTTTTGCCTGATTGCTATCCTTGCTTATCTTTGGTGAGCGATGAGGCGAACCATATCCATTATGGCTACCCGGCTGGTGGGGAACGACCCACTTAACTCGTGATATGCTCCAATGCCATGCTTCCGCTGCGCACTCTGATATCCAAACCGATTCCAATCTGAATTCCAGCTCAAGGTTTCCTACCTTGTGATCCAGGTGTAGTGCTTTCCAATCTCCATCCTTTGGGTTTCCTTCCCCATTAGACTTGCGCTCCTTTGCTATTCCTTGCAGCTTCTTGCCAATCCTCCATAGTGTTTTCCTAAAACTCTCCCATTGGATTTCCATTTCCAATGACCAGCTTTCTCCACTTGAGCTTGCAATTGCAGAAGTCTAGTTTCCCAAGCATTTCCAAATTCCACAATGCCACTTCCCAAAACGCTTATGCGATCTTCTTTCCATCTTGAGGAACTCCATTAGCTGCTCCAGTAATCCATAAGAACTCCAGGGCAGACCGTTTCCTTTCTGGTCCCACCGTTGAGTCTCGAGCCTGTCGTACCACGAAGATCTTCTCCGGCTTCCCGCTTGATCAATCTTCAACGAGCCGTCCATAACTCATTGAAGTTGATGTCAAAAACCGATTCCAAGATTCCATTCTTAGAATAGGTTTGGATAGCTCCTGCTGCTCCTTGTGATCCAAGAGACTCAAACAACTCTTGACGCTTAATCCAGTCGGACCACCGCCAATTCCAAATGGCCTCCTTGCAATCCAGTCTTTCCATTGACCTCTTGCAGCTCCTGTAGCACTCCTTGCAATCCGGTCATTCCATTGACCTCTTGCAGCTCCTGTAGCACTCCTTGCAGCTTCCCAACGCCTCTTGCAACTCTTCTAGCACTTCCTGTAACTCTTGCAACTCTCCGCTACACTCCCGATGTATTCTCTCCGGTGAACGTGTTGGAATTGTGTCCAGTAATCTCGGTACTGTCTCTAGAAAGTAAGAGTATGTCAATGATCAGACATAAGTCATATAATACTGGGGGTCATGATGGCTTGCTAGAGTCCGCTCATGATCTATAAGTCTTGGACTTATTGCCTTTATTATATGATCCCATATGGGTCACACGCCTAAGCTAACAGGAAAATGTGTAGGAACGGCTTAGCAGAAGTACGGTAAAAGTGCCAGGCATTTGTCGTACTAAGAGAGAGATTAATGGGTCTGATTAAATCCAAGGGATTTAATCAGATTGGTATTTGGGCCCAAAAGCCCAAAAGGAAATAGACAAGTTTTATAATTAAAACTTAAGTCTGATTTTTCCTCCTAACCCTAATCTTCTGCGATTTTCTCTCTCTCTCTCTGCGCCTCCCACAGCTTGGTCTAGCAGCCTCTCTTCCTGCTTGGTGTGCGTGTGTGAACCTCTGGAGGAGTTATCACTTGGTGGCTCTCTGATCTCTGACCTGTTCTCTCTTTCCGCTGCATAAACAGGTAAAAGGTGAGATCTTATTGTTTCTATTCAAGAGAACCTAGATCTGCATGTTTAGGACTGTTTAATCTGAAGAACTGAATCAGGATTAACAACCAAAACATCCAAGAGTGGTATCAGAGCTATTGGTTCTGGTTTTTCTTGTTTAGAATCTCGTTTAGGATTGTTTTTCTTGTTTAAGAAGTGTTTTGAATCAACTACTGATAAGAGAAATCACTTAAGCAACAAGGAATTGAAACCTAAACATATTTGAAATCGCAAAAACCAAGCTATATGACTTGGATTGCGATCGACCGAGAAGCGCAAGGATCGCATGGATCCGCAAGGCATCGCATGGATCACGTCTTGCGTCCGATCGCGAGAGATGGGCTGATCGATCGGATCGATCGCATCTCGTCCCGATCACATCTCGTCCGGCTCGTCCCGATCGGTTATGATGCGCGAGAGAGATCGACCACGATCGCATGGCGATCACGACCGTGATCTCTCGGCATCGTCCAGTCCGGCCATTGTCCCGAGCGTCCCGATGGATCGTCCCGTCCGCTGCCGTCTCGATCTCGGATCGTCGCGTGCGGCTTGCGGCTGGGCATGGTGATCGTGGAGCTAGGTCACAACCATGATTGGTTTGTGACCAATTCGGTTCGGTTCGGTTTAAAATTTTATTAAAATTAAACGTCTCGGTTTAATAAACAGATTTAATAATTTTTATTAAATTCTGGTTAAACCGGGATAAGAAATCCAAAGTCGAAATATTGGATTTTGTGCCTAAACCAGGATTTTCTAATTTGATTTGGTTGGACCAAATAAATTGAGAAAATCCGGTTTAGTAAATAACCGGTTGACAATTGTGGTCATCGTAGTAATTAAAATTTGGTTAGACCAATTTTAATGAACCAGACCGGTTATGTCATTTAATTGGACAATTGGGTCATGTCTTGGACATGGACCAATTCTTGGGCCTCGGGCCAAGAAGTTAAAACAATTGGGCCAATTATTTGAGTCTTTTCTTCAGATTAATTTAAAATTTATTTTATAAAATTATAAAGTCGATTTTAAATTAAAGTTTCCGAAATTTTGAAATTAGAAAGTTTCTTAAAATAGAAGTTTCTAGATTTGCATGTTTTGGATTTTAAGAAATTTCTAAAGTTAGAAAGTTTCCGGTTTTAGAAAGTTTCCAATTTTAGAAAGTTTCCAAAAATAGTAGGTTTCCCAAAATGGAAAGTTTCCCAAAATAGTAATCTTCTATTTCGGGATGAAATTTTAATAAACCTACAAACCTCAAATAATATCAAGCGTTGGATGTCTTGTCCAGGCTATGTCAGCTGTCGAAGCCCATTCAATCGTATTCATGGCCTTACAGTGTGAGGGTGTCTGCTTTTGCGTGGGTAAGACGGTTTGTGATTCATAAATGTCATTGGGAGTCCCAGACATTAATGATTACATGACTGTATAGTCTGGTTTTCTTGACTAGGCCATCGGGGGTCCCGGGCCTTGAGACATCAGAGTGGATTGGGCCTCGGGCCCAGATTCACAACCAAGAGTTATATCACGGATATAATTAGCCGACATAGGGCTTACCGATATAAGCTAAGGTTGGGTGATGGCCAGTGGCCCACTTTGATCTTAGTTATATGTGGATCTTGGAATCATTATATTCTATTGAGGGTAACTTATGTTATTGAATATAATGCGTGATTAATCATATTAAATTTAATACGAGATTAATCATATTGAACATATTAACTAATAACCTTTTTATATTATATTTCAGCTATGACTACTACAAGCACACAAAACACATTCTCAATCCGGTCTGTTCTCGAGAAGGAGAAGCTAACTGGAACGAACTTCCTGACGTGGTCAAGGAACTTGAGGCTGGTCCTCAAGCAGGAAAAGAAGGATTATGTCCTTCGTGATCCCCTCCCCGAGAGGCCTGCTAACAATGCCGCCAGGACTCTGCATAATGCTTGGGAAAAGCATTCGTCAGATGAAAATGATGTGTATTGCCTTATGTTGGCGACAATGACTGCTGAGCTGCAAATGCAGTTCGAGAGTGTGTTGTCACCAATTGAGATAATGGCAAGCCTGAAATCGCTTTTTCAGGAGCAAGCAAGGACTGAGAGGTTTCAGACTGTTAAGAACCTCTTAGACTGTAAGTTGGCTGCAAATGCGGCAGTGAGTCCTCATGTCTTGAAGATGATGGGTTATCTCGATCATCTTCAGAAACTCGACTGCCCTATCAGCCAGGAACTTGCTTGCGACATCATTCTGCAGTCATTACCTGCAAGCTATGATCAGTTCATTCTGAACTTTAACATGCATGGCTTGAGTAAGACATTGCCTGAGCTTCACGGAATGCTCAAGACTGCAGAGCCCAACTTGAGGAAAACCGCCAAGGACCCCAATGTGCTTATGGTGCAAAAGGGCAAGGGGTTTAAGAAATCCTCTGCTAAGGATAAGGGGAAGGCCAAGGCTGTCCAAGTCGTGGACAAGGACACGCCAAAGCCCAAGCCCAAGTCCAAGGCTGGGCCAACTGACATATGCAGGTTCTGTAAAGAACCAGGGCATTGGAGGAGAGAATGTAAGAAATTCCAAGAAGGTCTAAAGGAATTGAAGAAGAAGACTCTCGAGACTTCTTCATCAGGTATTTTTGTTATAGAAGTTAATACAACTACTTCTGATAATACCTCATGGGTTATGGATACTGGTTGTGGGGCTCATATTTGTACTAATATGCAGGCACTCAGCAACAGTAGAAGGCTGAAGCAAGGACAAGTGGAGCTACGAGTTGGGAATGGAGCGAAAGTTCCAGCACTAGCTGTAGGCACATACTTGTTGTCTTTACCTTCGGGATTGATTTTAGAACTCAATAATTGTTATTTTGTACCTGCTATAAGCAGAAATATTATTTCAATTTCTTTGTTGGATTTGGAAGGTTATGATTTTTCAGTTAAGAATAAATTATGTTCCTTCAATCACAACAATTTGTTCTATGGTTCTGCCCCTCTTACGAATGGGCTTTACATACTCGATCAATCCGCGCCAATTTATAACATTAATACCAAACGGTTCAAACCTAATGAGGAGAACCAAACGTTTCTATGGCATTGTCGTTTAGGGCACATCAGCGAGAAACGCATCAAGAGGCTCCATTCGAATGGACTTCTTGGCTCATTTGACTTTGAGTCATGTGAGAAATGCGAATCCTGCATGATGGGCAAAATGACACGGGCCCCCTTTAATAAACCTAACGAGAGGGCCAGTGACTTATTGGGCCTGATACACACTGATGTGTGTGGCCCAATGTCCACAAATGCAAGAGGAAACTATCAGTACTTCATTACCTTCACTGATGATTTCAGTAGGTATGGATATGTTTATTTAATGAAACATAAGTCTGAATCGTTTGAGAAATTCAGAGAATTCCAAAATGAAGTACAGAACCAACTTGGCAAAAGCATTAAGGCTCTTCGGTCCGACCGAGGAGGAGAATACTTAAGCCAAGAATTCAGTGATCATCTAAGAGAGTGTGGGATCGTGTCCCAACTCACTCCTCCTGGAACACCTCAATGGAATGGTGTGTCTGAGAGGAGAAATCGGACCTTATTGGATATGGTTCGATCTATGATGAGTCACACAGACCTTCCAATATCCCTTTGGGGATATGCTCTGCTAACAAAAGTGTTCACTCTAAATAGAGCGCCATCGAAAGCAGTAGCAAAGACACCATATGAATTATGGACTGGAGTGGCTCCAGTACTGTCTTATCTTAGAATTTGGGGTTGTGAAGCATATGTCAAGAGATTAATCTCAGACAAGCTTACACCAAAGTCTGATAAATGCTACTTCATTGGTTATCCGAAGGAAACCAAGGCTTATTACTTCTATCTACGTTCCGAGAACAAGATCTTTGTTGCCCGGGATTGTAACTTTCTTGAGAGAGAGTTTCTCTCTAAGAAAGACAGTGGGAGTAAGGTACTGCTTGAAGAAATTCAAGATGAACAGGATACTGCTCAACCTAATGAGGAAGAGCAGCAGGAGGACCTACAAGAAATTGTAGAGCCTGAACCTGTAGTACCTGAAGTTCGAAGATCCGGGAGGATCCGTCACGAACCCGAGAGATATCAAGGATTCCTCGTGACTAACTGTCATGATCTTTTGATCATTGATGGTGATGAACCATCGAACTTCAATCAAGCCATGATGGGCCCAGATTCCTCTAAGTGGCGCAAGGCCACTGATTCCGAAATGGACTCCATGTCAGTCAACCAAGTATTTTCGTTGGTTGACTTACCCGCTGGCGTAAAAGCCATCGAGTGCAAATGGATCTTCAAGAAGAAGATTGACGTGGATGGTAATGTCCAAATTTATAAAGCCAGGTTGGTGGCAAAAGGTTTCAGACAAGTTCACGGTGTGGATTACGATGAAACCTATTCCCCAGTGGCTATGATGAAATCTATTCGGATTCTACTAGCAACTGCAGCTTTTCATGATTATGAAATTTGGCAGATGGATGTGAAAACCGCCTTCCTGAATGGTATTCTGGAAGAGGATGTGTATATGACACAACCTGACGGTTACATAGATCCAAAGAATGCTGGGAAAGTATGCAAGCTTCATAAATCCATTTATGGATTGAAGCAAGCATCGAGGAGCTGGAATCTTCGTTTTGATGAAGCGATCAAGCAATTTGACTTCATCAGAAACGAAGAAGAACAATGCGTGTATAAGAAAACTAGTGGGAGCAAGATAGTATTTCTTATTCTGTATGTTGATGACATACTGCTTCTCGGAAACGACGTTCCAATGCTGAAGTCGGTAAAGGACTGGCTTGGAAGTTGTTTTTCCATGAAAGACATGGGTGAAGCCGCATACGTTCTTGGAATCAGGATCTACCGGGATAGATCTAGAAGGCTGATAGGCTTGTGTCAAGACTCATACATTGACAAAGTCCTACAAAGATTCAGCATGAAAGATTCCAAGAAGGGCTTCACGCCAATGGTACATGGCACAACGCTAAGCAAGAAGCAGAGCCCTACGACGGCTGCTGAGCTTGAGCGCATGAAGAATATTCCTTATGCATCTGCAATAGGATCTGTCATGTATGCCATGATCTGTACTCGTCCTGATGTTGCTTATGCATTGAGCATGACTAGTAGATACCAGTCAAATCCAGGTGAAAACCATTGGATTGCCGTCAAGAATATCCTGAAGTATCTAAGACATACTAAGGATAAGTTCTTGGTGTACGGTGGAAGTGATGTGCTTAAAGTTAGTGGATTCACGGACGCAAGTTTCCAGACAGACCAAGATGATTTCCGGTCACAGTCCGGTTATATCTTTTGTCTGAATGGCGGTGCAATCAGTTGGAGAAGCTCCAAGCAAGACACCGTTGCTGATTCCACTACAGAAGCTGAATATATCGCCGCCTCAGAAGCTGCGAAGGAAGCTGTTTGGATACGAAAGTTCATTATTGAACTAGGTGTGATACCAGATGCGGCTGAGCCTCTGGCACTGTTTTGTGATAACAATGGTGCTATAGCTCAGGCAAAGGAACCAAGATCACACCAGAAATCCAAGCATGTTCTAAGAAGATTTCACTTGATACGTGACATCATTAATAGAAAGGAAGTCAAGATCAGCCGAGTTCAGACAGATGATAATGTCGCTGATCCGTTGACAAAGCCACTCCCAAGGCCTAAGCTCGAGTTTCTGACTGAAGCTGTAGGCATTAGAGACATTGAAATGTAATCTAAATTTGAGTGGGAGTTTGAGGGCTTTTATTTAGTTATTTGATATGTTCTTGTAAAACATTTTTCTTATGTTTAATGAAATTATTATTTCAAGATTATTTTAACTGTGATGAAATAATCGTTCCAAAATGATATGAACCATTTTATAGGTCATCGAAGTAAGTGACTTGATCTTGAGTCATCAAAGTCATTTAGCTTGATCGTGAGACCCTATATTTGATAGATGGATTATATCATCCTGTCCCTAGTCGAAGGTTGTTGAAATTGGAACACCAACAACCGTGTGAGACTGGATTGGTATGTGACTTATGACAAAGTCTCAGTGTGTCATAGATGCGCGGCATCAAAGTCAGTACATAGGTGTATGTGGGGTACATACGACCGGACAAGACCCGCTTATAAGAACTCTTCAGGATATTTATATCTGTGTCATAAGAGATTCTTACTACGACTATAGAGTATAGTCCTTAGACCTGAGTTCGCATGCATGTGACTGCACATGGACTGATGCACTTTGATCATTGTCTAACGCTATCGTTTTGCGATAGCTATAAGGACCTTGTTTGGGTGTATTACGAAATGAGTAGTTTACAGTGATGGAACAAGACGGGATTTGTCCCTTCAATATAAATGGAGTGAATATCTCTAGGCCAATCGGAGATTTGAATACTGGAAAATGCATGGCCATGCTCAAACGGACTTTCCCGAGTCGTTTGGATTGTCAGTATCAAATTAGAGTCCGATGAACAAGATTAGGCTTTATAAGGATGACACTAATCTTGCCTTATGACTAATCGAGATATTGAGATAAAAGGATTATGAATACAGAGATTCCAGTACAAGTGGGAGATTGTTGGAATTGTGTCCAGTAATCTCGGTACTGTCTCTAGAAAGTAAGAGTATGTCAATGATCAGACATAAGTCATATAATACTGGGGGTCATGATGGCTTGCTAGAGTCCGCTCATGATCTATAAGTCTTGGACTTATTGCCTTTATTATATGATCCCATATGGGTCACACGCCTAAGCTAACAGGAAAATGTGTAGGAACGGCTTAGCAGAAGTACGGTAAAAGTGCCAGGCATTTGTCGTACTAAGAGAGAGATTAATGGATCTGATTAAATCCAAGGGATTTAATCAGATTGGTATTTGGGCCCAAAAGCCCAAAAGGAAATATACAAGTTTTATAATTAAAACTTAAGTCTGATTTTTCCTCCTAACCCTAAGCTTCTGCGATTTTCTCTCTCTCTCTCTGCGCCTCCCACAGCTTGGTCTAGCAGCCTCTCTTCCTGCTTGGTGTGCGTGTGTGAACCTCTGGAGGAGTTATCACTTGGTGGCTCTCTGATCTCTGACCTGTTCTCTCTTTCCGCTGCATAAACAGGTAAAAGGTGAGATCTTATTGTTTCTATTCAAGAGAACCTAGATCTGCATGTTTAGGACTGTTTAATCTGAAGAACTGAATCAGGATTAACAACCAAAACATCCAAGAGAACGTTTCCACATCTTGATAACCCTCGCACGCTTGGTTGAATAACGCTCCGAACAGACGATGACCCCGAATACACACCTCATTAGTACCGACTGCCATGTAGGTGCACACCACAACATAAACCACGACACACACCACAACATACATCTCAGCACACATCTAGCGGCAGTAGCACAACTGAGGTTTGAAGACACTGACTCCAACCTGCACGGAGAAATTTTATCTAGACTAGGACCGGCATGGAGAACAATCTATGATAAGGTTGGTGCTTGAAAAAGCCTTTCGCAAAGTAACCGTTTTATAAAATTTTTGCAAACACTTTGTAAAAAGATTTGAAAACATAAGTTGATCTCCCAGGACAGGACTGGGAGACCTTAACCTAGGCTATGATACCAAATTGTAACACCCGTCTCCTGGTAAACCGGAGACGCGGCATTAGGGCACCCGTTGAACCCTTTTTCGGTCCAACCGGGATGCCAATTCAACTTGTCCCAGGAACCCGGCGCTCTCTTTGTATTCAAATCCACCAATGACGTCACACGATCGAATCAATCCCGCATCCGGACCTGCAAGAAAACAGGGACAGGGAAAGGAAAGGAGGACTGAGTAATTGTTTCAAACACAATTACCCAGTGAGGGCGGACTAAGGAATCCGCGATCCCGCCTTATGCCACACAACTACGAAGCACAAGTCCTAAGCTAATATCATCTTACAAACAATGCCCGGAGGCACATTACAATCAACCTACAAAATAACTACCTGTCTATGGGTGCGGACCAGGGCTGCTTTCCCCTAATCCCACCCACGGACCGGCCATTACGCCCTTTCCACAGCAAACAAACAGCTCGCGAACCTTCGAACCACAACAAACCACCACAGGAGGGCTCGTCAGGATCCTCCTCCGACGATCAAGGCGCGTACCAAAACTCGTTATACACGCCATGCCACGCAATCCCTAAAACAATTCTATCAAACATAGCCATCACACACAAGCAACGTTTTCAGTTTAGTGATAACCTAGCCGTTCTACATCCACAATCAATCACATTACACGTGTATAACTATCCTACACTACCTAGGAAAGACTGTATTAACAAGGGACTATCATCCGGAACTGAATGAAGTAAGGGAAGATCACAACCGGTCCTCACCTTGGCCAAAGAAGGGCAAAACGGTAATTTAGGAAGTTCATCTGCCCAAACGAACATCAGATCTGGAACAAAGGACGGAAAAAAATCGATTTAGGCTTTCGTTTCGCTCAAATCGGATTCGGGATGAGCAAGTTATGGCCACTC
Source organism: Orychophragmus violaceus (assembly GCA_030180135.1). Classification (NCBI taxonomy): domain Eukaryota; kingdom Viridiplantae; phylum Streptophyta; class Magnoliopsida; order Brassicales; family Brassicaceae; genus Orychophragmus; species Orychophragmus violaceus. Next base: position 52,366,288 of record CM058231.1, on the reverse strand, counting down.
GAAGTTTGGTTGACTTAAAGCACTACAAGAAATATGGGCTATGGTAGCTCGTAAAAAAACGCTATTAAAGGGCTTTGGTAGCGAATTTAAAAACGCTATGACAGCCGCAGCTACAATAGACCCCCCCCCCCTCCTCTATCGTAGCATTTTTCTAAATGCTACATCAGACACACCTATTATAGCGCTAAATATATGCTACATTAACTTGTTTCCTAGCATTTGTTTAGTGCTATATTATAATCATCAATGGCAGTTTTTCTGTGCTATCCAATAGTTTATAATGGCGTTTCAGTAATGCCATTGAATAATTTATAATGGCACATATGTAATGCCATTGAATAGTTTATAATGGCAAATAGGTAATGCCATTGAATAGTTTATAATGGCACATATGTAATGCCATTGAATAGTTTATAATGGCACATATATATTGCCATTGTACATTTTATTGTGACAATTTATTCGTGTTGTAGTATTGTTTATAGTGGCTCATATAAAATGCTTCAACTGGTTTTATGTTGCATTGTTTTCTTGCTATGATTAACCTTACAATTGCTTTCTGGTTTTGTGTTATATATTCTGTAATGGTGCTTAATTGGATGTCAAATTGTGGATTTCATTACTAGAATGAGCCATTGAAATTGCATAAGAAACATTATGTACTCATCAGAAGACCAATACATCAGAAAATGGTAGTTAAGCACCATTCAAAATCCAAAACAACCAAATTAAGAACATATATACAACATTGGTTGAAAACAAAAGAGAAGCTATGAACATCAAACCTACTAGCATAGAACAGAGCTGACTTAGTCTCGACGACGAGCCTTCTTCCCTTGTGATGACTCACCTTGTTCATGTTTAGGGCGTTTCATAGTCGCGGTGGTCCGTTCGTTTTGTTGGTATCGCCAGACTCCCAGGAACTCCGGTTCAATATCTTCTTCTTCTTCCTCGATACGTATCAGCTTGTGGCGGTGACAGATAGATCTTCTGTATTCCCGTTCTGAGTTCTCAACAACGTCACTTCCTTCATCTTCTATGGCTGGTTGCTCTCTCGGTTGCTGGATAGTAGGTTTCACTACGTGAGCTGCGAGTGCACAGACAATGGGTTTCCTTGTTGCCATCGTAAAAAGGGATCCTGTTTTAACCAAAAAACAACTCGATGAAGTACATACATTTATCAAGTTCTACAACGAATAATATCTTTAAGAAGATGAAGATTACCTGAAGATGATGACGTTATTAGAGGCTCTTGCTTATGTGCGTCTAAGGCTTCGAACTTTTCTACAATCAGAGGAGAGTAATTAGAGAAATCGAAATTAGTCTCGGTGACGAAGCTTTAAAAGTAGGGTTCGTAAATCACCTTCAGTGGGAGTAGAATCAGAAGGAAATAGAGGCGACGGTGCTAGAAATAAGGCTCGCGGCGATGGGGAGACAGAGAGGAAAATCGAGGCGAGAGATGGAGAGATGGAAATCTCAAAGACCCTGAGTGAAATCGAAGCACAAGACGGAGACCCTGTGTGAAATTGAAGCACAAGACGGTTTGTTTAGGCTGTCGCCGGAGAAGGATCCATAGAGGCGACTGCGATTTTGAGTTAGAGAGAAGAAGAGAAATTGGTTTTGTTTAACCTAGAACCTTTGGACTTGCGAGAGAATGTTATAAACTTAATTTTGGGCTAAAATGTTTGGCTCGAAAATGAAATTTTAACTTCCCGCTCAGACCAAAATTTGGTTAAGGTTTTGCTTCGCTTGATTTTGCCTTGTTTGTGCTAAGTCATTTTTGTCATGCAAATATGTCTTGCTCTTTGTTTTTCTAAATTGTTCACTCCTTCTTCTTTTCACCAATCAAATAATTACATATAATCTAATATTAAAAATAATTTAAAATCTAAAAGTTTTTTAAAAAATGAACCCTAAATTCTAAACCCTAAACCCTAAACCCTATATTTTATTTTAGACAAGAAATTAAAAATAAACGAAATTATATTAAAAACTAAACTTAAATCTTAATTTATAAATCCTAAACTCTAAACCCTAAACCCTAAATCCCTAACCATAATATGAAAACCTTAAAAATAAAAATTGAAATTAAACCCTAATCCCTATACCCCACATGTAAATCTTAAAAAATAAAAATCTTAACCCTAATCTCTAAACACTAAACCCAAAAAGACTTAAACTCTTAACCCTAAATTCCAAAAGGCTTAAACTCCAAACTCTAAATCCTAATCCATAAACCTTAAACCCCAAAAGGGCTTAAACTTTAAACCCTAATCCTTAAACCCTAAACCCTAAAGAGCTTAAACCCAAAGTGCCTTTAATTCCTAAACCCTAAATCTTAACCCCCAAAGGGTTTAAACCATAAACCCTAAACCCTAAACCCTAAACTCTGAACCCTAAACTTCAATTTGTAAATTCTAAAAATATAAATATTGATATATATTATTATTTATTTTTAATAAAATATTTGAATGTGTTTAATTACCTAATTTTAATTTTCTAATTTTATGTTAATATAATATTACATGGCATATTCTTATGTTAAGATAATATTTGGTCATCTTGACATACACACAAACTTAAACAGAAATCATGTTTCTTACATTAAAAAACATGATGCTTTCGATTTATATATCCATAGAACACAAAGTTAACACAAGACGATGAAAAATGTAAGAGTTTAAGTCTTAGACAAATTAAAAACAGAAAGTGAAGTCTACAATTGATCAAGTTCGGAAACTTATAAGCTGATACATGCCTCTTCATTCCATCAAGCATCTTCAGTCCTGAACACACAAATATGTTACATTAGTTAGACATAATATAAACCATTGTAAGGAGCTAGAGTTAACATATCCTCACCATTAGCAGTTTATCCTCTGGCCAGGCAATAGTGGAACCTAGTGCGTCCTCCATGTACTCGATCTCATAAGTTGGCCTCCACACTGCAGCATCCTTGACCTTAACAACATCAACCCATACTCGACATGCACCAGGGCCCAGAGGCACAAAGTGGACAACTTGGTCAGGATTATTTGATGACCAACGTCCTTCCGCAAGAATGCGCTTATTTCCCAACAAATCCATCAGCTTGCATTTTTGATTTTCTTTGGATGCGAGACGCTACAACACCAACAAGTACAAACCAGGAACACAATTCATCAACCATCCAACCACAACCATTACAATGATTCACATAACTCAGAGAAAGGTAAACAAAGTACCTGCGATGTGCGACGTAGAGATGATGCTGCAGGTGTATGTGGCGATGGTTTCAAGCTTTCTGAAGGTTTCTTCACAGGAGCTGCTGGAGTTACTGGTGAGGTACGTTTTACTGGTTTCTTCACAGGAGCTCCTTTAGATGTTCCTCCACAGTTCTGTTTGGAGTTTGTTCCTCAATCACAACTCTGTTTGCAGGCCAAGCGACGAAGTGGTTGAAAGAATCCTCCATCGTTCTCATGTCAACCGTAGGCCTCCATATATATGCTTTTGGGTTTAAAACCTCATCGACATATACTTTCACTGCATTTGGACCAAGAGGAAGTCCATTCACCAACACTTTTGGGTCTTGAGACTGCCATCTTCCTTCAGCGACTACTTCATCATTCATAATATAATCCATGAGTTTACATTTGTTCTTTGAACTTGTGCTTGGACTCTATGAAACAAATAGAAATAGAAGAAATTTGAACAGATAATACAGTAGGAGCCAGTTAAAATGAAGAGCAGATTAAGGAAACCTTACCTTAGGTGCACTCTCATCTGGTATGTAACCTGAAGCTGGGACAATACAGTAATCAGCTTGCCATGCGACCATTTCACCAACAGCATCCTCAATGGTGAACATATCCTGGGCATGCCTCCATAGAAATGCTTCTGGTTGGATTGCAGTTTCAACCAAAACCTTCACAGAGTTAGGCCCTAAGGGAATCCCATTCACGAGCTCATCAGGATCGTTAGAAACCACACGCCCTTCAGCTAAATTCTCATCAGTAGAGGACCAATCAACAAGATTACACTTGGGTAGTGATCTTGTGTTTACACTCTACATGAAAAACAAATATAAATCATCTAATATACAGAAATCTTAAATAATAGGTACTCAGAGGAAACCAATTCATACCCTATGAATAGAGTTTTCACCAACATCAGGTTCTTGCCTCTGTCACGACAGAATAGACTACTATCATTATCATGATAAAACATATAAAAATATACCAAGGTTATTCAGCAGACAAATGTGAATAAAATATGTTTACCTGATTATTAATTTTGGCAATGACTTGCTCTAAGTGCTCAACCTGTTTCTCCAAGTTACTTTGCTTTTCTTCCATAACAGCCATGCAATTGTTCTTCACTTCAAAACAAGCTAACTTGGTCAAGGTCATGCCTCTTCCCATTGCCCTCAATCTTCCAGGATTATCAGGGCCCAAAATCTGTGTAAGCATGTCTTCTTTTGGATTCGTTCTAGTGGAATCCTGAGGGCCTTCACTGTCTATCTCTGACGCCTGCTTCTGTAAACAAAATTGACATTTCAAAAGCACCACCCACCACAATATCCATTATCGAGATTCATTAAAAAGAATAAAGAGAACTTACAATCTTCTCAGTTGCACTAACATTCACAGGTGTACCGTCCTTTTTAGTGCGTGACTTGACCCAAACTCTTAATCTCGTAACCTTAGATGGTTCTGCCCTACTCTTCACCAAATCTTCTCTCAGTCTGACCATTCCTTTACGCCCGCAGGTATGAGGTATCGGCTTCTTTCTTCTTTCCTTGTATGAATCACTAACAACCTTAAAATCGTTACTAGTCTTTTCTTTGACAAATTTCCGCCATTCGTTTGTCAATACATTATTCGGTCGGAGACTCATCCTATCTTTCAAGGTTGTAGCTTGCCTGACTTGTGTCACCATGCGTGATTTGGAAGCTCTCCACAGACACCCCATCTGCTTAAACACAGCAGTCTTTTTGAAATCTTCATCAATGTCAAACCTTGCCTATATGCATTTTAGAATTACCAAAGTCAGACAATCGGTTTGAAGCTAGATAAATGAAGACGTGTAAGAAAGAGATGACCTAACCTTTATAGATTTCCACAACACAGTTTTGATATCTTCACTCACTTTCTTCTAGTTTTCGATAACAACCGGAACATGTTCACGTACTAGTGGGCCTAAGTAAGATGATAACAACACTGACCCTGGACCACAAGGTTCTCCCAGTTCCGTGAAGTCCACATGTTGCCTTTCATTTGGATCCTTAGCAATATGTTTCATCTTGGTTGGACCTCGTACTCTTTTACGTTTTGGTTCATTAACTGTATCCTCCTCCGGATGCATTTCGGCTTCTGAAGCATCCTCTAATGGAACTTCTTGGTTGTCATGGCTTTCATTTTCCAAATCCTCATCTTCTATTTGCAGCTGCTCCTGTGATTCCTCATCCAAATCCTTCTCTTCCACATGCTTCTCATGTGTTTCCTCTTCCAAATCCTTCTCTTCCGCATGCTTCTCATGTGATTCCTCTTCCAAATCCTTATCCTCTATCTGCATCTCCTGTGGTTCCTCTTCGAATTTCTTCTCTTCCATTTGCTTATCATGTGATTCCTCTTCCAATGCCTCAGCTTCCAATTGCTTCTCATCCTCAGATTTCTTGATGTTCTTTGTCCTTTTCTTTCCACGACTGTTTCTGCGGTTGCCCATCTTTCACCTGAAAAATAGAAACAAACTTATTATGATACAGTTCACATATTAGATCCCACACAGAGACAGTCACACACAGAAACACACATCAACCAATTCAAGCAAGGCAATCAAAACTTCGCAATCAATTACAAGCAAGCAAATTCAAACACCAAATTAGTTTCAAACATAAATTCCTTCGCAATCAACGCGAACATTTGTAGCTCCATCCCCTAAATCATCAGCTTCCATGTCAATATTTACTGGTAATGGCCCAACATCTGCATTTCCTCCTTCAGCCTCTTCTTCAGTGTATCTTCTAGTCGGACCTTTCATCGCCACATACCAATTAGAGTTCTCATCTTCCCTGGAGTAAAATATTTGCTTCGCTTGAGAGGCTAATATGTATGGATCTCTTGCAAAGGATGCTTGACTTTGATGCAGGTTGACCAGTGTGAAGCCATCTTCCTCCTTCACTCCGTTACCTTTGACTGCCCAGTGACATATGAATAGAGGAATGCAGAAAATGTTGTAATCAATCAGTATAATCTCCACAACTCTGCCATAGTACGTTACAACATCAACCATCTGAGTTGTGTCCTTTGCACTAGCTCTACACATTGTTGTTGCCTCATATAAAACCCCACTGTTCTGTGTTTGCCTATCAACTGAACTTGTCTGGAACCTTTGACCGTTGATAATGTAACCCGTGTAAGACCTTGTGATGTTTCGAGGACCGTATGCCAACCACTTAAGTGTGTCCTCATTTCGATCTGAACTAAGCGGTATCTATATACTCTGAAGTGTTAGTATATAGTTAAAGTTATGTTTTATACAATAAACCGCAAACTAAATATACTTGCCTGTTCTTTCAACCACGAAGCAAATTTCTGAGTATGTGTAGCCCATAAAACTGTCGCATCACGTCTACATCTTTCATTAGAATCTTGTAGATGTTGTAGGTGCATGCTTAGAAGGAAATAAACAAAGTATTAGCTAGGATAGAGAACAGAACAAGCGATAAGAAACTTCAGAACAGATCACTTACTCCACAAAAGGATCAACCAAAGCCATATTCTGAATCACTGCTAGATGAGCTATGTTTTTCTCCATCTCAGTTAGAGTACATGAAGTGGCTGCAGATATCGGTCGACCCTCCAGTATAGAGCTGCTCTCGTACTCTGTATTTCTATCAGGCTTATCCTCAACACTTGTTGTCTTCTTTAAGAACTGGCCACAGAACCGCATGCATTCCTCAGCAAGATACGCTTCAGCAATACATCCTTCTGGTCTCGCAGGATTTCTTACAAAGTCCTTAAGAACTTTCATGTACCTAGAGGTAAAGAGTGTTAAAGAACTAAAAGCAATACAGTTGATTGTAAAAGACAGAAACTTCAACTGTAATAAAATGTACCTCTCAAAAGGGTACATCCAACGAAAATGGACAGGTCCACATAACCGAGCTTCCCTGCCTAGATGAACTGTCAAATGCACCATTATATCGAAGAAACTAGGAGGGAAGAATCTCTCAAACATACATAGAGTTTCAACAATTTCAGTTTCCATTACTGTAATTGTTTCTCTATCGATAACTCGCTGGCACAAATGATTGAAAAATGCGCATAATCTTCCAATAGCTATCCTAACACCTTTAGGTAACATACCTGCCGACACAAAACACAAAGGACAATAAATACACGGGAAAGCTAATGGTGTAAGTTAGGAAGTAAAACATAACTCAGATTGTACCTCTAATCGCTACTGGAAGAAGTTGTTGCATCAACACATGGTAATCATGTGATTTCAGTCCTGTAACCTTACATTCCTCTATCTTCACGCACCTGGAAATGTTTGAGCAATAGCCATCTGGACCTCTGAAGTCAATTAGACGCTTACAGAACAGTTTCTTCTCTTTGCCAGACAAGGACCAAGGAGCTGGAGGAAGGTACATCCTTTTTCCACGAGGTTGAGGATGCAAATCCTTCCTAATGCCAAGAATTTCCAGATCCTTACGAGCATTAAGGCCGTCTTTTGATTTTCCACAATGCAACACTGTTGCAATGAGGCTAGCAGCGATATTTCTCTCCACGTGCATCACGTCTAAGTTATGCCTAACCGGCAACTCCTTCACAAAACAACCACAAATACGAAATAGAATGTTAAAAATGATATAACAATGAACTCTGAAAATATAAAAACAAATTCAACTTACAAAAGTACCTCCCAGTAAGGCAAGTTGAAAAAGATTGATCGCTTCTTCCATCTAGATAGCTCCTCCTCATCTACTGGTTCTTCTTCATCCTCCTCTGATTCACTGGAATCATCATCACTATTGGAATCTGATGGAGCAGAACCCTGCTTCTTCCTCTTACTCCCACTAACTTTAACATTTCCAAAATCATTCTTGTAATTTCTGAGTACATGTGATATGTTATAACCACTCAGAATCCTACCTCTTCTCCCATGCTCAGCTTTACCATCAAACCATGCTTTCTTTCCTCGATAAGCATGTGTAGGTGGCAGACCCTTCCGATGGCTCATATAAACGTGCTTTCTGCAGTTACTCAGCCACATACTGTCTGTGTGTTTTCCACACACAGGACACACCATTTTTCCTTTTACTTTGCAACCTGCAAGATTTCCATATGCTGGAAAATCTTGTATAGTCCACAGAAGCATTGCCCTTAACGTGAAAGTTGTGTGACTGAAGGCATCATAAGTTAACTCTCCCTTCTCCCACAGATGGTTTAGATCCTCTATAAGTGGTTCTAAATACACATCTATATTGTTACCAGGTTGGGTTGGGCCAGGAATAAGCAGAGACAGCATAATGTTTTCCTCCCTCATACACTTGTCTGGAGACATGTTGTAATTTACTAGCAAAACTGGCCAAGCACTGTAGTTAACATTCTTCATGTTAAACGGATTAAACCCATCAGTAGAGAGTCCTAGCCTAATGTTCCTTTAATGACGGATATTTATCGTTCATTTGCTCCCATGTTACAGAGTCTACTGGATGACGGCGTTTTCCATCTGTGCTCTTGTTACTAAAATGCCACCTTAAGTCCTTCGCCGTTTCCTCTGATCTGAAAAACCTCTTCAGACGTGGAATTATCGGAAAATATCTAAGCACTTTCTGTGGAATACCTTTCTTCACATCGCCAGTACGTGTGTTAATCTTCCAGCGTGAACTCTTGCATTTAGGACAACTGTCTAGCATCTTAAACTCCTTTCTAAACAGACAGCAATCGTTAACACAAGCATCTATCTTCTCATAACCCATATCAAAAGATCTCAGAAACCTTTTCACCTCATACAAAGATGTGTGCAACACATTATCCTTTGGAAGCATCTGTGGCAAAGTCTCAAGCAGAAGATCAAAGCTTCGGTCAGACCAACCGCTCTGAGTCTTTAGCCTTAAAAGTGAAACAATGGCCGAGAGCTTGCTGTGGTTTTCACAATTTGGATACAGTGGTGTTTCAGCATCGGCTAGTTTTGCAAGAAACTCATCCTCTCTCTTATCCTCACCCTCAGCAACCTCACTTAAGTCACCCTGCCTAAACAGCACTTCATCTGCCAACTCAGAAACTTCGTATAACCTCAAAATCTCTGGGTTCCACTCAGTTGCATCACTTTTACTCCTATGTTCAGCCCCTGATATGACTTCTCCATGATGATACCAATCTTCACGCATCTTGTAACAACAATCCATTCCCCTTGTTACAAGATGATCAACAACAACAGTGGCTGAGTGACGAGCTACGTTTCGACAGTCAATGCATGGGCAAATTATCAATCCATTTTCTCCATTCACAGACGTCACAAAGTTCCAAGCACCCATCTCATAACCAGGATCAGCTCTTCGGTGAAACCAGAGGAAACCAAAAACAGAACAACAAACCTTAAACACCCTTAGTACCCCCCTAAATATGTATTGTTTTAACTAACCTGTGGAGATGAACCCATGACTTTTCGACCATTCTATGTTCTAGCCCATAAGCAAAACAAAAAAAATCATAAGAAAATCTCAACATAAATCAAACATGCACATATACAGTCACAAACATGCAAAGTCACAGACAAGATTTACTAAATCACTCAAAGAAAACATTTATTTGATGAGAAAATGTTTAACCTGTTTCTGTAGGATCTGAAATAGGGTAAATGATCCCAGCTTGCAGCAGCTTCATGATCTCCTTCTTCACAACCTCCTTCAGATTAGGATTCAAACGCCTCTGGTTCTCTATTGACGACATGCTCTCATCCTCAAGGTATATCCTATGCATCCACAAGTCCGGAGAGATACCTGAAATACCATCAAGAGAATAGCCAAAAGCCTTGCGATGCTTGCGCAGCTTGCTTAGCAGTAAAGTGAGTTCGGCGTTATTCAAATCAGCATTGACAATAACAGGATAAGTGGAATTCTTACCTAGGAATGCATATTTGAGGCCTGCAGATAGCTGCTTCAACTCGATCTTTGGAGCTTTTTCTTTGCTCCAATCCTGCGCAACTGGTGTCGACCGATTAACTTGTGGTGTCGGTCGACACTGAATGTCATCGGCCACTTCCAAGTTCATAACTTGCTCAGTAGCGTCCATCAGCCTCAAATATCCAGTAGCAGCTTCATACTCAAGCTCCAACTCATGCTCAGAACTCATTAAGGCTCTCTCCAAAGGGTCGACATAATGCATTCGATTTAAGAATTCTGCAGCCAGATTCTCAATCGTATCAACGTAGAAGGTCTATCCATCAATGGTGGGATGTCTCATCAACTTGTCCATATCAAAATTCATCACCAGATCACCCAGATTCAGTCCAATCTTTTCTCTCTTTACATCAATGATGGCCCCAGCTGTAGCCAAGAATGATCTGCCCAAGATAAGAGGGTCCTTAGGCTCATCATTGTACTGCAGGACTACGAAGTCAGTTGGGATAACAAATTCACCAATCTTCACCGGTAAATCTTGCAAGAGACCTTCAGGAATCCTTATGGAGCGATCAGCTAGGATCAAGGAGATCCTGGTAGGTGTGAAATCTGTCATTTTCATCTGCTTAGCGACTGAATATGGCATTAGATTGACACTTGAACCTTAATCACAAAGTGACCTCTCAAATCGGTCCCTGAAGATGGTACAGTCCAAGACAAAGCTTCCTAGATCCTTTGCTTCTCGGGAACTCTGTTTAAGATGAAAGCACTACAGGCTTCAGTGATCATCATCAAACTCTCTTCATCTCCCATGTCAGAAGTCAACATCTGCTTCAAACATCTCTTCAACACTAGGTTGTTGTTGATAGCATCCATCAATGGCATTGGGAGAGTGAGCTTGCTCAGCATAGCCATGTATTTAGCCTTGAACCGTTCAAACTTGGACTGCTTCGGGTTTCTCGGGAAAGGTACTTTGGGTTTATACACTTTCCCACCAGATATAGAGGCTTTCTGCGTAGCAGCAGAGTCTGTACGCTGTTGGTGTCTACCGACATCATCTTGGTGTCGGTCGACATTGGTCGATTTTGATCTGTCATCGACCTCGCAATGGATCTCAGTCGATTTCCGTTCATCACGAGAACTCGAAGAAGTTGGTGTCGCCCGACGTGCAGAGGCAGTGTCGGTCGACGCTCGTTTCGCAGCTTCATACTCTTCATCAAATTCTTCTCTCTCGTCGATCTCCTTATCACTGATCTGCCTATTAGGGATGGTGTGCAGCTCCTTCCCACTCCTCAGTGATATGGCATTGCAGTGATGCTTGGGGTTGGTATTTGTGCTTCCAGGAAGGAACCTGGCTTGCCTCTTAAAAGCTCCAGCAGTTTGAGAAACTTGAGAATCCAATTGCTTCATATGTGTACTCAAGGATTCAAACTTCTCATTCAAATCAGCATAGACAACATCTATCTTCTTGTTGAAATCCACAGCAGTATTTGTCTAACCTTCCAGCAACTGCTCCATCATAGCTTCCAGTTTACTCTCATGAGCATTAGTAGCAGGAGGTGTCTGATAGGAAGCTGATCCATAGGTCCTCTGATAAGAGTTGTTCTGCTGAAAAGGCTTTTGGTAACCAGCATTCTGACCATATCCAGAAGAGTTTTGATTGCTTGTGAAAGCACTCTTCTGTCCACCATTAAAGAACTTATTGTTCTACTGATTTCCAAACCTGTTTTCTTGGAATCCAGAACCACTAAAATAGTTCACACTCTTCAACTTTTTGAGCAAAGTGGACATGCTTCTTACTATACATAATAAAAATACATGGGACTTAAGGACTTACAGGAAATAAAATAAAATACAATAGGCCTTGTATGACTTGTTGGTCGGATGGGCCATGCTACTACTATTGGTTTTGACCTCAAATTACCTCGTTAAAACCTTACTGGGAAAACCCATTTCAAATAAAACAACCCTAAGGGAAAAACGAGTATAAAACTTATCCCATATAAATGTTGCAATGCCCTCCAGGTCTCCAAATATAAGTTTGTAGTAGATCAAGTCCATGAGCTTCCAAATGAGGCAAGTCCAGAAACTATTGGGTTAGAACTTTAGTAACTTCTTCATCCAAGGTGGTATGGGCTTGATTTTAACTATCATGGATTCCTTGATGAGTCATGATTTCAGAACAAGTTCCTTTGTTTCTTGATTCTTCCTGGTCCATTTTGAGCTCTCCTATTAGTGGAAGTTGGTATCTAGTGAGTTCATTGGTCTTCTGTTTTGTAACTTGCATAACTTCCTCATGTGAAAGGCTATTGAAGCATTATGTCCTCATAATACTTTCCCTTTTGAAAGGTTTCGACCTCAAAACTGTATAACCTGCACCAAGAGAATGCAAGTTAGCTTTCAAGCGGTTTTGTGAGTCTATGGCTTTAGCTTGATGTATCCGGGGCTCGTTGACGTAAGGTTTATTAGGCGGTTCTATTTTGAGTAGGTGATTCACTATCACTTTTGTGCTATCGCTTGGGCACCACAGATGAGCTTCTTCACCATCATCTCATGTGGTCTCGGTCTTGCAGCTTCCAAGTCTTTTCGGTTATTCTCTTTGGTTCTTGCATTTATGTGGACACCTTTGGCAAAAAGAAAATTCAATTGGTGGTCTTTAGGGCAGGATAAATGTGCTGAACATGTACTCCTAGCAAGATCTAGTTGTGGTCTTAAAACATGTTCTAATACCTCATTTTCTTTTAAATTCTGTAGGTCCTTTAGTAAGGCTTACCTGATTAACACTCTCAGTCTGGTTTTGTTCAGGCGGATTTTCTTTTATCTCAACCTTGCATCCGGTCCGTGGATCAGCCTCGGCCCTTATGGTACTGGTCGTGGCTTGATCTTCCTTAAACGCTTGGCCCGGTTAATTTGGGCGAGGTTGGTTGGTTCAGGTATTGCAGCCTTTCCTTCACAGCTCCTTGGGTTATAAACTGCATAATAGAGTTGGTACCTACATGATCCCCTGAGGATAAGAGCAAGAGCATCATTTATGTGTTAAAAGGTTTAAAGATGTGTGGCGTTATATATAAACTTATATGGACATCAGTAATAAGCTGGAAGGTGCTCTGCTCTGTGGCTGCGTCTGTGCCACAGTTAGTGTGGATCACTAGCCCATAATTGGTCAGAAATGACTCCTTATCTTTTGAAACTGCTGGATGGTCTTTGATTTCTTCCTTCGTACCCGTTTATCCCAACTACTCTTGACAAGAATCAAGTGTGCTATCGCAATCATGGAATCATAAAAAAGCTAAACATGTCTCAGCTTGGATCAGTTCATTGATTCGTTAGGCATCTTCCTTTGCTTCAGTGTTTTTAAGCTCAGATATAACCTTAGGGTGGGTCAATGCATGAACCTCTCCATGCAAGGGTCTGGCTTGTGGGTTAGGTGCATAATTAAGGCTTGGCTCTGGTGTGTTTGTAACAATTTCTTTGGTGGACTCGGTCTGCCGTGACTTGAAGTCTTGAGGTTCTCTAGACAACTCAGAGGTCGCTGATTTATTCATTGCTGGGTCCAATTCTTCTTGGACAAGGCCGGATAGTGCTTCTGCCTCAGTCGGGGTGTTGGCATGGTATATTTGCGTCTCTATTCTACATATGTCCTTCTCAACACTTTTGGACAAGGGAAAGTGCGTTAAATTAGCTTTTGGATCATGGTAAACAGTGTAACAATAGTTAGGGTGGGACACATTAACCTTGGGTGAACTAGTTTGCAGATCAAAGTTCACGTTTGGTCGTCCCGGCTTTGATTGGGTGGTAGCGGTTCTTATGGAACAGAAATTGGCATCGGGACTTGTACATGGTCTTTGGGCTTGGACAGGCCTTTTATGGCAGCCTAGGCTTGACATAATTATCGTATATTAGCCATTTGATATCCTTCCACGTGTGTGCTGGTTCCTTGTAATGAACTCACCATCTCTCCTTCTGTTTCCGCCACTGGTAAGGGTGTGGATGGTATACGCGGGCTTGTCTCTTTGTAGGATTTTGTAACCATAAAAGTAGTCTTCAAAATCTTTTTTGCATTGAAGATAGTCCTTAATTTCTGAAAAATACATGTGTCGTGAGCCAATGGTTTAAGTGTTACATCTAAATTCAGTCCATGTTCGTGATGGTTTTAGTCTAGTGGTGCGGTGCGGGCGATAATGGTCGGGCAACTGAGGCTCCTTCTTATCCGCGGTATGGTCGTCTTCTGATCTCTCTTGTTGATAGGTAAGCACGGCTCTTCCTCATATAGCTTGGGGTGGTGATAGTCGTTGTTGCTACCGCCGGTTCAATTGCTCACCAACGGCTTGGATGGTTCCAAATAGCTGCACCATGTCGACCGGTGCTGCATTTTCACTATCCATGCTTCCTGCTATTGCGCACTTAGCAGACAATCAAACGCAAAAGGAAGAAAAGAGAGATCAAGCATAAAGAAAGAATGGCAAAATGCCAAAAATGGAAATATGCCGAATTGGAAATACAATGCTACAAAGCCGGTTTCTATTTGTTTATTTTTAAGATGTAAAAATAAGACAAATGGAAATAAGGATGCAAACTTAACTCAGACCAAGAAAATAAAAATCGCAAGTTTTTGACTAGGCAAGACAAGTCACGCGAACAATCACAGCAAAAGCGAGACTATAAACGATGGTACAACCGAGTATTACTAACGAATTATTTTGGTTTTCATGCAGGTATAAGGGTAACTAATTAAATTATGTTAAGAAAAAACAACACAGAATCTAAACCAAAGTAAAGCAACTCGGCAAGAAACACACCACAAGAAATGCGACAACCTAGCAAGATGATTACATGCGGCCGATTCTATTCAAGCAATCTAACAACCTATTCTTCTTTTTTTGTTTGATATGATGCAGACATGAAACGCACAATGCAAAAATGAGTTCAGAAACAATCAATTAACAATCGCAAGTCAAGATGAAACAAGCAAAGCAAGTAAACATAGCGACAAGTCCTATATGCGGCCGGTTTACAAAAAGTTGACTCACAACTCCTTTTCTTTCTGAATTATATGCTAATTGTTCACGCAGGCTAATAACTATATGATGTATGACAGAATCTAGCATCCCTAACAATTCAACAAGCAATTAAACCACAAATCAAACAAGTTGAGCAACCGGTCTAAAACCCTAGTGATTCCTAGTTGCAGCCGCTTTTGATATGAGCAAGCTAACACAATTATTTTTTTTTCAGATATGAATAAGCAGTAACTAGCAAATAGCAAAAACATAAACAAAGATTAATTTTTTTTTTTTTAAATATAAAGGGCTTTATAGCCTAGTTTTCAACAAGGACATAAAAAAAGACATGGGCCGTAAGGCGTTACTGGAAATAAAATAAAAGAAAAAGTTCTAATTGGCCGTGTATGGCTTGTTGCTTCTCTACTAATGGGTCGGGCCTCGGATTAACTCGTTAAAAATCTTAGTGGGAAAACCCATTTTGGATAAAACCACACTAAGGGGAAAAAGAGTATAAACCTTGGCCCAAATAGATGTTGCAATGCCCTCCTGTCTCGAAATATAAGTTTGATGTGCATCTAGTCCGTGAGCTTTCAAATGAGGCAAGTTCAGAAACCATTGCGTTATAACTTGAGTAACTTCTTCATCCGAGCTGGTATTGGATTGATTCCAACTATCCTGGATTCCCTAATGAGTCAAGATTTCTGAAAAAGTTCCTTTGTTCTTTGATTCATCCTGGTGTGCCGGCCCAACATTTTTGTATGCCCTATGCAAATCTAAAAACAATATGCTCTTTTCATATATTTTAGTCTAAAATCATATGCCCTTTAAATTTTTTTAGATATATATTATGAAAAATATTTTAGAAATGCCCTTTATATTTTTTTTACATATATATCAATAAAGAAAATATATAAACAATGCCCTTTTCAATCGGATGCCCTAAGCCGTCACTTACCTGGCTTATGCTCGAGACTGGCCCTCCGTTCTGAGCTCTCCCATAGGTGGCAGGTTGTCTCTAGCGAGTTCCTTGGAAGTCTTATTATTTGTAACTTGCATAACTTCCTCATGTGAAAGGCTATTGAAATACTTCCACTTTGTGATACCTCCTTTTTGGCTTAAGGTTCTGGAACAGGCCGAGTCGTAGCTTAACTCCTCTTGTTTGTTAGATATGATCCAAAACATGCACTTATGTCCCTTGTGTGATAAAGCTGCTTCTCTCCAAGGGCATATACTGGCTTGGTGAGCCTTCCTCTAGTTTGCTTAGCTAATGGAGGCTTGATGTCCTCATAAACTGGCTCCTATTGCTCTATTTCCAAAATCGTATCCTTTGAACCTTTAATTCCTTTCCTTTTCTCCGCCTTTCCTTTGGGTGAGAAGGTTGTTGTTAGAGATTTCTCATATTCATGGTCCTTTCTTGGTGATTTTTATTTTGGTAAGGATTTTCGTTGTGCGAGACAAACCATTTTTCCTACAAAGCACTCAGGAAGTTAAGTCATAGTTTGCATAAGTAGATGTGATTAGGGCTTCTTGCAATCGTTTGTGTAGAGAGCTTGTTCCATTTCATCATTAGTTTTGTCTGGTCCTTATCGTGCTTAGTTATCTTTCATTAGTCTTTGCTTAAGTTGCATAGTAGCCTCGATTAGGGTTTTAGTTGCATCCGATTGTGATCTCTTGCATTAGTTTCAAATTTATCATCTTTCTTGTTTGTTTCTAGTTGTTCAATCATATTCCCATTTAGTTGCATCATAAAAGTCTAAAAAAGTGATAGAAATTGATTCATCTTGAATAGAATAGGAAAATGCATATGTGTTTCCTTTTCTTTGAATTCGTTTTTCCTTTCCTGTTTTTTGCTTGTTTCTAGTTCATGTGGAACTTGATTCCTTTTCTAGTTTTGTTCTTACATGATTAGATAGCATGGGAGGCAAAAAATGCACCAATGGACTACTTGTAATAAGAAGACAAAAGTTGCAAGAGATTGATCTGAAACCACCAGACCTAATCCCAAAGGCGTTCACCACTATTGTTGAATCCAACAACTGTTATTTCTCATTAGATTACAGTAAGGAGACTCTTGAGGAAAACACCATTACAACATCATTCTAGACGAGAAGTAAGGGCCTTACACAAATGAGGAGAACACAAATTTCTTATGTAGCTGCATCAACGAGAAAAACACTAAGGAGAGCTGAAGCATGGGAATAACAAGGTTATGAGTATACATACCAAAAGATGCCAAGGCATATTTCATGTGGAAAGATCATACGGAAGAAAATTTTGATCACCTTTACTTCCACAACGATAAAAGAAAGTTCAGCACTGCTGTTCATTATCTCAAAGGAGATGCACATTATTGGTGTCATTGTGTGAGCAAGATGCGGAGAACCAAAAAGCAACCACCCATCAATAGGTATGCTAAAACGAAATGACATATTAGGAAGAGATTTTCACCTGGATATTGTCAGAAAACACACATAAACCATATGAACTAAGCCCAATCAGGACGTACCCACAAGTTGACAAGCACTCAAGCAAGAAACACAACTAAGGGGAGCCTAAGACAAATAAATCTAGCCACAAGGGTCGTCCATGAGCAACCAAAGTTGCAGCTCACATGTCTGTACCACAGTCCACACCCTGGTGTAACCAGAAAGGTACACTAATGCAAGGTAAGTCTTCTGGACCATTAAACTCAATTGACACAATCAGTTATAAGTATCAAAAGAAAGAAAATGCTGTTAGGGAATGTCCAACTAGACAAAAGTGGATCACATACCATAAGAATCAAATGCTGAAACTAACCAGAAGATCAAACCGGATTGCACAATTTCCTATTCTAGTATGATACACTTGTCTTTGCCAAAAAGAATCGAAACAGGTTCAGATCTCAAAGAGGAGAACACATCCAAAGGTAAAGAGTAACATAAAGGTACTATTACTCAAGATCACAAGTATGGCTAGAATGACATGGTTATTAAGGACACAAACCCGATCAAGCCAGGTATGTAATCACTTGGACACATCTGATTCTCAACCACAAAATTCTTTGACTGTGCACTTTCCTCTTCCCCAAAGTGCAGATATAGTTTCAGTATCAATGAAAGAGGCCACACCTAAAGAGATCGCAACACCACTTCCAAATACGTGTTCACTACGACAACCAAAAAGGCAAAAGATCTTGATCAGGTAAGTAACAACTCAACTTTGTTCGCTTTTAATGACTCAAGAACTGATTTAATGAACTTGCTGTACTAAGAAACAGTTGAGAAAAATTTAGAATTAAACGAGGAACAAAAGATACAGACTTCTTGTTTTAAAACGCAAGTTATAGTGGAACCTAGCAATGTTAATGAATTTTTCAAATTGATATGAGTTTACATGTTTGTAGTGATTCTGCGACTGCCATAACACACTTGTTTTTTGTGCCAGAGCATTGATGAGATTTTAGGTACCAACAAAGCACACATAAAGCATAAAAGTGATTCGTTGGAAAATAAGAAACATTTGTACCAAAATCGAAGCCAAAGTGAACAAGCCCTTGTTGACCACACAATGCCTAATGGAGATTAGAAGAATCCCAAAATCATTGCTAATCAAGGAAAACCCACTAGACCAAACATCAACATATCTTTCCAAGATCTCTATTTCAAATTAAAAACACTAAAGGTGTTAATAAGGTAAGTATTTATTTAACCCAATTCGTTTCCAATGACTCCAGAACTGTGTTGAAGAATTTTCTAAGCTTGCAAGAAAAAGAGATATCAATTCATTATACACAATTGCAACTACCCCCTGAAGTTGATACTAAGGAGATAGATTCAAAATGTTTATCTCATCCTAAATAATCACTTTCAAAGAAAAGGCAAGGGTTTCAAAACGTGGGAGCTAGATCCAAGGTACTTAGGTTCGTTCTGGATCAATGAGAGAGTGGGGGCGGTCGCATACAAATTGGACTTGCCAAACGAGATGGTTGCATTCCACCATGTGTTCAATGTTTCCCAACTCCGCAAGTGCTTATTGGATCAAGATGTGGTCGTGCCAGAGATACCTAGTGATCTTAAGGCAAACATTATCATGGAAGCGAGACCCATAAGGATATTGGATTGGATGGAAAAAGCAACCCGAAAGAAAGTGACTCAATTGGTCAAAGTGGAATGGTTTTGAAACGGAGTTAAGGAAATCACTTGGGAAATGAAAAAAAATGATGAATGCCGATTACCCATAGTGGTTTATGGAGTTTACTGAAGATGGACGACTTGGAACGGATTTGCGGACGAATCCCTTTCAAGGGGGAGACTTGTAGATCCCCGACCAGCCTAAAGGTCATTAAGACTGACTATCGGACCGGAAGTGCGAACATACGGTCAAGGGAGACAATGTGGGGGGTCCCATTGTAACAACCCCGTGTGTGGCCTAAGGCTTTCCAACCCGTACCAAATCTAAGAGTTGTATTAGTTCGGACAAAACACATATCGTTGGAACCGTGGAGTTAAACAAAAAACGCATTTTATTTATACTATATATGATCTATTATAAAATGTAACCCAAAAACATACAGTTTATCGAGCTCGACCCAAAAATCCTACATAGTACAAACTCCACAATCTCCACACTCACAACCCGAGACTACGCCGGCGGCCTAACGTCCGAACTTGCCCTCTAGCCGGTCTATTGTTTCCTGCAAGACACAATTTGTTTAACGACCAACATTATGGGTTACCCAGTGAGTCCACGACCCTCTAACATGCATTAGTACCCCCAACCCGTTCCAATAGCCGAAGCACAATGCACATCAACCAAACAAATGTCTAACAATAGACAAGCAACAACAACATCACAACATGAATGCAATACACATCATACTCGAACCCAAATGCATAACATTATCTCTATCATAACATGATCTAGACTCCCTACTCTCATCTCAACTCAACCCATGCGAGGGCCTCATAGTGCACTGGATACTCCCCCTACGCAGGTGACTACTCGTGCCTTAATCACCACAAAGGATCATAAGCCGAGAATCACCACATGTCGACACACAATGCTCGGCCCAGGGAACAACCCAAGTACCGTCCAAGCTACTCGGCCAAGGGAAAAACCTAAGTACCATCTGAGTATTCTCCTATGTGTCGACACAACGCTTGTCCAAGGGAGCGATCCAAGTACCGTTCGATCTAATCGGCCAAGGGAGCTACCCAAGTACCGTCCGAGTACTTCGTTACCTCCACCCTAGGTAACAACCACAATGGGAGTACCGAATACACTAACTCTAGAACACTCACACAAGTTCTAGAATGCATCAACTAGGTCTCACACACGTCCTAGACCACTAGAGAAATCCCTCATACCCCAGAACAACACAATTCAATTGGCCCGCGGTGTCTTTGATACCACCCACGGCCACATGCATATAAACAATCAACTGGTCTGTGGTGTCCCTTGTTACCACACACAACCACATGCAACACACAACACAAGTACCGTAGACTGCATGATACCCACACAAGCATCCACATACTTTCACAATCACATTACGGTGTAGGGTCATGCACAGGATCCGAAGATCACATCAGCCACTACAACCGTCTCTAGAACGGAAGGGAGACTTACGTGGATCCAAGATCTCACGAAGCTACCACATCCTCACCCATACGAGAAACCCCATCTTTTCCACAACAACCATTTTCGGGTGGATCTCAATCAACACCCGTACTTATCACAACAATCATGCAAGATATCACAACAATCTCAATGATTACTCACACAATCAAAGGGAACATGAATCTTAACACCAAATAAACACAATGATCATGCATACATTAATTCTCTATGAAACTATCACCCAAATTCAAAGAGATTAACAAGTTATACTCCAGCACACATATATGCATCAATCATTAAAACAATAAGGTTTTAAACCTCATCAAAATGCAGGAACACCCAAACAAAAACGTGGCTAAGGATAAATACTCCGCGTATTTCAATACGACACGACCTGCATAAACCATTAGTCATAGCTACCGGGACTAACCTGTGCTGCAGCCTGTCCTTAATCCCGAGAGTCTCCAAACTAAATCGACACCCGAGGCTTAACCTGAACTCCCCGTCTCGTCTGTCTGCTCAGTCTCGCACTAATCCTCTCCATTTCTCACTTTCTCTCTCTAACCAACCTCTTTCTCTATCTAGAATTTTTTTCTCAGATTCTGAAAGTGAAAAATGGCTAAGGGATGGGTGGTATATATAGGAAGGGAACGTTTGCATGTTGGTGACATATAGCAGCCCAAAAAAGACATTTAGCAGCCATGTGGTCGCTGGTCCATGCACTGGTCCAAGTGGTGGTGAAACCTGCATGCAGAGCAACAGCTGGACCTCACTCGACTGCTCGACCACCGACAGCCTCGACCACCCGACCATTCTCGAACAAAACTCGACCAGCCTTGCACCAACTTCACCATGTCCAAATAAACTCGTCCCATTTCAATTCTGCTTCGACCAAAAATCATAAAATGTCCTCTTCAGGCAACGCTTCAAGTTTGATAGGTGTAAGTTTTATCCATATTCTACTGCAAGTGCACAGTTATGCTATTGTAGTATTTCAGGGTATCGAATCCACAATGACTCACGGTCACACGATAAATTATAAGCCGTCAAGTTAAGCTAAATCAAATATTAAGAAAGCAGTAAATGAAAGCAAGTAACAAGAAAGTGTTTTCAAATAGAGAAGGGCGTCAGACTTAGGAAGTTCTCGGGAATTATGCTATGTAAGAAACTTAACTAACCGGATTCAGATTAAACACAGGCTCAAGAACTAGAAACACAATGCTAAATAATCCAACTCTAGCTGAGATTATTTCTATATCTAGCATCCTAGCGATCCAAATCTCTTGATGATCCCAGAGTTCTAAACAAACATTAAGAACAGGTTCTACCAGTTCACAATTCTCCTAAAACAAATCTCTTTGTATCTAGTCAAATTGCTCACACTAAGTTCGTTCAGATTATAACTCACACTCTCGTGCTATTGTCAATTATCTCAGATCTAAACCCTAGGTGATCAATCCAGAATTCAATATTAAGCACAACTTAGGTGATGAACAAACAAATGGTGTATCCTAATCAATCATTTATCAAACAAGCATCAAACCTTTGTGAGAATTCCTAAATCTAACCAGGTTGCTACTCAGACATAATAGTAATCAAACAACGCATCATGAATAGAAAACCAAAAAACTAAATAGATAAAGTGAAAGGGGTTCAAAATCCTTCTCTCAAGGTTACAAGTAGCAAGAATCAGCCCCAACTCAATATCTCTCAATCTCTCAAGAAAGAACAAAGTAAAAGCAAGATAAAAGATTCAATGAGTCTGAAAACCTAATTAAACTCTCTAAACACGTTTTGGGGCCAGTTTAGAATTAGGGAAAACTTCTGGGTAATTCTGCAAATCTTCGAAACTTGTCTTCAACTCTTGGGTATTGTTCTGTCGCGCTCGGTGTCGACCGACATCAAAGTCAGTGTCGGTCGACACTCAATCGTGGTCGAGACACCAACTTCAGCTCGTTCCACAAATCACTAGAAACGTCTTTTAATTACATCTTTTGCTCCAAACGCAAGCCTACCTGTAGAAGACTCAATAGACTCTAAAAACCAGGTTAAAGACTCAATATATACACCTATATCATGGTTGAAAACCTAGAAAAACCACGATATATTAAAGTTTCAAATAATTTTGACAACTCTAGATTTTTGGTCGTTCTTTATCCGCTCCCTCTCGGCCAGTCATATCCCTCGTTCGGCCGTTCTACTCATTCGGGAAGGTTATTACATTCTCCCCCACTTAATAGAATTCGTTACCGAATTCTAACACTAGAAGATACCACCATTCTCCCGTTGAGCTAATACCAAAATCTTCACTATCACCAGTCCTTGGGTTTCATCATCTTCCATCTTTGATACTGGTTCGGTACCTTCCAAGGGTTTGAGCTGTAGTTCTAACTACCATCTCGTTACTGTCTCTTGATTCACTTCGTTCTCATCTCTTCCTTCATCGGACCTCTTTCCTATTTATAACCTTCCAATTCATCTCTCTTCGGTAACGACCACTCGGTCTTTCCATTGTTTCACCATCTCTTCCTTTCTTACCATCATTATCCTCTCAGTCCTTTGTTTCATCAAACTTCCTTTACAC
Organism: Orychophragmus violaceus; assembly: GCA_030180135.1. NCBI lineage: Eukaryota > Viridiplantae > Streptophyta > Magnoliopsida > Brassicales > Brassicaceae > Orychophragmus > Orychophragmus violaceus. The sequence goes on along the minus strand of CM058231.1, from coordinate 52,342,992 downwards.
TTGTTTCTTTCCTCTTTAGCCTTTGTCCTTGCTAAAATGCCTCTACTCTTCACCACAACTTCCTTTGCCCTGTTGTGACCTTCCGCACTTTACTGTCCTCCTATGCGCTCTGGACACCATGTCCTTTGCAAATAAGTCCGGAATCACTCCTCCTCACGCCAATCCTCCTTGGTCTTCACCATATTCCGCCAATCTCTGTTGCTTGGGGATCCTTACTACCGTACACTTAGCCAATGTTGATCAGCCTTTTTCTTATCTCCAATGGCCGCTACCGCTTTCCATTCAATCTTTGTATGGTTTCCCTTCCTGTAATGTCAGTAGTTTGGCAATCTTTGAACTGTCCCTTCCTGGTTCGGGATTTCTTTCTCCCGACGGTCATCCTTTGCATCTTGGTTAGCTTCCCTTAGCTAATTACTTCTCCGTCTTGTCCATCTTTCCTTCGTCGATGTCTTGTTGTACACATCCCGGTCTTCACGCTTATACTTCTTCAATTTATCCTTCCTAACCATCCTTACTCTCCTGAGCTTCTTGAGCTGATGATCCTTCTCGCGGTCTTGGTCGATCCTCAACATCTTCAAGGCCGTCTCTCTATTAATGAACTCTGGACCCTCTTTCCAATCTTTAGAACGTCTGGACTACTCCTCTTCGCTCTGCACATTCTTCCTTCTCATCTCGGTACAACTATTCTTAGTTGTGGTCTGTCCTCCATACTTTCTTCAAGTCAAGATTTTCCATCTTTCTCAATCACTCGATTACCTTTGAAATGTAGATCCTAGTGCACACCTCCCCTGCTTCGATCCTCCATTTGTGATACCACCATTTGACCCCTATACCATAATCTGACTCCACCTTTTGTACCATGGTCTTGTGTCCGTGGTTGGTTATAAACGATCTCCGTTTCTTGGTTCACGGCCGTACTCCAATGGCCGTAACCTTTCCAACCACTTCTCGCACCAACATATGCTGCCACGTGAATGTTGTCTTTGTAACTCCGACCTTCTGATTCCCGCAACTTTCCTCAATGATCTTCCCCTGCTTTTCTCCTTGATAGTCCTATGTAGGATACTACCGTCTCACCTCCTTATTCCATCAGGTAACGCCTTTCATGACCCATGTTGTCTCCTTGGACATGGCCCTAATCATTGCCCCGTCCGTTTCCTCCTCCGTGGTCAACTTGGTAAAGACTTCTCTTATGTCTCTCCTTTTCCACCTTGATTATGAGTTCAGACCGCCTCGGTGTGAATTCCATTCCATAAGCACTACTGCATTCAAATCGTCTTCATCTCCATTTGTAACCACTAGTTCAGCTTCTTGTATGAACTCTTCTCCATTGGTTTTTATTGATACGAATGTCACTGTCACTCCGGCCACTCCCCTTGAGAAAGAATAACACTATTACGTCCTCATCACCCATTAGTAATGGTGGTCACTCCTTCCCACTTTCTTACTTCATCCACAGTCTCGAACCATCACTTTCTCAAAAACTGATTATGTACCTCTTGGTCTTGACCACTCACTAACTCTTTCCTTGCCAACTGATCCTCCTGATCAGTGACTTCCATAAACTGTCTCAGACTGATCTCCTTGACCTATGATCTTCACAAAACCGTTCATGGTCGATCTCAAAACTCTGATCCGCTGATCCATTGCTTTTACTAAACCGCCTACTGAACGATCCCCCTGATCTTCAGTTTCTCCCACACCCATCACAACTCCGTTCATAAGCCATGCCACACGACCGGTTTAAAGGTTTCTTGGGTTTTGGTTCATGTAATAGGTTTTAGGAACTGGGTTTCCTAAGACCTAACCACTTTACAATCCTAAGGTTTTTAGGAACACTTTCCAGGAAACCTATGGATTCTCACACCCAAACCCAACCTAGGAAGTTACCGACGTGCAAAAAAAAATACTCACCTTATTATTTTCATGCATTCGGTCACCCTAACTTCCTAACACCCTTTCCCAGTTTCATATTATAACTACTATATAATATAAACCAACACATCACACAATAACATGCATAACACAGTTACAATCAAGAGAGAGTTAGCACCCATACGTACCTGACACGGGATCTTAAAAAGGTCATGAAGGCTTAAACCTACACTCTAAGGAATTGCCTCCCTTTGGCCGCGCTTTCTCGGTCTACTCCATTTCCACCGTCCGGATGATCCATGTGGGTAGTGGGCTCCATGGCTTATTTCCGTTCAGTCTGCATCTCTCCGCTGCAATGAACAAAAGGCAAGTCCTAAACCCAACCTACCCATTTATCGTCGGACGTACTGGTTTCCTAATGTTGTGAGTGCAACCCATTTGACTCGATAAAACATTTGAAAACACGAGTTCCGTGAGCAGGATCATGAACCATGATCTGATACCACCATTTGTAACACCCCGGACTCGTTCTACGGACAATTGACGCCCAGAGATGTCACAAGTGTCGAATACCTCGAACGTTTCAGACGTCCCCGAGGTCAGGCCGGCCCGTCCGTGATATCCGACCCTCTTGACCGTGGCCGAAGGCTTTCCAACCCGTACCAAATCCGAGAGTTATATTAGTTTGGACAAAACACATATCGTTGGAACCGTGGAGTTAAACAAAACATACTCCCTCCCGTTTCACAATAAGTGTCATTCTAACATTTTTTCACACAAATTATGAAACACATTAAATTTTCTAATATACCCCTAATAAATAATTTGACTTTTGGTATCTTTATATTTCATTGGTTAATATTGAGGTTAAAATATGTAATCTATATTAAAAGTTGCATTGAAAATCTAAAACGACACTTATTTTGAAACGAGAAAACAAGTCTAAAATGACACTTATTGTGAAACGGAGGGAGTATTTTATTTATACTATATAGGATCTATTACAAAATGTAATAAAAAAACATACAGTTTATCGAGCTCGAGCCAAAAATCCTATTTAGTACAAACTCCACGATCTCCACATTCACAACCCGAGACTACGCAGGCGGCCTAACGTCCGAACTTGCCTTTAAGCCCGTCTATGGTTTCTTGCGAGGCACAATTTATTTAACAAGCAACATTATGGGCTACCCAGTGAGTCCACGACCCTCTAACAGGCATTAGTAAACCAACCCGTCCCAATGGCCGAAGCACAATGCACATCAATCAAACAAACGTCTAACAGGCGTAGACAAGCAAAAATAACATCACAACATGAATGCAATACACATCATACTCGAACCCAATGCATAACATTATCTATATCTTAACATGATCTAGACTCCCTAGAATCATCTCAACTCAACACATGTGAAGGCCTCCTAGTGAACTGGATACTCCCCCAACACAGGTGACTGCTCGCGTCTTAATCACCACAAGGGATTACAAGCCGAGTATCACCACATGTCGACACACAATGCTCGGCCAGGGGAACAACCCAAGTACCATCCGAGCTACTCGGCCAAGGGAACAACCCAAGTACCGTCCGAGTCTTCTCCTATCTGTCGACACAACGCTTGGCCAACGGAGAGACCCAAGTACCATTCGATCTACACGGACAAGGGAGCTACCAAAGTACCGTCCGAGTACTTCGTTACCTCCACCCTAGGTAACGACCACAATGGGGGCATCGAATACACTAAATCTAGAACACTCACACAAGTTCTAGAATCCATCAACTAGGACTCACACACGTCCTAGACCACAAGAGCAATCCCGCATGCCCCAGAACAACACAATTCAACTGGCCCGCGGTTTCTTTGTTACCACCCACGACCACATGCATATAAACAATCAACTAGTTCGTGGTGTCCTTTGTTACCACACACAGCCACATGCAACACATAACACAAGTTCCGTAGACTGCTTGATACCCACACAAGCATCCACGTACTTTCACAATCACATTACGGTGTAGGGTCATGCACAGGATCCGAAGATCACAACAGCCACTATAACCGTCTCTAGAACGGAAGGGAGACTTACGTGGATCCAAGATCTCACGAAGCTACCACATCCTCACCCATACGGGAAACCCCATCTTTTCCACAACAACCAAATTTAAGTGGATCTCAATCAACACTCGTACTTATCACAACAATCATGCATGATATCACAACAATCTCAACGATTCCTCACACAATCAAAGAGAACATGAATCTTAACACCAAATCAACACAATGATCATGCATGAATTAATTCTCTATGAAACTATCACCCAAATTCAAAGAGATTAACAAGTTATCCTCCAGCACACTTGTATGCATCAATTACTAAAAAAATCACGGTTTAAACATCATCAAAATGCAGGATCACCCAAACAAAAACGCGGCTAAGGATAAATACTCCGAGTATTTCAATCCTTATGACACGACCTGCATAAACCGTTAGTCATAGCTACCGGGACTAACCCATCCTACAGCCCGTTCCTTAATCCCGAGAGTCTCCAAACTAAATCGACACCCGAGGCTTAACCTGAACGCCCCGTCTCGTCTGTCTGCTCCGTCTCGCACTAATCCTCTCCATTTCTCTCTTTCTCTCTCTAACCAACCTCTTTATCTATCTTGAATTTTTTTCCCAGATTCTGAAAGTGAAAATGGCTAAGGGATGGGTGGTATATATAGGAAGGGAACGTTTGCATGTTGGTGACAAATGGCAGCCCAAAAATGACATTTAGCAGCCATGTGGTCGCTGGTCCATGCACTGTTCCAAGTGGTGGTCAAACCTGCATGCAGGGCAACAACTGGACCTCACTAGACCGCTTGACCACCGACAGCCTCGACAACCCGACCATCCTCGAACAAAACTCGACCAGCCTTGAACCAACTTTAACCATATCCTAATAAACTCGTCCCATTTCAATTCTGCTTCGACCAATAATCGTAAAATGTCCTCTTCAGGCAACGCTTCAAGTTTGATAGGTGTAAGTTTTATCCCTACTCTATTGCAAGTGCACAGTTATGCTATTGTAGTATTTCAGGGTATCGAATCCACATTGACTCACGGTCACACGATATATTATATGCCATCAAGTTAAGCTAAATCAAATCATAAGAAAGCAGTAAATGAAAGCAAGTAACAAGAAGGTGTTTTCAAATAGAGAAGGGCGTCAGACTTAGGAAGTTCTCGGGAATTATGCTATGTAAGAAACTTAACTAACCGGATTCAGATTAAATACAGGCTCAAGAACTAGAAACACAATGCTAAATAATCCAACTCTCGCTGAGATTATTTATATATCTAGCATCCTAGCGATCCAAATCTCTTTGTGATCCTAGAGTTCTAAACAAGCATTAAGAATAGGTTATATCGGTTCACAATTCTCCTAAACCAAATCTCTTTGTATCTAGTCAAATTGCTCACACTAAGTTCGTTCAGATTATAACTCACACTCTCGTGCTATTGTCAATTATCTCAGATCTAAACCCTAGGTTATCAGTCCAGAATTCAGTATTAAGCACAACTTAGGCGATGAACAAACAGATGGTGAATCCTAATCAATCAGTTATCAAACAAGCATAAAACCTTTGTGAGAATTCCTAAATCTAACTAGGTTACTACTCTGACATATTAGTAATCAAACAACACATCATGAATAGAAAACCAAAAGACTAAATAGATAAAGTAAAAGGGGTTCGAAATCCTTCTCTCAAGTTTACAAGAAGCAAGAATGAGCCCCAACTCAATATCTCTCAATCTCTCAAGCAAGAACAAAGTAAGTACAAGATAAAAGATTCAATGAGTCTGAAAACCTAATTAAACTCTCTAAACACGTTTTGGGGTCAGTTTAGAATTAGGGAAAACTTTTGGGCAATTCTGCAAATCTTCAAAACTTGTCTTTAACTCTCGGGTATTGTTCTGTCGCGCTCGGTGTCGACCGACCTCAAAGTTAGTGTCGGTTGACACTCAATCGTGGTCGAGACACCAACTTCAAATCGTTCCACAAATCACTAGAAACGTCTTTTAATTCCATCTTTTGCTCCAAATGCAAGCCTACCTGTAGAAGACTCAATAGACTCTAAAAACCAGGTTAAAGACTCAATATATACAACTATATCATGGTTGAAAACCTAGAAAAACCATGATATATCAACTCCCCCACACTTAGCTCTTGCTTGCCCTCAAGCAAGTAAATAACCAAAGCATAAGAAAAGAGGTTTGAAGACACATAAACTCATTTCGTCCTAGGAACTTTCGCATTCAAATTCACTTAGTAAACCACTGAAAACTTTCCTGCAGAGCTCAAAACCACAATGTACTTCCCCCACACTTAGCAACTGTCCCAAGTAAACTCCACAATCAAATTAGGACATTCAAGTTCACCACACTAGCCTCTGTATACAATTTAGTGTGGTCTCACAGAGGGAGTATCAAATCAAAGGACACATTGACTCAACCCATTCAGTGTCTGACCACCAAACTGTCGGTTTATGGTTTCTTTCTTTTCCCTTTCTCCCTTAGCACTGATTTTTCCCCACTGGGTATCATTTTATTTTTCCTATTAGTGCTCTTCCCTTTTTTATTGGGGTTTAACTTTGAATCTTTCCATGGATACACATGAGGTAATAAGGGTCTCTACCACTCCCGTGACCACTTCGAAGCTACTAGCTTATCCTCGGTTTTTATCTCTTTTTTTTTACTGTCAAGGGAGGGGAAAATCAGAAACCATACTTTAGACATGATCACAGGCTGTGTCAAACACATCAAAGGAATCCGACCCAAAGATTACCGAGCCCCTAAGTGAGAAATTAAAGTCAAGATTAAGAGTGAGACTAGTGATGGATCCTCTGAATACCTGGTTAGATATGGGTGTCCTTGGTAAGTTGATCCATTTGGGGTTTTCTAATAGTCATAGAGCTTCTCCAAGTCTGTCCAATGGTCACTTAGTTCCTGTTCCAGCGAAAAATTTCCTCGAAAAATCATAGTTTCATACAAATTTTGACTCAATAAAACAAGTTTGAAAAACAAGTGAAAACATGGGACTGACTCTTAAGAAAATAAAACACAATGTCACTAGCCACCTCCCCCACACGTAAACTGCACTCTCCCAGTGCAATTGTAGCATGAGATCGGTATAAATCAAATTGGAACCATAGAGATTTTGAGTTAAAAACCGAACCTGAACACGGGTGATGTCGACCGACACTAAGCTTAGTGTTGCTCGACACTGCTGTCTGTAGTCCTGTTGTTCACGGCTCTGACACACAAAAATCAGAAAAATCAAAAGACACAAGAACAAAAACCAAAAAGAAAAGAAAACTAACCTACAGTGGGTTGCCTCCCACTCAACGCTTGTTTTAAGTTATTAGCTTGACTTTGATGGGAGATTAGACTCCCGGTGGTTTCGACAGAGGCTGTGATTGCCTCTGCGAAAGTCTTCTCATCCAAGGTTGAGAGTAAGCAGTGTCAGCATGAGCTCGTCCAAGGAACGAGAGATTAGGACCAGAGTGTTTCCCTGCAGACATAGCAGTGAAATCAGTATAATCAAGTTGGGAAGACGCGCACCTTTGCTTTGGTGTGGCTCTGATGTTTGGAGCTTTCTGCTTAGAAGCAGTTTCAAGTTCTGAAGATGTTAAAGTGGAATCTTGAGAAACCACTATCTTCTTTTCTCCAGGATCAGAAACTGGAACCTCTCTAGTCTGAGTTTCCTGTTCATCCTCAATGCTAAAGGTTTGACCATCGATCTTTGGCCTTCGCAGCATATCCATCTCAAAGTGTAGTGGCTCATCTCCCAGGTGGAGATCAATCAGATTATGTCTCACATCAATCTTCGCTCCAGCTGTGGCTAAGAATGGTCTTCCCAGTATTAGAGAATCATCCGGCTCACTATCATACTTCAGAACCACAAAGTCTGTTGGAACTAGATAGTTTCCAACTCTGAGTGGGACATCCTTAAGAACTCCTTCTGGAACCCTTCTTGACTGATCAGCTAGGACCAAAGAGATCTTAGTGTGTGAAAAATATGTCATCCCCAGTCTCTCTGCCACAGAGTATGACATGAGATTTCCAGCAGCTCCTAAATCACACAAGGAGCGCTTGAAGCCATTCTCAAAGATGGAACAACTCAGCACAAATATACCAGGATCTGGTAGCTTCTTGGGGACCTGATTGAGCAGCACGTCACTGACTTGCTTAGGAATCACCACTACCCATTCCTTCGGTACCTCATCCATAGGCAGCATCATCTCTAAGTATCTATGTACACAAGGATGATAGGGTGAAGTGTCAACTTGTGGATCTTCTTTCAACTTCTTACCCATCACTTCCAGCTGTTTAGCTTCATCAAGCTCTTGTTGAGATTTCATAGATACCTTAGGGAAAGGTACAGGAGCAAGATGTTGGCAAATCTGGCTCCTTACGCTTTTGATGTCGACCGACGTTGAACTGATGTCGGTCGACATTAGCCAATTCATCACTGATGTCGACTCCTAAATCGGTCATGCTCGATTTCCATTCGTCATGAGAACTCGAAATCCCATTTGAAAGTGGATATCGACCGACGTCAAAGTCGAAGTCGACTGACACTGGGATTTCAGTCTTGGGTTTTTCAGCATCTTCAACAAGTTCAGCAGTGTTAATCTCAAATTTCTCTCCTTGATTTGATCCATCATCATTCTGAACTGACCAAGCCTTGATGTGGGTATCCATGACATTCTTTCCCTTGACTGAGCTTGAAATTTAGTTCACTTGTGTGTCCAACTGCTTCATATGTGTGCTCACATACTCATATTTCCCATTAAGATCTTCATACACTGCATGCAGGATCTTGTTGAAATCCACAGTGACCTTCGTCTGACCCTCCAACAACCGCTCCATCATAGCTTCCATCTTGCTCTCATGAGCACTAGCAGCAGGAGGTGTCTGATATGAAGATGATCCATAAGCCCTCTGATAAGAATAACCTTGCTGAAAAGGTTTCTGATAACCAGCATTCTGACCATATCCAGAAGAGTTTTGGTTGCTTGTGAAAGCACTCTTCTGTCCACAATTAAAGAACTTGTTGCCTTGCTGATTTCCAAACTTGTTTCCTTGAAATCCAGAGCCACTGATATAGTTCACATCCTCTTCTTGGCAGTCTTCTTCAGCCTCAAACACTTCAACTTCTTGAGCAAAGTGAACAGCTTTCTTACTAGTCAACAAGCTGTGAACAGTGTCTAGCTTGTTCTTGATATCATTAATCTGCAGATCATCAATCTTTCCACCAGACTCTTTCCTTCTTCTATCAGCAGTCTTGGTGTTGTTACTGCTCACCAAGTTATCAATCAGCAATCTAGCCTGCTCACGAGTCTTGGTGTTGATATTGCCATTGCTGGCAGCATCCAATGCAGACTGGTAATTTTAGATGAATTCCTCTGAAGAATATGCCCAGCAGCGTTACTTCAGAAAATCCATGATGAGGACAGTCACGTTGGTACATCTTGAACCTCATCCAAGCAGACTTAAGAGGCTCTGTAGGACCTTGAGTGAATGTGAGAAGGTCCTGTCTGAGCTGATATGAGCGAGCATCATCATAAAAGTGTCGTAGGAACTCTCTCTTCACAGCATCCCAAGTAGTTAACTTCCCATGTGGAAGTTGTTTCAGCGAAGCAGCAGCCACTTCAGCAAGAGAGTATGGGAAAAGCTTCAGATACAAGAAGTCATAGTCCACCCCATTGTACTTCATTCCAGTGATGAAGGCTTCAAAATCCTCAATGTGGTCCATGGGTTGCTCATGTGGGAGACCATGGAAGGGGTTCTGCCTCAGCATAGAGTAGTAGACAGTGTTGATCTCAAAGTCATTCCTCTCAAAAGAAAGAGGAACAATTGCTGACCGGTTAGCATAAAACTCATCGGGACGGTTGTAGTCAGCAAGAGTCTTCTCAGCAACAACCATCTGCCTCTTACCTTGAGGCTGTTCAGGTTCAGGTTCAGGGATCACTCGTCCCTCAGCATCAATCCCTTGCCCCTGATCGTTGTAGGGGTTGTTTTGTTGGTCTCTCAGAACTCCTCCAACATCTGGTCTCAAAATCAAACGATTGTTCATCATTCTTGTTCTTTGACCCTTTCTGCTCGTTCTCTCTAGTCTAGCAAGCTCCTCAAGTCTGAGGTTAATAAGTTCTTCGCTCTGGTTGCTTCGGGTATGTTGACTTGGCATACACTGATCTCAAAACTCTGTCTCGAGGTCAATGTCGAGCGACACTAAAGGAGAAATCGGTCGACACTGAATGCCTGTCGATTTCTGCGCAACAAAAACAAGCCAAACAAGAGAAAAATCAGTAACAAAGAAAATAGAAACGATCTAGACTCAACTCTAAAACAAAATCTATCGGCGAACTCAGTTGAGTCCCCGGCAACTGATGAGGACATTGACTCAAGCATAGAGATACGTCAAGAAGACCTAGAAGAAGTACCTGCTGCTCAAGACGTTACAACCATGAGAGATCCTCCAAGGACAAGATCAGGAACTAGAAGACTCAGAGCACTGTTCAACACGTCAATTCAGAGTCTCCTAGCTCAAGATTATCAAGTGGAGCGTTTAGAGGCCCAACTGAAGACAATTGAAGACTCAAGGATGATCTTCTCAATTCAGCCCACTTAGGCCCCATCATGGACGACCACACACGCTCAATAAGGTACGATTTCAATTCATATATTGTGTTTGTTCATTTTTCAGGTCCAAGCATTATATTAGTTGTCTGAGTCAAAGTCTGTATTAGTCGCTAAGTGAGTCAAGTTTCCCTGTATTACTTTAAATTCGGACCATAGGATATTTTAGTATTTTAGTAGCCGTTGTAATTAGGTTTTATGCCCTATAAGACAACAGCTGCACGATCCCCTTTATAAGGATCCTTAGCAGCCGTGTATCATTGACCAAGTATCAATACAATAACGCAGTTCTTCTTCTTGAGAGAAAACACCTTTGATTCTAAGCTTTCTTGTGAGTCATATCAAGCGACCTTAGATCAGTCTTATCACAAGATCCTTCATCTCTTGTGTGGCGACATTCAATCCATCTTCTATCCATTTAATCATCTCACGTTCTTCCTAAGGAGTCTAGAGACCCGAGGGTTGAATCCATCTCATCACAACTTCACCCACGATCTAGAAGAGAGAGACTTCAGTCCCTGTTCTACATCACTCACGCTTCCATCTTGCATCATCTGGTATTAGAGCCGAAAGGTTCCTAGATCAGGTGTATCTATCCTTTTCCTTTCAGTTTTCCTTGCAGTCTAGTTTATAGCTTTCGATTTCTACATTCAAAAAAAAAAAAATCGTCTGTTTTAGTTTGTTTTCCATTCGTTTGCATTCCAAATCGAAAACCATAAAAGTCTCTTGTTTCATCTAGTTCCATTGTTGATCGACATCCTTACATCCTTTAGAAATCGCTTCTTTGTGCTTGAGCCATTGAGCGAACGTTCTTAGGGTTTTAGGATCAAAGATTCCTTTTTGCTGCAACTCGTTTTCAACTTTAAAAAAAAAAAAAAAAGATTTCAAAAATATTTAGATTTTCAAAGATATTCTAGTTCCTAATTTTGTGGTTAAATCTCGCTTTTCAAAAAAAAAAAAAAAACTTTCTAAAATCTTTTCAAACTTCCTAAAGAATTTTCATAAATCGATTTTCAACTTTCTATATCCTCCTAATTCGGTTTTCAACTTTCCAAAACTTCTTTTATCAAACCGAGCGTGATTCTTATTTGCAACCGAGCCTTCTCTTGTGTCAGTCCTTGACGCATCGCTTGTATCACAAGTTATCATAGGTTTGCTTAGGATCTTTCTTCTTATTTTGTGCCTTTTGTTCCCTAGTCCCTTGATCGCTTGCTCTAGTGTGTGTAGGAACAGGAAACCAATGGCAGGAGAACAAGTCGACCCTAATGCAACTCTGCTAGAAGCGCTCCAAGCCTTGAGGAACGATCTGTCGGCTCAGATCGGACGGATTGATCAGAGGGTTGGACGACTAGAACTTCCAAGGAATGACGAGCAGTCAGATGATGAGGAGAGTGAGCATACCCTGAATGCAGGAGCAAGAGGAAGAGACCGAGATCATCAACACCACCGCCGTGAACGCCAACCACAACAAGAGGTAAACCGTAACTTTGCAAAAGATTTGAAACTAACTGTGCCAACTTTTGAAGGTAGGGTTAATCCGGAAGCATACCTTGATTGGGAGAGGCGTATGGAGTACATCTTTGATTACTACGAGTACAATGACCAGAAGAAGATAGCTCTAGCTTCGGCTCAACTCACGGACCATGCCTTAACTTGGTGGGACCGAGAAGTCCAAGACCGTAGGCGGAACAACTTTGAGCGGATCACAACCTGGACAGCCATGAAGTACAATTTCAGGAGGCGGTTTGTGCCACCTCATTGCCACAGAGAGATGCAGAAGCAGTTCAGGCAGCTGTCGCAGAAGAACAAGAGTGTTGAGGAATACTATGAAGAGTTTGAGCAGCTCAAAAACAGAATGGCGTTGGATGAGAGTGAAGAAGTTATCATGGGCCATTTCATTGATGGGCTCAACGACCGGATTGCCAGAAAGGTAGAACGTCAACCTTGTCATGATCTTAATGATTTATTGCATGCAGCCGTGCAGGCTGAACAAGGAATCAAGAGGAAGACAGTGGCAGCAAGTCGCTCAAGACCTAACTCATGGAACGCACCTTCGGCTAAGAATCAATGGAGTGCAACGCAAGCTAAGAACCTTGACAAAGGCAAGACTGTTGCCTCAGGTTCCCAAGATAAGAGGCCAGCCTATAAAGCGCCAAGAAACAACCGTACTGACTCAGGTAAGTCTTCAACCACTAATACAAGAGCTCGACACATAACTTGTTTCAAGTGTCAGGGTAAAGGTCACTATGCACGGGATTGTCCAAATCAGCGAGTTATGATTTTAACACGTGATGGAGGATATGAGTCTCAAGATGAAGAGGAACACCTTGAAGCTGCGGATTCAGAAGAGGGGGTAGCATTTCCCGAGACAGGAGAGATGTTATTTGTATGCAGGGCATTGAGCGCCTTGAGTGATCAAGACACCATCCAACGAGAAAACTTGTTTTTCACTCGATGTTCAGTTCAGAACAAGATATGTAGTCTCATAATTGATGGTGGATCTTGTACTAATGCTGCTAGCAAGATTATGGTGGAAAATCTAGGTTTGAAGACAACCCAACATCCGAGGCCATACCGCCTGAGATGGTTAGATTCAAGCACAGAAATCAGGATACACGAGCAAGTCCTGATTCAGTTCAAGATAGGGAAGTATGAGGATGAAGTTTTGTGCGATGTTGTCCCAATGCAAGTAGGCCATATGCTCCTAGGCAGGCCATGGCAATTTGATAGAGAGGTCATACACAATGGACGCACCAATACTCATTCTTTCACACATGACAAGCGCAAATTCCAGCTTGCTCCCTTATCTCCCCAAGAGGTACATGAGATGCAATCCAAATTTTCTGCCGAGGCCAAGGTAAGTAAGACTAACCTTTACATCACTCCTAGTACTGTCTATAAGGATTTAGAACGTAAAGAAACGGTGCTACTAATGGTGTTTAGAGATGTGTTGATTACAGGTTCACAGGACAATGTACTTGTACCAGAGATTGTATCACTGCTTGACAGATACAAGGATGTGTTCCCTGAAGAGATACCGGCTGGATTACCACCTATTAGAGGAATAGAGCATCAGATTGATCTAGTTCCCGGTGTACCATTGCCCAACCGTCCAGCTTACCGTATGAACCCAACAGAAACTAAGGAGTTGGAGAAGCAGATTCAAGACTTAATGGAGAAAGGATACATTAGAGAAAGCTTGAGTCCGTGTGCTGTACCAGTTCTCTTAGTGCCAAAGAAAGATGGAACTTGGAGGATGTGTGTAGACTGCCGAGCAATCAACAACATCACCATAAAATATCGACATCCAATTCCAAGGTTAGATGATCTGCTTGATGAACTATATGGATCTAATGTGTTTTCAAAGATTGATCTTAGGAGTGGATACCATCAAGTAAGAATGAAAGAAGGTGACGAATGGAAGACTGCTTTCAAGACTAAGCAGGGGCTCTATGAGTGGTTAGTCATGCCATTTGGTCTGACCAATGCACCCAGCACCTTCATGAGGCTAATGAACCAGGTCCTAAGAGCTTACATCAGTAAATTTGTTGTAGTTTATTTTGATGATATATTGGTTTATAGCAAATCGTTTGAGGATCACCAGAAACATCTTGAGTTAGTCCTTGACACACTTCGAAAGGAAAGCCTATATGGGAATCTTAAGAAGTGCTCCTTTTGTACTAATGAAGTGGTTTTCCTAGGCTTTGTTGACAGTTCCAAAGGCTTACAGGTTGATCAAGAGAAGATCAAATCCATCCAAGAATGGCCGAGGCCAAACAACATAGGACAAGTCAGGAGCTTCCACGGATTGGCAAGCTTCTATAGGCGTTTCGTCAAAGATTTCAGTACTTTAGCCGCCCCTCTAACTGCTGTGATCTATAGGCGTTCAACAGACTCAAAGATCGCTTGACGCACGCACCAGTTTTGGTATTACCTGAGTTTAACAAAACTTTTGAGATTGAATGTGATGCTTCAGGCTTAGGTATTGGAGCTGTGCTAACTCAAGGAGGAGGTCCAGTAGCCTACTTCAGTGAGAAACTAAGTGGAGCCAGCCTGAACTACCCAACTTACGACAAGGAGCTCTATGCACTAGTGAGATCGTTGGAAACATGGCAGCACTATCTTCTGTCCAAGGAGTTCGTCATACATACTGATCATGAGACTTTGAAGCACCTTAGAGGACAAACAACACTGAAGAGAAGACATGCTAAGTGGATGGAGTTTGTAGAAGCATTTCCATATGTGATAAATCACAAGAAGGGCAAGGAGAATGTTGTGGCTGACGCATTATCAAGAAGACACATGTTGATCACAACTATGGAGGCTAAGGTCTTAGGATTTGAGCACCTCAAGGATGCATATAAGGATGATCCAGACTTCGGTTCAGTCTATCAAGATTGTACCATTGCCCCAACAGGTTCCTTCTACTTACATAATGGCTATTTGTTTAGGGAAAAACGTTTGTGTGTTCCACAGGGTTCTATGCGAGACTTGTTGATCAAGGAAGCACATGGTGGTGGACTCATGGGACATTTTGGAGTGGACAAGACTCTGAGCGTTTTGGTAGAACACTTCTTTTGGCCTCACCTCAAGAAGGATGTGGAACGATTCTGTTCCAAGTGTGTAACTTGCCTCAAAGCCAAATCTAGGTCACATCCACATGGTTTATACATACCACTTCCTATTACTAGTATGCCTTGGGTTGATATATCAATGGATTTTTTTTAGGCTTACCCAAAATCCGAGGAAAGGATTCTATTTTTGTTGCAGTGGACAGGTTTTCAAAGATGGCACATTTCATCCCTTGTGCCAAGACAAATGATGCTACTCAGACTGCTGAGCTATTCTTTAAAGAAGTAGTACGCTTGCATGGGATCCCAAGAACCATTGTTTCTTACCGAGACACGAAGTTTCTGAGTCACTTCTGGAGAGTTCTTTGGAGGAAGCTAGGAACCAAGCTACTCTTCTCAACAACTTGTCATCCACAAACTGATGGACAAACTGAGGTTGTAAACAGAACTCTATCTACTCTCTTAAGAGCCACGGTTGGTAAGAACTTACTGTTGGGAATGTCCTGAAATCTACTGTACTATCTCTAGAAAGTATGATAAGTGTCGAGATCAGACATAAGTCATAAATACTGGGTGATCATGATGACTTGCTAGAGTCCGCTCTTGATCTATAAGTTTAGGACTTATTACCAGTATTGTATGATCCCAAAGGGTCACACACCATAGCTAACGGGAAAGTTAAATGGAATTAATACGGTAAGATGCAAGGCATTTACTGCATTTGTACAGAGAATTGGGCCAGACAAAATACAGTTATTTTGTCTGATTTGGGTCTTGGGCCCAAAAGCCTAATAGGCCATTAGTTTAATCACTTGGGCCCATATAAGGAAGAGGACAGGCGCCAGTAAAGCAAGTAGTCTGCGATTTTACTAGGTCTGGCCGTCCGCTCTCTCTCTGTCATTCCAGCTTGGTCTAGCAACCTGATCCAGTAGCTTGTAAGCGTGTGGATACCTAGGAGGAGCCGGTTTCTATCAGCTCTAGCAGATCTCGATATTCCTTTGATCAATCCGCTGCAATCATAAGGTAATCATCCTGATCTGTTTATGATTCATCTGCAAATCACCTAGATCCTAGTTGATTATGTTAGGTTGTAATCTGATAATTACACCAATGAACACACATAATCCTTCAGTGGTATCAGAGCCTAGGTCGTTAGGTTTTTGCTTTTTGGATCATACTAGGTTGTTTATTAGTTTGATGAATCGATTTTAATGAGTAAAATTGATTGAAACTTTGAAAACCTAGAAGTAAGAAATCGATAAGATTGCTTGATGATTAAAGTTGATATCGTTTCTGTATGAATCGTATTGTTGTTTTTGCTTTATAATCGTTAACCAATCAATCGCTTGTTGACTTTGTATTATAATCATAAGAAACGATTTGTTAGGTTTGTTAATGTTCAATATCGATTTTGTCTTTAAGTGAATGCATGAAACGATTTGGAAAGGTCAAAATCACTTATTGAATTAATTATCAAACAATCATAAGGTCAAGGTTAGTGATCGATGATGTCATGATCATAAGAATAAATAATTGTTCAATTTGGAAAAGGTCATAAGGTTGGCGATCGATCATGATTTTGTCTTTAAGCTAAAGACAAAATCGTTTCAAAGCATTGAATTAATGTATGGTTCAAGCGGTTAACCCAAATCGCGGTTTGCTGGAAATTATTTAATACATGGTATTATTTAATTTCTGGTTAAACCGGATTTAAATTCAAAAATTGAATTTTAACCTAAACCGAAGGCTGGTCTAAGTTTGATTTGATTGGACCAAATAATTTAGAGCTGGTCTGGTTTAGTAAATAACCAGTTGGATTTAGTAGTTAATTTGGTCTTGGACCAGAATTAATGAACCGACTCGGTTATGTCAAATTATTGGGCCAATTGGAATTCTGTGGTCTTGGGCCAAGAATTGGGCCTATAATTTGTGACCCAACCAAAAACTTTAATAAAACATTAAATTAGAAAGTTTCTAATATTAGAAGTTTCTAATTTTAGAATATTTCTAAATTTAGAAAGTTTCTAAAATAAGTAAGTTTCCCAAAATAGTAATCTTCTATTTTTGGAAAGAAAACCTAAAATCCTCAAAACCAATATCAAGCTTGGATGTCTTGCCCAATCTTGTCAGCTACTTAACGCTTATTCAATTACAGATATGGCTTACAGTGTGAGGTGTCTGTTTTTGCGTAAGTAAAGTTGTATATAGTCACTAATTTCATTGGGAGTCCCAGACTTTAGTGATCATTTGGCTGTAAGAGATTGGTTTCCTTGACTGGGCCATCGGGAGTCCCGGGCCTTGAGACATCTGGTGTATTGGGCCTTGGGCCCAATCCACAACCGAGAGTTATATGGATATAACTAGCTGTGTGTATGCTTACCAAGTAAAGCTACTTCTGGGTGACGGCCAGTGGCCCATTTTGGATTTAGCTGAACATGGGTCTCGGAATCATTGCATTCTTATGAGGTTAAGCAAATAAATTTTGAATGCAATGCGAGTTTTCTTATAAATTATTAAGATTACTCTTTTATGAACTAAATTACTAAAATACTCTATTGTCTCATAATTTCAGCTATGTCAAGCACAACAACACAAAACACTTTCTCGATCCGGTCTGCCCTTGAGAAGGACAAACTGAACGGATCAAACTTCCTGAACTGGTCCAGGAACCTGAGACTTGTGCTCAGGCAGGAGAAGAAGGCTTATGTCCTTGAAAGAGTTCTCTCCCCTAGACCTGCAAATAATGCCGCACAAGCTGTGAAGAATGCTTGGGATATGCATTCTTCAGATGCTAATGACGTGGTTTGCCTAATGTTGGCGACAATGGCTCCCGAACTGCAGATGCAGTGGGAAGGCCTGACTTGTCCCATAGAACTGATGGCAAACCTGAAAGCGTTGTTTCAGGAGCAGGCTCGTACAGAGAGATTCCAAACTGTAAAGAATCTCTTGGACTGTAAAATGGCTAAGGATGCAGAAGTGAGTCCACATGTTCTGAAAATGATGGGTTATCTCGATCATTTGACTAGACTCGACTGTCCTATAAGCCAAGAGCTTGCTTGTGATATAGTTCTGCAGTCTCTTACTCCTGCATATGACCAGTTCATCTTGAACTATAATATGCATGGGTTGATAAAGACTTTGCATGAGCTACATGGTATGCTCAAGACTGCAGAACCTAATCTGAAGAAGGCCAAGGAGCCGTCTGTACTCATGGTGCAGAAGGGCAAGGGTTTCAAGAAATCCGCTGCAGACAAGGGAAAGGGCAAGGCAGTCAACAATGAAAAGGCCAAGCCCAAGCCCGTGTCTAAAGCTGGGCCTTCTGATATCTGCCACTTTTGCAAAGAGGCAGGGCATTATCGCAGGGACTGTAAGAAATACCAGGAAAGTCTGAAGAAGAAGAAGAAGTCCTTGGAGACTACTGCTTCAGGTATTTTTGTTATTGAAGTAAATACTACTACTTCTGATAATACCACTTGGGTACTAGATACTGGATGTGGGGCTCATATTTGTACTAATATGCAGGCGCTCAGCAACAGTAGAAGGTTGAAGCAAGGGCAAGTAGAGTTACGAGTTGGCAATGGAGCGAAGGTTCCAGCACTGGCCGTTGGCACTTACTTGTTGTCTTTACCTTCTGGATTGATTTTTGAACTTGAGAATTGTTATTTTGTACCTGCTATAAGCAGAAATATCATTTCAGTTTCATTATTGGATTTGCAAGGATTTGATTTTTCTATTAAGAATAAATTGTGTTCCTTTAATCTCAATAATATGTTCTATGGCTGTGCCCCTCTTATTAATGGGCTGTACATGCTGGATCAATCTGCTCCAGTATATAACTTTAATACAAAACGGTTCAAATCTAACGAAGAAAATGAAACGTTTCTCTGGCATTGTCGTTTGGGGAACATTAGTGAGAAACGCGTCAAGAGGCTCCATTCAAATGGACTCTTGGGCTCATTTGACTTTGAGTCTTGTGAGCAATGCGAATCTTGCCTAATGGGCAAAATGACACGGGCCCCTTTTAATAAACCCACAGAAAGGGCCAGTGAACTATTGGGCCTAATACACACTGATGTGTGTGGCCCAATGTCCACAAATGCTAGAGGAAACTATCAGTACTTCATTACATTCACTGATGATTTCAGTAGATATGGATATGTCTACTTGATGAAACATAAGTCGGAAACCTTTGAGAAGTTCAAAGAATTCCAGAATGAAGTACAGAACCAGCTTGGTAAAAGTATTAAGGCTCTTCGGTCGGACCGAGGAGGAGAATACTTGAGCCAGGAATTCCGTGATCATCTGAGTGAGTGTGGGATCATCTCCCAACTCACACCTCCTGGAACACCTCAGTGGAATGGTGTGTCTGAAAGAAGGAATCGGACATTGTTAGATATGGTCCGATCCATGATGAGTCACACAGACCTTCCTATATCCCTTTGGGGATATACTTTGCTGACCGCAACGTTCACACTGAACAGAGTGCCATCAAAAGCAGTAGCAAAGACACCATATGAGTTATGGACTGGAAAAGCTCCAGCAATGTCTTTTCTCAGAATTTGGGGTTGTGAAGCCTATGTCAAAAGATTAATCTCAGACAAGCTTACACCAAAATCTGACAAATGCTACTTCATTGGTTATCCTAGGGATACCAAGGCTTATTACTTCTATCTGCGATCCGAGAACAAGATCTTTGGTTCTCGGGATTGTACTTTTTTTGAGAGGGAATTTCTCTCTAAGAAAGATAGTGGGAGTAAGGTACAACTTGATGAAATTCAAGAAGGACAGGAACCTGTTCAACCTAATGAGGAAGAACAGCAGGATGAATTACATGAAGTTGTAATAGAACCTGAACCTGCAGTACCTGAAGTTCGAAGATCCGGAAGGATCCGTCACGAACCCGATAGATATCAGGGATTCCTCGTGACTAATTGCCATGATCTTTTGATCATTGACGGTGATGAACCCTCGAACTTTGCAGAAGCCATGATGGGCCCTGACTCCTTAAAGTGGCGTGAAGCCACTGAATCCGAGATGGACTCCATGTCTGTCAACCGAGTGTTTTCACTGGTTGATTTACCCGCTGGTGCAAAAGCCATCGAGTGTAAATGGATCTTCAAGAAGAAGATTGACATGGATGGAAATGTCTAGATTTACAAGGCCAGGTTGGTGGCAAAAGGTTTCAAGCAAATTCATGGTATAGACTATGATGAAACCTATTCACCAGTGGCCATGATGAAATCAATTCGGATTCTCCTAGCAACTGCCGCTTATTATGATTATGAGATTTGGCAGATGGATGTGAAAACCGCCTTCCTGAATGGAATCTTGGAGGAGGATGTGTATATGACACAACCTGACGGTTACATTGATCCTAAGAATGCTGGGAAAGTATGTAAACTTCATAAATCCATTTATGGATTGAAGCAAGCATCGAGGAGTTGGAATCTTCGTTTTGATGAAGCAATAAAGAACTTTGACTTCATCAGAAACAAAGAGGAACAATGTGTGTATAAGAAAACTTGTGGGAGAAAAGTGGCGTTTCTTATCCTATATGTCGATGACATATTGCTTCTTCGAAATGATGTTCCAATGCTGAAGTCTGTTAAAGACTGGCTGGGAAGTTGTTTTTCCATGAAGGACATGGGTGAAGCCGCGTATGTTCTTGGAATCCGAATCTTTAGAGACAGATCTAAAAAGCTGATTGGACTTTGTCAAGATGCTTATATAGACAAAATCCTGCATCGATTCGGAATGGATAAATCCAAGAAAGGATTCACGCCAATGATACATGGTGCTACACTAAGCAAGGATCAGTGTCCTAAAACACCTGATGAGCTTAAGCGCATGAGTAGGATTCCTTATGCTTCGGCTATAGGATCTATCATGTATGCCATGATCTGTACTCGTCCTGATGTTGCTTATGCACTAAGCATGACGAGTAGGTACCAGTCTAATCCAGGTGAGAATCACTGGATTGCCGTAAAGAATATCCTGAAGTATTTAAGGAATACTAAGGATAAGTTCTTGGTTTACGGAGGAAGTGAAGTTCTTGAAATGAGTGGATTCACGGATGCAAGTTTTCAGACAGATAAAGATGATTTCCGGTCACAGTCTGGTTACATCTTCTGTCTGAATGGCGGTGCAGTAAGTTGGAAGAGCTCCAAGCAGAGCACCGTGGCAGATTCCACAACTGAAGCTGAATACATCGCTGCTTCAGAAGCTGCGAAGGAAGGAGTTTGGATAAGGAACTTCTTGATTGAACTCGGTGTATTCCCAAATGCCACTGAGCCTCTAGCACTGTATTGTGACAACAATGGTGCAATTGCTCAAGCCAAGGAACCGAGACATCATCAGAAATCCAAACATATTATGAGAAGGTATCACCTGATTCGTGATATAGTGAATAGAGGTGAAGTGATGGTTAGCAGAGTTCCCACTGATGAGAACGTGGCTGACCCGTTGACAAAGCCACTCCCGAGACCTAAGCACGAGTTGCATACTGCTGCTGTAGGAATTAGAGATATTCAAATGTAATCTCTTTTTGAGTGGGAGTTGTGAGGGCTTTATTTTAGTTATTTTGATTGGTTCATGTAAACATTTTAAATGTTAATGAAATTTTATTTCTGGATTATTTTTAAATGTGATATAAAATAATCGTTCCAAAATGATTCATGTCATTATATATGGGCCATCGAAGTACATGAGTAGACTTGATCCTGAAACCCCATATTTAACGAAATGACATAAATCATAGTGTCCATGGTCGAAGGTTGTTAAAATTGGAACACCAACAACCACTTGAGACTAGAGTGTGTTGAGACTTATGACCAAGTTTCGAGGGGTCATAGATGCGCGGCATCAAAGTCGACACATAGGTATATGCAGGGGAGCATATGACCGGACATGGCCCGCTGATGAGAACTCTACAAGATATTAATATCTGTGTCATGAGAGGTTCTCATTTACGACTATAGAGTATAGTCCTTAGACCTGAGTTCGCATGCATGTGGCTGCACATGGATTGATGCGCTTTGATCATTGTCTAACGCTGTTTCGTAACTGGGAGCTATAAGGACCTTGGTTGGGTGTATTATGAAGTGTGTAGTTCATAGTGATGGAACAAGATGGGATTTGTCCCTGCCGTTTAACGGAGGTAATATCTCTAGGCCAATCGGAGACTTGATAGCTGGTAAGAGAGTGGCCACTCCCAAACGGACTTGCCCAAGTCGTTTGAATTGTCAATATCAAATCTGGTCCGATGAACATGGTCTGGCTATATAAGGATGACACGCATCTTGCCTTATGCCAGATCGAGATATTGAGACAAAAGGATTAGGGAATGTAGGATTCCAGTACAAGTGGGAGATTGTTGGGAATGTCCTGAAATCTACTGTACTATCTCTAGAAAGTATGATAAGTGTCGAGATCAGACATAAGTCATAAATACTGGGTGATCATGATGACTTGCTAGAGTCCGCTCTTGATCTATAAGTTTAGGACTTATTACCAGTATTGTATGATCCCAAAGGGTCACACACCATAGCTAACGGGAAAGTTAAATGGAATTAATACGGTAAGATGCAAGGCATTTACTGCATTTGTACAGAGAATTGGGCCAGACAAAATACAGTTATTTTGTCTGATTTGGGTCTTGGGCCCAAAAGCCTAATAGGCCATTAGTTTAATCACTTGGGCCCATATAAGGAAGAGGACAGGCGCCAGTAAAGCAAGTAGTCTGCGATTTTACTAGGTCTGGCCGTCCTCTCTCTCTCTGTCATTCCAGCTTGGTCTAGCAACCTGATCCAGTAGCTTGTAAGCGTGTGGATACCTAGGAGGAGCCGGTTTCTATCAGCTCTAGCAGATCTCGATATTCCTTTGATCAATCCGCTGCAATCATAAGGTAATCATCCTGATCTGTTTATGATTCATCTGCAAATCACCTAGATCCTAGTTGATTATGTTAGGTTGTAATCTGATAATTACACCAATGAACACACATAATCCTTCACTTACGGAATTGGTTAGATTGTATTCCATATGTTGAGTTTCCTTATAATCATGGTAACCATTCTACTACTAAGTTGTCACCTTTTGAGATTGTCTATGGATTTCAGCCAGAAACCCCTTTAGATCTTGTTCCTTTGCCGCCATTAGATGTCACTAATCAGGATGGAGAGTCCAAGGCTGAGATGATCAAGAAGCTGCATCAGAAGGTGAAGACCAACATAGAGGAGAAGACGGCCAAGTACAAGAAGGCTGCTGACAAAGGGAGGAAGGAGCTCATCTTCAATCCAGGAGATTGGGTGTGGGTTCACATGCGCACCGAGAGGTTCCCAAATCAGAGGAAATCCAAGCTAGCACCAAGAGGAGCTGGACCATTCCGAGTACTCGAGAGAGTCAACAACAATGCCTACAAGCTGGATCTGCCAGGTGAGTTGACCATTTCGCCAGTGTTCAATGTTGCTGACTTGCTTCCTTATAATGCAGATGATGGAATTCTGAGGTCAGAATCTTCTCAAGAGGGAGGGAATGATGAGGACATTGACTCAAGCATAGAGACACGTCAAGAAGACCTAGAAGAAGTACCTGCTTCTCAAGACGTTACAACCATGAGAGATCCTCCAAGAACAAGATCAGGAACTAGAAGACTCAGAGCACTGTTCAACAAGTCAATTCAGAGTCTCCTAGCTCAAGATTATCAAGTGGAGCGTTTAGAGGCCCAACTGAAGACAATTGAAGACTCAAGGATGATCTTCTCAATTCAGCCCACTTAGGCCCCATCATGGACGACCACACACGCTCAATAAGGTATGATTTCAATTCATATATTGTGTTTGTTCATTTTGCAGGTCCAAGCATTATATTAGTTGTCTGAGTCAAAGTCTGTATTAGTCGCTAAGTGAGTCAAGTTTCCCTGTATTACTTTAAATTCGGACCATAGGATATTTTAGTATTTTAGTAGCCGTTGTAATTAGGTTTTCTGCCCTAGAAGGCAACAGCTGCACGATCCCCTTTATAAGGATCCTTAGCAGCCGTGTATCATTGACCAAGTATCAATACAATAACGCAGTTCTTCTTCTTGAGAGAAAACACCTTTGATTCTAAGCTTTCTTGTGAGTCATATCAAGCGACCTTAGATCAGTCTTATCACAAGATCCTTCATCTCTTGTGTGGCGACATTCAATCCATCTTCTATCCATTTAATCATCTCACGTTCTTCCTATGGAGTCTAGAGACCCTATGGTTGAATCCATCTCATCACAACTTCACCCACGATCTAGAAGAGAGAGACTTCAGTCCCTGTTCAACATCACTCACGCTTCCATCTTGCATCAGCAACGGCGCCAAAAACTTGATAGGTGTAAGTTTTATCCCTATTCTACGGCAAGTGCACAATAATGCTATTGTAGTATATCAGGGTATCGAATCCACAAGGACTCACGGTCACACGATAGATTATATGCCGTCAAGTTAAGCTAAATCAAATCTTAAGAAAGCAGTAAATGAAAGCAAGTAATAAGAAGGTGTTTTCAAATAGAGAAGGGCGTCAGACTTATGAAGTTCTCGAGAATTATGCTATGTAAGAAACTTAACTAACCGGATTCAGATTAAACACAAGCTTAAGAACTAGAAAACAATGCTAAATAATCCAACTCTCGCTGAGATTATTTCTATATCTAGCAACCTAGCGATCCAAATCTCTTTGTGATCCTAGAGTTCTAAACAAGCATTAAGAACATGTTCTATCGGTTCACAATTCTCCTAAACCAAATCTCTTTGTATCTAGTCAAAGTTCTCACACGAAGTTTGTTAAGATTATAACTCACACTCTCGTGCTATTGTCAATTATCTTAGATCTAAACCCTAGGTGATCAGTCCAAAATTTAGTATTAAGCACAACTTAGGTGATGAACAAACAAATGGTGAATCCTAATCAATCAGTTATCAAACAAGCATAAAACATTTGTGAGAATCCTAAATCTAACTAGGTTACTACTCAGACATATTAGTAATCAAACAACACATCATGAATAGAAAACCAAAAGACTAAATAAATAAAGTAAAAGGGGTTCGAAATCCTTCTCTCAAGGTTACAAGTAGCAAGAATCAGCCCCAACTCAATATCTTTCATTCTCTCAAGCAAGAACAAAGTAAGAACAAGATAAAAGATTCAATGAGTCTGAAAACCTAATTAAACTCTCTAAACACGTTTTGGGGTCAGTTTAGAATTATGGAAAACCTCTGGGCAATTCTGAAAATAATCGAAACTTATCTTTAACTCTCGGGTATTGTTCTGTCGCGCTCGGTGTCGACCGACATCAAAGTCAGTGTCGGTCGACACTCAATCGTGGTCGAGACACCAACTTCAGCTCGTTCCACAAATCACTAGAAACGTCTTTTAATTCCATCTTTTGCTCCAAACGCAAGCCTACCTGTAGAAGACTCAATAGACTCTAAAAACCAGGTTAAAGACTCAATATATACAACTATATCATGGTTGAAAACCTAGAAAAACCATGATATATTAAAGTTTCAAATCATTCTGACAACTCTAGATTTTTGTTCGTTCTTTATCCGCTCCCTCTCGGCCGGTTGTATCCCTTGTTCGGCCGTTCTACTCCTTCGGGAAGGTTATTACATTCTCCCCCACTTAATAGAATTCGTTACCGAATTCTAACACTAGAACATACCACCATTCTCCCGTTGAGCTAATACCACCATCTTCACTATCACCAGTCCTTGGGTTTCATCATCTTCCATCTTTGATACTGGTTCGGTACCTTCCAAGGGTGTGAGCTGCAGTTCTAACTACCATCTCGTTACTGTCTCTTGATTCACTTCGTTCTCATCTCTTCGTTCATCGGACCTCTTTCCGATTTTAAACCTTCCAGTTCATCTCTCTTCGGTAACGACCACTCGGTCTTTCCTTTGTTTCACCATCTCTTCCTTTCTTACCATCATTATCCTCTCAGTCCTTTGTTTCATCAAACTTCCTTTACACTTGTTTTTTCCTCTTTAGCCTTTGTCCTTGCTAAAACGCCTCTACTCTTGACCACAACTTCCTTTGCCCTGTTGTGACCTTCCACACTTTACTGTCCTCCTATGCGCTCTGGAAACCATGTCCTTTGCAAATAAGTCCGGAATCACTCCTCCTCACTCCAATCCTCCTTGGTCTTCACCATATTCCGCCAATCTCTGTTGCTTGGGGATCCTTACTACCGTACACTTAGCCAATGTTGATCAGCCTTTTTCTTATCTCCAATGGCCGCTACCACTTTCCATTCAATCTTTGTATTGTTTCCCTTCTTGTAACGTAAGTAGTTTGGCTATCTTTGAATTGTCCCTTCCTGGTTCGGGATTTCTTTCTCCCGACGGTCATCCTTTGCATCTTGGTTAGCTTCCCTTAGCTAATTACTTCTCCGTCTTGTCCATCTTTCCTTCGTCGATGTCTTGTTGTACACATCCCGGTCTTCACGCTTATACTTCTTCAATTTATCCTTCCTAACCATCCTTACTCTCCTGAGATTCTTGAGCTGATGATCCTTCTCGCGGTCTTGGTCGATCCTCAACATCTTCAAGGCCGTCTCTCTATTAATGAACTCTGGACCCTCTTTCCAATCTTTAGAACGTCTGGACTACTCCTCTTCGCTCTGCACATTCTTCCTTCTCATCTCGGTACAACTATTCTTAGTTGTGGTCTGTCCTCCATACTTTCTTCAAGTCAAGATTTTCCATCTTTCTCAATCACTCGATTACCTTTGAAATGTAGATCCTAGTGCGCACCTCCCCTGCTTCGATCCTCCATTTGTGATACCACCATTTGACCCCTATACCATAATCTGACTTGTTGGGAATGTCCTGAAATCTATTGTACTTGCTCTTAAGTGAAAGTCGTATTGTCGAGATGAGACAATCATATGACACTAGGCAGTCATAATGCTTTGCTAGAAACCACTTATGATCAATGAGTTTAGAACTCATTGCTAGTGTTATATGATCCTACAGGGTCACACACCTAAGCAAATTGGATCATAAAATTTGATGGGGTTTTATATATAGTATTATATATATGATATATATATTATTCATATGATGTATATTATATATATATATGATATATAATGTATATATATAATTATATACTACATGCACACGTGATTAGTAATGTGGCTAGTGCATATACATTATTAATGTAATAATGTTTTTTGGGCTTAGCCCACTTAGTAACCTAATAGTTAGGTAATCACGTGAGCCAATGTATATATAAGTGCGACTTTGATAATTGAATGAGACAAGCCGTCAATAGAAAATCGCAAGAGTTTATAAAACCCTAAAACACGAACTGTTCGTGGATAAATTTTGAGATTAGATCTCAACGGCACTAGCATCCCGATCCGATCTAGTTTGTGTGCGTGTGGATACCAGTAGAGGCGCAGCACTTGAGGCGCTTTAAGATCTCGATTATCTGAAAATCTTCCGCTGCTAATCACCAGGTAATTCTGAGATCCTAATGATTCAATTACATGAACCCTAGATCCTAGGCTTGGAATTCAGACAAGGGCTGCCTAATTTGATTAGGAACTGCTAGAAATTCCTTCAGTGGTATCAGAGCTTTAGGGTTCCTTTGAATCTATAGCATGATTAGATTGGTTGAATCTAGATCTCTGTATAATTGATACAAGCATGCTAAAACTCGTTTTGATCAAAGTAACCTAGTTTAGGGTTTTGTTCGAAAAACGTTTTAGGGTTTTTCGCATGGTGTCGATCGATGCCAATCCGGCATCGATCGACACAAGGTGAAAACCCGAATAAAATTTAGGGTTTTTCGCATGGTGTCGATCGATGTCAATCCGGCGTCGATCGACACAGGGCGAAAACCCGAATAAAACCTATGTTTCGCCTAGTGTCGATCGACACAAGAGTTGTGTCGGTCGACACAAACCTCGCGAGATTGATGAATCGGTTCAATTGGATTGGACCGGTTATCGAGCTTGGTTAATGATGGTTAAACGCTAAGAATGGTTTATTGCGATTGGGTTGGTATCGACCGATGCTAATGTAGCATCGATCGACACTGACCGGTACTCAAAAATGGATCAATTGGATTGATCGGTTATCGCAGATTGGTTTTGGTTAATCTACATCGATCGACACTAAAGTAGTGTCGGTCGACACCAGATTCGATGGTTTAGGTTATGGAACCTGAAACCACAGAACCAAACTAAGACAAATCATTTAATTAGAAGAATTAAAACATAATAAAACTGAACGTTTTAAATGGTTCTGTTCCTCAACCAAATATCAAGTGATGCTTGATGTCTTTCCAATCTTTTTCAACTGTCAAGACCCATTTAATTGTGCGATAGACTTGCAGTGCAAGATGTCCACAATTTCATGAGTAAGACAGGAGGTAATCGTGTTGATGGACTTGCAGTGCAAGACATCAACAATTACATGACTGAAGAGATTGATTCATGTCATTATATATGGGCCATCGAAGTACATGAGTAGACTTGATCCTGAAACCCCATATTTAACGAAATGACATAAATCATAGTGTCCATGGTCGAAGGTTGTTAAAATTGGAACACCAACAACCACTTGAGACTAGAGTGTGTTGAGACTTATGACCAAGTTTCGAGGGGTCATAGATGCGCGGCATCAAAGTCGACACATAGGTATATGCAGGGGAGCATATGACCGGACATGGCCCGCTGATGAGAACTCTACAAGATATTAATATCTGTGTCATGAGAGGTTCTCATTTACGACTATAGAGTATAGTCCTTAGACCTGAGTTCGCATGCATGTGGCTGCACATGGATTGATGCGCTTTGATCATTGTCTAACGCTGTTTCGTAACTGGGAGCTATAAGGACCTTGGTTGGGTGTATTATGAAGTGTGTAGTTCATAGTGATGGAACAAGATGGGATTTGTCCCTGCCGTTTAACGGAGGTAATATCTCTAGGCCAATCGGAGACTTGATAGCTGGTAAGAGAGTGGCCACTCCCAAACGGACTTGCCCAAGTCGTTTGAATTGTCAATATCAAATCTGGTCCGATGAACATGGTCTGGCTATATAAGGATGACACGCATCTTGCCTTATGCCAGATCGAGATATTGAGACAAAAGGATTAGGGAATGTAGGATTCCAGTACAAGTGGGAGATTGTTGGGAATGTCCTGAAATCTACTGTACTATCTCTAGAAAGTATGATAAGTGTCGAGATCAGACATAAGTCATAAATACTGGGTGATCATGATGACTTGCTAGAGTCCGCTCTTGATCTATAAGTTTAGGACTTATTACCAGTATTGTATGATCCCAAAGGGTCACACACCATAGCTAACGGGAAAGTTAAATGGAATTAATACGGTAAGATGCAAGGCATTTACTGCATTTGTACAGAGAATTGGGCCAGACAAAATACAGTTATTTTGTCTGATTTGGGTCTTGGGCCCAAAAGCCTAATAGGCCATTAGTTTAATCACTTGGGCCCATATAAGGAAGAGGACAGGCGCCAGTAAAGCAAGTAGTCTGCGATTTTACTAGGTCTGGCCGTCCTCTCTCTCTCTGTCATTCCAGCTTGGTCTAGCAACCTGATCCAGTAGCTTGTAAGCGTGTGGATACCTAGGAGGAGCCGGTTTCTATCAGCTCTAGCAGATCTCGATATTCCTTTGATCAATCCGCTGCAATCATAAGGTAATCATCCTGATCTGTTTATGATTCATCTGCAAATCACCTAGATCCTAGTTGATTATGTTAGGTTGTAATCTGATAATTACACCAATGAACACACATAATCCTTCACTTACGGAATTGGTTAGATTGTATTCCATATGTTGAGTTTCCTTATAATCATGGTAACCATTCTACTACTAAGTTGTCACCTTTTGAGATTGTCTATGGATTTCAGCCAGAAACCCCTTTAGATCTTGTTCCTTTGCCGCCATTAGATGTCACTAATCAGGATGGAGAGTCCAAGGCTGAGATGATCAAGAAGCTGCATCAGAAGGTGAAGACCAACATAGAGGAGAAGACGGCCAAGTACAAGAAGGCTGCTGACAAAGGGAGGAAGGAGCTCATCTTCAATCCAGGAGATTGGGTGTGGGTTCACATGCGCACCGAGAGGTTCCCAAATCAGAGGAAATCCAAGCTAGCACCAAGAGGAGCTGGACCATTCCGAGTACTCGAGAGAGTCAACAACAATGCCTACAAGCTGGATCTGCCAGGTGAGTTGACCATTTCGCCAGTGTTCAATGTTGCTGACTTGCTTCCTTATAATGCAGATGATGGAATTCTGAGGTCAGAATCTTCTCAAGAGGGAGGGAATGATGAGGACATTGACTCAAGCATAGAGACACGTCAAGAAGACCTAGAAGAAGTACCTGCTTCTCAAGACGTTACAACCATGAGAGATCCTCCAAGAACAAGATCAGGAACTAGAAGACTCAGAGCACTGTTCAACAAGTCAATTCAGAGTCTCCTAGCTCAAGATTATCAAGTGGAGCGTTTAGAGGCCCAACTGAAGACAATTGAAGACTCAAGGATGATCTTCTCAATTCAGCCCACTTAGGCCCCATCATGGACGACCACACACGCTCAATAAGGTATGATTTCAATTCATATATTGTGTTTGTTCATTTTGCAGGTCCAAGCATTATATTAGTTGTCTGAGTCAAAGTCTGTATTAGTCGCTAAGTGAGTCAAGTTTCCCTGTATTACTTTAAATTCGGACCATAGGATATTTTAGTATTTTAGTAGCCGTTGTAATTAGGTTTTCTGCCCTAGAAGGCAACAGCTGCACGATCCCCTTTATAAGGATCCTTAGCAGCCGTGTATCATTGACCAAGTATCAATACAATAACGCAGTTCTTCTTCTTGAGAGAAAACACCTTTGATTCTAAGCTTTCTTGTGAGTCATATCAAGCGACCTTAGATCAGTCTTATCACAAGATCCTTCATCTCTTGTGTGGCGACATTCAATCCATCTTCTATCCATTTAATCATCTCACGTTCTTCCTATGGAGTCTAGAGACCCTATGGTTGAATCCATCTCATCACAACTTCACCCACGATCTAGAAGAGAGAGACTTCAGTCCCTGTTCAACATCACTCACGCTTCCATCTTGCATCAGCAACGGCGCCAAAAACTTGATAGGTGTAAGTTTTATCCCTATTCTACGGCAAGTGCACAATAATGCTATTGTAGTATATCAGGGTATCGAATCCACAAGGACTCACGGTCACACGATAGATTATATGCCGTCAAGTTAAGCTAAATCAAATCTTAAGAAAGCAGTAAATGAAAGCAAGTAATAAGAAGGTGTTTTCAAATAGAGAAGGGCGTCAGACTTATGAAGTTCTCGAGAATTATGCTATGTAAGAAACTTAACTAACCGGATTCAGATTAAACACAAGCTTAAGAACTAGAAAACAATGCTAAATAATCCAACTCTCGCTGAGATTATTTCTATATCTAGCAACCTAGCGATCCAAATCTCTTTGTGATCCTAGAGTTCTAAACAAGCATTAAGAACATGTTCTATCGGTTCACAATTCTCCTAAACCAAATCTCTTTGTATCTAGTCAAAGTTCTCACACGAAGTTTGTTAAGATTATAACTCACACTCTCGTGCTATTGTCAATTATCTTAGATCTAAACCCTAGGTGATCAGTCCAAAATTTAGTATTAAGCACAACTTAGGTGATGAACAAACAAATGGTGAATCCTAATCAATCAGTTATCAAACAAGCATAAAACATTTGTGAGAATCCTAAATCTAACTAGGTTACTACTCAGACATATTAGTAATCAAACAACACATCATGAATAGAAAACCAAAAGACTAAATAAATAAAGTAAAAGGGGTTCGAAATCCTTCTCTCAAGGTTACAAGTAGCAAGAATCAGCCCCAACTCAATATCTTTCAATCTCTCAAGCAAGAACAAAGTAAGAACAAGATAAAAGATTCAATGAGTCTGAAAACCTAATTAAACTCTCTAAACACGTTTTGGGGTCAGTTTAGAATTATGGAAAACCTCTGGGCAATTCTGAAAATAATCGAAACTTATCTTTAACTCTCGGGTATTGTTCTGTCGCGCTCGGTGTCGACCGACATCAAAGTCAGTGTCGGTCGACACTCAATCGTGGTCGAGACACCAACTTCAGCTCGTTCCACAAATCACTAGAAACGTCTTTTAATTCCATCTTTTGCTCCAAACGCAAGCCTACCTGTAGAAGACTCAATAGACTCTAAAAACCAGGTTAAAGACTCAATATATACAACTATATCATGGTTGAAAACCTAGAAAAACCATGATATATTAAAGTTTCAAATCATTCTGACAACTCTAGATTTTTGTTCGTTCTTTATCCGCTCCCTCTCGGCCGGTTGTATCCCTTGTTCGGCCGTTCTACTCCTTCGGGAAGGTTATTACATTCTCCCCCACTTAATAGAATTCGTTACCGAATTCTAACACTAGAACATACCACCATTCTCCCGTTGAGCTAATACCACCATCTTCACTATCACCAGTCCTTGGGTTTCATCATCTTCCATCTTTGATACTGGTTCGGTACCTTCCAAGGGTGTGAGCTGCAGTTCTAACTACCATCTCGTTACTGTCTCTTGATTCACTTCGTTCTCATCTCTTCGTTCATCGGACCTCTTTCCGATTTTAAACCTTCCAGTTCATCTCTCTTCGGTAACGACCACTCGGTCTTTCCTTTGTTTCACCATCTCTTCCTTTCTTACCATCATTATCCTCTCAGTCCTTTGTTTCATCAAACTTCCTTTACACTTGTTTTTTCCTCTTTAGCCTTTGTCCTTGCTAAAACGCCTCTACTCTTGACCACAACTTCCTTTGCCCTGTTGTGACCTTCCACACTTTACTGTCCTCCTATGCGCTCTGGAAACCATGTCCTTTGCAAATAAGTCCGGAATCACTCCTCCTCACTCCAATCC
Source organism: Orychophragmus violaceus (assembly GCA_030180135.1). NCBI lineage: Eukaryota > Viridiplantae > Streptophyta > Magnoliopsida > Brassicales > Brassicaceae > Orychophragmus > Orychophragmus violaceus. The sequence continues at coordinate 52,309,888 of CM058231.1, read as the reverse complement.
TCCTTGGTCTTCACCATATTCCGCCAATCTCTGTTGCTTGGGGATCCTTACTACCGTACACTTAGCCAATGTTGATCAGCCTTTTTCTTATCTCCAATGGCCGCTACCACTTTCCATTCAATCTTTGTATTGTTTCCCTTCTTGTAACGTAAGTAGTTTGGCTATCTTTGAATTGTCCCTTCCTGGTTCGGGATTTCTTTCTCCCGACGGTCATCCTTTGCATCTTGGTTAGCTTCCCTTAGCTAATTACTTCTCCGTCTTGTCCATCTTTCCTTCGTCGATGTCTTGTTGTACACATCCCGGTCTTCACGCTTATACTTCTTCAATTTATCCTTCCTAACCATCCTTACTCTCCTGAGATTCTTGAGCTGATGATCCTTCTCGCGGTCTTGGTCGATCCTCAACATCTTCAAGGCCGTCTCTCTATTAATGAACTCTGGACCCTCTTTCCAATCTTTAGAACGTCTGGACTACTCCTCTTCGCTCTGCACATTCTTCCTTCTCATCTCGGTACAACTATTCTTAGTTGTGGTCTGTCCTCCATACTTTCTTCAAGTCAAGATTTTCCATCTTTCTCAATCACTCGATTACCTTTGAAATGTAGATCCTAGTGCGCACCTCCCCTGCTTCGATCCTCCATTTGTGATACCACCATTTGACCCCTATACCATAATCTGACTTGTTGGGAATGTCCTGAAATCTATTGTACTTGCTCTTAAGTGAAAGTCGTATTGTCGAGATGAGACAATCATATGACACTAGGCAGTCATAATGCTTTGCTAGAAACCACTTATGATCAATGAGTTTAGAACTCATTGCTAGTGTTATATGATCCTACAGGGTCACACACCTAAGCAAATTGGATCATAAAATTTGATGGGGTTTTATATATAGTATTATATATATGATATATATATTATTCATATGATGTATATTATATATATATATGATATATAATGTATATATATAATTATATACTACATGCACACGTGATTAGTAATGTGGCTAGTGCATATACATTATTAATGTAATAATGTTTTTTGGGCTTAGCCCACTTAGTAACCTAATAGTTAGGTAATCACGTGAGCCAATGTATATATAAGTGCGACTTTGATAATTGAATGAGACAAGCCGTCAATAGAAAATCGCAAGAGTTTATAAAACCCTAAAACACGAACTGTTCGTGGATAAATTTTGAGATTAGATCTCAACGGCACTAGCATCCCGATCCGATCTAGTTTGTGTGCGTGTGGATACCAGTAGAGGCGCAGCACTTGAGGCGCTTTAAGATCTCGATTATCTGAAAATCTTCCGCTGCTAATCACCAGGTAATTCTGAGATCCTAATGATTCAATTACATGAACCCTAGATCCTAGGCTTGGAATTCAGACAAGGGCTGCCTAATTTGATTAGGAACTGCTAGAAATTCCTTCAGTGGTATCAGAGCTTTAGGGTTCCTTTGAATCTATAGCATGATTAGATTGGTTGAATCTAGATCTCTGTATAATTGATACAAGCATGCTAAAACTCGTTTTGATCAAAGTAACCTAGTTTAGGGTTTTGTTCGAAAAACGTTTTAGGGTTTTTCGCATGGTGTCGATCGATGCCAATCCGGCATCGATCGACACAAGGTGAAAACCCGAATAAAATTTAGTGTTTTTCGCATGGTGTCGATCGATGTCAATCCGGCGTCGATCGACACAGGGCGAAAACCCGAATAAAACCTATGTTTCGCCTAGTGTCGATCGACACAAGAGTTGTGTCGGTCGACACAAACCTCGCGAGATTGATGAATCGGTTCAATTGGATTGGACCGGTTATCGAGCTTGGTTAATGATGGTTAAACGCTAAGAATGGTTTATTGCGATTGGGTTGGTATCGACCGATGCTAATGTAGCATCGATCGACACTGACCGGTACTCAAAAATGGATCAATTGGATTGATCGGTTATCGCAGATTGGTTTTGGTTAATCTACATCGATCGACACTAAAGTAGTGTCGGTCGACACCAGATTCGATGGTTTAGGTTATGGAACCTGAAACCACAGAACCAAACTAAGACAAATCATTTAATTAGAAGAATTAAAACATAATAAAACTGAACGTTTTAAATGGTTCTGTTCCTCAACCAAATATCAAGTGATGCTTGATGTCTTTCCAATCTTTTTCAACTGTCAAGACCCATTTAATTGTGCGATAGACTTGCAGTGCAAGATGTCCACAATTTCATGAGTAAGACAGGAGGTAATCGTGTTGATGGACTTGCAGTGCAAGACATCAACAATTACATGACTGAAGAGATTGGTTTACTTGACTGGGCCATCAAAATCGTTTTGGGCTCAGAGACATCAGGTGGATTTGACATGAGATGTCAATCCACAACCAAGAGTTATATTGGATATAACTAGCAAGGTTGTTGCTTACCTAGATAGCTAAAATTTGGGTGATAGCCAGTGGCTCACTCAAGTTTAGTGAAGTATGGGTCTTGGATCATTATATTCATTTGAGGAAACATTGTTTGAATATAATGCGAGTTTTCTTAATAGTTAAGACTTCTCATTTCTTGAACATCATAACTAAAACCTCCCTCATTTTTCAGCTATGTCTAGCACAAACCATCGTAACAATTTCTCCCTGCGATCCGTACTTGAGAAGGATAAGTTAAATGGATCCAACTTTCTTGAATGGTATCGGAACTTGAGAATTGTTCTCAAACAGGAGAAAAAGGACTATGTCCTTGAGAAAGTTCTCCCCAAGAAGTACCGAGCCAATGCCTGGCAGTCAGATAAGGATGCTTGGGATAAGCATTCTAATGATGCGGTGGATGTGAGTTGTCTCATGTTGGCTACCATGAACTCGGAATTGCAGAAGCAATATGAGTACGTGGAGTCGCCAAAAGAGATGATCACTGGCCTGAAAAGTATGTTTCAGGAGCAGGCACGAACTCAGAGATACCAGACGGTAAGGTCTCTGATTGAGTGCAAGCTACCAAAGGGCGAACCAGTTAGTCTTCATGTCATTAAGATGATGGGTTATATTGATAACCTGGGGAAACTGGATTGTCCCATTAGCCAAGAGTTGGCTACTGACATCATTCTTCAGTCACTGCCGTCAAGCTATAATCAATTTGTTATGAACTATAACATGAACAACTTGACGAAGACGTTGACTGAATTGCATGGGATGCTTAAGACTGCTGAACCTAACATCAAGAAGGACACCCCAAATGTCCTTATGGTACAAAAGGGTAAAAAGTTTAAGAAACTTGGTAAGAACAAAGGTGATGGCAAGACAAGCTCGATTGTGAATCCAAGCGAGTCTGGCCATGTTCCTAAGGTTAAAACCAGTCCTTCTGAAGATGTTAAGTGCCGTTATTGTAATGGTTATGGGCATTTGAAAAGAAACTGCAATAAATTCTTGGAAGATTATGAGAAGCTGAAGAAGACGTACGAGACTTCTTCTTCAGGTATTATGTTATAGAAGTAAATGTTACTTCTTATAGTCCTACTTATTGGGTATTGGATACCAGGTGTGGTACTCATATTTTGTGAAAATGTGCAGGGCCTGAGCAAAAGTAGGACTATGGAGAAAGGACAAGTGGATCTATGCGTGGAAATGGAGCAAGAGTTGCTGCATTAGCCGTAGGAGTATTTCATTTGCTTTCTTTTATGGCATGTTTTGAACTTAAAACTGCTACTATGTACCTGCTATGAGCAGAAAGATTATTTCTAATCCTTGCTTGGATATAGAAGGATATCAGTTTTCAAATTAAGAATAAGTGTTATTCATTTGATTACAGTGATATATTTTATAGTAGCAATCCATTAGAGAATGGACTTTATGTTCTAAACAAGAATGTGCCTAACTATAACATTAATACCAAGAGATTCAAGTCAAATGATACGAATCAAACTTCTCTCTGGCATTGTCGTTTTGGGCCACGTAAATGAGAAATAGATTCAGAAGCTCCATAGTGATGGGCTTTTGGGCTCATCTGATTATGAATCACAATGAGTAAAGTGAATCTTGTTTATTGGGTAAAATGACGAAGGCCCCTTTCAGCAAAGGTAGCATCGATCGACACAAACGATGTGTCGGTTGATACAGGTTGCGAACGAACAAAATGAAAGGGCCAGAGGCTTATTGGGCTTTATACATACGGATATATATGGGCCGATGAGCACTAGTGCTAGAAGAAAATTTCAGTACTTCATTACCTTTACTGATATTTTCAGAAGGTACGGTTATGCCTTATTTATAAGGCATAAGTCAGAATCTTTGAAAAGTTCAAAGAGTTCCAAAATGAAGTACATAATCAATTTGGCAAAGGTATTAAACCTCTACGATGAGATCATGGAGGTGAATACTTAGGTCAAGAATTTAGTGATCATCTGAGAGATTGTGAAAGTGTTTCACAATTCACTCCTCCCGTATCGGACTTTATTAGATATGGTTCGATCAATGATGAGTCACTTAGATCTTCCATTATCCTTCTAAGAATACGCTCTAGAAATGTCTGAGTTTACTTTAAATAGATTTCCATCAAAATCAGTTACAGAGATACCACATGAGACGTGGAATGTAAATGTTTCTGATTTATCCATCATGGAGATTTGGAGTTGCGAGACTTATATAAAACGTTTAATCTCTGATAAGCTCACACCCAAATCTGATAAGTGCTACTTCATTGGTTGTCCTAACAAAACCAAGGCATGTTACTTTTACAACCAGTTCGAGAACAAATTGTTTGTTGCTCGGAACTATGTTTTCTTGAGAAAGACTTTCTTTCCAAGAAGAACAGTGGGAGTAAAAGTGCAACTCGAAGAAATTCGAAAATCACAGGAGACTGCTCAACCTGATGAGGAAGAGCAGCAGTTGGATCTACAAAGAGTTGTAGAACCTGCACCTGTGGTGCCTAGAGTTTATAAAGGATCTGGTGAATGTATATTCGATATACATTTAAATGGCGAGTTTCTGAAGAAGTGTCGATCGACACAAAAGTTGCATCGATCGACACAGATCGCGAACCAAATATTGATTTTGGTTTATGACTTTATTAACTATGGTTTAAATCTTGGTTAATTAGGTCGTGGTAAAAGTATACATATGAGATATGTGTGCGCGACTTTTACAGAAAACTGAAGCTCGCAGATCCGAAAGGATCCGTCACGAACCCGAGAAATATGGATTTCTCGTAACTAATTATCGTGATCTACTGATCATTGAAAGTGACGGGCCTGCGGATTTTGAAGAAGAAATGATAGGCCTTGACTCCAAAAATGGCTGAAAGCCGCTGAATCCGAAATGGGATCCATGTCACAGAACCAAGTGTGGACTTTGGTCGATTTACCCATTGAGTGTAAATAGATTTTCAAAAGGAAACTGATGTGAATGGTGATATCCAAAGCTGGATTGGTGGAAAAGGTTTCAAGCAAATTCATGGTGTTGACTATGAAAGAAACCTATTCCCAGTCAACATGCTTAAAGTCCATTCGGATTCTCCTAGCAACCGCCACTCATAATGGTTATGAGATCTGGCAGATGGATGTGAAAACAGTTTTTCTTAATGCAATTCTGAAAAAGGATGTGTACATGACACAACCTGAAGTTTTCATTGATCCTAATGAAGCTAGGAAGATATGCAAGCTTCGCCGATCCATTTATGGATTGGAGCAAGCATCTCGGAGTTGGAATCTTCGTTTTGGTGAAGCAGTCAAAAGGTTTGACTTCGTCATGAATGAAGAGGAACCATGTGTTTACAAGAGGACTAGTGGGAGCGCAGTTGCATTTCTAGTATTGTATGTTGATAACATACTACTTCTCGGAAAAGAAGTTCTATCGTTTCAGTCTGTTAAGACCTGACTCGAAAGTTGTTTTTCGATAAAATTATGGGAGAAACCGTATACATTCTTGGAATGAGAATCTATAGAGATAGATTGGATAAGCTAATTGGATTGTGTCAAGATACTTATGGTGATAAGGCCTTGCACAGGTCCAGTATGCAAGATTCCAAGAAGGGCTTCGTGCAAATGACTCTTGGTATTACTCTTAGCAAGACGCAGTGTCCTTCGACACACGCTGAGCAAGAGCGAATGAGGGCCAGACTACTGCTAAAGGCATTAGATGTCTTAAGATGTGATCTTAATTTTAGTGGGAGTTGTTGTTATTAATTTTAGTTATGATATGATGTTCGTATAAACATAATTTGATTATATTATTGAAATCTGACATCTGTATTATTTAATAAAGGTTATTAAATAATAGTCCCAAAGTAATTTATGACATTTTATAGGTCATCAAGTATGTGACTTGATCATGAAACCCTATAAGTGATAAATGACATAAATTAAGATGGTCCCTGGTCAAGGTTGTTAAAGTGGGGCATTAACAACCGCGTGAGACTAGTATGTGAGGTGACTGATGACTAAGTTTCATGGAGTCATTAATAAGAGTATTAAAGTCAATCACATAGATATGTGTTAGAGAACACATGATCGGACATGACCCACTGATGAGAACTCTACGGGATAGTTATATAAGTGTCATGAGAGTTTTCATTGCGACTATAGAGTATAGTCCTTAGACCTGAGTTCATCATGTTTTCTTACATATGAATTGGTCCGCTTTAACCTTGTCAAAAGTCAGCCGTAACTGGTGACTATAAAGGCATTGATTGGGCGTATCATGAAGCGTGTGAAGAAACATGGATGGAACAAGATGGGATTTGTCCCTCCTATATAACAGGAGATAAATATCTCAGGGCCCATCGAAGATTTGATACTGAGAAATGTGTGGCCACACTCAAACGAGGTGATTGTCAGTCGTTTGTCTTGTCAGTATAAATCAGAGTTCGATGAACATGATCTTGGCTAAATAAGGGTGACACAGATCTTGCCTTATGCCAGATCGAGATATAGTGACGAAGGGATTATGGGAATAGATGATTCCAGTACAAGTGGGAGATTGTTGGGAATGTCCTGAAATCTATTGTACTTGCTCTTAAGTGAAAGTCGTATTGTCGAGATGAGACAATCATATGACACTAGGCAGTCATAATGCTTTGCTAGAAACCACTTATGATCAATGAGTTTAGAACTCATTGCTAGTGTTATATGATCCTACAGGGTCACACACCTAAGCAAATTGGATCATAAAATGTGATGGGGTTTTATATATAGTATTATATATATGATATATATATTATTCATATGATGTATATTATATATATATATGATATATAATGTATATATATAATTATATACTACATGCACACGTGATTAGTAATGTGGCTAGTGCATATACATTATTAATGTAATAATGTTTTTTGGGCTTAGCCCACTTAGTAACCTAATAGTTAGGTAATCACGTGAGCCAATGTATATATAAGTGCGACTTTGATAATTGAATGAGACAAGGCGTCAGTAGAAAATCGCAAGAGTTTATAAAACCCTAAAACCCTAAAACACGAACTGTTCGTGGATAAATTTTGAGATTAGATCTCAACGGCACTAGCATCCCGATCCGATCTAGTTTGTGTGCGTGTGGATACCAGTAGAGGCGCATCACTTGAGGCGCTTTAAGATCTCGATTATCTGAAAATCTTCCGCTGCTAATCACCAGGTAATTATGAGATCCTAATGATTCAATTACATGAACCCTAGATCCTAGGCTTGGAATTCAGACTAGGGCTGCCTAATTTGATTAGGAACTGCTAGAAATTCCTTCATGACTCCACCTTTTGTACCATGGTCTTGTGTCCGTGGTTGGTTATAAACGATCTTCGTTGCTTGGTTCACGGCCGTACTCCAATGGTCGTAACCTTTCCAACCATTTCTCGCACCAACATATGCTGCCACGTGAATCTTGTCTTTGTAACTCCGACCTTCTGATTCCCGCAACTTTCCTCAATGATCTTCCCCTGCTTTTCTCCTTGATAGTCCTGTATAGGATACTACTGTCTCACCTACTTATTCCATCACGTAACGTCTTTCATGACCCATGTTGTCTCTTTGGAAGTGGCCCTAATCATTGCCCGTCCGTTTCCTCCGCCGTGGTCTTCTTGGTAAAGACTTCTCTTATGTCTCTCCTTTTACACGCATGATTATGAGTTCAGACCGCCTCGGTGTGAACTCCATTCCATAAGCACTACTGCATTCAAATCGTCTTCATCTCCATTTGTAACCACTAGTTTAGCTTCTTGTATGAACTCTTCTCCATTGGTTTTTCTTGATACGAATGTCACTGTCACTCCGGCCACTCCCCTTGAGAAAGAATAACACTATTACGTCATCATCACCTATTAGTAATGGTGGTCACTCCTTCCCACTTTCTTACTTCATCCACAGTCTCGAACCATCACTTTCTCCAAAAGTTATTATGTACCTCTTGGTCTTGACCACTCACTAACTCTTTCCTTGCCAACTGATCCTCCTGATCAATGACTTCCATAAACTGTCTCAGACTGATCTCCTTGACCTATGATCTTCACAAAACCGTTCATGGTCGATTTTAAAACTCTGATCCGCTGATCCATTGCTTTTACTAAACCGCCTACTGAACGATCCCCCTGATCTTCAGTTTCTCCCACACCCATCATAGCTCCGTTCATAAGCCATGCCACACGACCGGGTTAAAGGTTTCTTGGGTTTTGGTTCATGTAATAGGTTTTAGGAACTGGGTTTCCTAAGACCTTACCACTTTACAATCCTAAGGTTTTCAGGAACACTTTCCCCGAAACCTATGGATTCTCACACCCAAACCCAACCTAGGAAGTTACCGACATGCAAAAAAAATACTCACCTTATTATTTTCATGCATTCGGTCACCCTAACTTCCTAACACCCTTTCCCGGTTTCATATTATAACTCCCATATAATATAAACCAACACAACACACAATAACATGCATAACACATTTACAAACAAGAGAGAGTTAGCACCCATACGTACCTGACACGTGATCTTAAAAAGGTCATGAAGGCTTAAACCTACACTCTAAGGAATTACCTCCCTTTGACCGCGCTTTTTCGGTTTACTCCATTTCCACCGTCCGGATGATCCATGTGGGTAGTGGGCTCCTTGGTTTATTTTCGTTCAGTCTGCATCTCTCCGCTGCAACGAACAAAAGGTAAGTCCTAAACCCAACCTACCCATTTATCGTCGGACGTTCTGGTTTCCTAATGTTGTGAGTGCAACCCATTTGACTCAATAAAATATTTGAAAACACTAGTTCCGTGCGCAGGATCATGAACCATGCTCTGATACCACCATTTGTAACACCCCTGACTCGTTCTACGGACAATTGACGGCCAGAGATGTCACAAGTGTCAAATACCGCGAACGTTCCAGCCGTCCCTGAGGTCAGGCCGGCTCGTCCATGATATCCGACCCTCTCGACCGTGGCCTAAGGCTTTCCAACCCGTAGCAAATCCGAGAGTTATATTAGTTCGGACAAAACACATATCGTTGGAACCGTGGAGTTAAACAAAACATATTTTATTTATATTATATAGGATCTATTACAAAATGTAACCAAAAACATACAGTTTATCGTGCTCGAGCCAAAAATCCTACTTAGTACAAACTCCACGATCTCCACACTCACAACCAGAGACTACGCAGGTGGCCTAACGTCCGAACTTGCCCTTAAGCCCGTCTATGGTTTCCTGCGAGACACAATTTTTTTAACAAGCAACATTATGGGTTACCTAGTGAGTCCACGACCCTCTAACAGGCATTAGTAAACCAACCCGTCCAAAAAGCCGAAGCATAATGCACATCAATCAAACAAACGTCTAACAGGCATAGACAAGCAAAAATAACATCACAACATGAATTCAATACACATCATACTCGAACCCAATGCATAACATTATCTCTATCTTAACATGATCTAGACTCCCTAGAATCATCTCAACTCAACACATGCGAAGGCCTCCTAGTGAACTGGATACTCCCCCTACACAGGTGACGACTCGCGTCTTAATCACCACAAAGGATTACAAGCCGAGTATCACCACATGTCGACACACAATGCTCGGCCAGGGGAACAACCCAAGTACCGTCCGAGCTACTCGGCCAAGGGAACAACCCAAGTACCGTTCGAGTCTTCTCCTATCTGTCAAAACAACGCTTGGCCAAGGGAGGGACCCAAGTACCATTCGATCTACACGGACAAGGGAGCTACCAAAGTACCGTCCGAGTACTTCGTTACCTCCACCCTAGGTAACGGCCACAATGGGGGCACCGAATACACTAACTCTAGAACACGCACACAAGTTCTAGAATGCATCAACTAGGACTCACACACGTCCTAGACCACAAGAGCAATCCCGCATGCCCCAGAACAACACAATTCAACTGGCCCGCGGTTTCTTTGTTACCACCCACGGCCACATGCATATAAACATCAGAGTCTCTTCTGAATCGTCAAACTCAAGCCTATTACGCAATTGCTCGAACTCCTCGAAATACTCTTCGACCGTCTTAGTTCCCCGCATCAACTTAAGAAAACGTTTCTGCAACTCTCTATGGAAATGGGCAGGAACGTACCTGCGCCATAACTGGAACTTCATGTCAGTCCATGTAGCGATCGGTTCGTACCGATGGCGCGTTCGTTCCGCAGCGTCCCGGTCCCACCATGATAGTGCATGTCCTGTGAACTGGGCCACTGCTAGGGATATCTTCCTGTCTTCGGGATATCCGTAATGGTCGAATATATCCTCCGCTCCTAGTCTAGATATGCCTCTGGGTCCACTTTTCCTGCAAAAGTAGGAGGCTTTAGCTTGATATCATTAGGATATGGACGTTGTACCTCTGGTTCTCGTATGCGTCCACGGTGATTAGGATCACGCTGGTATGGGGGTCGCGGTCCGTGACGTCCGTCCTCAAACTCATCCGTATCGTCGTCCGTATCATCCTATTGGACGTCCTGGAAGCGTCAGGGTCGTTCAACTCGTCCGTGGTACTGTACTGGTCGACGTTGCTGGTCGTTCCGGGGATGTGGCACCTCTGGTCCGTGCTGATGCTCTCCTGGCCGAGGCTGGTAAGCGCCAGGCCGAGGTGGCTGTTCGTCCAGCCGCGGTTGATGTCCACCGGGACGTTCCAAACGGTCCAGTTGGGCTCCGATCGTCTGGATAGCAGCTAAGATCTGAGTGAGGTCAGTGGGGATGCCTTTCTGGTTTAGTTCTTCTGCCATTAATCTCTGCGCACTTAAACAAACAGATCAAACGTACCAAAGAAGAGAAACGGACATAACTTAAAGGAAAAACAAATGCAACCAAATCGGAAAGAAAACAAAACAAAGCCAATTCTTCTCCTTTTTTTGACTAATAAAGTGAAAGTAAACAATAAACCAATAACAAGAATGGAAATCTCACTTAAATCAGATCAATAATCAAGCAACAAACCGCAATGCCCAACGCAACGATCAAGACAATCAAAAGAAACAATGCAACCGGTTCTTATAGCTTCTAGGAACCTATTCTTTTTTTTTTTGACTAAAACTATAAAAGGAAAGAGCTAAACCGAGATTAAATGAATTTCAATAACCAGAATCAAACTGCAGCACAAGGAAACCCAAGCGGCCGGCTCTAATCCGCTAACACCCTCACGGCCGCTAGGAGACTACACCCTAACACTAACGATTTCTAACCAGATTTTTTTTTGAGTTTTCAGTTTAATTCAAACACAACAGAAGCAAAACAAGTCAACAGTAATCAAAACAGCAACTACTAGCAATCCAAATTCAGATTCAACAAAACACTAGCAGCCTAACCTCTTTTTTTTTTGATTTTCGGTTTTTAAAAAAGAACAAAGCAAACAAGACTGAAACTAAGTAAAGGGAAGAAGTAACCGGCTGGGTCAGGAGCTTTAAGCCTCTGATACCAGATGATGTGAGATGGTATGGATGAAGGTGAGAGCTGGTCCGTATGGCCGGCCGAGAGTGAGATGATGGCGTGGGGTGATGATCGAATGGAGCGAGAAGCTGGCCGATGGCGCTCTCTTCTCGTCAAGAGATGATCGGATGATGATTGATGAACTACTGAGCTTTAGGAATGCTGTAGATAACCGAGGCAGCAAGCAAAAGCCAAGAGATCCACTCGTCTAAGGGGTAGCCGCACGAAGACAGAGTGATCGCGAAACCTATACGGGTTTCTTGGTTTAAACTTGCTTAATGTTTCATAAAACCAAAAGAATGTTTAAGTAACTACAACGGAAAGCAAATAAACAAGAGAAATAAGACTTAAAACGAGAAAGGAAAGTCTTGGTCGAAAATAGAGAAGGGACGGTCTGTCTCTCGAACGAATGGGCCTCAGATCACCTCGTTAAAAACCTTGTGAAGAAACCCCATTTGGGACAAAACTTCACAAGGGAAAAAGAGTATGATCTTTATCCCAGAGGCAGACCAGTCAAAGGATCATCTGGCTCGATGCAGAAGATCATGGTCGGTCCGTGCGTCCGGAGTATGGGCCAGGGCGTGGTCTGATCAAATGGGCCGCCAGCTTCACTGTGGATCATCCTCCGGGCCAACTGGTTCATGACAGGTTGTCCTTGATCGATCTGGCCTAGCTAGGTTGGATGTCTTCTATGCTTGTCCTCGAGATCAGCTGCTCCATGGCATTGTTGAATTCAGCTTGTATCTGTCGCTGTCCCGAACGTGTCCTTGGTACATCTCGCATGGTCGGAAATAGGTCGGCTAGCTTCTTGGTAGAGCATGGTCCGTCTTGCTCGTTCGACTCAGTGTCGGTCAAGCTGATGTCCTCATCATAATAAATACAAAGTCTTAGGCTCCCGTCCTTATTCTTCACAATGCACACCCCAAGGTGAACTACTTGACTGGAAAGTCCTCTAGTTGCTTCTTCAACTCAGCCATCTCTGATAGTGTTAAACGATAAGTTGTCTTTGACACAGGCATCGTCCCAGGTTCCAACTCTATCGTAAAAACATCATTTTTTGATGGTGGCGGTCCTTGCAGAGGCGCGAATACGTCCTCATTTTCTGCAACTACTAGTATGGTATCCAAGCTTGGTGCTTCTTCTTCCTCAGACATAGAGATGGTCGCCATGAACGCTTCATTCCCCTTGTTGATCTGCTCTTCTGCTTGCAACGTGGATATTATTGAAATCCACGTTCAAGTTTTCATTCCCTCTAAAACTATCATGCCTTCCTCCCAAATAACTTGGATGTTTCCCTAGAGGAATCCATTACGGCCGGTCCATACCCAAGATGACTTCGGACCGACCTAAATCCATCTTCATGAGGTCCTCGAGTAAGTTCACTCCAGCTAAGGTTATTGGAACCTCCTTTAAGACCGTTAAGGTTGCCATTCGCTTTTCTCTATCGGTCTCTACTCTGGTGCGTCCTGCAATAATCTTTCCTCTGATGGTTGTTTTGGAAGGGATAATTTCATATCGCTTGATTTGGGGAGAGGCCGTTTCAGGTCGCTCGGAAGGGATAATTTCATATCGCTTGTTTTTAGGAGAGATAATTTCATATCACTTTTGGCTTTTGAAGAGATAATTTCATATCGCTTGTTTTAGAAGAGATAATTTCATATCACATTGGCTTTTGAAGGGATAATTTCATATCGCTTGTTTTAGAAGAGATAATATCATATCACTTTGGCTTTTGAAGGGATAATTTCATATCACTTTTAGGAATGTATTGGTGAAGTATTTCGCAGTGGCTCTGACCTTTACGACAGAAAGAAGCATCGGATTAAGAGATTTATTTTGATTTCACAAAGATAAGCTAGTATGACTTCGTCAGAAGTTGCTGAGCTCGGTATGAGCTTTATGTTGCGGGGGGGGGGGGGGGCAGCTGCGCTCGAAGTCGAGCTGCCTACGTACCCTTTTTTAAGGGGATCAATCCATTTCGTAGTTCGATTGTGTTGATGTATTCCTAGTGGAAATACTTTTTGAGGTTGATGATGTTCCAAGGTCGTAGTTCAGGTTTCTGGGTTTCTACCGATTTGAGTCGGTAGATCCCATCCTTTACGACGTCGGTGACCTGGTAAGGACCTTCCCACTTTGCTCCTAATTTTCCAGCGTGTTCATCCTTTTTATGGTCGAACACTTTCCGTAAGACGAGCTCTCCTACTTGAAACCTTCGAGTTTTGATTCGGGAATCGTAGTAGCGAGCTGCGGCTTGTTGGTAATTCTGGAGTCGAGCTAATGCGAGGTTCCTTCTTTCGTCAACGAGGTCGAGCTCGTCAGTTATCATCTTGTTGTTAAGTTCCTCTTGTCGTGGGCATTCTTCCTTGCGAATGCTTGACACGAGGATTTCGGCTGGTACTACCGCCTCGATCCCATAAGCCAGCGAGAATGGAGTCTCGCCGGTGGATTTGCGGGGGGGGGGGGGGGGGTAGTTCGATAAGCCCATAGTACGGCCGGGAGCTCGTCGCTCCAGGTTGTTTTTCACTCGTTGAGCCTTTTCTTGAGGCCGTTCATAATCGCTTTGTTAGCTGCTTCTGCCAGCCCGTTCCCTTGGGGGTAGCGTGGCGTTGAGTAAGTCAGCTTTATGTTCCAAGTTCTGCAGAATTCTTTGAACGTGTTTGATATGAACTGAGATCCGTTATCGGTGACGATCTCGTGGGGTAGTCCATGTCGGCAAACGATGTTTCGCCAGACGAACTCCTTTACGTGAACGTCCTTAACTTTTTGGTATGAATATGCTTCGATCCACTTGGTGAAGTAGTCCATCATCACCAATAGGTGTGTAGCTTTCTTTTTACCGGATGAGACTAGCAGTCCCACAATGTCCATTCCCCATCGCATGAATGGGTATGGTGATGAGATAGAGGAGAGTTTCTCCGACGCTTGGTGGATAATTGGAGCGTGCTTTTGGCATTTGTCGCACTTGTTGGAGAAGGATTCGCATTTGGTGGCCATTGTCGGCCAATAGTAACCTTGCCTTTTGATTCGTACGGCCAATGCTCGTCCCCCGGAATGGCTTCCGCAGGATCCGTCATGCGTCTGTGTAATCACGGCTAGGGCTTGCTTTTTGTCAAGGCATTTGAGATAAGGTCCGGAGAGGCTCCTTTTAAAGAGCTCTCCTTGCGTGACACAGTACCTTGCGCTCTGCGTTTTAAGTTTCCGCGCCTCCCATTTGTCTTCGGAAACTTCGCCGTTTGTGATGTATCGAATGATTGGAGCTCTCCAATCTTCGTTGTTGTTAGGCTCAGGTCCCTGACTAGTGGATGCGGTTTGAATGGGTCCGTCAGGGACGTTCGCGACGTACACGGCGCTTCTAGGATCAAGGTCATCATCAATCTCGATGATATCGCTACTGGTGCCCCCAGGACATTCTTTGTGCTCGACGTCGTCCTTCATATTGGGCACGTCCTCTTTCAAGGACAGGGCTTTGAGGGCTATGCCGATGCTTGGTTTTTCTATCCCTTCGACTGGTATGATCCTTTTGAGGTTAGGGTCTGATGTAGATGGTAATGCGGCTAGGGCATCGGCTGCAGTGTTTTCCCCTCGTGGGATTCGTGTTAGATCAAAGAATTTGATCTGTTCGGCCAGTGTGTGGTCTACCCGTAGGTATGCTTCCATCCGTTCGTCTTTGGCCTCGTAGTCGCCATGGTATTGGCTCGTGACCAGTTAGGAATCGCTGAAGGCATTTACTTCTCGGGCTCCTATTGCTATCGTAAGTCTAAGCCCGGCTATCAGTGCTTCGTATTCTGCTTCGTTATTTGACGCGGCGAAGCCCAGTCTGAACGATTGTTCTAGTACTTCGCCAGTTGGGTAGACTAGCTTTACTCCGACTCCGGATCCTTGCCTCGAGGAAGCTCCATTGACGTATAGTTTCCATTTTTGGGCCGAGGTTGAGTCAAGTTCTATAGTCGGAGGGAGCTCGATTACGAAATCTGCCAGCACTTGTGCTTTTAGGCACGTTCGAGCTTTGTATTCTATGTCGTACTCGCTAAGTTTGATAGCCCATTTGACCAGCCGACCTGACTGGCTTGGACTGTGAAGGAAGGTTCTCAGTGGCTGAGAGGTCATCACTATGATCGAGTGCGATTGAAAGTACGGTCGGAGTTTCCGAGCCGATGTTACTAGCGCTAAGGCGAGTTTTTCCATGGCGGGGTATCTGGTTTCAGCGTCGATCAAGGTCTTGCTGATGTAATATACCGGCTGTTGCTCGTTTTGTTCCTCGCGAACCAGGACTCCACTTACTGCTGCCGTCGAGACAGCTAGGTAGAGGTAAAGGGGTTCTCCTTCCACTGGTTTCGCCAGTATGGGTGGTTCGCTTAAGTAAGCTTTGAGCTGAGTGAAAGCTTCTTCGCACTTTTCGTCCCAGAGGAATTTTTTGTTTGCTTTGAGCAAGTGATAGAAGGGTAGACATTTATCAGTCGACCTTGAGATAAAGCGATTGCCGGTCAGGCGCTGGACTTCTCGCGTTGTTCTGGGAGATTTCATCTCTATGAACGTTGCGATTTGTTTGGGGTTCACTTCGATCCCTCTTTCGGTCACTAAGTAACCAAGGAATTCTCCTGAGGGAACCCCGAAGGTACATTTTGCTGGGTTGAGTTTCATCCCGTATTTATTGAGAATGGTAAAATATTCTGTTAGTTGGGGGATGTGATCCTCATACCTGGAAGATTTTACCAGCATATCGTCGATGTAGACTTCCATGGTTTTTGCCTAGGAGTCCTGAAAACATCTTGTTGACGAGGCGTTGGTAAGTTGCTCCTGCGTTTTTCAGTCCAAAGGGCATGACTTTGTAGCAGTACGTGCCTCGATCCGTTATGAACGAAGTCTTTTCTTGGTCCTCAGGGTTCATCAATATTTGATTGTACCCTGAGAACGCGTCCATAAAAGATAGTAGCTGATGTTCGGCGGTAGCCTCGACCAGTTGGTCGATGTGCGGGAGTGGGAAGCTGTCCTTTGGACATGCTTTGTTGAGATCCGTGAAATCTACACAGACCCTCCACTTTCCGTTATTTTTCTTAACCACCACGGGGTTTGCAAGCCAGTTGGGGTACTTGACCTCTCTAATCGATCCGATTTTTAATAACCGATCGACCTCGTCATTGGCGGCTTTGGCCCGCTCAGGACCTAGTTTTCGACGCTTCTGTCTTACCGTTTTGTAGGTTGGGTCGACATTCAGCTCGTGGCTGGTTACGTTGATATTGATCCCTTTCATATCTGCTGTAGACCAGGCGAAGGAGTCGACGTTCTGTTTGAGAAAAGAGACCAGTTCATTTTTAATTGGCTCTGATAGGTCGATTTCGACGCCAACGAGTCTTTTGGGATGAGCATCGTCTATGCAGACCTGAGTCGTGAGGTCCTTTGGGGGTCCTATTTGACTTGGGTCGTTCGACCTTTTGGTCTGCATGGTGGCGAGCTCCTCCTCTTTCTGTAATTGCTACGCAGTGGATTTTTCGATCTGCCTGTATCCGTTCATGTAGCAATGACAGGAAATCATTTGACTTCCGTAAATGGTTTTGATCCCTTTGGGAGTTGGTAATTTTACGCATTGGTGGTAGGTAGATGGTACCGCTTTCATGTCGTATATCCATGGTCGACCTAGGATCGCGTTATAGGGAGCTGGCTGATCTACTATGACGAACTGCGTCATTCTTCGAACTCCTCTAGCGATTACTGGGGCGAAGACAGAGCCCATCGAGTACGTCATTTCGCCAGCGAAACCTACTAGTGGGGTCTTTTCTTCCACGATCTCGGAGTCGTTGAAGTCCATATTTTTGAACGCGTCGTAAAAGAGGACATCTACCGAACTTCCCATGTCAATCATTATCCTTGAGAGTTCGACATCTCCCACTACTAGACAAACGAGGAGGGCGTCGTCGTGTGGTTTGTCGAGATTACTTGTCTCGCTTTCGTGGAAAATGATTTCGTGGTCTGAACATTGGGGTTTTCCCCCCTCTGTCGGTCTCGACTCTTCTTTGAAGAGCTTTGATCGAATTGACCGAGTCGTGGCAAAGCTTGGAGCCACCGAAGATGAAGTCGATTCGTTTAGGGGGTATAGCCCGTACACCCCCCCCCCCCCCCCCCCCCCCCGCAGAGACGAGGGAGATTGATTCTCGAGCGTAAACTTTTAGTAGGAGCCGGAGGCGGGGATAGTGCCGAACCTCCCGGAGTGCCGCTCAGGTTGAGCTCACCGAGGATGAACTCGACTCGCTTTCGCGATCCTTGAGGGAGTGTTTCGGGGGATTCTGTTCTTTCGACCGTTCCCGTTTGTTCTGAGAAGGCTTTTTGGAGTTCGACTCCTTGGTCTGTTTGTTTTCCTTTTTGTCGGGCAGAGTTTCCTCCTCGACTTCGGAGTCTTGTTTGCTTTCGGACTCTCGCTTTTGAGCCTCGGATTTAGCTCGAGTATAGCAATCTTCGGTCGAGTGTCCTCTTTTATTGTGGAAATCACAGAATTTTTCCTTGTCGAACTCGAATTTCTTCGAGCTCTTTGGGCTCTCGACCGCGTTGACGTTCCCTGATTTACGGGAATCCTTTTTTGAGTTCGAATTCTGCGAGCCCGACGGGTTCTTTTCTTTTCGGTGTTTTTCCCTGAGGGCCGTGGTTTCGTCTCGAGGCGAGCAAAGGCCGATGCGCGATGGAGGGCGTCATAGGACTGTTATTTCCTAGCGGAATCTGGTTGAGAACCATAGTCCTCGTCTTAATGCTTCTATAGCTACCTCGTCTCGTGGGTTCGCGATTTTGGATTTTATTTCCTTAAATCGGTCGATGTACGAGCGAAGTGTTTCGTCAGGTTTTTGAGAGACGCCAAATAGGGCTGCCTCAGTAGTCTTTTCCTCGATGAAAACGGAGTATTGTTTGAGGAAAGCCGTCATGAACTGGGTGAAGTTGTCAATGGACCTTTCTTCCAGTCCGGCAAACAATTCTAGGGCGGAGCCCGATAGGTTTTCCGCGAAGAGCCTGCAGAAGGCCGGCTCTCTCTCCTCATCGGTAAGGTACACCCTTGCCATCGCTAGTCGGAATGCCCTGATGTGGGCTTTCGGGTCTGACTTCCCAGAGAATTCTGGAAACTTAGTTTTCTTGATTTCTCGGATCCTTGCGAACGCGATCCGATCTGTGAACGATGTTTGTTGTGTTTCCTCGATCACTCGATCGATGTCAGGAGCCGCGCTCGTTTCCATGTGAACTTTCGAGCTCAGACTGTTGAACTGGGCCTTGGCCTGTTCGATGTATTGTCTAAGCATATCGTGTTCATCGCCCTCTGCGGGTGCGAACTGAGCTCGTGCCTGTCCTGACGTTTGTTCTGGAAAAATGGGGTCGAGGAAATCGATCGGTGGGACAGACCTTGTCTGGTCGATCTGGGGTGTTCGGAACTGAACCATGTTTGATCCGTTAAGGAGTCCCGAGCTCGGAGCGAAGGCAGAGCCTCCTAGTTGCCTTGGTCGGATATTAGAGTTATTCGGGAAAGGTGGTGGCCCGGGCAATGGTCGGTTTCTTGATCCGGTTAGATCTGTGACCATTGAACCCGAACTGAATGGGGTCGGTATCGTGATAGGGGTCATTGTAGGGCGGAAGCCGCTATTTGACTCATTACTGAAATTTCCCGACGTTCCCGGAGGAGTTACTACCTGGGAGAAGTCCAAGCGGGTACACGGTGGAGGACTTATGGGAGTTCCCGTTGGTCTGCCTCCTTGGCTTTGACTGGCGAGCTCTTCAAGACGGGCGTTAAGGCGCCGCTCTTGTTCGTCGAGCTGCGCAGACAAAGAACGGTTCGCGGCCTCTTGGGCCCTTGCGCTTGCCTCGTTATTTCTCGTTCGATCTACCAACAGGCTTAGCATCGAACGGATCTCGGCAAGATCGCTTGGCCCTTGTCTCTGTGGAGCAGAAGGTAGTGGCGAATTAGGTCTGGTTATTCCAGATCCACCTCCTGGGGTGGGTATTGAATCATTTCTCATCCACACCCAGTTTCTGCTCAGATCATTAGTTCCTGACAAGACGTTTGTCGGAGTCTGGCTTGTCGCGATTGTTTGAGCGACGGTGCCGGCTGGTGCCGAGGTCGTGGAGACTGAGGCAGAGCTTGTCAACACGCCGTCGGTCGGACCCATGTTTCTTACCCCGGTGGTGTTCTGAGGAACGTTGTCGACCATTTGAGGGAGGTCAACTGGTGGTGTGGCGCTGGGAGAGCCAGTTTGGTCGGGATTCATCTCGATCTATCGGATCTAGGATCTGATTCTTAAGATAGGAAAAACTATAGATAGTCCCCACAGTCGGCGCCAAATGTGAGATCCGGGATTCACACAAAGAATTTGTATTCGTGGATTTGGACTTTAGGATATAGAAATAGTATAGTTTCCTATGAATCAAAGACTTTATTGAGATTGATTGTCGAGATAGAACAAACACAATCGAGAAGAGAGTACAAAGCATAAAATCGAGCTATCTAATCGAAGTGTTCTTAGCCTAGGTTGGAATGTCTTTAATGAGTCGCCATTTCTTCTTTAAATAGTCTCCACCTTGACTTCTTCGTTCTGATATTTCGGCCTCGTCATCGTAACGATCTCCGAGATTCTCACGGATCAGTTGAACTTGAAAAGACCGAGTTGTTCTATCTCCACGTCATCTTCTGCCGAGCTCGAGCTCGATCGTGTCCGGCTTCGGCATCGTCTGGGGCTTGCCAGGACGTTTATTCGCTTGGGCCCAACAAAGGAGTCGGCTCTCCTCTTTGTCTTTGATTCTGGAACGGGCTTGTAATTACGGGCTTTCGCATTGTCTGTTAATGGGCCGGATTTCTAAGAGGGAAATCCAGTACCAACAAGCACCACGATCTTTTTTGGACCCTTAGTCTTCAAGTATTCATGCCAGAAGTCAACCGCGTATTTTCCATAAGCCACACACTTTAACTTATTCGTTCTATTACGAATAAGAGAAGCAAATCAGAGCTATCCTGGCCTATTGTTTTTATTATCGAACATTTTACACTTTTATCAATTGTTTTGGTCATTGTGTTTACTGCTACACTTCCAAAAACATGCACTTACTGGGCGTCTCTGAGGTGGAACACTTTCCTTTTCCTTACAGGGTTATCGGGATCGACTTCAAGGGGGAGATGATCGAGACAACGCCTATAGTGTCTAGCTAAGATATTTGTTGTTATTTTGAGATTCACGATTAGAGTCTCAAAAACATTGAAAAGAAGGAAACTTTCGATACTTTTTACCTATAGAATCGTCTTTGTCTGTTTTTATGTCACAGATATGGAGGAAACTAACAAATTACATATAGTGCTTGCTGTCCAAAGGCTCGATACGTTCAATCCTAGTGTCTTCCATGACTTCAAGTCGGTGGCGAGACTTTTATGGACAAAAACCTGGATCCGCTCACACTACCCTAACTCCAGATATCTCAATCCACTTGCCTTCGTTTTTCTCAAGTCCAGAGAAGTTATTTACTTCGCCTGGATAAATGACCATTTCGATCTTGGCTCCCTCCGTGCACATGAGTGAATGCATAAAGATCAAAGAGTCAGAACCAATGCAGTCTTGCATACCGGAAAATCAGTCAAACAATTTTCACTTACTCTCTGGTCGGCCAAGATGATAATCCAATGTGGTCCATCTTAAAACACATAGTATGGGTAGACGCGGAAAATCTTCTCTGAAGCGCCATCCGGATTCGGCTCTGTTAGGTTGTGTTTCTGCTATGTTGTTGTAATGGACCATTGTGCTTTGGTTTTGTTTCAGAGAAAATGATAGTGGGAGAAAGGTTAATCAAAGAGAGAGAGAGAGAGAGAGAGAGAGAGAGAGAGAGAGAGAGAGAGAGAGAGAGAGAGAGAGAGAGAGAGAGAGAGAGAGAGAGAGAGAGGTACGGTTACATGGAGTGTGTATCTTCGCGACCCCAATCAAATTAATTAGTCATGGTTAAATATCCTGGTTAGATATGCCTGGTTATATCATGGTTAAAAGTTATACAAACCGTACACTGGTTTTATCTGTTGTTCTGGTGTAGCCCCTGAGCCCTTGAACCGTATACTGGTTTTTTTGTTTGCTTTGATGTAGCCTCAGGGACAGAGAACCGTGTGTTGGGAATGTCCTGAAATATATTGTACTTACTCTAAGTGAAAGTCGTATAGTCGAGATGAGACAATCACATGACACTAGGTAGTCATAACGCTTTGCTAGAAGCCACTTATGATCAATGAGTTAAGAACTCATTGCTAGTGTTATATGATCCTACAGGGTCACACACCTAAGCAAACTGGACGTTAAAGACGAGGTTGATCATTAATGTAATGATCAAGTGAATGCATATTTGATATGCATTCGATATCAATAATCTGGGGCAGTGTCGATCGATGCAGATAGTGCATCGATCGATGCAACTCGCGGATTAATCAGATTAATTCGGTTTAATCGTTGGTTAATTCCGTGATGGTTTAAGTCGACATATATAAGATATATGGTCGACCTAAACTGATTTATAACCTAATTCACAGCCACCAGAACTTTGATAGAAACCTCTCAGGAGATTCGATCTCAATAGGCACTAGCATCCCTGCTGTCCAGTTCGTGTGCGTGTGGATACCAGTAGAGGCACAACGTTTGAGGTGCTTCGTGATCTCGATTATCTACAAACCTTCCGCTGCTTATTACCAGGTAAATCTGAGATCCCATAGATTCAATTATATGAACCTTAGATCCTAGGCTCGAAATTCAGACTAGGGTTGCTAATCCTGATTAGAACTGCTAGAAATTCCTTCAGTGGTATCAGAGCTTTAGGGTTCCATTGAATCTGTAGCATGTTGATTAGATTAGTTGAATCTGAATCTGTGTATGGTTGATACAAACTTGCTAAAATTCGTTTTCATGAAAACCTAGTTTAGGGTTCTGTTCGAAAACGTTTTAGGGCTTTCTCGCATGGTGTCGATCGATGCCAATCCGGCATCGATCGACACAGGGCGAAAACCCAAATAAAATTTTAGGGTCTTTCGCATGGTGTCGATCGATGCCAATCCGGCATCGATCGACACAGGGCGAAAACCCGAATAAAACTTAGTTTTCGCCTAGTGTCGATCGACACAAGTGTTGTGTCGGTCGACACAAACCTCGCGAGATTGATGAATCGGTTCAATTGGATTGGACCGGTTATCGAGCTTGGTTAATAATGGTCGAACACTGTGATTGGTTTGATTAGGTTGGCATCGACTGATGCTAATGTAGCATCGATCGACGCTGACTGGTTATCGCGGATTGCTTTTGGTTATTCTGCATCGATCGACACTATAGTAGTGTCGGTCGACATCAGATATGATGGTTTAGGTTATGGAACCTGAAATCACAGAACCAAAACAAGATAAATCAATTAATTAGAAGAATTAAAACATAATAAAACTGAACGTTTTAAATGGTTCCGTTCCTCAACCAAATATCAAGTGATACTTGATGTCTTTCCAATCTTGTCAACTGTCAAGATCCATTTAATTGTGCGATAGACTTGCAGTGCAAGATGTCCACAATTTCATGAGTAAGACAGAGGTAATCGTGTTAATGGACTTGCAGTGCAAGACATCGACAATTACATGACTGAAGAGATTGGTTTACTTGACTGGGCCATCAAAATCGTTTTGGGCTCAGAGACATCAGGTGGATTTGATATAAGATGTCAATCCACAACCAAGAGTTATATTGGATATAACTAGCAAAGTTGTTGCTTACCTAGATAGCTAAAGTTGAGTGATAGCCAGTGGCTCACTTGAATTTAGTGAAGTGTGGGTCTTGGATCATTATATTCATATGAGGAAACATTGTTTGAATATAATGCGAGTTTATTAAAAGTTAAGACTTCTCATTTCTTGAACATCATAACTAAACCCTTTTACCTTTCTTTGTTCTCAGCTATGACTAACACTCATAATAACTCTTTCTCCCTGCGATCCGTCCTTGAGAAGGACAAGTTAACTGGATCGAATTTTCTCGAATGGTATCGGAACTTGAGCATTGTTCTCAAGCAGGAGAAAAGGGACTATGTCCTGGAAACTGTTCTCCCTGAAAAACCGAGAGCCAATGCTCCACATGCAGAAAGGAGTGCTTGGGATAAGTACTCTAATGATGTGGTCGATGTGAATTGTCTCATGCTGGCTACCATGAACTCGGATTTGCAAAAGCAATACGAGAACGTGGAGTCGCTAATGGAGATGATCACTAGCCTGAAAAGTATGTTTCAGGAGCAAGCACGAACTGAGAGGTACCAGACGGTTAAATCTCTCATTGAATGCAAGCTACCAAAGGACGGTCCAGTCAGTCCTCATGTCATTAAGATGATGGGTTATATTGATAACTTGGGGAGGCTGGATTGTCCCATTAGCCAAGAGTTGGCTACTGACATCATTCTGCAGTCACTGCCGTCAAGTTATGATCAGTTTGTTATGAACTATAACATGAATAACTTGACGAAGACGTTGACTGAACTGCATGGCATGCTCAAGACAGCTGAGCCTAATATCAAGAAGGGCACTCCGAATGTACTTATGGTACAAGGAGGTAAGAAGTTTAAGAAACTTGGCAAAGGGAAGGGAAAGGGCAAGGCTGTCCAGGTTGAGAACCCGGACACGCCGACGCCAGCCCCCAAGCCCAAGCCTGGCCCATCTGTGACTGATAAGTGCCATTACTGTAAAGAGCCTGGACATTGGAAGAGAAACTGCAACAAATTCTTGGAAGAGAAGAAGAAGAAGAAGACTTTCGAGACTTCATCTTCAGGTATTTATGTTATAGAAGTAAATGTTACTACTTCTGGTTCTACTTCTTGGGTATTGGATACCGGTTGTGGTGCTCATATTTGTACAAATATGCAGGGCCTAAGCAACAGTAGGAAGTTGGAAAAGGGGCAAGTGGACCTACGCGTGGGGAATGGAGCAAGAGTTGCTGCATTAGCCGTAGGAACATATAACTTGTCTTTACCTTCTGGTTTGGTTTTAAAACTCAATAATTGCTACTATGTACCTGCTATAAGCAGAAATATTATTTCTATTCCTGTTTTGGATGTAGAAGGATATCAGTTTTCAATTAAGAATAAATGTTGTTCTTTTGATTACAATGATATATTTTATGGTAGCAGCCCATTAGAGAATTGGCTTTATGTTTTAAACCAAAGCACGCCAATCTATAACATTAACACCAAGAGATTCAAATCAAATGATACGAATCAGACTTTTCTTTGTCATTGTCGTTTGGGCCACATAAACGAGAAACGGATCCAAAAGCTCCATAGTGATGGGCTTCTGGGCTCATTTGATTATGAATCATGTGAGAAATGTGAATCTTGTTTACTGGGTAAAATGACTAAGGCCCCTTTCAACAAACAAAATGAAAGGGCCAGTGACCTATTGGGCCTTATACATACAGATTTGTGCGGCCCAATGAGCACAAGTGCCAGAGGAAATTTTCGATACTTCATTACCTTCACTGATGATTTCAGCAGGTATGGCTATGTCTATTTAATGAGACACAAGTCGGAATCTTTTGAAAGGTTCAAAGAATTCCAAAATGAAGTACAAAATCAACTTGGCAAAAGTATTAAGGCTCTTCGATCAGATCGTGGAGGAGAATACTTAAGCCAAGAATTCAGTGATCATTTGAGAGATTGTGGAATTGTTTCACAACTCACTCCTCCTGGAACACCACAATGGAATGGGGTGTCCGAGAGGAGGAATCGAACTTTATTAGATATGGTTCGATCAATGATGAGTCTCTCAACTCTTCCATTATCCTTTTGGGGATACGCTCTAGAAACGTCTGCGTTTACACTTAATAGGGTTCCGTCAAAATCAGTTGCAAAGACACCACATGAGATGTGGACTGGAAATGTTCCGAGTTTGTCTTTCCTGAAGATTTGGGGTTGTGAAGCTTATGTTAAGCGATTAATTACAGACAAGCTCGAACCCAAATCTGATAAGTGCTACTTCGTTGGTTATCCTAAGGAAACCAATGCATACTACTTTTACAACCAATCCGAGAACAAAGTGTTTGTTGCTCGGAACTGTGTTTTTCTTGAGAGAGAGTTTCTTTCCAAGAGAAACAGTGGGAGTAAAGTACAACTCAAAGAAGTTCGAGAGCCACAGGAAACCGCCCAGCCCATTGTGGAGGAGCAACAATTGGATCTACAAAGAGTTGTAGAGCCAGCGCCTGTGGAGCCTGAAATTCGCAGATTTGAAAGGATCCGTCACGAACCCGAGAGATATGGATTTCTCGTAACCAATTGTCATGATTTATTGATCATTGACAGTGACGAGCCCGCGAATTACGAAGAAGCGATGATGAGCCCTGACTCCGAAAAGTGGCTGAAAGCCGCTGAATCCAAAATGGGATCCATGTCACAGAACCAAGTATGGACTTTGGTTGATTTACCCGATGGTGCAAGACCCATTGAGTGTAAATGGATTTTCAAGAAGAAAATTGATGTGGATGGAAATATTCAGATATATAAAGCAAGGCTAGTGGCAAAAGGTTTCAAACAAATTCATGGTATTGACTATGAAGAAACCTATTCACCTGTCGCCATGCTTAAATCCATTCGGATTCTCCTAGCAACAGCTGCTCATTATGATTATGAGATCTGGCAGATGGACGTGAAAACAGCTTTCCTTAATGGAATTCTGGAAGAGGATGTGTACATGACACAGCCCGAAGGTTTCATTGATCCTAATGCTGCTAGGAAAGTATGCAAGCTTCATCGATCCATTTATGGATTGAAGCAAGCATCTCGGAGTTGGAATCTTTGTTTTGATGAAGCAGTCAAAAAGTTTGATTTCATCAGGAACGAAGAAGAACCATGTGTTTACAAGAAGACTAGTGGGAGCGCAGTTGCATTTCTCATGTTGTATGTAGATGACATACTTCTTCTCGGAAATGACATTCCGTTGTTACAGTCTGTTAAGGCTTGGCTCGGAAGTTGTTTTTCAATGAAATACATGGGAGAAGCCGCATATATTCTTGGAATAAGAATCTATAGAGATAGATTGAACAAGTTAATTGGACTGTGTCAAGACACTTATATTGATAAAGTCTTACACAGATTCAGAATGCAAGATTCCAAGAAGGGCTTCATACCAATGTCTTATGGCATAAGTCTCAGCAAGAAGCAGTGTCCTGAGACACCTGCTGAGCGAGAACGCATGAGTCGGATTCCCTATGCCTCGGCGTTGGGATCCATCATGTATGCCATGCTCTGTACTCGTCCAGATGTTGCTTGTGCTTTAAGCATGACGAGTAGATACCAATCGGATCCAGGTGAAAGTCACTGGACAGCAGTCAAGAATATTCTGAAGTATTTGAGAAATACTAAGGATAAATTCTTGGTGTACGGAGGAAGTGATGAGCTGGTAGTAAGTGGTTACACAGACGCAAGTTTTCAGACAGACAAAGATGATTTCCGATCACAATCTGGTTACATCTTCTGCCTGAATGGCGGTGCAGTCAGCTGGAAGAGTTCCAAGCAGGACACTGTAGCAGATTCCACAACTGAAGCTGAGTACCTCGCTGCTTCTGAAGCGGCAAAGGAGGCTGTTTGGATCAAGAAGTTCATCACTGAACTTGGTGTGATTCCTAGCATTTCTGAGCCAGTGGCTTTGTATTGTGACAACAATGGAGCCATTGCGCAAGCAAAGGAACCTAGATCACACCAGAAATCCAAACACATAGAAAGGTGATATCACCTTATCCGTGATATTGTGAATAGAGGAGATGTGAAGATCAGCAGAGTCCCGACGGATGAGAATGTAGCTGATCCACTGACCAAGCCCCTCCCAAGGCCTAAGCATGAGTTTCACACTGCTGCTGTAGGCATTAGATCTCTTAAGATATGATCTTGTTTTCAGTGGGAGTCATATTTGGTTTTTAGTTATGACTTGATGTTCGTAAAACATAATTTGGTTATGTTATTTTTAATGAAATTGTTTCAGCATTATTTAATTGTGTTAATTAAATAAATTGTCCCAAAGTAATTTATGACATTTTATAGGTCATCAAGTATGCGACTTGATCATGAAACTCTATAAGCAATAAATGATATAAATTATAAATGGTCCCTGGTCGAGGTTGTTAAAATGGGACATTAACAACCACGTGAGACTAGTATGTGAGGTGACTGATGACTATGTTTCATGGAGTCATTAATAAGTGTATTAAAGTCAATCACATAGATATGTGTTAAAGAACACATGATCGGACTTGACCCGTTAATGAGAACTCTAGAAGATGTTATATGAGTGTCATAAGAGTTTCTCATTACGACTAAAGAGTGTAGTCCTAAGACCTGAGTTCATCATGTCCTCTCTTATATGGATTGGTTCGTCTTGACTTTGTCAAACGTCAGCCGTAACTGGTGATTATAAAGACACTGATTAGGCGTATTGTGAGATATAAAAGAGACATGGATGGAACAAGATGTGATTTGTACCTCCTATATAACAGGAGTTTAATATCTCTGGGCCTATCGAAGATTTGATACTGGAAATGCGTGGCCGCGCTCAAACGAGGTGATTGTCAGTCGTTTGTTTTATCAGTACAAATCGGGATTCGATAAACGTGATCTAGCTTAATAAGGATGACACAGTTCTTGCCTTATGCTAGATTGAGATATAGTTACAAAGGGATTAAAGGAATAGATGATTCCAGCACAAGTGGGAGATTGTTGGGAATGTCCTGAAATCTATTGTACTTACTCTAAGTGAAAGTCGTATAGTCGAGATGAGACAATCACATGACACTAGGTAGTCATAACGCTTTGCTAGAAGCCACTTATGATCAATGAGTTAAGAACTCATTGCTATTGTTATATGATCCTACAGGGTCACACACCTAAGCAAACTGGACGTTAAAGACGAGGTATTAATGTAATGATCAAGTGAATGCATATTTGATATGCATTCGATATCAATAATCTGGGGCAGTGTCGATCGATGCAGATAGTGCATCGATCGATGCAACTCGCGGATTAATCAGATTAATTCGGTTTAATCGTTGGTTAATTCCGTGATGGTTTAAGTCGACATATATAAGATATATGGTCGACCTAAACTGAACTTTGATAAAAACCTCTCAGGAGATTCGATCTCAATAGGCACTAGCATCCCTGCTGTCCAGTTCGTGTGCGTGTGGATACCAGTAGAGGCACAGCGTTTGAGGTGCTTCGTGATCTCGATTATCTGCAAACCTTCCGCTGCTTATTACCAGGTAAATCTGAGATCCCATAGATTCAATTATATGAACCTTAGATCCTAGGCTCGGAATTCAGACTAGGGTTGCTAATCCTGATTAGAACTGCTAGAAATTCCTTCACCGTGCACAATTTTTTGTCTTTTTTTCTTGATGAGGACATCGATCCAAGCATGGAGATTCATCAAGAAGACTTAGAAGATGTACGTGCAGCTCAAGACATCACAACTATGAGAAATCCTCCAAGGACAAGATCATGAACTACAAGACTTAGAGCATTGTTTAAGAAGTCATTTCAGAGTCTCCAAGTTTAAGATTATCAAGAGAAATCGGCCAGAATTCAAGTGTAGTGCTTAGAGGCCCAATTGAAGCTATTTAAAAACTTGAAGATGATTTTCTCAATTCAGCCCATCTTGGCCCAATCTTGGACGTCTAAACACTCGTAAACACGCCTAAGAAGGTATGATTTCATTTAATATATTGTGTTTGTTAATTTTGCAGGTCCAAGACATTGTATTAGTCGAATAAGTCAATGTATCCTTTTAGTTCTTTATGTATTCGAACCATAGGTTATCTTTTATTCTTTAATGATCACTGTATTAGGGTTTTTGCCCTAGAAGGCACCAGCTGCACAATCCCCTTTATAAAGATCCTTAGCAGCCGTGTATTCTTTTGCCAAGGATCAATAACATAACACAGTTCTTCTTGAGAAACTTCTTTGAGTTCTTTTCAAACGATCAGATTTCCTTATGTGTGATATCAAGGCTACTTGAACGTTCTCTGTCTTATCACAAGATCTCTCATCTCTTGTGTGGCGACATTAATCCCATCCTCCCTACCATTCAATCACCCAATCGTCCATCATAAGGAGTCTAGAGACCCACATCGGGATCCATCTCATCACACCATCATAACGCTTCTATAGTTGTTAAGAAGGGGAGTGAATTGATGTGAGATGGTATGATGGTAGTGAGAGAGATGGGCCGAGAATGAACTGAAGAGATGTGTGATGATCGAATGGAACGAGAAGCTGGCCGATGGCACTCTCTTCCCGTCAAGGGATGATTGAATGGTGGTTTGTGAGCTACTGATTGCTAGGAACACTGAGGAAGATCGAGGCAGCAAGCAAAGCCAAGATGTCCCACTCGTCTAAGGGGCAGCCGCGCAGAGAGAGTGAAACCGAAAACCTGTAGGGTTTTTCTTGGTTCTAACTTGCTTAGTGTTTTCATTAACCAGAAAGAGTTTTATGACTTACAAGATGGACCAGAAACTAATGGGCCATCGAAAATTACCCAAAGAAAAAACAAAGACATAAAAGAAATAAAGAAAAGACCAAAAATGGAAGGTCTGGTCGCAAGAGAAGAGAAGAGGCCGGTCTGGCTCTCTAATGAATGGGCCTCGGATCACCTCGTTAAAAACCTTGTGAAGAAAACCCATTTGGGAAAAAGCTTCACAAGGGAAAAAGAGTATGGTCTTTATCCCAGAGGCAGACCGGTCAAAGAATCATTTGGCTCGATGCAGAAGATCATGGTCGGTCCGTGCGTCCGGAGTATGGGCCAGGGCGTGGTCTGCTCAAATGGGCCGTCAGCTTCGGTATGGATCATCTCTGGGCCAACTGGTTCAGGATAGGTTGTCTTTGGTCGAGATGGCCTAGCTGGGTCGTGATGTCTTCTAGGCTTATCCTCGAGATCAGCTGCTCCATGGCATTGTTGAATTCAGCATGTATCTGTCGCTGTCCCGAATGCGTCCTTGGTACATCTCGCATGGTCGGGAACATGTCGGCCAACTTCTTGGTAGAGCCTGGTCTGTCTTGCTCGTCCAACTCAGTGTCGGCCAAGCTGATGTCCTCATCATTCCCACCCTCTTGAAGAGGTTCTGGCCTCATAACGGTATCACCTGCACAATAAGGAGAAAAATCGGCAACATTAAAACTCGACGATATGCTCATCTCACGTGGGGGTTCCAATTGGTAGGCGTTGTCGTTGATCGTCTTTAGGACCCAGAATGGTCCATCTCCAAGTGGGGCAAGCTTGGACTTCCTCTTGTCTTTGAACCGTTCAGGTCGCATGTGAACCCAAACCCAGTCGCCTGGCCTAATGTCGACCTCTTTCCTGTGTTTGTCGGCTTGCTTCTTGTACTGATCCGTCCTCTTCTCGATGTTCTCCTTGACCGCCCGGTGTAGCTTGGCGACGGCCTCAGCCTTGTGCTCTCCATCAAGATTGATGAACTCCAATGCTGGCAGTGGCTTCAGATCAAGTGGCGTATCTGGCCTAAATCCATAAACAACCTCAAAAGGATACATCTTAGTAGCAGAGTGTTTGGCCCCATTATAAGCAAACTCAACAAAAGGAATGCAATCTAACCAATGTGAAAATTTTTTACCAACCATGGCCCTTAAGAGGGCTGAGAGAGTCCGGTTCATGACCTCGGTCTGTCCATCAGTCTGTGGGTGACAAGTGGTCGAGAACAGTAGCTTGGTACCAAGCTTCCTCCACAACGTCCTCCAGAAGTGACCTAGGAAGATCGGGTCATGGTCCGAGAAGATGGTCCGAGGCAGTCCGTGCAATCTGACCACTTCTTTGAAGAAGAGGTCGGCTGTCTGGGTCGCATCATTCGTCTTAGAACACGGTATGAAGTGAGCCATCTTTGAAAACCGGTCGACCACCACGAAGATTGCATCCTTGTTCCTGATCTTAGGCAAGCCAAGCACAAAATCCATAGAAATATCGACCCATGGTCGGTTAGGTATAGGCAATGGTAAGTAAAGACCATGAGGATATGACCTGGACTTGGACTTAAGGCATGTGATGCACTTGGAGCAGAAAACGCTCTGTGTCTCGCTTCTGATGTGGCCAATAGAAGTGCTCTACTAGGACACTCAGTGTCTTGTCCACACCAAAGTGTCCCATCAGTCCTCCTCCATAGGATTCTCGGATCAGGAGCTCTCTCATCGATCCCTGAGAAATGCATAGCCGCTTGCCCCTGAACAGGAAACCGTTATGCAAGTAGAAAACTCTTTTCGGTCCTTTGCTACATTTCTGAAAAATTTCACCAAAATCAGGGTCAGTATCATAATCTTCTTTAATAATTTCAAACCCCAAGACTTTGGCCTCCATGGTGCTGATCAGTGTGTATCTCCTGGACAATGCATCAGCTACCACGTTCCCCTTTCCCTTCTTGTACTTGATGATGTATGGTAAGGTCTCCACGAACTCAAGCCACTTAGCGTGCCTCCTCTTAAGATTTTTCTGTCCTCTCAGATGCTTGAGCGTCTCGTGGTCGGTGTGAATAGCAAACTCCTTGGCCAGCAAGTAATGCTGCCAAGTCTCCAAGGATCTAACCAACGCGTACAACTCCTTGTCATAGGTAGGATAGTTGAGCGTGGCTCCACTCAACTTCTCGCTGAAGTAGGCGACCGGTCGCCCACCTTGCGTCAGAACAGCTCCAATCCTTAAACCTGAAGCATCACACTCAATCTCAAACGTCTTATCAAAATTAGGCAAAACTAAAATAGGAGCATGGGTTAACAAATCCTTGAGTTTCTGAAATGCGGTCTCCTGCGATTGGCCCCATTTGAACGGGACGTCCTTCTTGATCACGGCTGTAAGTGGGGCGGCCACCGTGCTAATATCCTTCACAAACCGTCTATAGAAGCTGGCTAAACCGTGGAAGCTCCTAACATGGCCGATCGTGGTCGGGGTCGGCCATTCCTCAATTGCTTTGATCACTACGAGAAAATGTCTCATTCATTGCATATAAGCATAGCACGGTTTACTGATATGCTATCGTAGATGTTTCTGAAAATTTCCAACTATAAGATAGCATTGAATTAACGCTATGATAGGGTTTCCATAAGAGGGAACAAAAAATTGGGTGAACCGCCAAACACTTAGCAAAATTTTGGTCCTAAATTAAGACATAACTCATTTTCCCCCTTTTGTTTCATTTTCCCTCTGCGAATTCCCTCTCTAAATTTCGTTTCCCTCTTCTCCGACAATCATCCTAGACCACAATTACTTCACTAATTTTCATTCCCAAAACCCCTAAGCTACCGAAATCCTTTTTCCTCTAAGAACCCTAAATCAATTCGGCCCTAAGAACCCTAAATCCATTGACAGTGAGCTCAAGCCGAAGGCAAGTTTCTTGCTTAGATTTCTATTGTTCATTCGATTTATCTCTGCAATTGTTCATTGTTTGTTCTTCTTGACAACATTTCTCCTTATTTGGATGTTTATAAGCTTCGATTTTAAGATGTCGCTGTAAGGAATCTGTCGATTTGTGGATGCTAACTATGTTCTCATGTTCTCTTGTTCTTTACTTCGATTACAGCTACGATTTGTACTCTTAGATTTTACATGCATGTCACACTATATTGCTTTTAGATCTAAAACTATCACTGCTCTAGCTTAGATATGAAAGAAATGAACATGTTTGGTTTAGATATCAGTGAATTCAAGCTTCGTTTGTTCATCTGTTCTTATTCTTCTTGGATTATTGGTTTCTATGTCATGATTTTTGTGGACTCTTTCTTCAAATGAATATGCTCAGTTTGGTTTGTTTTGTTTTGTTGAACACTCAATACTAGATATTCTTATTTCTTGGCTTCACATTATATTTCATATCCTTATACTCACTGTGTTTATTTATTTTGCAAGTGTTGGTGAGTGCACTAATGGGAATCTGAGGCTTATCTTTCGTTCTTATCATGACACAGGTTTGTACCAAATTTCCTATCATTTATGTGCTTGTTGATCTATGTGTTTAACTTTGGTTTAATGTTGTTGTTTATGCTTTGTTTTGTACCGTGCATTATCTATAGTTCTTCTGTGAAATTGTATTGAGGGATTTGGTGTCATTTTGATTCGTTTGGTACACAGGCTTGATTCGTTTCTGTGTTTTCGTTAAATGAAATGAAAAGCTGATTAAGTCTCTGGAATTGAGTGATTTGGTGACATTTTAAAATCAATGCTTCGTGTATAATGTTGTTTGTGCTGTTTTTTAAAGGTTTTAAGTAAAGTTAGATCATATAATGTTGGACAAGGCATGGGTCCATCTTTCCAGGTAAGGAATTTGCTAATATAGCTTAGGTAAATGTTGGAGATTAGTTTGTTTAAATTTTTTTGTTGTCTCCAAATGAAGACTTGATCCTGATTACGAGCTTGGTGCTTGGAAGTTTGTTCGGGCAGTGACTGGGGATTTAGTAGGAAGAAAGATGATGATATGCCCCTGCATAGACTGTCGAAATGTGGATCGACACATTGGCAGTGATGTTGTTGGTCATCTATTTACTAGGGGAATGGATGAAGTCTACAAACTGTGTAAGGATTGGTACCATCATGGAGAAGTTAACTCAGAGGGTGATGGTGAAATCAAAGTGAATCAGCGGAATGAAGAAGTCTTTGGGTTATATAGAGCTGCAGAATGTTTAGACGAGGAGTTAGCTGCTTCGGGTGACTTGTGTGATATGGCAGAGGGAGAGGATAAAGAAGAAGATGAGTTCTTGGCCAAACTAGCAGATGCAGAGACTCCTTTATATCCTAGTTGTGCGAATCATAGTAAGCTTTCAGCTATTGTGTCATTATTCAGATTGAAGACTCAGAATGGCTGGTCTGACAAGAGTTTCAATGATCTACTGGAGACATTGCCGAAGATGTTACCAGAGGACAACGTGTTGCATACTTCATTTTACGATGTGAAGAAGTTTCTGAGGTCTTTTGATATGGGATATCAAAAGATTCATGCGTGTATCAATGACTGTTTCCTTTTCAGAAAAAAGTTCAAGAAGCTAGACGAATGTCCTAAATGCAAAGCGTCTAGGTGGAAGGTTAACATGCATAATGGTGAGATCAAGAAAGGTGTCCCACAGAAAGTACTAAGGTACTTTCCAATTATCCCAAGGCTCAAGAGGATGTTTAGGTCTGAGGACATGTCCAAAAACTTAAGGTGGCACTATAGTAACAAGAGTAGTGATGGGAAACTAAGACATCTTGTAGATTCAGTGACTTGGAGTCAAATCAATGACAAGTATCCATCGTTTTCTGCTGAAGGAAGGAATGTACGGCTTGGATTATCCACATATGGATTTAATCCATTCAACATGAAGAGTAGTAGGTATAGTTGCTGGCCTGTCCTACTTGTTAATTATAATTTGCCGCCTGACCTATGCATGAAGAAGGAGAATATTATGCTAACCTTATTGATTCCTGGTCCACATCAGCCTGGTAACAGCATTGACGTGTACTTAGAGCCCCTGATAGATGATCTAAACCAGCTGTGGAGTGAAGGTGAGTTGACATATGATGCTACCAGTAAATCTATTTTTACTCTCAAAGCAATCCTTCTCTGGACCATCAGTGACTTCCCTGCATATGGAAATCTAGCTGGATGTAAGGTGAAGGGAAAGATGGGTTGTCCTATATGCGAGAAAAACACAGATAGTAAGTGGCTAAAATTCAGTAGAAAGCATGTGTATATGGCTCATAGGAAGGGTCTCTCACCAACGCATACGTACAGGGCAAAGAAGTCTTGGTTTGATGAACATGTCCCTGTGACGATTGAGGATTGGAGAAAAATTACTGAAGAAATAAAAACAGTTCTCTGGAAGTCTGTTCAGGTGATCTTCTCTTTCAAATTTTCATGTGTTAATTTAAGAAATACATACTCAGTTTGAATTTTTCTGTGTGTAGGCAAGATTTGAGGTTGATGAGGAGTATCAAAAGGCTGTTGTGATGAAGCAAATGGGCTATCTGTGGAGATCTTCAAAATCACGCCTAGTCTCACAGATAAGGAATGTAGCTAGTACTAATCAAGAGAGGATGAATCTGCGACCAAAGAATGTTTCTCCAACTGAATGGCGTAAAATTTGTCAAAGCAAAGACTAGCTCAGCCTTTAAGGTAAAATATTATATTTTCACATAGACTTTTGCATTGGGATGTGTATAACTAACACTCATATCCTAGGTTGTGAGTGATTCTTACAAAGAGAGAAGGAAGTTACAGATTCCTCACACCTCCAGCCGTAGGGGAATGGTCAGGCTCGCAGAACAAATGGTAAGACAGTTTAACTTAATGCTGCTAAGACTTGCATATATTATTAACTCATTTGATGATTGGTGTCTTGTTCTTTCAACAGAAAAAAAGAGAGCGGCAAACCATCTCAAGTGACTAGACTAAAGGTGTAGGTCAAGTCTCATACTAAAAGGGATGGTACACCAGTCAATACAAAAGCGGCTGAGAAGTTTGTAAGTAACTGAATTAGTATTGGATGTTACTGAATACTACCTTCTTTAATTTTTAGTTCATGTAATGCAGAGAAAGGCAGTTGAGCTTGTTGACAGTGAAGGTCCATCCGACTCAACAAACCCAAGAGAAGATCACCTTACGCAGCTCTTAGGTCCTGATAATCCTGGTCGGATTAGGGCAATGGGTAGAAGCATGAATATGACCAAGTTAGCTTGCTTTCAAGTAAAGCAGCACTTTATGGCTAAAATGGAAGAGAAGCAGTATCAGCTGATGGACAAGGTGTCTTATTTAGAAGATGAACTAGCCAAATTCAAGAGGCAGGAACCTGAGATGGGTGAAAACTCAGCTGATGCAAGAGTAAGTAAGTTGTTTCTTTGTTAATTTTAGTTATCTTTTATTTTAAATTCTGACACGTTCAACCCACCAATTTGTAGAGTGTTAAGTCAAGAACCGGACCTAAATGTATGTTAGTTGATTGGGACCTTACTGAAGACAATGTTGCTGAGGGACGTCTTGTTTCTTCTGACCCGAATGACCATGTGAATGAAATCCCTTTAGGCCCTAATGCTGTTAAAGTTTTGGTTGAAAGTGCAATCAAAGGAGAAGCCTTTCTTTGGAGACCTGCTCCTGAGATATATAATGTTGACCAAGCTGTAGGAGAAATGATTGCATGGCCGGCCAGTAGGTGTGTTATTATTGATCACCATGGGTTCAACGTTGAAGACGTTCCTCTTCTGGTAAAGTCTTTTATACATAACTTTAATTTAGTTATGCTTGATTTGTCTATGCTTAGAGTAATCGTATTCTTTTCTGTATGTATGATAGAGCCCAAGGAGTGATTCTTTCAACAAATGCAAGCTTCTGGATTGGGCTCAAAGTGATGATGTTATTGTTGCTAAAGGGCGTAGGCAGTGTCGAGAATCAAAAGCTACGGTTAATGGTCTTCCGCTAGGACCACTACAAGAAATATGGGTATTGATAGCACCACGAAAACGCTATCATATGTCTATTGTAGCGTTTCCATAAACGCTATGTTTGCCGCTGCCATCTTAGGTCAGCCATCTACGATAGCACTAATTTGACATGCTATCATATATCTGTCTACGATAGCGTTTATTTTGATGTGATTATATAGTTTTCAGTAGCATTGGTTTATCGCCATTTTATAAATTAATGCAGCATATTATTCGTGCAATAATATATATTGTGGTGGCAATATTTTAGAGTTGTATTAAACTTTACACTAGCGTTTTATAGCTGCTGCATTATTATTTATAATGGCCAATCTTTATGGCTATTGTATATCTTATAAACACTTTTATTTTTTGCCATATAAAAGCTATCAAAATTTCATTATATAATATTATTTTAAATTCTGGTTATGGATAATTATTTGGAAGTCAATTAGATTTATATATAAAAAATTATATTTAAAGACTGGAATTTTTATTAATGATTTAAAACATGTTTTACACAAACATAATAAAAGATACATATCTAGAAATTCTTAACATATTCCTAACAATATTCCTAACATTGTTCCTATCATTTCTTCAAAACTTAGAATTGCTTCCCTGCTAGGGAGATTAGCCATGACTTCCTCCTGAGTATTGCCATCGTCCTTGAGAGTCTAGAGAACTTCTACCACATGACTCATGAGGGGCCTTCCTTTTGGGTTTTGGCTTGGGGATTGGTATGCCGAATCCATAAACATCACTTCTGGATGTTAAATGTCCTAAGTACAACAATCAAAAAGTTGATCCAATTATATCAACAGCTACGACTTTAGTATGTGCTTGAATAGAACGTAATTTAACAATTTTAGATGCCAGAGAAATGTTTATGGAAAAATAGTAAAAACAGACCT
The DNA here is from genome assembly GCA_030180135.1 of Orychophragmus violaceus. Classification (NCBI taxonomy): domain Eukaryota; kingdom Viridiplantae; phylum Streptophyta; class Magnoliopsida; order Brassicales; family Brassicaceae; genus Orychophragmus; species Orychophragmus violaceus. The sequence continues at coordinate 52,271,642 of CM058231.1, read as the reverse complement.
GTCATTACATACTCAGGAGCAGCGTATCCGTAAGTGCCCATAACACGTGCTGACACATGTGTTTGATCTCCTCTGGGACCATACTTTGCTAATCCAAAGTCTGCCAGTTTAGCGTTGTAACACTGCACAAACATAAATCTGGAAATAAGCAAACACGTTAAGACCGGAGAGCACAAACGGTGCTCTCATGTTTCATCGGCATACTGAATTCCGTATAGACTTTCTTATGACCTTCTCACCTTCCATATGTTTAAAAAATGAGATCCCAGCAACGCTTTGGTGAATAAGTACTAATACACAAGCAACAGAATAAGTACATCGTCATTGAAGTCGCTGTCAAACTCATCAGCAACTTCGCCTTCTGCGAGCTTCATGATGTTGGCCTTGTGCACTGCTGTAACTTTCTTCATGTTGTTCAAGAAGGCATATTTGAAAGAATACTTCGCAATAAGCTTTGAACAGAACTTTGTAATCACCTAACATAACAGTAAGTATCAGAGACATCTTAAATAAGACAAAAAGGAACTCGCATGATGCATCCTGTGAATGTGAAAATTTTGTGTACATAGACACAAGAAACAAGTTCATGGACAGTTACTATCATTCTGTAACTCCACAACATAAGGACTTAAAAAGAGACAAATCCAATCCAAATAACACATATTTGGTATCTTTGTGCATTTTCTCAACTCCAATCTTGACTAAGCAGAAACCAAAAGCACACAAACTCAGCAAAAGCCAATGAATGAACAACACAAATGAAAAACGTATAGTGGAATATACGTTTAGCCAAGAACAGTAACAATTACAGTGGAGATAAAAAATATTGAGAGGAAAAAAAACTGTACACTAGTTCAACCAATGAAAGCCAATCACCAAAGGATAAAATCTGCTTCAAAGAACATACATACCAACTGATTATGAATTTTCTGGCTGCAAGTGGTTGATAAACCAGCAACCACGACCTTGGTTCCAACATGATCCTGTGAACATTTAGGCATTGAAATGAGCAAAACTATGAAGTCCGTACATACTTCAAGACAAAATAAGACCATACGAACTGTATACTGATTTTTTGCTCTTCTTGTTAAAACCTAAAATTTATCAACATGAGAGAGCATATGTGGAAAATGAAATCAGTGAAGAAACAAATCTCACCCCAACACTCTCCAGCACATTAACAATATCATTGATTAGATCCGGCTCTCAACTCCTGGAGTGAAAAAAAAAACTCCAATCAAATTTAGATCCAAGTGGAAATGAAAAAATTACATAGAAAAATCAGAATCTGGGTTGTGTAAGAAGGAAAAAAACCTAATTTTGTGGCAGTGTCATCAAGGCCAATCATTTCGATTCCATGTCGATTGTACAGAGCTAAGAAACTGGGGAGGAAGAAGAAACACGATTGCTAGTCATAACAAATCCAAGACACAAACTTTAAAGGAAAAGAATCACCAAAGCTTAATGGTAGGAATGGTGTAAAGAGGACGAAGATTCCAGCATAGAACAAGATGAAACCAAAAGAATCGGAGGGGTGGAGGCGGATTTCTCTAAGAGATTCACGGATGGAGATAGAGATTCCGTAACGCGAATCTCATCTTTGCGTTGGAGCGAAATTGACAGATTTTGGCTATGTGTTGATTTAGGTTTAGGGTTGTGTATAAGAGTGAGAGCCAAAATCTGTGAATAAACAAATAATTTTGATTTGGGAGCCAAAAAAAATTGGGCCAAACCCAAAAAATTTTAAGTTAGGCGGCAAATTTTTTTAGATTTAGGCTTGTATAACAAATAGTTCAATCCCAAAATTAATATATAATAACTAAAATTTAAACAGTTTTAAATTTAAAAATGTTAACATATAAAATATTTAAAATTTGTTAAATTTTAGTTATAAATACATATAATAAAAATTTATTGTTTAATCCTTTTAATTTATTACTATTACTAAAAATTAGTAGTAAATAGATTAAATACTTATTAAAAATAATTACTTTGTATGTGTAATTTGTAATAATTTATACTTAAATATTTGAAGAGGTGAAACCAATTTTTGAGCGGTTCATATTTATCTTTTTATGTTGGCAGCTGTTTATGGTTATTTAATCATAATTTTTTTAACCAAAATCATAAAATGATTTATCTAACCTTAAAATTTATTTAATCCTATTTTTTAATCATACTAATCCTAAAATTTGGTTAGGCATTAAATTACTTTTTAGACAAAATTAAACACCAAATTTTAATATTAGGATTAGAAACATAAATTATAGAAAGATTATGAGATTTTATAAAACAAACATACATTCGTTATAAAAACGTAAAATCTAAACATACAAATTAAGCGATCAATCTTATTCATAATATGAGTCTGAATATTCATTGTAGGGATCTTTTCCATTATTCTTCTCTCGTTGGTCGCAGTTGTGGATAAGAAATATAACATACTCGATCATATTGTTCTGATAATGTGAAAATATCGTATTTCTCGTAATGCATCTACGGACAAATATCAACAATACCGAATGGATTTCTTCGTATTCCTCGCATGTGTCTCACTTCTTCTACCTCAAAGTTTAAGACATTATAGTATAAGTTTAGGATTTAGGGTTTAGGGTAATGGATTATAGGTTTAGGATTTAGAATTTAAGACATGGTAGTATATATATATATATATATATATTTAGGGTTTAGGGTATTGGAATAGAAGTTTAGGGTTTAGGGTTTAGGGTATTGAAATATAGATTTAGGGTTTATAAAATACTAAAAAGATAAGTTAAGCAGATGCAAACATGAGTTAAATTGTCAACATGTATATACTATTAAGGATATTACATTAGCACAAACATCATTAGCTTGATTGGGTGAGAGGTTTCAAGTTGCTCTTGCAACTCATATTTCCTTCTTTAAGTTTTGCCATTGCATCTTCAAAATTAGGGTTTAAGAGTTATTAAGAATTATCTTAAAAATAATAATTATTTTATAAGTTTTTAGGGTTTAGACACTTTGAGACTTAATAACTCTTAAACTCTTACTTTTTAATTTTCAATACCCTAAACCCTAAATCTTAAACTTTGACCCTTCAATAATCTAAGTCTTAAACTCTTACCCTTCAATATCCTAAACCATAAATCTTAATTTTTTTTTTTTTGAAAAAAATCTTAAACTCTTATCCTTCAATACTCAAAATCTTAAACAATTATGTTGTTTATTATTATTTTTTATTTTGTATGAATAACAATTATAAATTAGAAAATATACTATGGAAAGATAAGTACTAGTTTTTTCCTCAAGATCGATGAAGCTGTTGTAACGAGCCTCATCGAAGGTTACGTCTCTTAAAACAGCACAGACAACATAAGGGTGAATCTGAGAGGTCTGCCGAATGCGAAACACCAATAACAGGGAAACAAAAACAAAAAGAGGTTGTTGCGACGGCTAAACACCTGACCAGATCTAACATTCATCCTAATCATCTTGTCTTTGGCGATGTCAGCAAGCCTATATGTTGGTATTGATGGATTATGGTGTTTATTCAAGGTTTAATTCTCAATTACAACCTAACACAAATCCTTAAACAGATCTAGGTTCTTGCAAAACGAATCATAAAACAAACCTGATCTTTACCTTTTGCAGCGGAGTGATTGGTGGTAATGACAAGATCAGATTAGAGCTGATGAGAATCGGCTCCTCCTCAAGTATCCACACTCTTACAAGCAAGGGACGGCTGCTAGACCAAAGAGATGGATGATCAGAGAGAGAGAGGTTAGAGAGAGAGATGGGTTTTAGCCATGGGAAGAAAATCGCAAGCCACCAACTAATGCTTAGGGTTTCGATTCCTTAAGCCCTCATTAACTCTCTAATGGGCCCAAGTCTAATGACTAATGGCTCATTTATCATTTGGGCCCAAGACACAAATCAGACAAAAGCCTGCATTTTGTCTGGCCCAATTCTCTGATCCAATACAGTAAATGCCATTGCATCTTACCGTATTAATTCCATTTAACTTTCCCGTTAGCTATGGTGTGTGACCCTTCGGGATCATACAATACTGGTAATAAGTCCTAAACTTATAGATCATGAGCGGGCTCTAGCAAGTCATCATGATCACCCAGTATTTATGACTTATGTCTGATCTCGACACTTATCATACTTTCTAGAGATAGTACGGTAGATTTCAGGACATTCCCAACAGGTATCTCCTGTTTCTTGTTGAAAACGCGAATAGCTTGAGCAAGCCCTGCAAGGCAGAGCAAATCGTACCTGCAATGATTAAGATGTAAATACTGAAATCTATTATTCTCTTCTTTAACAAGTATGATCAAATGGAGATGATTTATTCACCTGTTGGCAGGAATTTCAATCTTGTAGATGATTTCTTCGTCATCATCAGCTTCTTCTTCGATATGCTTTTCTTTCTTGATTATTGCTTTCTCAGTTGTCTAGTCATTGCACACAGAAACTAATCAGGAAAAACAAATCTAACCACGAAACTAACAAAACATTCAGAAAAGAAAGAGACAAAGCACTCACCACATCATCAAGCTCAATACCAACACGGAAACACAAATGCTCAAACTCTTCTTGTGCTACACAGTTGAGAGAACAAGAACATGATGGAATCAAACAACCAAGAAGTGAAAAAAACAGAAGTTGTGGACTGAAGAAGGAAGGGTTTCTTAGTGCTTTTTTCAGTCTTTATTCAGTCGAAGACAATCATCTCCTGTCAGTCTTTTTTCTTCTCTGATGAAGATGGCTGCAGAGCTCCTGCAAGCTGATCAAACCTCCATTGTGTGACCTTATAAGTATACAAACTTCAATAACCTGAGCTCCTGTTTTGATCAATTCACCAATTTTCAAAACAAATATCACATCCCTTGTTTCTAATATCACAGTAAGAAGAATAAGTGCATATATGCCAAATTTTCCCCTTATCTCTAGTCGTTGAATTAAGATTCTAGCTAACAACATAAACCTCTTCATCTCAGACACAAGACAAGAACACATGTGAGATAAGATATTAAACATACCAAGTTCATAGTACAAGTCACCAATTCATAAACGCTTAGCCCAGAAACCCTTGTTTGAAGCTAGAGGATCCACACCAACTCCCTGAAGGCTGGAATTTTACGAAGTCATTCTGCAACAAAATCTAAAAAATCTTCCTCTTTTCAAATTATTTTACATACAAGCTCAATTCCTAATACGCAATCAAGACGATGACGTGAGAGTTTGAATTCAATTACTTTTCATGTAACACGAAGAGAACAAACTTATGATTTTCAGCAAAGTAATGAAATAAAAATTGGACCTTGTGTTTACAAGCGAACTCTTCAAGCTGGGATCGGAAGGTGGAGAGCTGTTCTTTCGTCATATCATTTGGTAACTTGGTACTGATCCTGATTATGGAATGTAAGAATCAAACAAAGGCATAAGCGAGCAACTGAACACACAGATTTATCATGAGTATATCAAATCGTGTTTAGAAGAAAAACCCTAGCAGCCGCAGCCTTTTGTAACCATCGGCTCTGGAAGTGGAATTGGCGATTGGCGGAGGAGAAACAAGCAATCTGAGAGGGAGAGAGAGGAGGAAGCAACCGTCAGAGATGGAGGTTAGAGAGCAGTGTCGACGATGGAGGCAGAGAGTCGATCTCGAGAGCTGTTCTTTTTCTGATGGAGGAGAGGAGATGAATGAATGTTTTTTGTTGATAGGAGTTTTACTTTCTTTTTGGTCTCCAAAATACAAAATTTTTTCGATATTAATTGTCATTTTTTTCTAAGTGTTGGCTGCATAGAACACATAGCAAAAATTGGGTTCCAAAACAAATTTTAGTTTCCCGCTAAACGAAATAACAACATAACATTGATTTAATGCCGTAATAGAGTATCCCACCCCAACATATATTCTATAATAGCAGTTCACAGATTCGTGCTATCCTGTTCTGCTATCAATACCTACTTTTCTTGTAGTGGACCAAATGCAGTTAAGGTATTTGTTGATGTGGTCCATGAACCTGAGACATTTCTATGGAGGCCAACTAAAGAGAAGCCATACCTTGGACAATCGGTTAAGTGTTTTGTTGCATGGCCTGCGAAGAAGTTGGTGTTTGAAGATTCCACAGCTGTGCCTGTTACATGTCCAACGCCTCCTGCAGAGAATCATACAAATTCAATTAATGAAATCCCTGAAGTTTCAGTTTTTGCATCACCAAGTCCTAGAGCTCCTACACAGATCAGTCCACTGTCATGTCCAAAAGCTACAGCTGTAAAGAAAACTAAACCAGCTCCACAATCACCTACTCGAAGATCTCTGGTAATTATTTCAGGCCTTATTAACTACTTTGATGTTATTGTGTTGAAACCATATAAGCAAACAGTCTATGTTTGATTCATTACAGCGTCACGGTCCAACTACAATGGCGAAAGAAAATCAGAAGTGCAAGTTGTGGGACATTACACGAAAGAAGGTGATTGTTGCTGAAGGTCGCTGGGCTTCAGACAACCCAGAAGACCGCTGCCATTTTGTTCCCTTGGGGCCTGATGCAGTAAAGGTTTGGATTGATGTAGTGAAGGTGGCAACTGCAGTAGTTTGGCGCCCATCAACTGATATAGAGTGTATCGGAGATGCTATTGGATCAACCATCGCATGGCCAAAAGACAAAGTGTCCTTGACTTAGATCAGGTTAACTCTAGACTTGAATGAAGACTGTTAGTATGATGATGGTTTCTGGAAATGTTGTGTGATATTATGTGTATGTTTGATATGTTTCTGGTACTTGGATGTTGTTGTTGGATTGAGACTTTATGTTAAGTTTTATGAAAAGTTAATGAAATCAGGTGCATTTGGAATGGTTATATGTACATTTCATAGCATGTTAGACAAGTATTACTAATGCCATCTTAACATATATAATTGCATATAAAAAACTGTTATGAAGTCTCATTTCATAGCAAAAGTATTGAGCCGTAGTAGATCGAAACTATAGCTTATATAGGTCCGCTATCTGTTTATGTTAGAGCGTTTTATATACGCTATTATAGAACAAGTATACCACGTATATAAAACGCTATAATAGATTGTGTCAAACATAGTAACCTAATATTAACGCTATTATATGCAGACAATAACATAGCACGAAAGAAAAGCTATCGTAGGGGGGTCTATTATAGCTGCCGCTGTCAGAGCGTTTGTGGAAACGCTATCTATTACGTATGATGGCTTGTATCGTGTGCTATGAATGTTGATTTTTCTTGTAGTGGATCTTTTCTTGGTCAACCTGTAAGCCCAACTCACAACAAAACCTAAAAAGACAAGCTTATCAGTGCAGAAGGTGCACTTCTTGAGGTTCGCATAAAGACCCTCCTGTCTTAGAGTATCTATTACTTGCTCAAGGTGCACCAGATGATCAGCAAAACATCGACTATAGATCAAGATATCATCGAAATAAACAACGACGAACTTACTGATGTAGGCCCTCAAGACCTGGTTCATGAGGCGCATGAATGTACTGGGCGCATTGGTAAGGCAAAATGGCATGACCAGCCACTAATAAAGGCCCTGCTTAGTCTTGAAAGCCATCTTCCACTCGTCGCCTTCCTTCATTCGAACCTGATGGCACCCACTTCGTAGAACGATCTTAGAGAACACGGTCGCTCCATGTAGCTCGTCCAACATATCGTCCAGCCGTGGTATGGGATGTCGGTACTTGATGGTGATGTTGTTGATGGCCCGACAGTCGACACACATCCTCCAAGACCCGTCTTACTTAGGAACCAACAAGACTGGTACCACACACGGGCTGAGGCTCTCGCGAATGTAACCCTTGGACATGAGGTCCTGCACTTGTTTCTCTAGCTCCTTGGCCTCGGTCGGATTCACCCTGTATGCAGGCCGGTTGGGCAGAGCCGCTCCTGGCACGAGATCGATCTGATGCTCAATGCCTCGTATGGGAGGTAGACCGGCTGGTATCTCATCCGGAAAGACATCCTTAAACCTGTCTAACAAAGAAACAACTTCCCGGGGAAGCTCAACATCGTCTGAACACGAATGTAAAGCCTCCCTGAATACCATTAGTAGCACCTGCGTGTTCTAATCAATAGCTCTAGAAACAGAATGTGAAGAAATAATTAAGTTGGTCTTACGGTTCTTCTTATCCTTGGCAAGGTGTAGTTGCATCTCATGCACTTCCTGCGGTGTAAGAGGAGCGGGCTGGTACTTTCGCTTATCGTGCATGAACGAGTAGTGATTAGTCCGCCCGTTGTGCAAGGACTCCTTGTCGAACTTCCACGGTCGACCGAGTAATAAGTGTCCATCCTGCATAGGAACCACGTCGCATACTACCTGATCGTGATATCGCCCAATGCTGAAAGGTACGGTTACATGATCTGCGATCCGGATCTCCGTGTCATCGTTCATCCACCAAAGTCGGTACGGTCGCGGGTGCTTAGTCACTTGCAGGCCGAGCTTATCAACCATGTTACTCCTGGCCACAATATTACAAGACCCACCATCAATAATAAGACTACATACCTTGTTGTTCACGGTACAGCGAGTGTGGAAGATGTTCTCACTTTGAACCGTCTCGGGATTAACAAGCTCACTGAGAGCTCTCCCGATCACTAATAGCTCTCCAGAGTCAGGATACTCTATGGGCGTCCCTGTGTCAAGTTCCTCCATGTCTTCATCCTCATGTTCATCCTGAGACTAGTACTCACCGGCTTCGTTCAAGATCATGACTCTACGGTTTGGACAGTCTCGAGCCATATGTCCTTTACCCTGACACTTAAAACATGTGATATCTCTAGAACGGGACGTACTAGTAAACTTACCTGGGTCTGGTCGGTTGGGCTTAGACGTCTCAACGGTCGGCTTCTTGAACCTGGACTCGACCTCAACCGACTTACCTTTGTCAACGGGCCGTGGAGCCGTTGCAGTCCAAGGCGTCTTGGTCCTAGGCCGGGTTGTGGTCGCGGACTTCCGCTTGTTGTGATGCTCAACCTGTATACACAAGTGCAACAACTCGGGCATATCATGATAAGGGTGAATTTCTACCTTTCTAGCGATCCTCTCGTTCAGTCCGTCCACGAATTGGGCCATTAGAGCCTCTTATGAATCGTCTAGCTCAAGCCTATTCCGCAATTGCTCGAACTCCTCGAAATACTCTTCGACTGTCTTAGTTCCCTGCATCAACTTACGAAAACGTTTCTGGAAATCTCTAAGGAAGTGGGCAGGAACATACCTTCGCCTTAACTGGAACTTCATGTCAGTCCAAGTAGCGATCGGTTCGTACCGATGGCGCCTTCGTTCCGCAGCGTCCCGGTCCCACCATGAAAGTGCATGTCCTGTGAACTGGGCCACTGCTAAAGATATCTTCCTGGCTTCGGGATATCCGTAATGGTCAAAGATGTGTTCCATTCTCCGCTCCCAGTCTAGATATGCCTCCGGGTCAACTTTTCCGACAAAAGTAGGCGGCTTTACTTTGATATCATTAGGATAGGGACATTGTACCTCCTGTTCTCGTATGCGCCCTCTGTGAATAGGGTCAAGCTGGTGTGGTGGTCGAGGCCAGTGGTGTCCATCCTCAAACTCGTCTGTATCATCGTCCAAATCGTCGAATCGGAAGTCTTGGAAGCGTCTGGGTCGCTCAAATCGTCCATGGTGCTGGTCTGGCCGACGTTTCTGGTAGTTCTGAGGACGTGGGGCCTCTGGTCTCTGTGGACGCTCTCCTGGCCGAGGCTGAAAGGCGCCGGGCCGAGGTTGCTGATCTTCCGGCCGAGGCTGATGATCGCCGGGATGCTCCAAACGGTCCAGTCGGGCTCCAATCGTCTGGATAGCAGCTAGGATCTGAGTGAGGTCAGTTGGAGCGCCTTGCTGGTTTTGTTCGTCTGCCATTAATCTCTGCGCACTTAAACAAACAGATCAAACGCACCAAAGAAGAGAAACGGGCAGAACAAAAAGGAAACGAACAAATACAAACAAATCGGAAAGAGAACAGGGCAATAAAATTTTTTTTTTTTTTTTTTTGACTAATGAACTGAAAGTAAACACTAAAACAAAACAAGAATGAAGAACTAACTTAAATCAGATTAGTGACCGAGCAAACAAACCGCAATACTCAAGCAACTATCAAGATACGCAATGAAACAATGCAGCCGGTTTTTGTCTCCTATCAACCGATTCTTCTTTTCCTTTTTTTTTTTTTTAAACTAAAGAACTATAAAAGGAAACAACTAAACCAAGACTTAATGAAAGAGATTAACCAAAATTAAACCAAGTTTCAGAGAAATTAAACCGCAAACAACAAAGAACCCTAGCTCTCTAGTCTCGCGGCCGCAAGGGATCTTCAACCTAGCACTCGATTTCTAACCAGATTCTCTTGAGTTCTCAGCTTAATTCAAGCACATCAGGAGCAAGACACTTTGGCAGTATTCAAACAGCAACTTCTAGCAATCCAAATACAAATCCAGATTAAACAAATCACTAACAACCTAACTTCTCTCTATTTTTTTTTATTTTTTTCGGTTTTGAAAAGAAGGACAACAAGCAAACAAGACTAAAACTAAGTAAAGGGGAGAGACTGGTCAGGAGCTTTTAAGCTCTGATACCAGATGATGTGAGATGGTATGATGGTAGTGAGAGAGATGGGCCGAGAATGGAGTGAAGAGATGAGTGATGATCGAATGGAACGAGAAGCTGGCCGATGGCACTCTCTTCTCGTAAAGGGTCGATTGAATGGTGGTTTGTGAGCTACTGATTGCTAGGAACAATGAGAAAGATCGAGGCAGCAAGCAAAGCCAATATGTCCCACTCGTCTAAGGGCCAGCCGCGCAGAGAGAGTGAAAACGAAAACCTGTAGGGTTTTTCTTGGTTCTAACTTGCTTAGTGTATTCATTTAACCAGAAAGATTTTTATGACTTACAAGATGGACCAGAAACTAATGGGCCATCGAAAATTACCCAAAGAAAAAACAAAGACATAAAAGAAATAAAGAAAAGACCAAAAATGGAAGGTCTGGTCGCAAGAGAAGAGAAGAGGCCGGTCTGACTCTCTACTGAATGGGCCTCGGATCACCTCGTTAAAAACCTTGTGAAGAAAACCCATTTGGGAAAAAAATTCACAAGGGAAAAAGAGTATGACCTTTATCCGAGAGGCAGACCAGTCAAAGAATCATCTGGCTCGATGCAGAAGATCATGGTAGGTCCGTGCATCCGGAGTATGGGCCAGGGCGTGGTCTGCTCAAATGGGTCGTCAGCTTCGGTATGGATCATCCTCCGGGCCAACTGGTTCAGGACAGGTTGTCCTTGGTCGAGATGGCCTAGCTGGGTCTTGATGTCTTCTAGGCTTGTCCTCGAGATCAGCTGCTCCATGGCATTGTTGAATTCGGCATGTATCTGTCGCTGTCCCGAACGCGTCCTTGGTATATCTCGCATGGTCGGGAACAGGTCGGCCAACTTCTTGGTAGAGCCTGGTCCGTCTTGCTTGTCCAACTCGGTGTCGGTCAAGCTGATGTCCTCATCATGAATCAAGTCCAACCTTCCTGACATCAACCATCTCTATCTTACATCATCAGGTATCAAAGCCGAAAGGTACCGAATCTGGTGTATTCCATCCTACCTTTCGGATTCATTGCATTAGTTCCTTTTGATTATTATTCTTGTCGATTATCATTGATGTTGATTATCATTGCTATTGATTATCATTGCTGTTGATTATCATTGCTATTGATTATCATTGACGTTGATTATCGTTGCATCATTCAAGTCTTAAGTTTGTTTAAGATTGTTTGTTTTAGATTCCCTTTGCTTCATTCTAATCGTTTTCCTTGTTAGGTTTAGCCTTTTTGCTTAGAACTCGATTGTTAGTCGGTTAAATCGTTTGTTTACAAGTTTTAGGTCTTTTACTTCACTATAATCGTTCTCTTGTTCCGCTTAGGATTGTCTTAGATCGTTTCTTGCAAGTTTGAGGGTTTCTAGGTTTAGTTCTTTTACGTTTATTTTTTTTACATATATATAAATTCGTTTCTTTAATTTTAAAAAAAAAGATTTCGAAAATATTTCTTAGATTTTGGAGGATATCTAGTTTCCACTTTTATTGGGTAGTTCTTTTTTGAATTAATTTGTTTTAAAATCGTTTTTCAAATTAAAAAAAAAACAAAATATCTTCTGATATCTAATCTTTAAATTTCGAAATTTCAAATTTGCTGTACTTGATTCTTAGTTAAGTTCCTTTAGTTTGAAGTACAAGTTATCATAGGGTTACTAGGTTTGTTTCGGTTCATTTTTGTTCTATTATGTCTTTTGTTCCCTAGTACCTTGATCGTTTGTTCAAGTGTGTGTAGGAGCAGGAAAACAATGGCAGGAGACCAGGCCGACCCTAATGCAGCTCTGTTAGAGGCGCTTCAAGCCTTGAAGAATGACTTGTCAGCTCAGATTGGACGGATTGACCAAAGAGATGGACGATTAAAACTTCCAAGGAATGACGAGCCATCAGACGATCCAAACAGCTTCCTTTGCCGCTTCTGAAGCAGCAACATATTTAGCTTCCGTCGTGGAATCAGCTACGGTGTTCTGCTTAGAGCTCTTCCAGCTCACTGCACCGCCATTTAGACAGAAGACGTATCCAGACTGTGATCGGAAATCGTCTCTGTCCGTCTGAAAACTCGCATCTGTGAATCCATTCACCACAAGCTCTTCTCTTCCTCCATATACCAAGAACTTGTCCTTGGTATGTCTCAAATATTTGAGAATATTCTTGACAGCTGTCCAGTGTTCTTCACCTGGATCAGATTGGTATCTACTCGTCATGCTTAACGCGTAAGCTACATCTGGACGAGTGCAGAGCATGGCATACATGATAGATCCTTTTGCAGAAGCATAAGGAATCCTATCCATGCGTTTTCGCTCAGCATGTGTCACCGGACACTGCTTCTTGCTGAGACTAATGCCATGAGACATCGGTATGAAGCCCTTCTTGGAATCATGCATTTTGAATATGTGCAACACTTTATCAATATAAGTGTCCTGGCACAATCCAATCAGCCTATTCGCTCTATCTCTGTAGATTCTGATTCCAAGGATGTACGCGGCTTCTCCCATGTCTTTCATGGAAAAACAACTTCCGAGCCAAGTCTTAATAGACTGAAGCAACATAACGTCATTACCGAGAAGAAGTATGTCATCGACATACAGTACGAGAAACGCAATTCCGCTCCCACTAGTCTTCTTGTATACACATGGTTCTTATTCATTCTTGATGAAACCAAATTGTTTTACTGCTTCATCAAAATGAAGATTCCAACTCCATGATGCTTGCTTCAATCCATAAATGGATTTATGAAGCTTGCATACCTTCCCAGTATTCTTAGGATCTACAAAACCCTCAGGCTGTGTCATATACACATCCTCTTCCAAAATTCCATTCAGGAAGGCGGTTTTGACATCCATCTGCCAAATCTCATAATCATAATAAGCGGCAGTTGCTAGAAGTATCCGAATGGATTTTAGCATAGCGACTGGGGAATAGGTTTCATCATAGTCAATACCATGAATCTGTTTGAAACCTTTAGCCACCAACCTAGCTTTATAAATTTGGACATTACCATCCACGTCAATCTTCTTCTTGAAGATCCATTTACACTCAATGGCTTTTGCATTTTGAAAAAGTGGCCATGGACGCCGCTCTTCTGCAGGAGTTTCTAGCCTTTTGTGAGGCTAGTGCCGGAGTTGCAGGAGGTGTTTATGGAGCTGCATGTGTTGTAGGAGGAGCTCCAGAAGTTGACCTGGGAGAGGCAGAAGTCGGAGCAATTCCCGCCAGAGGAGCCGGTAATTCCTCAGGAGGACTTGTACATGTCCATGGAGGCTTCGAAATGGTTCCACCTCTGCCAGTAGTGGTTCATTCGCCACCACCGCCTCCCCAAGCACATATGTTTGGGCATGGAGTGTCCTATTGTAGCATGAAGAAGCATTTTGCGGGATATGTAAATGGGGCATTTTCCCGAAGTGATAAATGCCATCATTGCGGACAATTGGAGGAAGAAGTTGGTGCAGAATACGATGCAACCAGCTGTCCACTGGAGTTTTGTAAGGATCTTACGATTCAATACTTGCAGGATGTCCCCTTGGTGTGGTGGGAAGGAATAGTAGAAAGGGTGCAAGGTCACTACGAATTGTCTTGGGTGAACTTCCAGGAAGCCTACGTTGAGAAGTATTTTTCGCTGGAAGCCATGGACAACATGGAAATCGAATTTCAGGATCTTCTTTAAGGTAACAAGGGCATAAGGGACTATGGAGTCAACAATCTCAGGAAGTTTGTCGGCAGGTACTTGAGTGAGCGGGAGTTGGTGCGTCGATTCCTCAAGGGAATGAGGATTAACCTCAAGAATCGATGTATGATGCAGGACTACATCGACATTCATGACCTGATTGAGAAGGAAGAAAAAGCAGAGAGTGGGTTGGAGGAGGAGGACAAGTATACAAAGAGTTTGTAGAATAAGGGCACCAAGAGGTCTTTAGATACCTCAAATGTCGTGCAGCCGCACCATTGCAGCAAGAGTGCGGGAAGTGTTGAAGGAACCACACTAGGAATTGTACGATCAATGTGTGCTACTAGTGCCAGTAGCCAGAGCACATCATGTACGGTCAGGTTGCTCGTGGGGTTCAGCCAGTGGTGATCTGTTTTCGGTGTAGACGACACGGATACATAACTTGAGATTGCAGGAATCCTGTAGCATGAGTAGCAGATATATTGGTAATGTTTCCACCCCCGCCACCAGAGAGGCAAGCATGAGGACCATGTGTCTATGTCGCCGGAGATCATGAAGGAGACAATCCGATCGAGGGTATGTTTTTGCTAACCTCTTGTGTGAATTCTTGTTAAGTCGTTTCTGTCCATGTCTTGTATCATAGTTTAGAAAACAGTGTAGGATCGGTTTTCTTTGGGGGAATATCCGCCCTTACCTTGTTTTCCACGGGAGCTACGCATAGCTTTGTTAGCCAAAAACTATCGAGATGATGAAGTCAAGGCAACCGATCACACGGAAAGACCTTCGCGCACATCAAATCTTTGTAAGTCTACCTCGATTTATCATCCTCGTTAAACATCAAACTCGTACGAAAGAACTCGGACTCGAGTACGAACGACTTCGCGCTAAGGTGCTAAAACAGTAAAGTCTATGCTAAGGCATGAAAGACTCAAAAAAGGAATTCGTTGAAAGGAGGACACAATTTCCTCGAGTCCCGACACTAAAACAAAGCCCCCTCGGGCAAATAGATATTCAAAAAAATAATCAAAAAATCAAAAACCCCTTGGGGCAACGACAAAACAATCAAAATTGCCGCGAGCGGGAGGAAGCCTCGTCTCCACCCTCCGCCTGATCACCGGTAGACGCAACCCCAGTCGGAAGATTCGATCCATATTGATCGGGGTGGGAAGCAGCCGGCGGCGGAGCATGCGCCAAAATTACCGAGTCACTCGACACGGCCGGCAAGTTCAACTTACCAACACTAAAATCAGAGACCGCTGTGGCGTTCATCTCCTCCATGGCCGTCCTCTTTTGGTCGGCCAACCTCAGCACTTCCCGAGTCAGGTCAAGCTCACCGGAAGCAAACTCCGCGATGATTTCGATATTGGCCAGGGTTTCTTGGAGGCGAATCTCAGTGTTGGTTTCAAGCTTCCGCTTCTCGCTCTTCTCCTTGACCTCCTTAAGGATTTCCATGTATTCCCCGTTCATCTTCTTCCTCGCCTCGTGAGACGTGACCTTTATGTCGAAGTCCCTCCCCGCGAGGACTCTCTCCAGGTCGGCTCGATCTTGGGCAGCTCGCGCCGTTGCGACTCGACTCGCTTCTTCGGCGGCCAACGCCCGACCTTCGGCCGCCCGAAGCCTCTGAGAAAGATCCTCCTCACGATTCTCGAGGACCAATAAACGGGCCTCTATCCCCTCGTACCTAGCCAATTTCCTTCCAAGCTCCTCCTCTCGAGCAAAGGAATCCTGCAGCTCCGCGGTCAAAATGCGGGCCGATCTCCTAGCGGCCTCAAGCTCATCTGCTTGCGACCTCTCACGAAGCTCGCGCTCGGACTGGGCCATAAGTCCGTTCGTAGCCTCCAGAAACTACATAAGCACATGAATCTCAAAAATCTTTCTTACAAAAGAAAGGCGAGAACAAGAAACTACGGTTGATACCTTCCCAGTAGCTTCAGCCATCTTGGCGTACAAGTCGCCAAGGGCCATGTCCCCAGCAACTGGAAGCCGAGCACCCGTGGGCCCGACGTGCCTTGACAAACAGGCCGCGCCTCCGGGCGCCCCAACGCCTTCGCTCGAACCGCTCGAACTCGCCTCCGTATCAAGCCTCCGACGCTTCGGTACGGGGGAAAGGTCCCCACCCACACTCTGATCATTCGATCTCCCGGAACCATTCGGATGAGTACCGCGCAAAGTCGGCTCCCTAAACGAAAGCGAGTCCACTCCCCGAACAACCGGGGAAAGAGGGATCCCCCTTGTCTCCACAGCCGCATCGCGGGCCCCGGGATTCGGAGGGATAACCACGGAAGGGAGAGGAGAATCACACATGGCAAAAAAGAGCGCGATGCTCAGATTCCCGTCCTCCACCCTTTTCGCCAAGTCTATAGGGTCTTTCCCGTTTGGGCGACTCCTCGATCTATGAGATAACTTCTCATGAGATGGAGTGCTAGCATCCGAACCCTCACCCGAGGGAGGATGGCTTGTAGAATAAAAAAACAGAGAGGAGGTTTTAGACTTCTAACGACGAACAAAACGTCAAGAACAGGAGACTCACCCTCTCTTTCCCGCTCAAATATACGAAGCGGAGGTCGCACGATCCAACTCAGAGAAGCCCGAGGAGGTACAGGAGGAAAAGGCAGTTCCCGAGAGACCCGAGATCGGTCCTGCGGAACTCCTCTTGGGTCGAACCTCAGAATCGCCTGCACACGCTCAACCGTGAAACTGTCCCAGTTGACGGCACCTCTCCTCAGACGGTTTATTAGGGCCTCCGTGACAGGGTTAAGGTCAAGCGATTCAGGAAACTCTGTAATACAGAACAAAACCGGTCAGGAGCTTGACTGGTAGCAAAAAAAAATATAATAATAAGAGGGATATGATCTTAAAAACAAGAGTCCTACCAACATTGGAAGCCCACCGCGAAGGAACGACCGAGAAATCGAACTCCCCAACCGAGTGGTGGGTCACCCTAAAGAAAAAATATTGGTCCCTCCACCCATCCCTCAGCGGGAGACCGTCGAGGATCCTCCCAAACCGAGGAGAGAGACGATACGACCCCGGAAAGCGGGAATCTTGCTTCACCGAGCAAACCCGCATCAATTCCTCGGGACCAAATTCAATCCCTTCCTCCGCGGCCCTGACTCCAAGTCCGATAACGTATCGAACTAAGTTCGGCGTCATCTGATAAAACGCCAGCTGGAGCTGGGCCAGCACTAAGAAGACAAGGCGGGGAATGGGGAAGAAGAGCCCACATTTTTTGAAATACGTGTAGGAGGCGCACCAGTAGCCTTCTACGATCGCTTCGGGGGATACCGCTGGAAGAGGAATGACGATTTCAACTTCCGCCGGAATCCGGCAAAGCGCCCTTAACTGCCGAATATGGTCCACGGTTAACGAAGACGGTGGGTGCGGCCCGAATGATCCCGCCGCCGCACTCGTGCTCGCTCCCTCAGGGTCTCTCAAGGCCATAAAAGAAAACTGGAAATTTCCGGGAAAAGACTGGTTCTCTAACGACAGAAGAAATATGGAGAAAAACTTCAAACAAGAAAGAGACAGAGTAAAAATAAAGAGACGAAGGACTCCCTTCGACGATATATATGATTATTTATATCGGGGATTGTGCGCATTATCGTCCGTACGACTCCCAAACTCGCATTAATTACTGAGAGAATCGAGATGGTTTGGACTTCTCGTTTTTCCCTCAACTCAAAACCGTCGATTCGAGATCAACGGTTACGAATGCGCAGTAATTAGGTCACTTCACCAAAAGAACGAGCCCGAAAAGACTCTTCGCAACCTTCGAATCTGAGCCGTTGATGATCGACCGAATCTACGGTGAGAGATGAAATTCTTGAAACCAATATATGCAACAACTGCTGACGCGCTAAAAAGCAAATCAGCTCGTCCCACGCGCTCGTCCTTGACCGTTGGACCGCAATAAGATCTACCGATGGGGCGAGAATAATCATTAGATTTTTCGACGCCCGAGACACGCGCGCGTCTTCCCAAGAACGTCCACCGCCCATTAACCTCGACTTCTCGAAATCAATGGGCTGGGGGGCTATTGTTGGTACTGGATTTCCCTCTTAGAAATCCGGCCCATTAACAGACAATGCGAAAGCCCGTAATTACAAGCCCGTTCCAGAATCAAAGACAAAGAGGAGAGCCGACTCCTTTGTTGGGCCCAAGCGAATAAACGTCCTGGCAAGGCCCGGACGATGCCGAAGCCGGACACGATCGAGCTCGAGCTCGGCAGAAGATGACGTGGAGATAGAACAAATCGGTCTTGTCAAGTTCAACTGATCCGCGAGAATCTCAGAGATCGTTACGACGACGAGGCCGAAATATCGGAACAAAGAAGTCAAGGTGGAGACTATTTAAAAAGAAGTGGCGACTCATTAAAGACATTCCAACCTAGGCTTAGAACACTTCGATTAGATAGCTCGATTTTATGCTTTGTACTCTCTTCTCGATTGTGTTTGTTCTATCTCGACGATCAATCTCAATAAAGTCTTTGATTCATAGGAAACTATACCATTTCTATATCCTAAAGTCCAAATCCACGAATACAAATTCTTAGTGTGAATCCCGGATCTCACAGTGCTCAAGATGTGGAGGAGAGTTTGCTAAAGTCTTGTTTTATATAGGTGAACCAGATGAGACATGGGTTGAGACGGTGGAAGTATTATCGACTACAGGTTCAATCCGTGAATTCAGGAGGTTCATGATCCCAGGTTCCAGCTAGAGGCCGCCGACACCGATGCTGCCGGAAGCAGTGTTGTTGTCCCTATCTAAATCTCATTCATAATTTAGTGTCTGTTACTTTAACGTTTTATTATGCTTTCGGTTTTAATATGATTATCGAACCGTATTAATCATGCTTTCATATTTAATATTTCAATTTAATAACGGTAATTGATAGCCATATTTTAGTAAGAATTGATTAATATATAGTAAGAATTTTTCGCTGATATTTAAGATGCCTCTCCAAGTCAATAACTTTCTTTGACTAAGATTAAGAAATCGACTACTATTTGTAATCTTAAAAAATGAGAATCAATACTAATACAATTGCAAATTAAAATTTCTATTTATAAAAATGATTAATATTCACTACAAGAAAAATCAACATTTATAGCACACAATACAAGCTATCGTATGTAATAGATAGCGTTTCCACAAACGCTCTGACAGCGGCAGCTATAATAGACCCCTCCCCTACCATAGCATTTCTTTCGTGCTATATTATTGTTGCAATGCAATAGCGTTAATTTTAGCTTGCTATCGTTGTATCCGAGCCGAGCCGAGCCGAACCAAACCGAGCCGTATTAAAATATTAAAATTATATATATATATTTGTATCAATTAGATTTATATGAAAAAATTATATTTAAAATTTGGATTATAATATAATTTTATTAATAACCCAAAACATGGTTTACCATTGTTTAAAAAAAAATTATAACAAAACAAATCTAAGTAAATATCCTCTAGCAAAACAAAACAAAAAACAAAATACTAACTAGTGATCAAAGAAAAATAAACTTGAGTAATCACATAAGTTTCATACTTGAGAGTGTTTCTTGCTCGAATTCACCGATCTTGGACTCACATTCATCCATGAGCTTGTCCATTTGGTTGGTTTTAGTTACGATGACATCATGCCGCTTCTGTTCGTTTTCTTCTTTCAGACTCCTTATCTGTCTCATACACTCCTTTAGAGCTCCGTCTAAATGCGCAGCCCGGTCTTCCACGGTGAGCTTGGCGAGTGTAACGGTTTCGAGATGCGTTTTCATAGCCGAGGCTTCTGAATCAGCTTTTTCCCAGCCTGAAAACAATTAAATCATAAACATAATGAGCAGAAGAAAAAGACACAGAAACTGCATGCAAATATCGTCTTCTCATCAGGTCTTTTGTTTTCAAAGATACCTGTGACAGCTTCTTCAGCAACTTTGGAATGCTGTTTCACCAGAACCTCCTTGGCTGTAATATCTTCATTAGCTGTAGATAGCTTGGACTCTAAATCCTTGATCTTATCTTCTAGCTGTAGAACTTGTTCCTCATACATGTGAACTTCTTCTTTCAAATCACTTAGATGCGAGTATTGATCAAAAGAGATCAGGATGTAGCTAGGCTTCTTCCCATTTTCCTGGTTTTATATATTAATCAATGACGGGAAAGAAACTCAAAATCTTAAAGAGTTTAATGAAGCAAATCTGAGTCAGATTAAGTACCTGTTGGTGGTCAAGAACCTCTGTGGCTGTAGCTGCTTGACACGAGCATCATGTCATTTGTTTTCACTGCACATAAATAAATGACAGTAAGACTAATGGATCCAGTGCTTCAAGAAAGCAGCACAAAGATAATAAAACTTGACTGAAGAAACTCACCTGAGAAGGCCTTGACCATTAAATTGCATAGATCAAAGTTCACATAGATGTATAATCATAATTTGTAGAATCAGAACACTAAAGGTATATGCAAGTTCTAACCGGCAGATGGTATAAAATCTCATGATTTAGAGGGAGCTTCCCTTCAATTCCCTGCACCTGTAAAGACCACTAGATGCTATTTCTGCAAACATAAACCAGCTTCTTGAAGATTCTAAAATAACAAGAGAAACCGGGAAAAAAAAGTGTAAAATGACCATGAATAATATGAAAGAGGGCCCATATTCTAACCTTTTGAATCATCTTAGCAAGTTCTTCGATCTGCAGTTCCCAAAAACAAAATCAGAAAACACCAAAGCTAAAGCAAGATAACAGATCCTATATCAGACAGACCTCATATTCCAAGACTCTGGCTTATTAGATAAAACAATGAGTGAAATCATCAGCAAGATGCAGCAGACCATCTTCATTTTACTACTTAATCAATTTACAGTCAAACAATGAAAAAGATGTTTCACTAAATGCAATTGACAGAGAAAACTACCATCTCAACTATATAATATATGGTTTTAACATCACTTATTTCTTGTTGTCAAATGAGGGTTCTTCAAAACTCATTATACTTATGAAAACAACAGTAAATGAAGAAACTTCATATCAAGAGAAAGGACATACCTTTATGGTATCATAGTGGTTCCACCTAACCTCAGAAGACAGACGGCGCTACAAGCAGTACTTGTGGCCAGCTTGGAGCCTCAAAACCCTAAGCAAAAAACAAATGGGGAAAATGAAATCAGTTTATAACTAAACACACTGATCATGGAGGCTTAATAATAGAAGAAACGTAGCAAGATATTTACTTGAGAGCATCAGGAATGACCATTCTCTTGACCTTGTCGTAAGGAGGTGGGACTCCTTCAAAAACCTTCAAGCGGGCAAGAGCAGCCGCACCACGCCTGGTCTTGTGTGGAATCATCCTGTCACCAACCCAAACATTTGAAAAACATTATCTCACAGCACTTGCATTTACTATACATTTTCATACTCATAATTTCTAACAAAGACAATTACACAAAGAGGAAAAGCCATTCAATTTCTTCATATATAACCTAACCATTCATTAGTCACCCTAACTAATTGCAGCCACTGATACAAATCAATGTGAAGGAGAGAGACTAAATTACATACCGCCCGGTTCTGCTACTTCTGACGATTCACTTACAGTAGCTGGTTCCATCAAACAGCCAAGAATATTGAAGATATCTCTACACAAGAAACCAAATCAAAGTCAAATCACTAGAAGAACAAATAAAAAGCCAAAAAGTAAAAAACTTTGGCATGTTTTCATCATGTTACCCAATAATCCACGTTGTTAAGAAGGCAATAGAGAGACCTTCAGTGGATTTCTCTCTGTAATTAGTCATACTCTGTGGTATCTCAGCGACACCCCAACTAATACCACTAAGGACACCAAGAGACAATGACAATCCATGTCTCAAGTTGTTATGTAGGAACATCATCTTCACAGCAAAAAAACCTGTCCCAAAACAAACAAGTCTCTGATCAAATTCACAGCAAGAATGTTTCAAAATCTCTTAAGCTTGCCCTTGTCCTAGCTTGCGTTTCTACGAATTGGTCTTAGGAAAATTAGTCGATTATAACTGAAAGCCCTATGCGAATAAAGACTAGAGTACGAACCAGGCTGAAAAAAGTCACCGCGCGGACACCTAATCAGAGCTGGATACTCCGTCACCGTCTTCAATCGCACAATCTCCAAAGCCCAGACTCTTCTCGACATGGATGCGAATCTTCGTGACTGGTTGAGAGCTCCATCGTCGTCGACTACCCTTCCGATGTCCGCCAGGTCCTCCTCGATCCAAACTCCGAAGCTTTGTCCGGTCTATCTCCAGTGCTTTGTCCGGTCTATCTCCTCGTCGATATGACTACCTCTGAGCCTTCCTTGGCCGATGAGATATCTGACGCCGCTTCCTCAGAGATGGAAAATTCGACGAGCATAATCTAGAAGAGTGAGAGAGAGACGAGAGAAGGTGATTTTGTTTTATGGTTTCTGTTTTTTTTCCTTAGGGATTGTGTTTTTTGATGGCTGGGAGAACATAAGTAGTTGTCTCCAAAAGAATATCTCAGCTGATTTTGTCTTAGGGTTCTAACATGAAGAGGGAAAATGAAAGGTAAAGAGGGAAAATGAAAAATGACTCTAAATTTTCATTAGGTGTTTGGCGGTTTAGCTAATTTTATATTCCCGCCTACTGAAATTCTATCACAGCGTTTATCTATTGCTATTATAAAATACAGAAATTTTAAAAACATCTACGATAGCAGTTCAGGAAAACGTGCTATAAAAATCTGCTATGAATGTGGACTTTTTTTGTAGTGTATTAGACAGAGAGAGTAATTAAATACATATCCGAGCAATTATTATTGCATTTTTGAAAAGGGGACAAATTAACAGCCGTAGATAAACAAGAGTAACATTTTGGACTTATTTTTGGTCTTCATATTTGTATATTAAGAATTTTTTGGTCACATTTAAGATGCCTCTTCTTCCACCAATGAATGTGCTCGGCGTGACTGGAAGGTCGTGTCGCTTTAAATCAGGATTGGTTCGATAACCGTTCTTTCTTCCCCTGAGTAAATATATAGCCCCTATTTTCATCATTCTGCCCCATCCTCACTTCTTTTCTCTCCTTCACTTCTAAGTCTTAACAGAGCCTTGCTTCATCTTCTATCTTTCATCTTAAGTTCTTCCTTAAATATGCTGACATGTTCTTCTGTTTTTCTTTTGTTCAGTTCTGTGTTGACCTCATGAGTCATGCATGAACAACACCGAAACCAGTATTGTCCTCAAGATAAATTCAGCTACGAGTCTTGCAAGGTCAAACGACCAAATGGTCTTTCGCCGTCAAACACTCGGCGGCGAGTTGATTGTTTGAGATCGATTCCTTTAGGTTACTTAATCTTGAGGAGAATATTAGTTCAGATGTAGATTTCATAACAGTTCCTATCTCATCGATGGCCTTGATGGGAGAAGAAAACTCGATCGGCAGTGGAGAGAGAGGTTCAGTTTCTGGCGGAAAGAAATCGATATCACAACTCAAGCTTCGGCTTTGCAAGAACTTGTCTTTTAAGAAATTAGTTTAGCTCTAATTATTTTTCTTAGTTCGACTTGTAATATCAGTATTTGAGGTATTCCACTCAATTCCTATATTATCATTTCATTTGATAGACTTATTATCTTTCATTTTTGTAATTTATAGTGGAAAATTGCGGGACTGACAAATTGGAGTAATATTAATCTAATAACCACTCTTGTGAAAAAAAAATAATCTAATAAGACCCGCCAAAACAAAAAATATTATCGCGCCTAAACCAAGTTATTTATCTAAACAAGCATATTACAAGGGCTCTTTATCCTGCTCATCATAGTCATCTTCATCCTCATCATAAGAAGATGATAAATTACATTGAAATTCATCTTCTGGTTCCGCATCGCCGACCACATAATCAAGATATATTGTGTTTCCTCCTTTTCCAAGTTCTTAATAATGAGATCTTCGATTCTAGTCATCATCACATGATCATTTCTTGTTGCAAAAGAATCGGTTCCATGTCATCATAATCTCCTGAAATATTTCCCCTCGGGTTGACTTGTATGGATACGGGAAATAACAAACTGGATCTGCTTGTGAGGCTGTGAAATTTGTAAGTACTGAATGAAGTTATATACGCACATTTAGTTAAAGGCATTAAGATTTACAAGTATGGAACTAACGTACCTAGAACAAATGGTTCGTCTTTACTTTATGTTCTTGCTGAAAGAACGTCAACAGCGCCAACATTACTCTTCCGAGTGCCTCTACCTATCATAGGGTCGTACGAGTTACACTTAAATAGTGTGATTCTTAAATTCACAATTCCCACATACCCGGGCTGTATGATATAATTTAAACTCTCGTGGAAATCAGCCTCATCAGATGCATGAGCATAATTATCTCCTTTAACACATACACCATAGTTACATGTCTTCCGTCCCACACCGTGATTCTCTGTATGAAACAAATATGGGCTAGGTTTTAGCCTTATGCACAGGTCCATGCACTATCTCTAGGACCCAATCAGGAAATTTATGTTTGTTTTTCCAATAAGTAAGCTGCAGTACATAGAAAGAAAATATCAAATATAGAGTTTGGCAAAGATAAATTCAAATAAATATATATGTAAGAAAGAATTTTACACATACATCCACCCAGCTTCGATATTCTTCGGATCTTTTTGCGGAGAGCTCTTCTTTGAGAGTTCTGGATATTTTATGGACAGATAATCTTCGAACATACTTTAATTTGAACCAAAACTTATATGAATAATCATAGTATGGTTGAATCTATTATATCGGAAGATAAGACATCCCAATATATATATATATATACATACCTCTCTTGTGGCTCAAAATATCCACGGTTTCGCAGAACATAAACATGTGCGCATCTATAGTGTTACGTGAAAGCCAGATTTCTTGCATTCTTCCACTTGGACGAACGACTTGAGTAAATATATCAGGAACATCGATATGATATACGGGGATTTCACCTTCAGTGAATCTGGTTAACCTGACCAAATTAATGTGTTTAGAAAAATTTATAATTAATTAATATACTACCATGTGTGTGTCTTACAAATGGCAAAGTGAACATGTGATAGCGCATTTACCTGGATTTTGTTTTTATATTCGCAGCAAAGTAATGCTTTTAGAAATAAGCTATCTCCTCGTTGATATACGAATCAAGAATCAATCATGCCGCATATCTTTTGTTCTTTGCTTTCCCTTTCAACTTTTTGAAATACCTTTCAAAAGGGTACATCCACCTATATTGCACCGGACCACCTAATTCAGCTTCTTAGGGGAGATGTATAGGTAAATGCTCCATCACGTCGAAAAATGATGGTGGAAAAATCTTTTCCAAGTTGCATATGATTAAAACTATCTTTTCTTCGAGAATTTGGAGACGACTTTTTGTAAAGTTCTCGAGCATAAGTCACGGAAAAAACTTCCAACCCCTACAATATATATTTCTTGAAACTATTGGTAAATATAAAATACTATACTCATATTTAATTATCAAATATTAAATAAAATAAAATAGAAACCTGAAAACTTATCGTTATCCATATCAGCACAAGTAGCTAAGTCAGCCGCATAGCCATATGGGACTTTTACTGCCTGTTTCACAAATTCAAGTAATTTTTTCTGGCAATGTTTGTCAATCTGTACATGGAGAAAGGAGCTTTACTCTGTCATCATTTCACATATCGAATCCACTAACCTTTCACTCATATTATGTTATGCCTTGTTATGCAGGACCCGAGCAGCCAAGGATAACTGGGCGTGACCTTCTTGACAACCATCATATAAAGGATTGCTGGCTCTTTCTAACATGTCATAAAACTTTTTTGAATGATTACGTACAGGTAATTCACTATTACTCGTGTAACCACGAAATGCATCATTCACCGTATCCACATACCTATCTTCTACATTTTTTATGACCATTCGGATCAACATAACTCGTTCCTATATCGAAACCGATTTCTTCTCCATGCTTATACCAAACACAATAATCCGTAACTAAACAGATGACTCCAAATTCCTGGTTCCGTGGTTTTCTGTTTTTTGTTCTTGCAGAAATGACAAGGGCCGAAAACTTACTGCCATTTCTCAGAGCTATAGGCTGGTTTTTGGCAAGTTCCATAAATTGTGGCACCCCCGTTGTGAAGGCTGTTGAGAAATTGTATGTGGCATTGATAGGGTCTAAGTTTTAATCATATTCTACTGCAAGTGCACAGTTAAGTAATTGTAGTATATAGGGTATCGAATCCACAGAGACTCTAGTCTCGATAGAATAAGAACCGTAGAGATTAATACTAAGAAGAAAGCAGATGTGAAGTGAATTAAAAGCAAGGCAAGAAAATAAATCAGTAGAAAGATTGGTTGTGAAAGCAGTTAACTAAAAGCGCTAAGTCTAGGGAATTCTCAGGAAATCAGAAAAGCAGACAAGTTAATCAGTCAGGATCTAATTAAACACAGTTCTAGAACTCAAATCACGGAATTAGAATTAACCAAACCTCTTTGCGGAAATCCTCTAAGTCTAAGTGCAGTAATCCAAATCTCTTTGCAATTACTAACAGATTAAACCAGAATTAATTTCAAGTTCGATATGTTCACAATTAAACTAAGCCAAATCTCTTTGCGAATAATTTAATTGCTCAACCTAAATAGTTCAGATTCTAAACCACACTCTCGTGTCGTATTTAGCAACCTAAGATCTAGATTCTAATTGATTAGGTTAGAACTAGCATTAAGCACAATTTAGATCGAAGAACATTCTATTCATGTGAATCCTTAACTGAATTAAAGAAGTCTAGCAAGTCATGAAATCCTTTATGAGAAACCCTAAACCTAACTATGAATCTACTCAGACATGATTAATGAAACATAAATCATAGAAATAATAGATTGCATATAAGAAATTAAATAGATAAAGGGGTTCGAAATCTTCTCCAAAATAGATGAAGTACAGGATTAGATCAGCCCCAAAAGCTCTAAAAATCTCTTAGCTCTAAGTCTGAAAGCGTATCTCAAATAAACACCAAAATCCTAATATATATAGCTAATCACGTCTGGGGCCTCTGTGTAATATCTGGAACTTTTCTGGGCTCTTCTGTAATATTTGATAACTCCATAAACCGCAGAGATTCTGGCCCATTCGCTAATGTGTCGACCGTTGCAGGTGTGCAACGATCGACGCATGATCCCAAAACTGGACAGTGACTTCATTCTCTCGGACCAAATCTCCAAATCACTCCAATAAGCTCCATAATCACCACATTAGCTCCAAATGTGCATATACCTAATAAAACTTGCAAAAGACTCCAAAGAAACACAAATAGACTCTAAAACAGACTTATATCATGGCATAAAACCGGTAAAAACCATGATATATCAACTCCCCCACACTTAGCCTTTGCTTTCCCTCAAGCAAAACAGAGAACTAAAATGTAGTGAAGTGGTTTGAAAACTCTTCAGAAACTCTTTTCATCCTAGAAGCAGCAACACTCAGATTCCCCTTAGTAAACCACATGAAAGAATCAACCTGCAGACATCAAGACCAACATATACTTCCCCCACACTTAGCAACTGTCCTAAGTAAACTCCACAATCACATTCAAGCATTCAAATTCTCCCTACTGACTTCTGCAAGTATTTAAGTGCGGTCTCACCTAAGGAGTATCGATCAAAGGCACATGGATTCTTACCTTATCAGCTCTAGACCACCATACTATCTTTCTCTAGTCCCTTTCTTCTCTTTTCCCTTCCTTAGAATTCTGATTTTTCCCCATTGGGTATCATTTTATTTTTTTTATCAGTGGAATGCCAATGCGCCTCGGCTCAGTGCTGAAACTGTAGATCTTGCAGATATCTAGTAAAGGAATCCGATACCTGACTCCCCAACTCATGAGGGTAAAGATACCTCCTGTAGCGCTCCTGCTATATGGATCTGGGTAAACCACTCTGCAAGTGGCTAGCAACTGTCTGACCAGCTCTGGGTACAGATCATAAGGACGCATAGGCATCGTCCCTAGATCAATGCCCTTGCACACCGCAAGTACCTGCTCATCAATCCCCAGACTCTTGCAGGTAGAGTAGTTTGCAAACTTGGTTGGCTTGATCGTCATCCCGCACCAACCACTGTATAGCAGCGAGTCATATTCATCCCACAGGTTAAGCAGTGGTCTCCCTGTAAAATCGGCAGACTTGAGGAACTCAGGATGGTTCTGTGGCCACTGCCTGGCTGTCGGGATCGGTGTCGCGTCTGCTCGGGGCCAAGGCAGTGCTACTGCTGGACCAACTCTCACATATGGCTCAGGTGGCTGAGAGTCTCTATGAAACCACTCTGGTGGTGGAATGTACTGTCGTGTGCCTGTGGATGTTGTTGCTTGGCGCTTGCGGGGTTGTCTACGAGATGCCATCTACATTCAACAAGAAATTAAAACCAATTAGTCTTGGCAATCTCTCTGTGAAATCGCGAAGCAACGACCGTTGCACCTAAATTCGGTCTAATTACGCATGCAAGCATCAATTTCAATCCAAAAATCTCAAACCCTAAAACCCTAAAGTTGAATCCGAAAATCGAAAAATAGAGGTACATTACCTTGGATTCTTGAGATATAAGCTATAGAAACGGATTTAGAGTGTAAAATCGAAAGTATTAGCGATTGAATCGAAGAAAATGATGAAGAATTGCGATTTTTGGGTGTGGAGTTCTCGGTGTACGGACGGGGAAATGAGGAAGAAAAGAGAAGAGAAGGGTTTAAGGCAACTTACCTCGGTCGTGGGTGCAACGATCGTTGGTTAGGGGCAACGACCGATGCTGGTCAAATCGAAATCGATTTTTGGTTAAGCGCATACCTTAGTTTTGCAATTGAACCAATTGCAACGACCGTTGCATATGAGCAACGATCGTCACAATGCGATCACCCCTCTTCGTCAAATCTCCTTGCAACGACCGGTGCACAAGTGCATCGATCGTCACACATCTTCAGACTCGAGTTCTGCATCTGAAACTTAGCAAAAACAAAAACGAAAACGTGAAATCCTAAGAAAAACACCAAAAATAAGAAAGAAAAACAACTAAACCTAACAGTGGGTTGCCTCCCACTCAGCGCTTATTTAAGGTCATTAGCTTGACCGGACGAATAAGATCTTTCAGGCACCACGAGATCTTGACAGAGACTTTTTCTGTCTCTGTTCAAGTCTCCTTATCCAAGGTGGCGAGTAGGCTGTCGCAGAATGCTCATGTCCAAGAAAAGAAGGAGTAAACTGCGCTCGAAAACTGCTCATCAGCTCCATCCATAATGATGAAGGTCTGCCCATCTATCAGTGGCTTGCACAGCTTGTCCATCTTAAAATGCAGCGGCTCATCTCCCAGATGGAGGTCTATCAGACTGTGTCTAACATCTATCACTGCCCCCGCTGTAGCCAAGAATGGTCTTCCAAGTAGCAACGCTTCATCCGGATCACAGTCATATTTCAGCAATAGGAAGTCTGTTGGAACCAAATAGTTTCCAACTCTCACCGGGACGTCCTCAAGGAGTCCTTCCGGAACTCGTATAGACTGATCAGCTAGGACAAGAGAGGTCCTAGTAGGGGAAAATCCAGCATACCCAGCTTCTCTGCCACAGAATATGGCATAAGACTTCCAGCAGCTCCCAGATCACAAAGAGTGCGCCTAAAACTATCCTCAAAGATAGAACAACTTAGCACAAAAATCCCAGGATCAGGGAGCTTCTTTGGAACCTTGGTTAACAGGACATCACTTATCTGTTGAGGGACTATAATCACCTAATCTTTCAGCTTTTCATCCAAAGGCAACATCTTGTTCAAATACCTCTGCACACATGGGTGATATGGTGAATCATCAGATGATGGAATTTCTTCCAACTCTTCACCAATCTCCTCTAGCTTCTTAAGCTCTTCAATCTCCTGCTTAATCACTTCAGATACGTAGGGATATTGCCTAATTAATTGTCCATAAATCTCCTCCAGAGTAATCTCAGACACTCCAGGGAACAAGCGATCAAGCTCCAAATCAGTATCAATACTGTCAACATCCGGCGAGTCTGTCTGTTCATGACCTGCATCGATCGACACTAGGGGTGTGTCGATCGATGCAACACAATTTTCACATTTTTCACCCTAGAGATTTTCTCCAAAATCCGAAAATTCAACCTCTTCTACCAACTCAGTTGTGCTTAGCTCAAATCCTTCACCTAGGTGAGATCCATCATCAATGTACACAGACCATGCCTTAATATGGGTATCTGCTACTCCTTTTCCTTTCATAGAACTGGAAATCTGATTCACCTGAGTATCCAACTGCTTCATATGAGTGTTCAGAGACTCAACCATTCCATTGAGATCCTCATAGACAGCATCCAACTTCTTTTGCAGTCCACCGAAATCTTGGTCTGACTCTACAGCAGCTGTTCCATCATTGCCTCCATCTTACTCTCATGAGCAGTGGCTGCAGGAGGAGTCTGATAAGATGAAGATCCATAGGTTCTCTGAGTACCTTGTCCAAAAGGCTTCTGAAAACCACTAGTCTGTCCAAAGGAGTTCTGATTGCCTGTGAAGGCACTCTTCTGTCCTCCATTGAAGAATCTGTTTCCCTGCTGATTACCAAATCTGTTACCTTGGAAACCAGATCCTCCAATGTAATTCACATCTTCTTCCTGAGTGTCCTCCTCAGTCTGAATTACCTCTACATCTTGGGCAAAGTGGACAGCCTTCTTACCAGCCAGGAGATTGCAAATTGTGTCCAGCTTAGATCTAAATTCAGCCATCTCTGAATTCTCTACACTTCCACCAGATTTCTTCCTCCTATCATCCATAGTCTTGCAACTGTTGCTGCTCACTAAGTTCTCAATCAACTGCTTAGCTTGTGCAGGAGTCCTGGTGTTGAAGTTTGCATTACTGGAGTTATCCAGCGCAGACTGATATGGCAGATCTATGCCTCTGAAGAAAATACCTAGCAACGTGACCTCAGTGAATCCATGGTGTGGGCAGTCACGCTGGTACTTTCTAAATCTCATCCAAGCAGTCTTAAGTGGCTCAGTAGGACCTTGGGTAAATGTCAGAATGTCCTGTCTGGACTGATCGGAACGCGCATCATCATAGAAGTAAAGCAGAAACTCACTCTTCAGGGCTGTCCAAGTAGTATTTTGACCAGGTGCCAGTTGCTTCAGCCATTCAACAGCGTCTCCAGCGAGACTGTATGGAAAGAGCTTGAGGAACAGATAATCCTGGCAGACTCCATCATACTTCATGCCATTGATTAGGTCCTCAAATGTATCAATGTGATCCATAGGCTGCTCCGTAGGATGACCATGGAAGGCATTTTGTCTCATCAGCGAGTAGTAGATGGTCTTGATCTCAAAATCATCCCTCTCAAAACCAGGAAGTACTAGAGCTGACCGGTTTGCATGAAACTCATCCGGTCTGTTGTAGTCAGCTAAATTCCTCTCATGGACAACCATCTGTCTACCTTGGTTCTGTCCTTGCGCCTGCGGCTGTGGTTGTGGTTCAGGTTCCTCAACCTCAGGGATCACACGTCCCTCAGCATCAATCCTCTGCCCAGCAGCATTGTAAGGATTATTTTGCGGATCCCTCGGGGTACCTTGAGCATCAGGCATAATGATTAGCTTCTGTACCACCATCCTTGCTCTTCTTTCTCTTCTGTTAGTCCTCTCTAGACGTCCAAGTTCTTCAAGTTCGAGATTAACTAAGTTCAGGTTCTGATTACTTCGAGTTTCACGTGTCTGCATAAACTGTCTGTAATCGTCAAGCAACGATCGATGCTATCAGTGCAACGATCGATACAATCTCAGAATCGCCTAGTGACGATCGACACAAAGGGGCAACGATCGACGCAAAGTGAAATCGGTACCTGCGACAGAGAGAAAACAGAGAGAAATCAGTAACTTAAAATAAAGAACAAAACAAAAACGAAACAAAAATAAAAATTCCTAGCAAAAGTCCTAAGTTCGATCCTATCGAAGACTCTAAGAGTGCCCGGCAACGGCGCCAAAAACTTGATAGGGTCTAAGTTTTAATCCTATTCTACTGCAAGTGCACAGTTAAGTGATTGTAGTATATAGGGTATCGAATCCACAGACACTCTGGTCTCGATAGAATAAGAACCGTAGAGATTAATACTAAGAAGAAAGCAGATGTGAAGTGAATTAAAAGCAAGGCAAGAAAATAAATTAGTAGCAAGATTGGTTGTGAAAGCAGTTAACTAAAAGCGCTAAGTCTAGGGAATTCTCAGGAAATCAGAAAAGCAGACAAGTTAATCAGTCAGGATCTAATTAAACACAGTTCTAGAACTCAAATCACGGAATTAGAATTAACCAAATCTCTTTGCGAAAATCCTCTAAGTCTAAGTGCAGTAATCCAAATCTCTTTGCAATTACTAACAGATTAAACCAGCATTAATTTCAAGTTCGATATGTTCACAATTAAACTAAGCCAAATCTCTTTGCGAATAATTTAATTGCTCAACTTAAATAGTTCAGATTCTTAACCACACTCTCGTGTCGTATTTAGCAACCTAAGATCTAGATTCTAATTGATCAGGTTAGAACTAGCATTAAGCACAATTTAGATCGAAGAACATTCTATTCATGTGAATCCTTAACTGAATTAAAGAAGTCTAGCAAGTCATGAAATCCTTTATGAGAAACCCTAAACCTAACTATGAATCTACTCAGACATGATTAATGAAACAGAAATCATAGAAATAATAGATTGCATATAAGAAATTAAATAGATAAAGGGGTTCAAAATCTTCTCCAAAATAGATGAAGTACAGGATTAGATCAGCCACAAAAGCTCTAAAAATCTCTTAGCTCTAAGTCTGAAAGCGTATCTCAAATAAACACCAAAATCCTAATATATATAGCTAATCACGTCTGGGGCCTCTGTGTAATATCTGGAACTTTTATGGGCTTCTGTAATATTTGATAACTCCATAAACCGTCGAGATTTTGGCCCATTCGCTAATGTGTCGACCATTGCAGGTGTGCAACGATCGACGCATGATCCCAAAACTGGACAGTGACTTCATTCTCTCGGACCAAATCTCCAAATCACTCCAATAAGCTCCATAATCACCACATTAGCTCCAAACGTGCATATACCTAATAAAACCTGCAAAAGACTCTAAAGAAACACAAATAGACTCTAAAACAGACTTATATCATGGCATAAAACCGGTAAAAACCATGATATATCAAGCATCATCGAGCCTATTATACATCTACTCCCGATGGTTGCTATAATTATTGTAGCCTCCCGCCATGTAACTAGATTTCCAAATTCTTTGTGTTTCTACAAATGAAAACGAAAAGGGCTGAATTTCGACTATGTAAACATAATTGGCAACTCCCGTTAATTATCATAAATGCATGCGCATGAAACGGGTACACCTACCACAAACAGGTAAAATATAACCAAACTCTCATATTATTATACTAAATCCAAAAATATTATATTAAGGATGAAAAGAGTATGCCTGCCGAATTATAAAATTTTATATTTTGGAAATTCCGCGCATCGGCGCGGTACCTAAACCGAATGTCACGGTAAATTATCAATAACCGGTCGAAATGCCCTAACCATCATAGCCTCTCTAAAATTCAGACGGTCTCTCCCTTTCAACGTTGAATACCCTAACCATCATAACCTCGGAATTTTGGCTCTCCTATTGCAGAGAAAATAGAGATGACAAGAGAAATGGATTAGGGAAAGGCAAGAACCCCTTCGCTCCCTTCGTCGTTTCTGATTTTGATTATTCTCTTATCTATTGAATCATTTTCTTTCGTTGATTTGCTAAAGCCATCGATTATAAAGCATGAGATACTCTAGGTTCGAACTTAGATATTGATGTTTACATCTTATTTAAATTACAATATGTATGTTTTCAGAAATATTGTACCTTTGAGTTTGATGGAGCTTCAAAAAGAAACCCTGGAAGAGCTGGTTCAGGAGTTGTTCTGCGTGATTCAGTTAGAACTGTCATCTCCTCCTACCGTGAAGGATTAGGCAATACAATAAACAACGTTGCCGGATATAGAGGTTTGATTCGTGGTTTGGAGTCTGCTTTAGAAAAAGGTTACACACATGTGAGGGCCTATGGAGACTTTCAGCTTGTTGTTAAACAGGTCTGTTTCTTTACAGCTAATACCTGTTTTCTCTCTTGAATCTTTATCTTTAGACTTTCTGATAACTATCATTAAACAGATGCGGGGTGAATGGCAACTCACAAGCCTGAAAATGATTGAGCTGTATAATCAGGCAAAAGAGTTTACCAGCCAATTCAAGTCATTCGAGATCAAGCATATTCCAAGGGTATTGCACAGATCCTTGTATTTTTAACATTCGATTTGTAGATGCTTATGATTTTCTTAGTTTGTCTAATTTCTATTTCCAGGAATACAACTCTGAAGATGATAGCCATTGAAACTACGGGACCCATATCCAAGGTGAGAAATGAATATGCAATAATGAATTCAATTATACTTTCCCAGAAAATTAGTCAAAGTTTGATGTTGTTTTCGATCTTCTATGATGCGTATTCAGATGGCCAGACACAAGTGATTGCAGGCAGGAAGTACTACTGAAGTAGAGATATTCGTGTTCTTCATGCATAGAAGTTAGAAGAACATGCCTCTACGCTTTATTCTTCTGTTTTTATCTTTTCTCATCAGAACATGTTCCCTTCCGAAGAACAAATCAATGTATTTCGTTAAGCAGGGAGGATTATGAACAATCAGTTTCTTATGGTAAATTTAATGCATAACAATTAGAGATTATCAAAGAAAAGCATACATGGGTCATTCTCATTTAATAATAATTACAATATATATTTATATACCAACTTTGATAATCAGTTAAGACTATTAGCACGTGTAAACAAACTATATCATATTATTATTACTAAATCCAAAATACTATATGATACGACCCATACCCGACTACTTTGTGACACGAATAATGAGTTTAATATTAGTCGTATCAATAGCGACAAATAAACAACTTGGTTACTACTATAGTGAATTAGTCGCCCAAGTAATGACCAATTCGCGATTGTTCTACGATTCTTAACATCAGACGCAAAAATAGTCGCCATATCACCGACTAGCCTGTGACTTTTGTTTCTGGTCTCAACAATGGTCGTTAATCAAATGTAAATCGACGACTAAATTGGCGACAATCATTTTTGGTCGTATATAAGCAACTAATACACGTCCTTGTATCTGTTGTCGCAAAATAGTAGCTATATTGTCCCCTTATAGTGGCCAAATGTTACGACTACAAGTATAGTCGCATGGTCCAGTCGCAAAAACGCTGTTTTCTTGTAGTGTCGGTCCAAAATGTTCTTCATGTCCTTCATAAGTTTGAGTGTAGATCAGGCTTGGTTGTAAGTTATGACAAACATCCTTCTTCTGTCCGGTTTGGATGAGGCTGAAGTTGATGTGATCTGTTTCTCCATTGGTATGGAACTTGGTATGCTTCCTGTCAAGTACCTTGGAGTCCCTCTCTGCAAAAATAACTAATGATTGCTCAATGTGCGCCAATGCTTCCACAAGTAAAGGAACGCATATAATCATGGAGTGCAAAATCATTGTCATTTGTATGAAGACTTAAACTACTAAGGACAATGATTGCGGGTATTTCCAACTTTTGGTGCTCTTCCTCTATTTTACGGAAAGCGTGTGTCAACAAGATAAATTCTCTATGTGTTATCTACCTATGGAATGGTTAATTAGAAGGGCATCAGGTGGGGGTGGCTTGGTCCTAAAGGACCTTCAAGTTTGGAACCGAGAATGCACACTTAGGCTTTTCTGGCTACTTTTCTTTCGCAGTGGGTCAATTTGGGTTGCTTGGTACAAGTTCAAGGTTCTAAAGGGTTGCATCAATAACTTTGGATCACTAAGACTAATAAGAACTTCTCTTGGCTAGCAAACAAACTACTGAAAGTGAGGGATGATGTATTTACCTGGATTAAACTCTGAGTAGCTAATGGAAAGAGCTGTCGGTTTTGGACAAACAATTGGTTCCCTTTCGGTCTTTAAGTAAGTTTCTCCGAGATGGTAATCGCTCCTTTCTTGGCATCCCACATAATGTCATGCTCGCAGAATTGTATAGTGCAGGCTACTGGATAATTCTACCTTCAAGAACCGATAACAAACATTCCCTTCTGATCCATCTCACTTCCATTCAGATAAATGCCGAGGAAAATTCATATGAATGGGAGATTAATGGAAAGATTTCAAACACTTACTCCACTAGGCAAGTCTACTCATCGCTAAAAGGAGAAGAAGTACTGGTATCTTGGGCTAACGTGGTGTGGTTTGCGGGAGGAATTCTCAAGGTACAATTCCTTAACTTGGTTGATGTTGCTGAATAGTAGTCCGATGCGAGATATACTCTAAAGCTGGGGGATTTTGACGGATCCGTTTTTCTGCTCTATAATGTCCACAGTGAATCGAGAGATCATTTATACTTTCTGCCCCTATAGCTGGACTTTGTGGACAATCATTGCGAGACAAATTGGTATAATACCTACGAGTGACGGGAATCAGCAGCTAATTCACCCCCAAAACCTCATAAGAGAAGGTGAAGAGGATTGATTCGAACTCCCGTTCTTCTTCCAAGCATGAAGACCGTACTCAGTGAGGATGTCGAAGGGGAACTCGGCCCAATCTAGCTCGTCTGTCTGTTCAGCGAACATAAATAATTGGAATGTCCTCGAGTATTCATGGCGAAGTTTCTGGATTTTTGTTGAGGTCGGGGCAGCATACGGAGGATGTCGACCGAGCTTGATCTTCGGCGAATGCATGTCGTCCTCTGAACATCCACATTCCCACTCTCATAGATGATGATTCGGATGATGAGGTCGAGATGGTTTCGCAGGCGCTGGTCCTTGTAAAATGACATCTATGACCACGACAACGCCTTGATCGCCTTCTTCTGCCGGGTCCGACAAGATCCAAGAAGTCAACTAAGAAGAAAAGGGCGCAGCAGATCTTGCTAAGTCAAAGAAACCAACGAAGCCCTAGGCCCCTCGGGTTGTTCTTAAGACAATGTGCATCGAGGATTATTTGAAGTGGAGCGTGAGAAACTGTGCTCGCGTTACCGGGCTTGAACTTCATTTGCCTAAAGAGGAAGAAAGGCCTTGTCATTGCCCGGCGGGATGGATATGCTTGTACGATTTTTGGTTAAAGAATAGTCACCTAGGGCATCCTTTGACGAGGCTTCTCATTGCCTATTGCGAAGAGAGGAGGATCGCAGTATCCCAACTTTGTCCTCCAGCGATTCGTAACATGGTCGGTGCCATGGTCCTGGTCGTGGAAAGAAACGTCGAAGTGAGTCTTCGGTTTTTTGAAGAGATTTCAACGATATTGGTAAATAGTGGGACTACGGGGACTAGTTATGTCAACATGAGATCCCGATATGGTCTCAAGCTTTTTATCAATAAGACATCTAAGATGTATGCATGACAAGATTGATATTTTTTTTTGCGAGTTAACGAGGCTTCGATTCCCAGTCCGGTGAGGCCGTATAGGACGAAGTGGAATCATTACCATGGTAGTACTCGTTTCATTCTTTTTCGTTCCTTTTTATTGACTAACTCATGCTCGTTTTTTAAATCTTGTAGATCGTCATCCTATTTCTGTTCCACCTCCTGAAGGGTTTTACAAAGATCTTAAGAAGCTTGTCGCGCTCGGAATACAGAAGTGGTCAGATATTCACGCCGAGCAAGTGAGGAAATCACTTGATCGGGTCGACGCAAGTATTTTCACATTACCCTTTTCTAAGGTCTTGATCGGTACTAAGATTTTCTTTGTAGGTAGTTGGCGTTTGCGTTTTGTCAAATCTTTAATCAAGCTTAACAAGCGCCACTACCCAAAAAGAAGGAAGAAGAAGAAGGACATAGGTCAGATGGATGTTGAGATCGTCGATTATGTCGACGAGAACCTCGGGGAAGAACAGATTAATGATGGTAATCAAGATCGTGGTGGTGACGACTCGCTCAGAGAGATTTTGGAGGGACTAGTACTTCGGGAAGAAAAGATCGTCAAATCTATTGAGGGGTCAGCAGAAGTTGGATACGATGGCGGCATTGTCTGCCGAGAGGAGGAAACAAAAGTAGAAGAAGAGGTCGTCGCCCGATAGTGTTGTTATGACTAATACCAATGAAATTGATGCTGAAGTTGAAACTCGGGACCAGGAGGCCGAGGCGCCTCTCAAGAAGAGAAAAAAAAGAAGAAGGACATAGCTCTTCAAGAAGCCAAAGTTACCGGGTAGGTTGATGCTGCGGAGGTCGATGGTTCTGCTGAGCGAGTGGAAGATGACAATGCTCGGGTCGATGATCATGCTGAGACCTAGACTGTCGGGCCTCAACCATCTACTAAACGGCTTGATTTTACTTTTTCCTTCGAGTATTCAGTAAAAGGGCCGATTATCCACAAAGGAGAGGTGTGCGCATCCTTATTTCGTGCTCTAAGGGCTAGTCTAACCAGGGAGCGTCCTACAACTAATCAGTACTTCATGCCCGAATTTCAGATGCAAGTCCAAAGTGACTTTGCTCGAGTATGTCTTCCTCGTGAGCTCTTTCTTGTGGTTTGTGTTATTCTTCCTAACTTATTTTTGGTTTGCCTTCAGGGTTTTTGTAACCTTAGCCTTCTATTTGATAATTATGAGAGTGAACTGCTCGGTCGTAGGAACCTGATCAGAGAGCTGAAAGGAGATCTTCTTCGTGCTCGGAGGACGGTTATCGAGCTTGAGGGAAATCGTGAGAAGGTAAAGTTTGTGAATGAGATATGTTCGTCCCTTAAGGCTGAAGAGGAGAAGGTGTTCGTTCTGAAGAGGAAGATCGGGAAGCTCACTGCTGAGAATGCTTGTTTAGATGCTGAAAACAGGGAGTGTTTAACCAATTATGCTAATGCCCAGATGGAGGCCGATGACTCGGCAAAGCGTTTAGAAGAAATGCGGAAAAGCTTGAGTCTGAGTGTGCTCGTTTGAATGTGTCTCATAAGCATGAAGTTCTCAAGGAAAGGCATAGGATGTTTGATAAGGCCCAAGCTCATTTTGGGAAGATCTGAAAGGCAAGGGAAGAGGAGGCTCGTGGGAAGAGGAAACTGCTAGAACTGAATCAAGCTGCTGTTGTTTCTAAGATGTTGCAGATGTTTGCTCGTAAAGGCATTGAGATCCCAATCTCCAGAATGGAGAAGGCTGATGCTGATCAAGTTTGTCTTAAGCGGAAAGTTCTTTAGCTCGAGATTACGGATTTGCACGAGGGGGATCTCCCCATGACTCCTCTTGAAGATCATGATCGTGAACAGACATCATATGCGATCGTCCTGAATCCATATGGCTCCAACGAGGAGGCCATGACTTCCGATGTGGCAGATGCGCACCAGCAAACAGTGGTTATAGATGAAGAGTATGATCGAGATGGGAATCAGGTCGGTGAACGAGTTGATCAGACTGAAATTCAAGTTGACGATCGTGTTGAGGACCGGACGGAAGATCTTCCCTTTTAAATCTTTTGTTGTTTGTACTATAGCTTCTAGGATCCTCTCTCTTTTTATGGACATGTAAGCTCGGATTCGTGCTTTTATGCTTGTTTTTATATATAATATATTATGGGATTGTCCTTAGTCATGCATGCTTATTTCTCTTTTGTTCTTGTATGCTAGTTTTTTAGTGCGAGTGGTATGCTCGGTTTTGAGTGTGAGTGGTATGCTCGGTTTAACCTGTGAGGCCTTGATCGAGACAGTTATGCAAAACTGGGTTCGGCTTATTTTTCTGTCAATCAGCCTTGTGCGGGGCTGACCCCGACTTACTTGTATAAATGGGAATGAAACTTGTTCTTGTTGTCCCAAAGATTAGGTGCGAGTAAGTGCTTGGCTTACCCAGAAGGTCTAATCGGGATAATTGTGCGAAACTGGGTTTGACTTATT
Source organism: Orychophragmus violaceus (assembly GCA_030180135.1). Lineage (NCBI taxonomy): Eukaryota > Viridiplantae > Streptophyta > Magnoliopsida > Brassicales > Brassicaceae > Orychophragmus > Orychophragmus violaceus. The sequence goes on along the minus strand of CM058231.1, from coordinate 52,231,420 downwards.
TCCCTGTCGATCTACCTTGTGCGTGACTGGGCCCGGCTTACGTGTTCTTAGGCACGTTGGATTGATCATTTGGCCATAATGTCAACTGGTTCGGATAAATGATAAGTTAATAGAATTACTTAATAAGATTTTTTATTTATATATCTGAGCCTCGTGAGAGGTTGTCTACGTACCCCGAAAAGGGAATTGCCGATCATAGTTCACATTACATATTGAAGTAACCTCAGCTCGTATAGCGACCTCGATTTTTTTTAGTACATGCTCGGAGTATCTTCGGTCTTCACTCTTCGTCTTCTCGTGCCGCTTGTTCGGCTCAGTAGTAATACCAATTTAACTTGTTTGCGTTCCATGAGTGTGGAATGGCTTCGCCCTTCATATCGAGGAGCTCGTATACTCCTGGCTTTACCACCTTTGAAATGATGTAAGGACCTTTCCAATTTGCTTCGAGCTTGCCTTCTCGATGCTCACGTATGTTTTTCGAATACCTTCTGAAGGACGAGGTCGCCTTAGACGAAGCGTCGACCCTTGAATTTCTTGTTTGAGTGATGATTAAACTATTGCTGCTAATTATGGACTCGTTTTAGTGCTTTTTGCGTAGCTCTTCAACCTGATCGAGGCGATCGAGGTTCTTATTGTTGTTTAGCTCTTCGTGCTCGGGAAAGAGACTTAGTCGGATTGTCGGTACGCTTACTTTCGCTGGTGCCATTGCTTCCATTCCATGAGAAAGTCTGAAAGGCGTATGTCCTGTCAAATTCTCTGCGTAGTTCGGTGCGATCATAAAACGCCGCCCTGCTCGTCGGCCCAAAGGCCTTTCTTGCTTTCAAGACGTTTTTTTGAGTCCGTCATGTATTGTTTTTTGTCGCTTCGGAATTTGGTTTCCATGCGGATACCGAGGAGTTGATTTGCATAGCCTGATTCTCCATCTGGTGCAGAATACCTCGAATATGCTTTATATCCAAAGATCCTTTGTTGGTGAGGATCTCGTATGGGAGACCGTGGCGGAAAATGATGTACTTCCACACAAACTTCTGTATACTGAGATCGTGGATTTCAGCATACGACTCTACTTTTACCTACTTGGTGGAGTAATCAGTAATTATTAGAATTGACTTCTTCTGATGTGAGGCAGGGAGTGGTCAGACGATATCCATCGCCTATCGCATGAACGGATAGGGCGTAGCCGCGGTCGTGAGAAGTTCAGCTGTCTGGTGAATGGTCGGTGCATGTCTTTGGCATTTTTCGCATCTTAACACATACTTCCCTAATCAGCGATCATGGTCAGCCAAAAGTGCCCATGTCGCTTGATTTTGTGGCAAGAGCACGTCCACTGGTATGATTTCCCGCTGCTCCTTCGTGCGCCACCTAAGTGATCCACTTTATTTCTTGCCCATGCACGCATCGCAATAGAGCTCTGGTCGCGCTCCGTCGGAACCGTTCTCCTTTCATAATTACGTATTGTGCGCATCTGGCCATTAGACGCCGAGCAGCCCATCTGTCTTCGAGAACTTTTCCTTTGGTAATTTCCTCGTTGCTTATATAATCATCGTCCATTTTTCTTCGATTTTGGTGACGACGAGCACCTCTTCTTCTTGGGTGATGCTTGGTCGGCTAATGTATTCGACTGGTATGATTCGCCCGAGATTTAGGTCTGATGTCGATGCTAAAGAAGCCAAGGCATCTGCGGATGAGTTGTCACTTCGAGGGATCTTGGTTAGTGTGACTGAGCCGGGCTCAGTGGCAAGTTGTTGGACGAGTTTCAAGAAGGCGTCCATGCGTTCGTTTTTTGCCTCCTACTCCCACTGTACTTATTGACGACGAGCTGGGAGTCGCAGAATGCATCGACTTGTTTTTCTCCGACCACCTTTGCTAGTCGTAGACTGGCTATTAGTGCTTCGTATTCGGCCTCGTTGTTTGAGGCTGGGAAGGCAAGGCAGAAGGACTGCTCGATAATTTCTCATGTTGGGGATTTCAACTTGACTCCTACCCCCGAACTATCTAAGTTAAGACTTATGTGGTTAGAATGGATATATAGGATTGAAACCTCAGAAGGAGTTTTCAAGGATGAATAATTCTTTAGAGGAACGGAATCAAGTTAGATAAGGATTTCCGCTGCGTACTGTTAAGTATGAAGGATCTAAGGCTAGAACTGATTATGAAGTCAATAGGAAGATCCGAGGAATACTTGTCATATAGGGAAATTTTTAATAGGACGGATTCTAGGGAGGTTCAGGCGAGGAAATGGCCTTGCCACTGGAACGCATCGACCGCGGCCTAGGGAGGCCGGGTCGGGCCTTCACAGCCTCTGTCTGCAGTGATGTGAAGGCTTGAGGGTCATTAGAAAACCCATAGGTCGCTGGTTTATTCACTGCTTAGTCTAACTCTTCTTGGACAAGCCTGAATATTGTTGTTGCCTCAGTCAGGGTGTCAGCATGGCCCATTTGCTTCTCTTTTCTACTTGCGTCCTTCTGAACACTTTTGGACAAGGGAAAGTGCATTAAAATTTGATCATGGTAAACAGATGGAAAATGGATAGGGTGGGACACATTAACCTTTGTTGAACTAGTTTGCAGATTATTGTCCACATTTGGTTGTACCGGCTTTGGTTTTGCTGTAGCGGCCCTTGTGGAACAGAACTCGGACACATAGCCTTGTGCTTTGTGCCTGTAAAAATAATTACCTTGGGGGTGTAGGCTTCAACTTGGGAAAGCACGTTCGATCAAGACTCGTTTCACAAAGGACATGTCCTTTGCACTTGGACGAGACTTTTTTGGCTGCCGAGGCGCCACATAGTGCTTGTACATGAGCCATTTAATATCTTCCCACGTGCGTCCTAACTCAATGTAATGAACTCGGCATTTATCCTCGTGCTTCCACCATGAATAAGATTCTCTGGTTAAGGTGTGGATGGCATACGATGGCGTGTCTCTTTCTAGGATGTTGTATCCCAAAAGTTGTTCTCCAAATCTTCTTTCCAATGAAGGTAATCATGAATTCTTGAAAAGGATATGGGTTGTAAACAAAAGTTATAAGATTTGTAGTTATATTGAGTCCAAGGTCTAGATGGTCTTAGTCTGGTGGTGTGGTGCGACTAGTAACGTTCGGGTGGCTCGCGCTCCTTCTCATCCGCGGCATGGTCGTTCTGATGTCTCTTGTTGATAGGTAAGCACGGCTCCTCTGCATCAGCCGGCTCAAACGCACAAAAACGGCTTGGAGGGCTCCAAGAAGCTTCGCCATTACGACCGGTGCTGCATTGTCACCGTCCATGCTCTGCTTCTGTGAACTTAGCAGACAATCAAGTGGAAAATGAAGAAAAAAATAAAGTACAAGCAACAAGCAAATGAATTGCAAATCGCCAGAAAATGGAAATATGCTGAAATGTAAAGATGGAACTAATGCCGGTTTCTATTAATCCTAACAAGATGATATAAGAATCCGGGGAGGCTTATATGGATTTTGATGGCTGGTGGACGAAGGTAGAGATGGAGTGAAGTGATGCTGGTTGATTCCACAAGCAGCACACAGAAACGCAGCTGATTCCACAAACTGCACTCGAACAAGACACTTGATTTCACAAGCAACCTGAATCGAAATGGATCGATGGCGCCACAGAGATTGTGAAAGGACCTCTGATACAGCAAGAACACTCAGTCTAAGGTGAATCCACACACAAGAACAGAGCAAAGTTTCTAGACAAGCCGACGACTCTGGTTTGAAGAAATTCGATATTTTATTGATATGGGAAAAAAAGTTGAATGTTTACAAAGCTGCAAGGGAACCTTATAAAGTGGTTCTTCAGCTGGAGACCCTAATTTGGTCGACACAAAACAAAAGGAAAAGACTCAAAACAACAAGACTTTTAAAGGAAAACTCTAAAGCATTCAAAATAACAAAAATGGAAAGTTTGCAAAAATAAATAGAAAATTATCTAAGTTATTGGAGACGTGTCTATGGCTTGAACTGTGGTTTCTTGAACCCTTAACTACCACTGAGATACTCTGGATTACCTGCACAAACTCATAATAAATAGAAGTTACCTTGTTTGAGCTCATGTTGGCTAGTTGATATTCTTGATGTTCTGAGCTCCACTTACTGCCAAGTAAATAGAATTACCTAGTTTGATTCGAGGCTTAACTTTGTTGATGCTTAGAAGTGCAAGGTCGTACATGACCTCTAAAACCGGTGCCTTGGAGTTTTGTTGAGTGCTTGCTACTCCTGGTGAGTTTCTGAGTGAGGCTCTTGGATTCTTTGTGTTTAGAAGGAACTCTGATGTTTTACAGGCTTCTTCTCTTAGTTTTCTAGCCGTGGAGTATGTCACTGTGGCTCTCTTGACCTCGGGTGCTTGAGTTTGGTAGATGTTTAGTTTGATGACCACATCATACTCTCTCTCTTCAAAAAGTTTTGTCCTTAAAACTGTTTTACCTGTACCAAGAGAAAGCAAATCAGGTTTCATTCGTCTTTGAGAGTCTAGATAATTACCTCGAGTTTGTTGTTTCAGAGTTCGTTGGTATGAATCGGGTGGTTTCTCCTTGAGTTGAATGGAATATGTGTGTTCCATCTTTTCTTGATTTTGGATCAGTGCTACACCGCCTCTAGTGAAATTTCCTATTTCGTTCATGGCTCCTTGTTTGATCTCTGTATAAATGGGCAGGAGTTTGTGTGAATCCAGTTGGTCTTTGTCGATCATCAAAGTGTTAAGTACACTTTCAACTCCCTTAGTTGATGGTTCCAAGTCTCCTTGGCTTTTGGGTTGAACGGAGAATGTAGTTTTCTTTAAGTTTTCCTCTCCTAACTCCATATACTTCCTCATAGAACCTGTTCCTTTTTCAACACTCAAGGAAAAGAGCAAGTGCATTATACTTGAATTTGAGACTTTAAAAGCATAGTATTTGAAACTTTGACCTATCATGAAGTTGCTCCAATATTGAATCAGGTTTTGAGTTACACTTACTTGGGTTCCTTACAAGATGTTTTGTAATGACTCATCTGTGATAATTGTCACCTTAGAAGCAAGATCAGCTGGTTGAAGTGTCTCAAAGAAAGATTGCTCATAATTCTCATTTTGACAAGTTACTGGATTGTGAGCCTTTGAATGATTCTCCTCTGTACCTATACTTCTCTGAATTTCTTTCGGACAAAGAAAATGTATTATGGTAGTTAAGGAATCATGAGAAATATACTGAGCTATGTTTGCACTTATCTTAGGCTTAGGCATTGTGTGAACAATTCCTTCTCCTGTTTCTGGTTTCCAAATGTTGTTTGTTTTTGGATTGAACTCATGAGCTAGTTCCTCTTTTGGAGTTCTTACAACACGTCTTGTCACTATACTTCTGACTTCTTTCTCCTCAGGGAGCTGAAGATTCAGGTTTATTCTTCCTGCATCTGCTTCAGGATGATTGTGAGCTTCTGGATGGATTCCTTTAGGGATCACAGAATGAGTAATGTTTTGATCTGGCGGCTCCTTTTGGTCCACAAAATGAGTAATGTTTCAACATTCTTTGAACATGAAGAGTGTATAATACTAGCACTAGAAATGTTATGATCAGATTCAACATGGATATCACATTCCTTAAGATTATTCTTTTTCAGTTCTAGAGATGTGGTACATGTTAATCTCTTAGTTGGATAAGCTTTAGCTTAGTGTCCTCTGCTTTGACATCTATAACAGACTACTTCCAGTAGATTCAAAGGGATAAAAGACTTACCTTGTGGTTCAAGTGGAGGTGAACTCGACTCTAGCTGAATCTTCTTCTCATGCTCTGCTTGTTCACATTGTTCTCTCTTAAGTCCTATATCTGTCTTAACACTTTTGGAAAAGGGCAAGTGCATTACACAAGTCATGGGACCATTATTAACAGATTGAGAAAGCTTAGCTTGTACCTTCTTATTGCTAGAGACTGAAACAATTTCTTGTTTCTTGTTTTCCAACAGCTTTTGAGGCATTGTTTGTTCTGGAACCTTGGTACCTAGACCCTTCTCAGCTCTTGTGGACTTAATCAAGCATATTGCTTTGTGAAAAATCTGATCAATATTTTGAAGAGCTGTAGAGCTACTTACCTCGGTGTGAGAAGGTTGGCTCTTAATCACTGCAGTTGTGACTAAGGGTGGTTTCTTTTTTGGAATTGCTCGTCTCTTAGTCACTACTGGACATTGTGTGCTTGTGAATTGCAGTTCTAGCGATCTGGTTGGGCTCAGTTTTTTCTTAAGTTTCTTTGATGATTTCCACTCGTTGCTTGCTAGTGTAACAATATGCTCACATCTTGAGCCCATTGTTGATGTGACTTTCTTTCTTGGAACTTCTTTAGCAGTTTGTTCCCTGTCTTATAACTTGTCAGTTCTAAAGGATCATTAGGAACATAATACTTACCTTGGTGCTTGACTGATTTGGGGTTTGCATTTAGCACCAGGTTAGGAGTTGCTTCCCTTCGGCTTGGTTCCTTTGGAAGGTAAGTGTTTTTCCTCGGTTTTATTAAGTTGTAAGGTGCATATCTCTCCCTCATGATCCACTTCAACTGTCCCCACATTCTTATGGTTGGCTCCTTGTAGTACCACCTGTAATCCTCCTCTTGGTACCACCATCTTTTAGCCTCTCCTCTGAGCTGATCTAGACAGTAGGTGGGTCTTTCTTCTCTTGGGATTGAACTCCCACTGTAGACTGTCTCTTCTACTTCCTGAAAACTCATATAAAACAAGCCCAACACCTGATTTATAACTGGAATTTAAAATTACCTCATGTTCAAGTCTGTATAAGGTTTGATAAGTGGGGCTCTGTTTTCTGTTTTGTGGCTTGAGACTAAAACCTCCACGACCTGGTTCTTCATTATATCCTCCTTGGTATATGTCGTCTTCAGTCCATGACTCTTCCCCTGGTTCATTTTCTTCATGATCATATCTTCTCCATTCATCATCGTATTCTTCTTCTTCATACCACCTCTTCGGGCTTGATTGGTCTCGTACTTGATCTGGAGGGTCTGGTTCAGGTTCACTTCTATATGGTTCATGCCCATAGTAATCATCTTCCTCAGACCATGGTTCTTCCATGTAACTTGTTTCCTCTTCACTCATGCTCTGGTCAGAATAGCTCTCTTGATCCCAAGTGTCTTCATCAGCCATGTTGCTCCTCTAATGCTTGTGGTTACTTGCACAGATTCAACAAATGGTTAAAAGCACCACAGAAAACCAACAATCAAAAGCTTATATGACAGCAAAATCAACTTACTTAGATCAAATAGAAATTAAACAAACTTTTTATGGTTTTCAATTTATCAAAACAACAAGGCAAACTAGAAACAAGCAAAAAGGAAAAGACATAACATCAAGGGAGAAGGGAAACTTAACTCTTTTGATTTTCTGGTTTTAAAGGACACATAAACAGGCAAAGCAAACTTACAAGAATCTGAAACACGAATTTTTATTGGTTTTTCTTAATGATAATCAGAAACAGAAACAAAATGCAGAAACAAAATGCAGAACTAACTTCTTTTGTTATTTTGTTTTTTGATGAATGATGCAAACAAAAATTGAATGAACTGAACAAAAAATAGAATGAAATATTTTGGGTTTTTTATTTTATTTTAGAGGAAGCAAACTAAGAAGAAGAAATGAAAAAAGCAAAACAGAAACAAGTGAACCAAGCAAACATAAACTGATTGAAACAAATAGAACTAGCTAACAAAGACAATTTTTATGGGATTTTTGATTTCTAATCAAACATAAACAATAACAGAAGCAAACTACTAAGAAATAGAAGCAATTTTTATGGTTTTTATCTTAAGAAAGAACTGAAACAAACAGGCAAAAAAAAACACAGAATGAGAACAACAAAACAAAACCAAATGATATAAGGGATAGAAAACCAAAGGATGATCCTTTAGCTCTAATACCAGATGATATAAGACTCCAGGGAGGCTTATATGGATTTTGATGGTTGGTGGACGAAGGTAGAGAAGGAGTGAAGTAATGTTGGTTGATTCCACAAGCAGCACACAAAAACGCAGCTGATTCCACAAACTGCACTCGAACAAGACACTTGATTCCACAAGCAACCAGAATCGAAATGGATCGATGGCACCACATAGATTGTGAAAGGACCTCTGATACAGAAAGAACACTCAGTCTAAGGTGAATCCACACACAAAGAACATAGCAAAGTTTCTAGACAAGCCGACGGCTCTGGTTTGAAGAAATTCGATATTTTATTGATATGGGCAAAAAAGTTGAATGTTTACAAAGCTGCAGGGGTACCTTATAAATTGGTTCTTCAGCTGGAGACCCTAATTTGGTCGACACAAAACAAAAGGAAAAGACTCAAAACAACAAGACTTTTAAAGGAAAACTCTAAAGCATTCAAAATACCAAAAATGGAAAGTTTGCAAAAATAAATAGAAAATTATCTACGCTATTGGAGACGTGTTTGGGCTTGAACTGTGGTTTCTTGAACCCCTAACTACCACTGATATACTCTGGATTACCTGCACAAACCCATAATAAATAGAAGTTACCTTGTTTGCGCTCATGTTGGCTAGTTTTGAAGGTGGAGTGGTCTGAGCTGGTACTGGTCCACTAAGCTTGAATTTTTTGATGAATTCTTCCTCTTGAAGTCTATTGAAGTTGAAATGGTTGAGATCTTCAAGTATTTCCACGTTATGAACTTAATAATCCTCTTCTTGCTCTATTTCCTCTCTATCGGCTAAGCAACTTGTTTTGATGATCTTTCAGCTCTGATGTGATCTTGCTGATATTCTTGATGTTCTGAGCTCCACTTACTGCCAAGTAAATAGAATTACCTTGGTTGATTCGAGGCTGAACTTTGTTGATGCTTAGAAGTGCAAGGTCGTCCATGACGTCTAAAACCGGTGTCTTGGAGCTTTGTTGAGTGCTTGCTACTCCTGGTGAGTTTCTGAGTGAGGCTCCTGGATTCTTTGTGTTTAGGAGGAACTCTGATGTTTTACAAGCTTCTTCTCTTAGTTTTCGAGCCGTGGAGTATGTCATTGTGGCTCTCTTGACCTCGGGTGCTTGAGTTTGGTAGATGTTTGGTTTGATGACCACATCACAGGTTCTACCCTTTTTTAAATGATGAAAAGACAACCTAACTAATGCAGACAGAAACAGCAAATAACCCAATCAATTAAACTCAACTCGGCAAAACTAGTTTAGTAAACGATGCAACAACCTAGTGAGATGGTATAATGCGGCCGGTAGAACATTTAAAAAGCGATTTATGTTTCCTTTTACTGATATGATGCAAATTAAATTAAAACCACGATCCTAAAAAATATGAAACAGAGAGAACAGGAAGTACATGATGATCGAATTCCAAGCAATTGAAATGCAATTCACGCAAATTTCAGTTGTACCCAACAATTCAAGTGATAGGTCATAAAAGGTGCAGCCTCTTCTTAGTCTAACATAATCTATCAATTTCCTTTTTTTGTTTTAGTATGCAGCATGATGTTAAGATGATCAATGAACTACAAAAGCAATCAAAACAAAAATAAACAAATCGCAGACAAGTTGCAGCAACTAAAGGATGCAACAACACTAACGATTATTCTAGTATGCGGCCGGTTTGATTTTTTCAACCTATCAACTCTAAAAAAAATTTTGTATGATGCAGGCAGAAGACAAATAATTAACACATGATGCAAGGATGAGCTTAGAAAAAGGCAACTAATAATCGGCCAGACAACTAAACCGCAAAGCAAAAAAAGTTGAGCAATCTGTAGCGAACCTTAGATGCAACCGTTTTCTGATTCTAAACAACTCTCATTACTTTTGATTTTATGAATGAATAAGCATTAAAAAGCAAGAGAACAGACTGAAAAAAATGCTGAAACAAATTTTTTTTTGAGTTTTGAAAAGATAGAACGACAAAAGCAAATCGCAAAGCAAGAAAGGAGAATAGGGATAGAGTTAACCGGATGGTTTCAAGAGCCTATGCTCTCACACTAGATAATATAAGCTCCAGTGGAAACTCACATTGAACCTATCTCAGGATGGCGCAAAGGCTGGACTGAAGTCGCTCTCGTTTGGACCACAGACACAATAGAGATGGTGCATGAGCTGCTTGACTGAAGTCGCTCTCTGCTGATGCGGTTTTATGGATTGAAGAGGATAAGATCGCGAACAGAACAAGGTCTGGCTTGAGTTCCATAGGGGAAACCTCTCAGTGCAAGAGATGCACGGCCGTCAAAGAACAATAGGACTTTAGGGTTTTTCTTTCATTCAATGTGACTTCTAACTAATAGATACAAGGGGTTTTATAGCAATAGGTTTCGTAAAGGACATAATAAAAAGACATCAGCCTTAAGGCCTTACAGGAAATAAAATAAAATACAAAGTCCTAACAGTACTTGTATGGCTTGTTGGTCGGATGCGGAATGCTTCTCTGCTAATGGGTCGGGCCTTAGATTCTCGTTAAAAATCTTTGTGGGAAAACCCATTTGGGATAAAACCAAACTAACGGAAAAGAGTATAAACCTTGACCCAGAGAGATGTTGCAAAGACCTCTTGGTCTCTAAATATAAGTTTGAAGTGCATCAAGTCCGTGAGCTTCCAAATGAGGCAAGTCTAGAAACCATTGGGTTAGAACTTGAGTAACTTCTTCATCCGAGCTGTTATTGGCTTGATTGCACCTATTTTGGATTCCCTGAAGAGTAAAGATTTCAGAACAAGTTCCTTTGTTTCTTGATTTTTCCTGGTCCGTTCTGAGACTACCCATAAGTGGCAGTTGGTCTCCAGCGAATTTCTAGGAAGTTTTATGTTTTGTAACTTGCATAACTTCCTACTGTGAAGGCCATTGTAGCACTTGCACTTTGTGATGAATCCTTGATGGCTTAAGGTTTTTGAATAGGTTAAGTCGTAGCTTAACTCCTCCTGGTTAGGTGGAAATGCCCCAAAATGTGCACCTATGTCCCTGGCACAATCAAGCTGCTTCTCTCCAAGGGCATACACTGGCTTTGTGAGCTACCGCTTATCTCCTTTGGACCACGGACACGATAGAGATGGTTCACAAGCTTCTGGACTAAAGTCGCTCTCTGCTAATGCGGTTTGATGGATTGAAGCTGATAATGTCACGATAAGAACAAGATTTAGCTTGACTTGCAAAAGGGAAACCCCTCAGTACAAGAGACTCACGGCCGTCAGAGAACAATAGGACTTTAAGGTTTTTCTTTCATTCAACGTGACTTCTAACTAATAGATAAAAGGCTCTATAGAAATATGTCTTGACAAGTACATAATAAAAATACATGGGCCTTAAGGCCTTATAGGAAATTAAATAAAAGACAAAATCCTAATAGGCCGTGTATGGCTTGTTGATCAGATGAGCCATGCTTCTCTACTAATGGGGCGAGCCTCGTAGTACCTTGTTAAAAACCTTAGTGGAAAAATCCCTTTGGAATAAAACCACACTAAGAGAAAAAGAGTATAAACTTTGTCCCAGAGAGATGTTTCAATGTCGTCTTGGTCTCCAAATATAAGTTTGAAGTGCATCAACTTCGTGAGCTTCCAAATGAGGAAAGTCTAGAAAGCATAGGGTAATAACTTGAGTAACTATTTTATCCGAGCTGGTATTGGCTTGATTCTGACTATCTTGGATTTCTTGATGAATAAAGATTTCAGAACAAGTTCCTTTGTTTCTTCATTCATCCTGGTCTGTTCTGAGCCGTCCCATAAGTGGCAGTTTTTCTCCAACGAGTTTCTTGTTGGCTTAAGGTTTTGGAACAGGTCCAGTCGTAGCTTACCCCAAAATGTGCACATATTTCTCTGGTACGATCAAGTTGCTTCTCTCCAAGGGCATACACTGACTTGGTGAGCCATCCTCTTGTCGCCTTAGCTGATGATGGCTTGATGTCCTCATCACTTATCATTTATCCTTTGTTTATTCACTTTTCAGAGATCCCTTTTCATAATAGGCACAAATACTTTGAAATCATTTTCATATCAAGACCTTGTTCTTTTAGCGAAATGAATTAATTTTATTTTCTCAAGCATGATTCACTGAAATGGTTAAGGAATATCAAAGGGTTGTGATGAGGACATCAATGTGGCTGAGTCGGATCAACCGTTCGTGACCGATCCAGACTGTACGAGCATTGCTAGGTATACCAAGACAATGCTGGGTCTTGCCGATCCAGAACAGAAAAAGAAAGCCCGTGCCAACACTATCTATCAGCCCGAACCATTCCCGACCATGAAGAATGTACCAAAGACGCAATCAGACCACATTAAGCTCTGAGAAGAATTCAATCGTTCAATAGAGACATTGATCATACATAGCAGAATAGGAGACATTACAAAGTATTTGGACGAGCCAGACACGATCGGCTCGTGCTAAACAAGTTGGCCATGAGAATGGCCGAGATGAGTCACAGAGAATCTATTGGGCAATCCGACCAAGCCCAAAGCCTTTTCCATCAATAATACCTTTATAAAGGAGGAGATTTCCAAGGCCACAAGCACACACCAGGCCCAACCATTTGGCTTAGCCTAACAGACGAATGGCCCATGATCAAGGCTGGCGGCCAATCCGTCCAACCTTAGACTTTGCATATCTCTTGGGCCTAAGGTTTATACTCTTGTTCCCTTAGTATGGTTTTTTCCAATGGGTTTTCCCACTGATATTTTGAATGAGGTGATCCATGGCCCATTCTACTTCCTTGGCTTATTTTCTTGTATTTTTGAAAGGCCCATTATGCCTTGTATTGTTTCGGAAACACTAAGAATATTTAAACACCTTGTATGCGTCGTAAATCATTAAGCAATTTATTAAAAAGTATTTTTCAGAAAAAGTTGTCTAAACCCTAGCGGCCATCGTTCTTGTTCGAACTTGTGAGTATTCCTCGTGTTCTTGAGAAAACTACCTTTTATTACATCCATCCTCCATACATTAAACTCATCAAAGAGAGCCCATTGGCCAGATGTGAAGCTTTGAACATCCACCTTCGATTCTAGGATCAAAGAGAGAGAGAATGCCCTTCGGCCAGCCGTTTGTTTGTTCTCAGCCAGTTCGTGTGAAATTCTCTACCTAAAATCTTAAGACTCCTGAAACTTTCGGTTGCATCTCATCCTTTATATTTTCATGTTTGCTTTCTTGCTTCTTTTATTTCTTTGCTTCCATAATTGATAACCCCATAAAAATAGTACTATTTCTACTTGTTTTCTTCTGCTATTGCATCCTCATAATAATAATAAAAATGTGTTTGACTGAAGTTTCATAATTGGCCACATCTTTCTCCCTCTAGGGTTTATTGAGCCGCATTATTAGTTTGTATGATCCCAGTTGTGTTTCTTGCTTTAACTTTGATCATTGATTAGCCTCTGACATAAAGAGCTTAGGTTTCTAGTTTATTCATTCATTTTCATTAGAAAATAAAAATAAAACAAGTTAGGGTTTAGTTTGCATTTAGGACATGATTAGGGTTTCTTTGAGCCGACTGTTGTGTTTGCTTGTTCTCGAAGTTGGTTGATTTCCTTTTTGCATTTGTTGTCTAGCCTCTCACTACAAAAAAATGGGCATTGATAGCACTTGAGGATAGCACGATTTCACTAACTTCTATTAAAGATGATATGCCGGACTGGGATACTTTGTCATAGCATTTTAAAAATGCTAAGACGGAAATTTATTAAGCGGGAGCCAAAATTGATTTTTGGAGCCTAAATTTTTATGATTGAGCGCTAACATGTAAATTTTTTTTTAGTTTTGGCGAAACTTTTCCCAAAATTTCCAAAATTTCCCCCCTCCCTCTCTTCCAAAACACATATTCATTTGTTAAAAAAAAAAGAAGAAAAAAAAACACAGATTCATTTTCCTCTCTTCTCTCTTTCCTCCTCCTTCACCACGATCTTGTCTTTCTTCTCCTTCTCCGATTCACACCAAAAAAAAATCTCAAGCACCTCCTCTAAATCCCTAAAATCCCCAAAGTTCAAAACCCTAAGTCTGTGGACGAAGATTTGTTCGTGGACGACGAAGACGACGAATCCCTTATCCTTCGGGATATGGATGAGCGTGAAGCCGTATCCGCACGCTCCTCGACTTGGGCTCGACCTCCTCTCTCACCCGTTTATCAATCTAATTCGCAGAATATCAGTTGAGTTTATATTGTTACTTTAATTAATTTTCCTAGGATTTTTTCATCTGATAACTCGGGAGAGTGCTTAACGTTTCGATTTTGCTTTTTGGTTTGGTGTATAAGATGGAATAGTGTGGAGTTAAGGCGGATACGGTTACGTATAACACGATTGCAACTTGTTGTGTGCAGAGAGGAGAGACCAAGAGAGCAGAGGGAGAGGTGGTTGAGAAGATGGTTAAACCAAACGGAAGAACATGTGGGATAATGGTTGGAGATTGAGAGATGGTTTGAGGTTTGTACGGAAGATGAAGGAAATGAGAGTTGAAGCAAAAGAGGATGTTTGGGTTTGTGACATTTGTGTACTCGTTGATGCTTTCAAAGAAGAATTGTTAAGTAGAAATAACTTTCAGCTTTTGCAGTCTTAACGTATAATCTACACATTGTTTCTTGCTTTGTTAGCTAACTGCATGACGAGTTGATATTGAGAACATTTAGGGTCTTCCATCTACAAAGTCATAGTTATGATGAAACTAAGTTTATCTTTCAATGTTGAAAATAGGTTATCATAAGAACCCATCCACTTAGCTGTTCAGAGATTTCTACACAAGGGAACAACAAATGTGTTAGGCAAGACAATAGCCAGGCAATCACTTGGATTGGGAATCCTGAGGCTCGTTTCACATTTGATCTTGTTGCTGACGAGAATGTTACCCAGGTACCACCTTTTGTTCCAGCGCTCCTTGATGCATTCTTTTAATCTCAAGACAGTTCCTGATACTCTCCTTGTTTTTCATTTTCATTTTACAGGAGAAGATGTTTAAAGTGGCTGGAGTGCCTATGGTGGAGAATGTTGTGGCTGGCTACAACAGCTGCATGTTTGCCTATGGCCAGGTGAGCTTCTTTCTTTCTCCTCCGTGATCTATATGTGCATTTACTGCTCGTATTTCCAGTCTGATGGTAGTGTTAATTTGCAGACGGGAAGTGGGAAAACTCACACTATGCCTGGAGATATTGAGGGAGGAACACGTAGACATAGTGTCAACTGCGGAATGACGCCTAGAGTTTTTGAGTATCTGTTCTCAAGGATCCAAAAGGTTTTGTTCGTTAAGTCTTTATGTATGCATATGTTTCGATGGTAATGTTGTATTCTAACGTGTTTGTCGCTTCTGTACCAGGAAAAAGAGGTCCGCAAAGAGGAGAAGCTACAGTTTACTTGTAGATGCTCATTTCTGGAGATATACAACGAGCAAATCCTTGATTTGTTGGATCCAACTTCTTTTAATTTACAGGTATACATATCCAATACATAGATATCTAAACTTGTGATCTGAATGTTGTATTTTATGTGGGATTAACAAAATCATGCTTAACATCCTCTTTCGCAGCTAAGGGAAGACCACAAGAAAGGTATCCATGTTGAGAATCTAAAGGATATTGAAGTTTCAAGTGCCAGGTACATATTTTATATATTATACACTTTATCCAAAGAAGGATCTGATGATGATACAATGAATCTACCAGAGAGGTAGGTTTGCTAATGAACAAGGAATTGTTTATGTATCTTGAAGCTGTGAGGTTGAATAGCAAGTTTTCCTGGATTGTTACATGTTGGAGGATAGCTTGCCGGACAGTCCATTTGCATCTGTTTGCTGAGTCCAAAGACAATAACGAATTGGATTTGTGGTCACCTTCTTCTGATAATGACGATAATTCTACTCCATCTACACTCTCCGACTCTTTCAACTCGTTCAACTGCCAAATGCCAAGGTTTCAAGATTCAACCACGGTTTATGTTTCTGCTATCAAGTAAAACGGTAACCTAACATTGCTTTTATGAATCTCAATAGGTTACCGGCCATTGGAATGTTCGTCGAGGCAAGAAGCATAATCCAAGCACATGTTCTTTTTCTCTTCAACTTACAGAAGATGGAAGAACATGAGAGGAGAAAGGAAGAAGCAATGAAGGACTTAGTTTTATGTTATCTTAGATAGTTTTGTTAATGAATTTTTGTAAACATGTTTTGGTTCATTAATAAAATCATTTGAAATATATATTTTTATATAAATCCAATTAATACAATATATAAATATAAATTAATACTAAAAGCTATTATAGATGTAAATAATAATAGCACCACGTATAACGCTATAATAGAATGCATCAAACATAGCAACCGGCGATTAACGCTATTATATTCAAACAATAACATAGCACGAAAGAAAAGCTATCGTAGAGGGGGGTCTATTATATCTGCCGCTGTCAGAGCGTTTGTGGAAACGCTATCTATTACGTACGATAGCTTGTATCGTGTGCTATGAATGTTGATTTTTCTTGTAGTGTCTGCACTAGAACATTTAGGTTGTTAGATCATTTATTACTTGCATCATTAGAACCAAAACGAATGCATTAAGTTCTTAGTTTGCATATCATTCTCGGTTAGGTTACAAATTGCGTTCATTTTTGCTTTATGATTTTTTCGAGTTTATGTATATTTATTGCTAGGTATCTAGCTGTTTTTGCATTTTTCTATTAAATTTTCATTATAACAAATCAAAAAGGAAATCAGCCAGCATATATAGAGAATAAGAGGAATTTTCTAGTTCTTGTGTTTTTTTTTCTTTTTGCATATTTTGTTATTTTCTTGTGTTTGCGGTTTTGCCTTTTTGTTGTTGATTGGTTTCTTTTTCATTTTTAATTGATCCTTCTGCCTAGTGTTGTTTTACAAGAACAGGAAAACATGGGAGACAATAAAGTAGCAGTTGACTTGGCTCAAGTACTTGGAAACATTGAATCCATTGGAGAGTGTATGAACCGGCTGGACCAGCAGCCACCAGCTCCTCCACAACAGCCTAGGCCGCCAACACTCTAAGATAGGAGAGGACAGCCCGTACATCCCCATCAGAAGGACAACAAGGATGAGGATATGCCCGATCTGGAAAATTACCAGACATTGCCCATCCAAGACCACATTCCTTACAACCGACTTAGAGATCCTATTCGCCGAGGCCGCATGTGAGATGATGAGTTACATAGACCTGTTCAAAATGAAATCAAATTAAGAGCTCCCACTTTTACAGGAAATGTTGATCCAGAAGATTATCTGGACTGGGAAAGAAAAATGGAGTACATTTTCGACTACTATGTCTATAATGACAAGAAGAAAGTGATCTTTGAAGCAGCTCAACTCACGGACCATGCACGCTCGTGGTGGGACAAAGACATTTCTGAACGGAAATGCCATATGTATGAACTTATCACGACCTGGAAAGCCATGAAATTCAGCCTAAGAATATGGTATGTTTCTCCACATTTCCATACAAACGTACAAAACAAGTTACGGAAGCTTGTGCAAGGAAGCAGGTTGGTCGAGCAATAGTTTGAAGAATTCGAGCAACTAAGGAACATGCTCGAGTTAGATGATTCTGAGAAGATGCTCATGGCCAAGTTCATTGCAGCATACAAGTTCGCATTTCCTGGAAGGTCTAGATTTAACCATACCTTGACATGTTTGAGCTTTGACACATGTGCATTCAGGCTGAGAAATATATCAAACACAAAGCAGTAGTCACGAGCTAAGCCAAAACCAATTGGACGCCTTTTGAACCTAAGGCCATGTACAAGGGAAAGGACATTGAGATCAATCGAGTCTTGGTTCAATAAACCATATATCGAGGCTCCAAAACTCAACCGACCAGAAGCATGTAAGTTTCCAAATGCTTCTAGAGCTAAGATACATTACTTGTTTCAAATGTCAGGGAAAAGAACACATCGCTCGAGAATGCCCTAACTGACGAGTCATGATCATCAATGCAACTAGAGAGTATTAGTCTAAGGATGAGTAAAAAGTAGAAGAGACGCATGAGCCATATGACATGATTGAGTACCCAGATGTTGGAGAGATAATAGTCATAATAAGAGCCCTCAGTGCACTATAGATCCAGAAATAATTAAACGGAAAAAAACCTTCCATACCAGATGCACTGTGATCAACATGGTATGCAGCCTCATTTTAGATGGAGGTTCTTGCGCTTACGTGGATTGCATGTGCATGGTTGATAAGCTATCCCTCAAGATGCCAAATCATCAACAGCCATATAGAGTGAGATGGTTTAACGATCACAAGGAGATACGAATAACTGATCAAGTCACCGTGCCATTCATCATGGGAAATTACAGTGACCATGTTGTGTGTGACATTGTGCCCATGCAAGTAGTCCCTCTGCTGCTAAGACAACCATGGCAGTTCGACAAGGTGATTCTACACTGTGAACGTACCAATCATAACTCTTTCAACCATGACAAACGCAAGTACCAGCTCGCATCCCTTCGCCTTTGGAGAAACATGAAATGAAACTCAAATTTGCAAAGGATAGCAAGTTAAGCAAGACTAACTTGTTCATTACTTCGAGTTCCATTTCCAAAGCTATTAGTCAGAACACGCATGTGCTAATAATGGTCTTTAAAGATGCATTCCTATATGGTCCTAGTTATCTAGAGCTGCCCCGAGAAGTTGTTTCTTTTTTTTAACATGTTCAAGGACGTTTTCCATAAGAGATACCAAATGGGCTTCCACCATTCATAGGCATTGAGCACCATATCAATATAATGCCCGGTTCTACCCTACCAAACCGTCTAGATTACATGATGAATCCCACTGAGTCTAAGGAGATGGAGAATCCCACTGAGTCTAAGGAGATGGAGAAGCAGATTCAAGACTTAATGTCTAAGGGTTACATCCGTGAGAGCCTTAACCGGTGTGAAATTCATGTTCTATTGATGCCTAAGAAAAATGGATCATGGAGAACGTGTGTGGACTGCCGAGCCATCAACAACATCACCATCAAGTACTGGCATCTAATACCATGAATTGATGACCATTTGCACAAGCTACGGGGAGCCTTTACAATAATGACCCTCTAGAGGGATTATAACGGCCACACAAGGAATACGACAGGCCAAGAGGAATGGGATGAAGTTTGAACAAAATTCAAAGTTGTGTGATCGATGTGGAAATTAAGGTGTAAGATAAAGATGACATTCTAAGAACCTTAGACGATTCAGAATTTGAAAAGAACGAGTGGATCCAGAGATGGCTGAAGGACAAGAAGGATGGCCAAGGAGCTAAACTGAGAAGGTGAAAACGCAAAGTCATAATATTTACTTGTGAAATGGTGTTTCCAAACTTAGAGACTAAAATAAACACTTTGGTCAAAACGGATAACGTTTGCTCGCGGAAAAATAAAGATAGCCTAGAAGTCCAAGGATGGTCGAGTTATGGCCGAAAATCCGAAAGTTGCAGAATGATGGGAGATCACTCTGAAAGGATAAATGAAGTTAAAATATCAGGACATCTGAAAGGGGATTTTTAAAAAGAGTGAACGGATTGATAGATGGCCAAGCATGGACGACAGGGGTGCATCGAGAAAAGGAACGACACGTACGGTCGAGATCAGAAAACAAATATAGTTGGGTGTGTACTGGGGAGCCATGGCAAGTCAGACCAGAGACTGATTAGCTGTCTTCGCTCATGATCGTCACAATGTATCGCGACATGACCGCCGTAAAGTCACTGCTCAAGAACTTCACGTGTTGTCTCGACCAAGACGTCGTCAAGTGTTATTGTGCATGATCAGAACTGGGTGGTGCAATCAGACTACAATTAAGTGTCCCGTGAATGTTTACAACCGTGTATCTAGACCATAGAACCAGTGTGTGTCACCAGAGAAACAAGTGTCATGACACATATTCACCGTTAGATCGGCTAATGCATGGTCACCACTTGACACGATTTCCCACCTCTGGCCTGCCTCTAAATATTAAGCCTTCCATAACCATTTTCAACTTTTTCTAATGTGAATCCAGTTCTAGAGAGATAGAACGTGAAGGTTAGAGAAAGTGAGAAAACAAGCGGTTAAGAGCAGGAAGTACATTCAGTTGTTAGCGGGATGTTCGGGTTAAGTATTAAGAATGTGATCAAGAGGGAGATTCTCGGGTTAATAAGCAAGTTTCAGAAAGGGTAAGTCTCGGTAGCTAGGACTATCAGGTTAAAGCAGGTTACTTAAGGATTGAACACTAAGAGAATGCTAATCCTGAAGAATATTTATATAATCTTATGGATGGTGATTGAGGTTCATTGCAGTTATGCTTAGAGCTGTTAGTATGTTATTCAGCAAAGCTCTTGAATGAATGTTGTGATTTATCTTGTTAATCTCTTTCATTCCGTGTGATTGTTTTACTGAGAGTTATTGCATGCATGATTGTTTTTAATGTTAAATGCATATTGTGTTCTGATGCATGTATCTCTTTGATTATGTGTTTAATCATTGAGATTGTATTGATATGCATGTTGTGATAAGAGGAGATATTAGCCTGAGGGTTAAGGATGAGGTAGCTCCGTGTAATCATTAATCTGCACGAGACTCCTTTTCGGTTGTGATCTTTGGATCCTTTGCATGAACATACGCCTAATGGGATGTGTTGGTAACCGCATATTGTGTGAGCATGTAGGTTCGCGTCAGTTTTCTTAGAAAATGTGTTGTAGTCTATGAAGTGTATCCTAGGGTATGTGTGGATATTCTAGGTAAATGAAATCGGTGCCACCTGTTGTGTGTACCTACTTGTGTGAAAGGAGAAAGTTTCGGAGGGTACTTGGGTCGCTCCAATGGCTGAGCATTGTCTGACGACATGGTCCCAAGGGATAGTTCCCAGTAATGCGGTGTAATGCAAAAGCGATGACCCTTTCTGGCGAGTATTCATGTGAAAGAATGGGTGTGGTGGTGCCGGTACATTTAGGGCACATGCATGAGACTGAGTTTTGTGTGTCTAGAGAGTCTAGACGTGTGTTGCATTAAAGATAGGTTTCATATTTTTCACGTTATTTAGATGATTCCGCAATTGCATATCTTTGATATTGAGGGTATTGGACTTACTGGGTAACCATAGGTTGCTCATTATACTACTTTGTCTTGTAGGAAGCCATATACGAGCAAGAGGGCTGGTTCGGACATTAGGCCGCAGCTGTAGTTTTGCGTTGTGAGTGTACGCTCGTGGAGTTTGTGATATGTAGGATTTTTTATTCGAGCTTAATAAACTTTTTTTTGCTAACATTTGCAATAGGTCCTAGATAATATTAATAAATGGTGTTTTCTTAATACACCACCATTCCAATGATATTTGTTTAGTCTAAACTAACACAACTTGAGGTTGTAGTATGGGTTGGAAAGCCTTAGGATATGACCGAGAGGAACGTCGGATATCACGGATGGGCTAGTCTGACCTCAAGGACGGCTGGACCGTTCGCGGTACTCGGCTATTGTGAAGTCTCCGGCCGTCTATGTCCATAGAATGCGTCGGGGTATTACAAATGGTGGTATCTTAGCATGGTTCATGATAAATCTCATGGAGCTTGTGTTCTTAAACCTTTTATTGAGTTGAGATGGGTCGCATTCACAACATTAGGAAACGGATACGTCCGACGATAGTTGGGTCGGTGGGTTTACGACTTACCTTTTGTTCGATGCAGCGGAGAGATGCTGATTGAATGGAGGTAGGACAAGGATCCAACTATCTTCATGCATCATCGGGATGATGAAGATGGAACGTATCAAGCAAGCACGACGGAGGAGAGGTAAAACCTTAGAGTGTAGGTTTCTCTAAGCCTTCCTCATCTTTATGAGATCCCGTGTCAGGTACGTATGGGTGCTAACTCTCTTTTGTGTTATCGAGTTATCATCTTGTTGATTGATGAGTGGTTTATATTATATGTCGATTATAATATGAAACTGGAAAGTGAGTTAGGAAGTTAAGTGTGACCGAATGCCTGAAAATTGTAATTTGGGTAATATATTTTATATCAGTAACTTCCTAAGTTGGGTGTTCTATGAGGATATATATAGGTTTTTTCTCGGAAAAGTGTTTCCAAAAACCTTAGGGTAATTAAGTGGTAATGGCTTAGGAAAACCGGTTCCTAAAAACAACTACTTGAAACCCAAGAAAAACTTTTAAACCAGTTGGTGGTAAGGCTTACGGATTTGTTCAATGTTGGTGGGAAGAGAAGTGGAAGATCAGAGGGATCATCCAGCAACGGTTTTGTGAAAGCGACATATCAGATTTTGAAGATCGGCCAAAACGGTTTTGTGAAGGCGACATGTCAGGGAGATTAGTCTGAAACAATTTTGTGGAAGCCAAGGATCAAGGGGATCAATCGGCATGAAAAAAGTGAGCGAATGATCAAGACAAATTAGGGTGTCGGGATGAGAAGTTCGCAGACTAAGATGTGCATAAACACTTTTGGGAAAAGTGATGGTTCAATGCAGTATAGAAGAAGTAATGATAATGACGATGGTCAGAAAGAGCAATGGAGCCAATGGAGAAGAGTTCACGCAAAGAGTTGAAAGAAAGGTTATGAAGAATGAATGAAAGAATGCGAAAGAAGCCTCATCGGACCAAAAAATATACTTACTGATAGCAGGGATTTTTGCAATCCTTTGAGGTACCAATTCCTCAATCTTATCGTGTAGCTTTGAGGTATCGAACCTTTTTGGGACGGATAAGACCAATAAGCAAGTACTAAACCTCTAGAGTCAAATCACTCAATTAAGTTTTTGGTTTCTAACAATCCTAACGAGAACAATTCAAACAGAAGTAAGTAAAAGGCAAGTAAACGAATGCGAATTCAATCAATGATAAAGATAGGGCATAAGGTTAAGGTCAACGGACAGGTGACTCGGGATGATCAAGGATCTTAATTCAAACTTCAAACAAGCTGACCTCCTAGTAAGGAACACAACGATACGATCAGTTTAATCTCTTAATACTAATCTCTTTGCTTAATCCTAATCCAAGAACAAATTCTCATTTGTGAATTAGAATCAAGCAAGCAATCAAACAAGTTCCAAACAACTAACAATCACTCTAAACATACATTCTCATGCGCTAGAATGTGAAAGTTCTATCAAAGCTATGAACAGGAATTTCATCGAACACATGGTGAAAAAGAAATCTTAAGCATTATAATCAACTTGATCAAGGCTAATTAGACATTAAACACACTTTGACAGATGAGATTTTAAACAATCAAGCACTAGAAATCCATTGATCACTCCTCATCAAACTAATCCTACCTAACCCATAAGCCCTATGAAGAACTACTCACTAATCATCATATGAACAACAAAATCCATAGAAACAATGTTGATCATAGAAAACTAGAGATAGATTGAAGGATTTGATGAAGGAATCACAAAAGAAGTACTAGATTAATCCAAGAAATCCAAACTTGTTCTTCCAAGTGTTTAGAACATAAAATAAAGCTTAAGATACAATAAAAAAATAGGTTTTTGGCTTAAATAGTCAATAGGGTGCGAGCCGGGTCAACCCGGAACAAACCGGGTGTTGACCTGGATCCAAGGCAGATTCTGGGTTCTGTATCGGCCAGCCAGTCCGATATGCTGGCCGATATGAGCTCTCGGATTTTTCTGTCAAGGGGCGTATCGGTCTGGCCACCCGATATGCTGCCCGATATGAACTCTCAGATTTTTTTCTGGGAAGGGTCGTATCGGCCTGGCCAACCGATACGCCAACCGATATGGATGTCTGAATTTAATCCGAGAGACTGTGTTGAGATGCATCCAGTAAATCAGTCATAACTCTTTCCATATAGCTCCGAATTACTTCAAACCACCTCCATTAGAAAGCTAACTAAATGTCCCATGATTTTTATTTAGAATCCCAGAGCTAAAAGTCAACGTAATATCTTCATATAACTCAATCTTTCAAGCTCATCGGTTTGGTCTTTCATCACCATTTCACTTGCAATCACTCCTTTGGCCTCCAAACTCTTCCAAACATCCTTAGAAACTCCAAGAACCTACAAAACATAAGAAAAACTCCAAATGCAAGCCTAGAATGCCTAAACCTAGCTCTAGATGATCCTATACTTTAAACACACCAATGACCAAAGAAGTGAAGCTAAAGAAAACTAAAAAGAAGTAGAACATGATCCTAACAATAGCCTAAATGCATGAAAATACAAGTATATCAATTCCCCCAAACTTAAACCTTGCTTGTCCACAAGCAAGCATAAGACTATAAAAGCAAGTTGGGAGAAAGGTTTGAAGGCGGGAGCTCATATCCAAAGACAAAACTGAGATCAACAAGTTCCAATTCGAGTCAACGTCACCAAGATGCAACCAAGTTAGGCTTACCCCAAAAATTTAGCCATGCTCATCAAGACAAAACTCTTAGCTCAATTCTCAACCTAGACAAGCATTCCTATCAACTAGCTCTTTAACATTCATTAGGTTTTCAAGTGGATCTTACTCAATGCAAGGTGATCAAACTCATTTGGCAAAGGGACAAGGTTTTGAGATTAAAGTGATCTCAATCAAAAGAGGGGTTTATTCCAAAAGCATGAAGGTTCTCTCATAAAGAAGTGAATGAACTATAGTAAAATGCTAAGAGTTAGAGGCAATTGGTGCATACTAGGTTGATTTCCATCTACCTATGCCCCAATTACTTCTTCTCCTAATCTAGCCCACCTAAATGGATACTACCCTTGACCAAGGCTATTTTTGCCTCATCCCCTTTTCTCAATCAGACACTTTCCAATCAAACTCCCCAAGGATCAATAAAGACTTTTTAAAACAGTGGCAAATCTTTTCTTTTTAACTTAGCTCAAATCTTTCTTTAGCAATGGTCTCTTTTCTTTCTTTAAGGTGAGCCTTTGGCTTCTTTTCATTTCAAAATATGAGACACTTTTGTTTTCTTTAAACACATAAGAGCTTTTCTTCTTTTAAAACACCTTGCCAACAAACATAAGATCCCAACCAAAATCCCTTTCATTCTTCCCTTTCTTTACTCTCTTCTTCCATTCCCAATTCCTCCCCCAAACTTGGATTCTAGCTTATTGCAAAGCTAAAGGTGATGAGCTTGCACTATATGGAAATTTTCCCTAGTCGCCTCATACTCAACACTTTTTACCTAGCTCATTCAAAATAAAATAGTCCTACCTCTCAACAAGAGTGTTTATGGTTTGAAAGAAGGGTGGTGAAAGGTGTGGAGTCTATTCAAGCAAGCGAGAGTGGTAAAAGGGATAAGAATGCTTGAATATTTTCAGAGTATCCATGAGTTTAGCACACAAAGCATGAGTAAGATAATTAGATGTCATCATTAAAGTTCTCACTTAGGTAGAGCTAGTGTCAATTCAAAGCCTATTTCAGTTTCAAATCAAGTTTCAAAGCTAGCAATCCGAGCATGGTTCGTCTTAACTTTCTAGCCTTTCTTGAATTGCAATCTTAGGACAATCAACTAGCTAAAACAACTAGCATAAAGAACATGTCATCACTCAATCAGTCTTACAAGGAAATTCAATCATTGCTCCCTATGCATGCGTCCTATATGATGCAACTAGACTCGATCCTACGATGCAAGTGCAACTATATGCTTTCTTTATGAAACTTTTTTTTGAAATTTTTCAATTTGTTTGGTTTTTTCTATGCCATAAATGAAATGCATGAGACTCAAGTGATAGAAAAGAAAAATAAGATCAAAAGAAACATGATTAGCAACTGGTCTCTCTCCCAAACTTAAATCACACAGTCCCTTGTGTGATCTAGGAAAGGAAAAGAGACTGAAAACACACAAAATGCAAACAAAGAGAAGAAACTAAATATGTACAAGGATGAAGTGTTACTTGGCTAGTTTTGGAATGATGGTGGTGATGATTCCCCCATGGAGTATGTTGGGTTTGATGAAGAGCAGGCTCAATCCCAAAACTCATTCTCTTCTTCTTTGCATTTACCCCAAAGCTCCCCAAAAGGATAGACATGGGAATTCCTCCCAAGTGAGCTTGTTTTGAGTCACTTAGCTTGACTATCCCTTCACTCTTTTTGGTTAGGGATGTGGCATGAGTTTGTATCACCGGGATCATACTCATTGTAGAACCACCCCCTAAACTCCTTCAGCCTTATCTCCTCAAAAGGGATCTTCCTTGGATCATGAGAGCTCAATGGTGTGGTAGAGACTATACCAAGAAGCTTGTGAGGGGGTTGAGCCATTGGAGATCCATCTTCTTCATCCTCCTTGAAGGCTTCTTCCTTGAGGTCATCTTGCTTCTCTATAAGATTTCCTCCAATTGGCTCTTTCTTGTGAATTGGTTGCTTTGGCTCTTCTTCCATGATTGAGGGCTCATCTTGTATGCTCTCTTCCTTGATGTTCTTGCACTCAACAACCAACTCATCTTCATACGGCTCCTCCTCATCTCTCACAACTTCTCCTACTTCTTCATTGTTGATATTGGTTGAGTGACCCATGATTGTCCCTTCATCATCATCATCTTCATACCGCACTACAAGGTCTTCACCAACTGTACAACCAAGAAGCAATTCAAATTCCTTAATAGTCTCTTCAGCTTCTTTCAAGAAGTCATCTTGGACTTGAGTATTCTCCTCATGTGTTGGCTCAACAAGACTTGCACCTGACATCAAAGCTAGAAGAAGGAGCAAATTTAGTAACAAAGACTTGAACTAAATAGGATTAGAAATCGAATTGATCTATCCAAGATCCCAAAATGGCAACGGCGCCAAATTGATAGCAGGGATTTTTGCAATCCTTTGAGGTACCAATTCCTCAAGCTTATCGTGTAGCTTTGAGGTATCGAACCTTTTTGGGACGGATAAGACCAATAAGCAAGTACTAACCTCTAGAGTCAAATCACTCAATTAAGTTTTTGGTTTCTAACTATCCTAACGAGAACAATTCAAACAGAAGTAAGTAAAAGGCAAGTAAACTAATGCGAATTCAATCAATGATAAAGATAAAGCATAAGGTTAAGGTCAACGGACAGGTGACTCGGGATGATCAAGGATCTTAATTCAAACTTCAAACAAGCTGACGTCCTAGTAAGGAACACAATGATACGATCAGTTTAATCTCTTAATACTAATCTCTTTGCTTAATCCTAATCCAAGAACAAATTCTCATTTGTGAATTAGAATCAAGCAAGCAATCAAACAAGTTCCAAACAACTAACAATCACTCTAAACATACATTCTCATGCGCTAGAATGTGAAAGTTCTATCAAAGCTATGAACAGGAATTTCATCGAACACATGGTGAACAAGAAATCTTAGGCATTCTAATCAACTTGATCAAGGCTAATTAGACATTAAACACACTTTGACAGATGAGATTTTAAACAATCAAGCACTAGAAATCCATTGATCACCCCTCATCAACCTAATCCTACCTAACCCATAAGCCCTATAAAGAACTACTCACTAATCATCATATGAACAACAAAATCCATAGAAACAATGTTGATCATAGAAAACTAGAGATAGATTGAAGGATTTGATGAAGGAATCACAAAAGAAGTACTAGATTAATCCAAGAAATCCAAACTTGTTCTTCCAAGTGTTTAGAACATAAAATAAAGCTTAAGATACAATAAAAAATAGGTTTTTGGCTTAAATAGTCAATAGGGTGCGAGCCGGGTCAACCCGGAACAAACCGGGTGTTGACCTGGATCCAAGGCAGATTCTGGGTTCTGTATCGGCCAGCCAGCCCGATATGCTGGCCGATATGAGCTCTCGGATTTTTCTGTCAAGGAGCGTATCGGTCTGGCCACCCGATATGCTGCCCGATATGAACTCTCGGATTTTTTTCTGGGAAGGGTCGTATCGGCCTGGCCACCCGATACGCCAACCGATATGGATGTCTGAATTTAATCCGAGAGACTGTGTTGAGATGCATCCAGTAAATCAGTCATAACTCTTTCCATATTGCTCCGAATGACTTCAAACCACCTCCATTAGAAAGCTAACTCAATTTCCCATGATTTGTTTTTAGAATCCCAGAGCTAAAAGTTAACGTAATATCTTCATATGACTCAATCTTTCAAGCTCATCGGTTTGGTCTTTCATCACCATTTCACTTGCAATCACTCCTTTGGCCTCCAAACTCTTCCAAACATCCTTAGCAACTCCAAGAACCTACAAAACATAAGAAACACTCCAAATGCAAGCCTAGAATGCCTAAACCTAGCTCTAGATGATCCTATACTTTAAACACCAATGACCAAAGAAGTGAAGCTAAAGAAAACTAAAAAGAAGTAGAACATGATCCTAAAAATAGCCTAAATGCATGAAAATCAAGTTTATCACTTACTCAAGTCAGGTGGACTTGGAGGACGGAATTGAAAAGATACTGCTTAAGACACATCATGGAAATAAAGGAGTTGTGTGAGCATCATCCTTATCGGAGTAAGGAAAAGAGGTGGTACTATCCTATATAGGACTATCAAGGAGATCATATCCATCAATCGGGGAGCAAGAAAGACTATTGAGATAGGTTACAAATATATTAAGAAGATCAGGAGGAAGTGTTTAGGAACTTTACGGCCATTGGAGTCTAGCCCTGAACCAAGCAACATAGATCGGTGATAAATCCAACAACGGAGACAACGGAAAAGGAGTTCTTTTGTTGAATATTCCAAGACGCAAGACTGAGATACAACAATGGAGACAGATGGAGATATATTGGTCAGATGGTGGTATAACCGAAGAAAGAGAAGCAAGAGAAGAGTATATAATAACTTTTGGTTCAAGAATGGCCAAATAGTCACGGAAGAATGAAGCCTTGTGACTTGAAGAAAAATGTGGAGGACAATTCACAACTAAAGAGTTATGCCAAGATAATAAACAGGAAAGTTGAAAAGATCAAAGCGATATGAAGGGAAAATGTGAAGGACGATTCACAACTAAAGCGTTATGCCAAGACTATAAAATAGGAAAGTCGAAAAGATCAAAGTGATATGAAGGATTTTACATGAAGGATAAAACCACAAAGATTTGAGTTGGAAAAGAGTGGACGGCCTTTACGGAAGTGCAGAACATTCTGAGTGTTTTAACAAAAGAAAATATGAATGATCTCTTCATGAAACGAAGCTATTAGAGGAGGCTCCTTCTAATTAAGGGGCAGAAGGGTGTTGAACGGTTATGGAAGATGATCTGAAGTTCTTCGACAAAGAAACAGCTATAATGACATTGGAGGGAAAATTAATTGAGGGTAGTGAAGAGTATCAGAAGAACAAGAAGCTCACGACAAAGGAATGTTGTGCCAAAATGAAAGAAGAGGGTTAAGAACGGGTTGTGGACAAGGACATGACATTGAAAAGAATTTCCAAGGAAAAGGAAGATGGGCAAGATGGAAAAGCGATTAGGGAAAATCACTAGTGTAGGGAAGCTAACCAAGGTGGGAATGATTAAATTTGGATAATGTGAATCCCGAGCAAGAAAAAGACGGATCAGGAGTGGTTGAGAGTGTGGTAATATGGATTCCGTGCATCATAGGTTGATTAAAGATGGTGCAAACAAATAATAAAAGGTGTGAAGAGAGAAGAATTGATTCCATAATCACTTGCAAAGGACATAGTGTCCCGAGCGCATAAGAGGACAGCAGAAAATTTCAACGGGGCAACAAAGTGCAACCATAGTGAAGAAAGGAGACGGTGAACCGGAAGAAAGGTATGGAGTCTTCACCGGAGAAAAAGGACTGGAAAGTTGTAAGTCAGAAGGAGGTCCGACGAAGGAAAATATGAGAACAAAGAGAAGATTTGTAAGAAATAAAGAAAATCAAGGTACAGTGACGAGTTGAAAATTGGAGTTGCAGATTAGAACCCCCCTAGGAGATGCCAAGTTAGAATCGAAACGGGCAAGAAGAATAATATATGCTAGCATCAAAGAAGGAAGGTGTTGGTGAGGATAGTGACATCTCCAAGTGTTATAATTGAGGGGACGGATTCTATTAAGGGGTGGGGGGGGTGGTAGAATATAATTACCATCCTGAGAGACTAGAACGGTTGCACAAGGAATACGACTGGCCGTGAGAAATGGGACGAAGTTCGACCAAAATTCAAGGTTGTGCGATGGACGTGGAAATGATGGTGTTACCTAAAGACGACATTCTAATAACTCCGGAAAAGTCAGAATTTAAAAAGAAAAGAGTCGATCCAAAGATGGCCGAAGGACAAGAAGGATGACCAAGGAGCGATTCTGAAATGGTGAAATTATAAAGTGATAATATTGTCTTGTGAAATGGTGTTTCCACACGTAAAGACCAAAATAAAGTTTGGCTAAAGCAGAATTGTGTTCGACCAAAATATAGTGACATCTCCAAGTGTTATAATTCAGGGGACGGATTCTATTAAGGGGTGGGGGGGTGGTAGAATATAATTACCATCCTGAGAGACTAGAACGGTTGCACAAGGAATACGACTGGCCGTGAGAAATGGGACGATGTTCGACCAAAATTCAAGGTTGTGCGATGGACGTGGAAATGATGGTGTTACCTAAAGACGACATTCTAATAACTCCGGAAAAGTCAGAATTTAAAAAGAAAAGAGTTGATCCAAAGATGGCCGAAGGACAAGAAGGATGACCAAGGAGCGATTCTGAAATGGTGAAATTATAAAGTGATAATATTGTCTTGTGAAATGGTGTTTCCACACGTAAATAACAAAATAGAGTTTGGCTAAAGCAGAATTGTGTTTGCTCGCGCAGAAATGAAGATGGCCTAGAAGATCGAGGATGGTAGAGTAACGGCCGAAAATCTAAAACTTGTGGAATGATGGGAAATCATTCAGAAGTGATAAAGGAAGTGAAAATATAAAGACGGCTTTAGGCAGAATTTAAAAATAGTGAACGGATTGAGAGATGGCCAAGCATGGTTGAGACGGGTGCATCCGGAAGAAGGAATGACCAGTACAGTCGAGATCGGACAAGCAACATGTAAGGGGGTGTAATGGGGAGCCAGGGCCGATCAGACTAGGGAAATATTAGTTTTCGTCGCGCATAATCGTCACAATATGTCGCGACCAGAATGCCATAAGGTATCACCACACATGAACGTCAGCACGAGGTGTCGCAACAGGACGTCGTCAACTATTAATGTGCATGATCATCGCTGGGTGTTGCCATCCGACTACAATTAAGTGCTGAAATGCAAGTTCACCACTGTGTGTCAAACTAGAGAACCACCGTGTTTCACCGGAGCAACGATTATCGCGGCACATTTTTGCCATTAGATCGGCTAACGCGTGGCCACCACTTGTCGCGATTTCCCTCCTCCAGCCAACCAATAAATCTTGAACCGTCCTTAACAATTTTCCGCCTTTACTAATCTCAAACCAGTTCAGGAGAGAGAGAACATCAGGGTTAGAGAGAGAAAGTGAGAAAACAAGTGGTTAAGAGCGGTAAGTACAGGCGGCCGTTAGCGGGGTGTTCAGGTTAAGAATCGAGAAGAAAATCTAGTTAGGATGGTCTCAGAATTAAAAATAAA
The DNA here is from genome assembly GCA_030180135.1 of Orychophragmus violaceus. Taxonomy (NCBI): domain Eukaryota; kingdom Viridiplantae; phylum Streptophyta; class Magnoliopsida; order Brassicales; family Brassicaceae; genus Orychophragmus; species Orychophragmus violaceus. The sequence goes on along the minus strand of CM058231.1, from coordinate 52,200,013 downwards.
GTGGTGAAAAGGGTGAGTCTCAGTAGCTAAGACTAATGGTTCTAAATGCAGGTAACTTGAGGATTTGAACACTAAAAGAATAGTACTATGTTTGTATGTTTTAAGTAATCTTATGCATGGTTATTGAGGTTCATTGAAGTTATGCTTAGATTTGTTAGTATGTTATTTAGCTAAGCTCTTGCATCCATGGTGTGATTTAACTTGTTAATCTCTTTGATTAAGAGTAATAGTTTCATTGAGAAATATTGCATTCATGATTATTTCTAAAGCTAAATGCATATTGTGTTGTGATGCATGTTTCTCTTTTATTATGTGATGAATCATTGAGATTGAATTGGAATGCATGTTGTGAGGAGACGATATGTTGGCCCGAGGGACGAGGATGCGGTGGCTACGTATGATCAATCATCCGCGCGAGACTACCTTCCGGTTGTGACACGGATGTAGTGGTTGTCGTGATCTTCGGATCATTTCCATGACCCTATGCCTTATGTGATTTGTTGTTAACCGCATGTTGAGTGAGCATGTAGGTTTGACGTGAGTTGTCCTAGTACATGTGTTGTCATTTTAGGAAGTACATCCTAGGGAATGTGTGGATACTATAGGAAAATGATATTATTGCCACCGGTTGTGTACCTCATTGTGTTAAAGGAGAAGGTTCGAATGGTAATTGGGTCGCTATCATGGGCGAGTATCGTGTGAATCACAGTCCCGAGGAATATGTCCCAATTCTCGGTTGTGATGCTCGGGCTATATATGATCCTTTTTGGTGATTAATTGCGAGTATTCACGTGAGAGAATAAGTGTGGTGGTGTCGGTATATTTAGGGCTCGTGCATTAGATTTAGTTTGAGGTTTCTAGACGTATGTGCATTGATGATAGCTTTCATATTTTCCACGTTATTTAAATACTTCAGCAAGTGCATATTGATGCTTGTGAGACGTTTGTGTTGTTTATTGCATTGTGCTTCGGCTACGAGACAGGTTGGGGTAATTATGCATGCGTAGAAGGTCTTGGACTCACTGGGTAACCTTAGGTTTCTCATTATATTACTTTGTCTCGCAGGAAGCCATATACTAGTTAGAGGTCAAATTCAGACTTTAGGTCGTCGGTGTAGTTACGCATTATGAGTGTACGCTCATGGAGTTTTTAATATTTATGATTTTTGACTCGAGATCAATAAACCATATATTTCTGTAACATTTTATAATAGATCCTACATAATATTAATAGATGTTGTTTGCTTAATACGCCATGGTTCCAATGATATTTGTTTAGTCTGAACGAACACAACTCGAGGGCGTAGTACGGGTTAGAAAGCGTTAGGCTTTGACCAAGAGGAACATTAGATATCACGGATGAGCTACCCTGACCTCGGAAGGCTGGACCGTTCGCAGTATTCGGCTACTGTGATGTCTCCGTTCGGCTATGTCCATAGAATGCATCAGGGGTGTTACATTAGTCTTCTCCAAAGTAGACTTATGAAGTGGATAGTATCAAGAGAGAAAAGAAGGAGACGAATGGAAAACTGCCTTCAAGAGGCTCATGAACCAATGTTGCCCACATTCATGAGGCTCATGAACCAGGTCTTAAGTGAAGGATTATGCGTTTTTCCATGGTTCAATTCTCAGATTGCAACCTAGCACATAATCTTAAACAGATCTAGGTTCTTGTAATCGAATTATAAAACAAACCTGATCTTTACCTTTGCAGCGGAATGATTGGTGGTAATGACAAGATCAGATTAGAACAGATGAGTACCTGTTCCTCCTTTGGTATCCACACTCTTACAAGCAGGGGTGGCTGCTAGACCGGATGGAATCAAGACAGAGAGAGAGACGATCGGAGGAGAGAGAGCCGCGGCCACATCTCCAAAAACGCCAACTGAAAAGAATACCAGAGTTTCTCAACCCTTGTTGCATTCTTATTTCACTAATGGGCCCAAGTTTAATTAATTAATTAAACTAATGGCTCATTAGTCTTTTGGGCCCAAGACACAAATCAGACAAAAGCCCATTTGTTGTCTGCCCAACTCTCTGTACAAATACAGTAAATGCCTTAGCATCTTACCGTATTAATTCCATCTTAACTTTCCCGTTAGCTATGGTGTGTGACCCTTTGGGATCATACAATACTGGTAATAAGTCCTAAACTTATAGATCAAGAGCGGACTCTAGCAAGCCATCATGATCACCCAGTATTTATGACTTATGTCTGATCTCGACATTTATCATACTTTCTAGAGATAGTACAGTAGATTTCAGGACATTCCCAACAATCTCCCACTTGTACTGGAATCCTACATTCCCTAATCCTTTTGTCTCAATATCTCGATCTGGCATAAGGCAAGATGCGTGTCATCCTTATATAGCCAGACCATGTTCATCGGACCAGATTTGATACTGACAATGCAAACGACTTGGGCAAGTCCGTTTGGGAGTGGCCACTCTCTTACCAGCTATCAAGTCTCCGATTGGCCTAGAGATATTACCTCCGTTAAACGGCAGGGACAAATCCCATCTTGTTCCATCACTATGAACCACACACTTTATAATACACCCAACCAAGGTCCTTATAGCTCCCAGTTACGAAACAGCGTTAGACAATGATCAAAGCGCATCACTCCATGTGCAGCCACATGCATGCGAACTCAGGTCTAAGGACTATACTCTATAGTCGTATATGAGAACCTCTTATGACACAGATATTAATATCTTGTAGAGTTCTCATCAGCGGGCCATGTCCGGTCATATGCTCCCCTACATATACCTATGTGTCGACTTTGATGCCGCGCATCTATGACCCCTCAAAACTTGGTCATAAGTCTCAACACAATCTAGTCTCAAGTGGTTGTTGGTGTTCCACTTCAACAACCTTCGACTATGGACACTATGATTTATGTCATTTCGTTAAACATGGGGTTTCAGGATCAAGTCTACTCATGTACTTCGATGGCCCATATATAATGACATGAATCATTTTGGAACGATTATTTATATCACAGTTAAAATAATCCAGAAATCATAGATTTCATAAACATAAAATATTATGTTTACATGAACCTTTCAAAACAACTAAGTAAAGCCCTTTACTAACTCCCACTGAAATTAAGACTACATCTTAATTTCACTCATCCTACAGCTACAGTCCGCGACTCGTGCTTAGGCATAAGGAGTGGTTTCGTTAATAGATTAGCAACGTTCTCATTCGATGAAACTTGCTTATCTACTTAACAACTCTGTCATTTATCTCACGGAATAGGTTATACCTACCCTCAAGGTGTTTGGACCTCTGATGTGCAGCTAGTCTCATCTATGCTGGGAATCACATCAAGTTCAGTGATGAACTCTTCTTTCCAAACAACCTCTTTCGCCTCTTCTCAAGCTGCGAAATGTTCAGCTTAAGTCATGGAGTCAGCAACAGTGCCTTGCACCGCCAGTCAGACACAAGATATAGCCGGACTGTGACCAGGAATTATCTTTGTCTATTGGAAACTTGCCTTTCAGACTCTACCGACTTTTAGCACCTCACTTTCTCCGTAAACCAAGAATTTATCCTTAGTATTTCTCAAATACTTTAGGATATTCTTTACGGCAATCCAGTGATTCTTTGCTGGATTTGACTGGTCTATACTTGTCTTGCTTAACATTAAAGCAACATCAAAACAAGTACGTGTCATGGCATACATGATAGATCCAATTGCCGACGCATATGGAATCTCATCCATGCATTCAAGCTCAGCAGATATCGTAGGATACTGTTTCTTGCTTAACATATTGCCATGTGACATTGGCATAAAACCCTTCTTGAAGTGCTGAAAACGTGTAGGACTTTGTCAATTTAAGAATCCTGACTTTGTCCTACCAGCTCTTTTGAATCTCTACCTTTAGATCCAAAATCCAAGAACATACGTGGCTTTACCCATGTCAATCACAAAACCAACTCCCAATCCAGTCCTTTACCGACTGCAGCATTGGGACGTTATTTCCGAGAATCAATATGTCATCGACATACACTATGAGAAATGCATCATCGCTCCCACTTATCTATTAGTAAACGCACAGTTCCACTTCATTCATGTTCAAGTCAAAACTTTGACTACTTCAACAGAACGACGATTCCAACTCCGTTATGTTTGCTTCCATCCATGAATGGATCAATGAAGCCAACTTACACATAGTGTAATTTTTGGAGTCCGGGCTTACTCTCGCTTCTTTGAATTTCGCAGGTTCGTCGCTTTCAATGATCATCAGATCATGCGTACTTTGAATGATTATCAGGTTCAACTAAATGACGAGAAATCACTCTCGGATTAGCAACTGATTCATTCAGATCTGCGAACTTCAGGCTCTACAGGTGTAGATTCTACAGAAATCTATAAATCCATCCGCTGCTCTCCCTCAACAGGTTGAGCAGCCTCCTGTATTTCTCGAATTTCTTCGAGTTACACTTTTACTCCCACTGTTCTTCTTGGATTCTTCTTGGAAAGTAACTTCCCTTCTTAGAAAATAGAATGGACGTAAAAGTAACAAGCCTTGGTTTCCCTAGGACAACCAGCGAAGTAGTACTACTACAAATACTCAGTAAAGACGAATTTGGATCGATTCCAGTCCACATTTATGTGGTGTCTTTCAACTGATATTGGTGGAACTATTTCAGCGTAAACTTAGATATTTCTAGAGCGTTATTCTTTAAAGAATATCATGGAAGAATATTCGTGTGACTCATCTTTAATCATTTCTAATAAGATCTGATTCTTTCTCACAGAAACACCTCCAGGTTTTCAAGAGAAATGAGCTGTGAAACGACTTCACACTCATTCAGATGATCACACCATCAATGACTTAAGTATTCTCACTCATGATCTAATCCAGAGTCTCAATACTTCTGTCATTCAGTTTCTATACCTCATTCAGGAACTCTTTCGACCATGTCAAAGAATTCCAACTTGTGTCTCATCAAATGAACACAGTCATACTCACTGAAGTAATCAGTAGAGACAATGAAGTACAGGAAATTTTCTCTGGCATTACTGCTCATCGAACCACATACATGAGTATGTCCAATGTCTAATAAGCCTTTGGGCTTTTCTCTAGCTCGGCTAAGATGGGCCCTTGGTGTTTTGGTCCAGTAAGCAGAATTCAAGTCTCATAAGATATCCATTCAAATGAGCCCAAAAGTCCATAACTATGGGGTTTCTGAATCTGACTTACTCTATTTGACCAAAACATTTATGCCAAGAAAAATTAGGTTTAATTCATCAGATTTAAACCAATTTGGTATTTATGTTACATTTAGGCACTCTTTGGTTTAAGACATAAAACCCATTCCTTGAATAGGGTGCTACAATTAACATTTCATTAAGATCAAAAGAACAAAACTTGTCTTTATCAAAATGAAAAAACATTCAAATTCTTTACAAGAAAATGAAAAACAACTCTGCTTAAAGCAGGTACATTGTAGCAATTACTTAATACAAAACCAAGCCTCAAGGGCATCTACAAGTGAAAACCCTACGGCTGAGGCAGCATCCCAAGCTCCTTCCAGACACGCAGTTCCACTTGCCCTTCCTTCAACGTTCTACTGTTGCTCAGGCTCTGCATATTATAACAAATATCAGTGCCGCAACTAGTATCCAATACCTATAAGGTATAACTTGAAGTAATAACATGAATACCTGAGGAAGTAGTTTCATACATCAACTTCAACTCCTCATAATCTTCCATGAATTTAATGCAATCTCTTTTCCAATGCCCAGTCTCCTTACAGTAGCAGCACTTACCAACGTAAGAGGTATCTGACTCGGGCTCAGAAGACACACGCTTGCCATGATTCAAAATCTGGACAACTTTGTCTTCACCCTTGTCAGCATTAGGTTTAGTAAACCTACCCTTCTCCATTACGAGATTATACAGGGTACTCTTCACGTTTGGCTCAACTGTCTTGAGCATATCATGCAGTTCAGTCAACGTCTTCGTTAAGCCTTTGTTGATATAGTTCCTTCTGAACTTATCATAGCTTGACGGCAGTGACTGCAGAATGATCTCAGTTGCCAATTCTTGGCTAACTTGATAATCCAGTTTCCTCAGGTTATCAATGTAACCCATCATTTTACTGACATGAGGACTTACTGGATGATCATTTGGTAGCTTGCAGCTAGTGAGAGATTTAACCAACTGGTATCTCTCCACTCTTACCTGCTCCTGAAATCTCAATTTCAGGCTGCTGATCATCTCTATTGGCGACTCCATGTTCTCATATTGCTTAAGCAAATCTGAGTCCATGGTAGCCAATATCAGACCACGCACATCTACCGCATCATTATAATGCTTATTCCAAGCATCATATACTGCATGAGAGGCATTGGACCCGATCCTCACGGGGAGAGCTCTCTCAAGGACATAGTCCTTTCTCTCCTGCCTGAGGACTAGCCTCAGGTTCCGCGACCAAGTCAAGAAATTTGATCCGTTCAGTTTGTCCATCTCAAGGACAGACCGGATCGAGAAAGTGTTTTGTTTGTTTGTGCTCGTCATAGCTGAAATTTAGAGATAAATAGAGTTTTAGTTATTTAGTTCATAAAAGAGTAATCTTAATAACTTATAAGAAGACTCGCATTGCATTCAAAATTTCTTTGTTTAACCTCATAAGAATGCAATGATTCCGAGACCCATGTTCAGCTAAATCCAAAGTGGGCCACTGGCCGTCACCCGGAATTAGCTTTACTTGGTAAGCATACACACAGCTAGTTATATCCATATAACTCTCGGTTGTGGATTGGGCCCAAGGCCCAATACACCAGATGTCTCAAGGCCCGGGACTCCCGATGGCCCAGTCAAGGAAACCAATCTCTTACAGCCAAATAATCACTAAAGTCTGGGACTCCCAATGAAATTAGTGACTATAAACTACTTTACTTACGCGAAAACAGACACCTCACACTGTAAGCCATATCTGTAATCGAATAAGCGTTAAGTAGCTGACAAGATTGGAAAGACATCCAAGCTTGATATTGTTTATGAGGATTTTCAGTTTTATTTCCAAAAATAGAAGATTACTATTTTGGGAAACTTACTTATTTTAGAAACTTTCTAAATTTAGTAACATACTAAAAATAGAAATTTCTAATTTAATATTTTATAAATATTTTCGGGTTGGGTCACAAATTATAGGCCCAATTCTTGGCCCAAGACCATAGAATTCCAGTTGGCCCAATAATTTGACATAACCGACTCGGTTTATTAATTATGGTCCAAGACCAAATTAACTATCAAAACCATCGGTTATTTACTAAACCAGACCAGCTCTAAATTATTTGGTCCAACCAAAACAAACTTAGACCAGCCTTCGGTTTAGGTTAAATTCAATTTTGAATTTCAATCCGGTTTAACCAGAAATTAAATAATACCATGTATTAAATAATTTCCAGCAAACCGCGATTTGGGTTAACCGCTTGAACCATGACTTTTTCAAATCACTTATTCTTAACAATAACGATTTTACAAATCATGAAAGTATATTATCAAAAACGATAATCACGAGCAACAATCGTTTGATAATTAATTCATGTGATTAATCGATTCATACACGAGCAACAAGCGATCATGACAATTAATTCTACAATCATGAGCAACAATCATGTGATTAATCGATTCATACAAGATTCCAAAAACGATCGACGCCTAACCTTGAGTCAACAAGTGAATTAAACCAAATAATAATAATCGAACAATCGATTTCATTCAATTCACTAAAGACAAAACAATCAATCAAATTAATCGATCCAGCAACTATCGTTTGATAATTAATAAACAAACGATTTGCAAAGCAAAGTCAACTAGCAACTATTGTTTGATAATTCATTCCATGGAACGATTACTACTAGAAGACAAAGAACGATTTTGTCCTTATTCAATTCAACAATTGATTCAGTTATGATCCAAAAGGCAAAAACCTAACGACCTAGGCTCTGATACCACTGAAAGATTATGCGTTTTTCCATGGTTCAATTCTCAGATTGCAACCTAGCACATAATCTTAAACAGATCTAGGTTCTTGTAATCGAATCATAAAACAAACCTGATCTTTACCTTTGCAGCGGAATGATTGGTGGTAATGACAAGATCAAATTAGAACAGATGAGTACTTGTTCCTCCTTTGGTATCCACACTCTTACAAGCAGGGGTGGCTGCTAGACCGGATGGAATCAAGACAGAGAGAGAGACGATCGGAGGAGAGAGAGCCGCGGCCACATCTCCAAAAACGCCAACTGAAAAGAATACCAGAGTTTCTCAACCCTTGTTGCATTCTTATTTCACTAATGGGCCCAAGGTTAATTAATTAATTAAACTAATGGCTCATTAGTCTTTTGGGCCCAAGACACAAATCAGACAAAAGCCCATTTGTTGTCTGCCCAACTCTCTGTACAAATGCAGTAAATGCCTTAGCATCTTACCGTATTAATTCCATCTTAACTTTCCCGTTAGCTATGGTGTGTGACCCTTTGGGATCATACAATACTGGTAATAAGTCCTAAACTTATAGATCAAGAGCGGACTCTAGCAAGCCATCATGATCACCCAGTATTTATGACTTATGTCTGATCTCGACATTTATCATACTTTCTAGAGATAGTACAGTAGATTTCAGGACATTCCCAACATTAAGGGCCTACATCAGTAAGTTGTGGTTGTTTGCTTTGATGAAACCTTAGCTTATAGTAAATGATTTCCCGACCACATTGTGCATCTTTAGATATTTTACATACTCTTGGTCAAGAAGGTAATTATGCTAACTTCGTTACGTGCACCTTCTGCACGTACCAGCCTCATTTCCTAGGTTTTATTGTAATTTTGCAGGGATAACGGGTAGATCAAGAGCAGGTGAAAGCCATCCTAGAATGGCCCATTCCAACCAACATTAACTATGCCAGGAGCTTTCACGGCTTGGTTAGATTTTACATACATTTTTTCAAAGACTTCAGCACAGTTTTTGCTCCAATCACGGCTGTGAGCAAGATGAATGTGGCCTTCAAATGGGGACCAGTTCAGAAGAAGGCGTTTCAGAAGTCTTAAATACCGCTCATCTTTTGACTTTGTCTAACCTGAACAGACTTTTGAGATTGAATGTGTGCATCAGGTTTAGAATTTGGAGCCGTGCTCACTTAAGGAGGCAGACACGTGGCTTACATCAGTGAAAAACTCAGTGGGGCCACTCTCAATTATCCCACTTACGACAAGGAAGGATATGCATTGTTGAGATATTTGGAAAAATTGCAACATCACCTTATGGCCAAGGAATTTGTGATCCACACATATCATGAGACGTTGAACCATCTCAGAGGATGGACAACACTCAAAAGGAGGCATGGTAGATGGTTGGATTCCATGGACTTTCCCATACATCATCACATACAAGAAGGGAAACGACACAATAGTAGATGACGCCCTGTCCCAAAGATTTGCATTGATCAATACCATGGATGCCAAGGTCATGGGATTCGAGAATATGAAGGATAATTATGAAGATGATCTAGATTTTGGTGAAATCTTTCAAGAATGCCGATAGGGAGCTAAGAAACTGTTCTACGTGCATGATGGGTTCATATTCAAAGATAAATGGATGTGCATTTGATGTGCAGAGTTTAGTGTACTCATGTTTTAAAATTTATAACCCTAATTCTGCAAGTGCATAATTGTGCATTGTAGTATTTTGGGTATCAATCCACAAAGACTAAGCTGTTTGGGTGCAATCTTATCTAACAAATAATCAGACTAGCGACTAAAAGGTGGTTGTTGGTTGAGGTGTCACGAAAATAACTAACGATTCAAACGAAAGTAAATAGCCGTTTATAAGCAAAAAATTGAATCGTGGGGTCGTTACGGATTTGTCAATGGATCATGGGTCCGACTTACTTTGAATTGTACCTAAGATTCAGAGACTTAGTCTACTACGGTTTTAGAACTCGAAACACGGATTTAACCCTAACATATTCACATGGATTTAAACACATATTCTCTACAACCCGACCAGTTAACTCTCATAGCTGGCCGCGAGGAAGATCATGCATTAATATCTATTTCATCCACATTCACAGTGCCATGTAAGTCAACTATCGCAACTTAGAACACATCTGCTCGATTATCTTGGTTCTGACTAATAGCTACAATAATTCTATAATTCTGTTAACCCTAATATCAGATTTTAAGAATGGACATTTCACAAAGAACCATGGATTAAATATAAAACAATAATCTAAAAATCGTATAAATTACGAATACCAATTCTATAAATCAGGCTAATCAGCCATATGAGTCTTACCCATATATACCCTATCAAAACTTACCACAAAAAACCCAACAAGATAACAACTTGGATTTTCAAGCAGAAGCCATAATAAAAGCTTGCATAACATAATGAATCAAATAAACTTGTAGCTTGACGTTTCGGATCCTAGCTCAGACAATCCCAGAAGTGGGGATCTAAAATCCCTAAAAACTACCTAAAACTAAGAAAACTTGAAAACTACTTAGAAAACTTTAGAAGTGATCATGTTTCATGATGATTTGAGAAGAGAGGGGTCTATGTCCTTATATAGGGGCTTCTGAGTGTTCTTGGCTCTTATTTTCGATGTGGGACATTTCTCCCTTCTTTTTAGTGGGCTTAAGTTGGCACAAAACGGCCCAAAAAGTGGTTCTAAGTCTGTTGAATTTGTAAATCATATGTTCTTGGCTTCGAGCCTCCAAGTCACGGCCATGAGTGCTTTTCCCGCGGCATGGGCAGTTTTGGTCGCGGCCAAGTGGCAGTTCTTCTGCTCGTCATTCCATCTTGATACTGGTGTATCTTGAGATCTAACTGGTGGATCGTCCTCAAACCATGGAAAATGAAAGCTAGCATATCCCTATATCTCGTGTCTAAATTTGAGCATGATCTATTCGTGTAAAAGCCTCCATTTGATGTCGAACTACTGAGGGAAAGAGTGAGAACCAAAATGTGGAATTTTTGCTTGTTTTGCCTTATTTTCTGAAAAGTCAAATAAAACCACAAAAGGTAAAAATCACTTAAAACCCATTAGATAACATATGTTAGAACACTAAGAGAAAGTATATAAATGATAGCTAAAAAGATGTAGAAACGGGTAATATCAGCTTTCCTCAAGGCTCAATGAGAGAGCATATGATCCGTGAGTGTTCTAGTTGATCCCTTCTTCCCGCCTAATCTGAAACGTGATGTGGAAAGATTCTGCTCAAAATGTATCCCATCCCTCAGAACAAAGTCCATGTCACATCTCTATGATCATTATATGTCTTTGCCTATTCCTAATAAACCTTGGATGGATATTTCTTTGGACTTTGTGTTAGGTTTACTAAAGACCAGACACAAGGATAGCATACTCGTGGTTGCGGACTGGTTCTCAAAGATAGTGCATTTTATTCCATGTGCTAAAACTTATGATGCCACAAATACCACCTATTTGTTTTTCTGGGAAGTGGTGAGACTACATGGACTACCATGGTCCATAGTATCAGACATACACACAAAGTTCATGCGCCCTTCTGGATTTGTATATTTTATAGCCATATCACATTTACATATCGTACCAATAAACCTCATATCATATTTACATGTAATAAAAAAATTTGAAAAGCTAATTAGATTAAAACTGTAACATACCCATACTGGCCCACTGAAAATTTTTTGAGAAAAGATGAGAAAGCCCAATAACCTAAGCCCAAAAGACCACCTCTTCTTCCCAAAACCCTAGCCTCCTCGCTATTTATATGTGCCTCTTCCCTTGGGAAAAGCAAAGAAATGATTTTTCGGCGAAGCTCTGCCTCCGATCTGTCTCAGTCATCGCACCCAAAAGTCAGATCTGTAGCTCCTCCATCGTTTGGAGTCGAAAGAGATCGGGTAAGCTCTTTTTCAGATCTGATTTTCCTCAACCCGAGATCTAAAACCTCCGTATCTGGGAAATCCGAGACCACCATCGCGTTCCTCTCGACGAAACGAAGCCGTAGCCACCGACCTTGCCCCCGTACCAGTCCGGACGCTCCCGCACTCGCCCGAAGAAGATCTGCCGGTTTCTCCACGCGCCGCCACCGTCCGCCGGAAGTCGCCGCCCGGAGCCGCCGCCGCCGACCACCGGAGCCACCGCCGGACCGCCGCCGAGTCAACTCGGCCGGCGACCGAGTCAACTCGGGTTGACCGGGTCGGGTCGGTTCGCTTGACCGGGTCGGGTTGACCGGGTCGGGTCGTTGACCGGTTCGGTTGACCTGGTTCAATCCGGTTCAATCCAATTCTGGTTCGGTTAATCCGGTTTGGTCTGGTTTCCCAATTTCGATTTTAATTTTAATTTCAATTCCCGGTTTAGGTCGGTTAAGCTGGTTTGAGGTGGGTATTTTCAATCGATCATATCTAGCTCATCCTAAGCCCTATTTAAGCGATTCAAAAGCCTATCTCACTCGATTTCTCGTCCTCTTTCCAGATCTGATGTCCGTGAGGGCTAATAGAGCGTCTAAATTACCGTTTTGCCCTCTTATTTGGCTAAGGTGAGGACTGGTTGTGATCTCCCTTACTCTATCCAATTTCGGACGATAGTCCTTAGTTAATGTTGTCTTTCCTAGGTAGTCTAGGGCAGTAGAGAGATCCATGTGATTGATTGTGGAACGTAGAATGCTAGGTTATCGCTAAAATCAAAAATGTTGTTTGTGCTTGATGGATATGAATGCTTAGAACTGTGGTAGGGCCCCCGAAAGGGTGTTGTGTGGCAGGGGCATGTACATTGCCGGGGTACGTGTCCCTTGAGTAGGCGTCGGAGGGGTTTGACGAGCCCCCAAGAAGGAAGGCCGACGGGCCAGAAGGCGGGCAGGGGCGCGCAGCGGTTTGTGCGCGTCCCTGAGCCGGGATTGTGTGAGCCTACGGGCTGAAGGATAGGTGTTCTCTCTCTCTCTCTTTCTCTCTCTCTCTACCTCTCTCTCCCTCTTCCACGAGTGTGAAGGCACGAGTGGACGATAGTATTGTGTGGTGAAGCCTTCGGGCATGTTTGCAAGGTGATATTAGCTTAGGACTTGTGATTCGTAGTTGTGTGGTGTGAGCCGGGATCGCGGGTTCCTTAAATCCGCCTTCGCTGGGTAATTGTGTTTTGAAAAAATTACTCAGTCCTCTTTCCTTTCCCTGTCCCCTTTTCTTGCAGGTCTGGATGCGGGATCGAGCGATCGTGTGACATCGTTGGTGGATTTCAATAAGAAGGAGGCGCCTGGGACCTGGGACAAGTTGAGTTGGCGTCCCGGTTGGACCGAATCCGGTTCAACGGGCGTCCTAATGCCGCGTCTTCGGTTCGCCGGGAGACGGGTGTTACAAAAACACCTCATCATTTTTTTATAAAGTGCGCCAACGATGGTAAAAAAAATATTGAAATAAAATTCTCTTTTTCCTTTTTTTTGTTTGTTGTCACAAAAATTTATTTTTTCCTTTGTGGAAGTTGATGGATGGTTTGCACTTGCAATAATTTCGTTTTGTTCGCATTTATTTCAATTGTCAACCTCATGTCAATTTGCCAAACTACTTGAGCAATGTAGGTAACTATTTTAAGAACTGACCGAATTTGGTAAACTTGCTGACATTCACGTAAAGTAATACCGAATTATCCAACTGTAATTCCAATTCGAAACTCCTGAGAAAATTTGAGGCTCTTTGGCACTGGTGCCCACTTTATCTTATACCTGTCCGCCTCACTCAGATTATAAATGTTTGTGTTCATAAATAAGTAGAGTTTGGCTATTATCACTACAAGAAAAATCAACATTCATAGCACACGATACAAGCTATGGTATGTGATAAATAGCGTTTTTACAAACGTTTTCACAGCGGCAGCTATAATAGACCTCCCCATATCATAGCATTTTCGTCCGTGCTATTATATCGTTTATCTATAATAGCGATATTTTCTTCTTGCTATTACTAGACGTACTGTAGCCCATTATATGTATTGTAATATATTTTATTATAGCTTTATATTCGTGCTATGTATTAATAAGTACTATTATTCAATTGTTTTGAATCTTTTTTTACACATTATTAATTAATTTTAATTTTATATTTGATTAAAAACATATTTTATAAATTATTAAAAATTACATAAATGTAATACATTACAAATACAAATCTACAAAATCTTAACATATTCATTACATTGTTCCATTGTTTCTTCAACACTTTTGCTTCTCACTTGGTCTCTTCCATCCTCGGTATGATCATTATGTGTATCCATCTCTTCCTGTTCCAACAAACAGAAACAAATCTCATAAATATAAATGATTCAGTTGAGCTCTTAATTAACACAAAATCATCAATACCAGTTGTCATATCATTCTCATGAGCAAACACAAGCCTCAAGAACAAATAACCATGCCAATCCTAAAGTCTAACAAACATCACTTATACTATTATATCAACATCGTTCGTTTTAGAATGAAAAAAGACTGAGTGTAAACAGAACTCAGCAAGATAGTTATGGCCAAATAGTGACGCAACTTTTGTTGATGATGTAGTTTTGATATATGCACTAGAAGCATACCTCGGTCATGTGCGATGTCCATGGTGTTCCAGTAACCAGCTTCCCACCAGAAAAATTTCGTGACATACACCAGCATTGAATCAGATACTCTCCCATTTATTTCATACTGGTAATTAAGTATAGGGACCACAAACGGGAAGACGTGAGGCTCTCTGATCAAATAAGGACTCAACGAAACATCCAGCTTATGTCGTAAGAGAGTGGAAAAATATCTAGAAAGTACCTGTTTTATACAGTACGTGACGGCAAGAACTGCCCAAGACATCATACCAAATCTGCGATTAGTAATAACATTGATGTCAAAGTTCTTACCAATTCGAGGGTACAACTCCATGCCAAACTCTACATTAATAGACACTTAGAGGAATAGGATCACACCAATCATGGCATTGACACTTATTTTTACGTATAACAAAACACAAAATATGAGGCTTCCGAATATTAGTGCCGAAATTTTTTCACCCAAGTTGTAAGGGCCCTGGCCCAGCCATTTAAAAATTTCTGAGAAAAAAAGAGAAAGCCCAATAACCTAAGCCCAAAAGCCCACCTCTTCTTTCCAAAACCCTAGCTTCCTCACTATTTATATGTGCCTCCTCCCTTGGAAAAAGCAAAAGAAATGATTTTTCGGCGAAGCTCTGCCTCCGATCTGTCTCAGCCATCGCACCCAAAAGTCAGATCTATCCATCCTCGATCGTTTGGTGTCGAAAGAGATCCGGTAAGCCCTTTTTCAGATCTGATTTTTTTCAACCTGAGATCTAAAACCTCCGTAACTTTTTATCCGTGAGGAATCTGGGAAATCCGAGACCACCATCGCGTTCCTCTCAACGAGAAGAAGCCGTAGCCGCAAACCGCACCTCCATAGCTGTCCGGACGCGCCAGCAATCGCAGGAGAAATAATCGCCGGTTTCTCACGCGCCGTCCACGCGCCGCCATCGCCGGAGCCACGCGCCGCCCACGCGCCGCCGTCGCCGGAGCCACGCGCCGCCGCCATCCGCCAGGAGCCGCCGCCGTCGCCGCCGTCCACCGTCTCCCGGAGCCGCCGCCCGTCGCCGGAGCTCCGCCGCCGCCGACCACCAGAGCCACCGCCGGACCGCCGCCGAGTCAACTCGGCCGGCGACCGAGTCAACTCGGGTTGACCGGGTCGGGTCGGTTCGGTTGACCGGGTCGGGTTGACCGAGTCTGGTCGTTGACCGGTTCAATCCAATTCTGGTTCGGTTAATCCGGTTTGGTCTGGTTTCCCAATTTCGATTTTAATTTTAATTTCAATTCCCGGTTTAGGTCGGTTAAGCTGGTTTGAGCTGGGTATTTTCAATCGATCATATCTAGCTCATCCTAAGCCCGATTTAAGCGAATCAAAAGCCCATCTCACCTTATTTCTCGTCCTCTTTCCAGATCTGATGTCCGTTCGGGCTGAGGAAGCTTCTAAATGACCGTTTTCCCCTTTATTTGGCTAAGGTGAGGACCGGTTGTGATCTTCCCTTATTCCATTCAATTCCGGACGATAGTCCTTCGTTAATATTGTCTTTCCTAGGTAGTCTAAGGTAGTAGAGATCTCAATATGATTGTTTGCAGAACGTAGAATGCTAGGTTATCGCTAAACTGAAAACATTGATTGTGCTTGATGGACTTGAAGGGTTTAGAACTGTGGTAGGGCCCCCGAAAGGGTGTTTGGTGACGGCACATGTACATTACACTTAGTACGTGTCCCTTGTATCGTCGTAAGGGGGGTTTCAGCGAGCTCCCCGAAGGGTAAAGTTGGAGTTGGAGTTGGAGTTGGGCACTGGGGCCAATGGCGGGCTTCGGTTGCTGTTTAATTTATTGCACTCCGTGGTCGATTTGTTTGCGCTTTCATTTCGTAGTAGTCTAGTGGGACATAGGTTGTGTGATGAAAGCCTTCGGGTGATGTTTGCAAGGTGATATTAGCTTAGGACTTGCGAGTCGTAGTTGTGTGGCGTAAGCCGGGATCGCGGATTCCTTGTCCGCCCTCACTGGGTAATTGTGTTTGAAACAATTACTCAGGCCTCTTTTTCCTTTTCCCTTCTTTTTCCCTCGCAGGTCCGGATGCAGGATTGATTGATCGAGTGACGTGATTGGTGGATTTGAATACGAAGGAAGCGTCGGGTTCCTGGGACCAGTTGAGATAGCGTCCCGGTTGGACCATTTTCGGTTCAACGGGCGTCCTAATGCCGCGTCTCCGGTTTAACCGGGAGGCGGGTGTTACAATTTGGTATCAGAGCCTAGGTTAAGATCTCCCAGTGCTGTCCTGTGAGATCAGCTTTCATTGTTTTCCAAAAACCTTGTTTTCAAATCTTTTTACAAAGTTTTTGCGAAATTTTTATAAAATGGTCACTTTGCGAAAACTTTTTCAAACACCAACCTTACCATAGATTGTTCTCCAGGCCGGTCTTAGTCTAGATAGAATATTTTTTTCCCGTGCAGGATGGGTCAGTGTCTTCAACCCTCAGTTGTGCTACTGCCGCTAGATGTGTGCCAAGATGTATGTTGTGGTGTGTGTTGTGGTGTATGTTGTGGTGTGCACCTACACGGCAGTTGGTACTAATGAGGTGTGTATTGGGTTATCATCTGTTCGGAGTATTGTTCAACCAAGTGTGCGAGGGCGATCAAAATGTGGAGACGTTCACCGGAGAGACTACATCGGGAGTGTAGCAAAGATTTCCAAGAGTTACAGGAAGTGCTAGAAGAGTTGCAAGAGGCGTTGGGAAGCTGCAAGGAGTATTGCAAGAATTGCAAGAGGTCAATGGAAAGACCGGATTGCAAGGAGTGCTACAGAAGTTGCAAGAGGTCAATGGAAAGACTGGATTGCAAGGAGTGCTACAGGAGTTGCAAGAGGTCAATGGAAAGACCGGATTACAAGGAGTGCTACAGGAGTTGCAAGAGGTCAATGGAAAGACCGGATTGCAAGGAGTGCTACAGGAGTTGCAAGAGGTCGATGGAAAGACAGGATTGCAAGGAGGCCATTTGGAAGTGGCGGTGTTCCAACTGGATTAAGCGTCAGGAGTTGCTTGAGTTGCTTGGATCACCAGGAGCAGCAGGAGGCTATCCAAATCTGTTCAAAGTAGGGAATCTTGGAATCGGTTTGTGACATCAACTTCAATGAGTTATGGACGGCTCATTGAAGATTGATCAAGCTGGAACCTGGAGAAGATCTTCGTGGTATGGCAGGCTCAAGATTCAATGGTGGGACCGGAAAGGAAATGGTCTGCCCTAGAGTTCTTTGTGGATTATTGGAGCAGCTAATGGAGTTCCTCAAGCTGGAAAGAAGATCGCGGAAGCGTTTTGGGAAGTGGCGCTGTGACATTTGGAATTACCTGGCAAGCCGGATTTCTGCAATTGCAAGATCAAGTGGACGAAGCTGGTTATTGGAAATGGAATTCCAACGGGAGATTGTTAAGAAAACACTATTGAGAATTGGCAAGAAGCTGCAAGGGGGAGCAAAGGAGAGCAAGTTTAATAGGGAAGGAAACCCAAGGGATAGTGTTTGGAAAGCACTGCACGTGGACCACAAGGTAGAAAACCTTGAGCTGGAATTCGGATTAGAATCGGTTTGGATATCAGAGTACGCAGCGGAAGCGTGGCATTGGAGCATATCAGGAGTTAAGTGGGTCGTTCCCCACCAGCCGGGTAGCCATAATGGACATGGTTAGCCTAATCGCTCACCAAAGATAAGCAAGGATAGCAAACAGGCGAAAGACGACGCCATAGTGCACGAAATGGAAACCGTCAAAGTGAATCCATTTGGAAGTGGATGATGCACTGTGGCACGGTAATGGAAACCGTTGAGGAGAAATGGGTTGGGAGTGGAGCATCGCATTCAAGACTTAGAACCACTCGAGGGATGAGTGTTGTTTCTAAACGTCGAAGACCGACCCTAATGGAAATGGGCGGTATCATGTGACATCTGAGTGCATTCTGGAGATGCTTATGGACTGGTACCAAAGAGAAAGACACTTCAGAGCGTGGTTGGAAGAAAAGGGGGGGGGGAGAAGCAGTCTTCAGGATTCAAGGACAAGTTCTTTTCAAACAAGTAAGCCATCAAGTCAGTTTTGGTCAACGAAGTCTGTGGAGTATGGATGGTAAAACGTTGCAATGGAGAACTCCCGCCTCGGAATTCGGGACGAATTCTTTTTATGGGGGGGATAATTGTAAGGGCCCTGGCCTATCCATTTAAAAATTTATGAGAAAAGAAGAGAAAGCCCAATAACTTAAGCCCAAAAGCCCACCTCTTCTTCCCAAAACCCTAGCTTCCTCACTATTTTTATGTGCCTCCTCCCTTGAAAAAAGCAAAAGAAATGATTTTTCGGCGAATCTCTGCCTCCGATCTGTCTCAGCCATCGCACCCAAAAGTCAGATCTATCCATCCTCCATCGTTTGGTGTCGAAAGAGATCCGGTAAGCCCTTTTTCAGATCTGATTTTCTTCAACCCGAGATCCAAAACCTCCGTAACTTTTAATCCGTGAGGAAAATGGGAAATCCGAGACCACCATCGCGTTCCTCTCGACGAGACGATACCGTAGCCGCAAACCGCACCTCCATAGCTGTCCGGACGCGCCCGCAATCGCAGGAGAAAGAATCGCCGGTTTCTCACGCGCCGCCGTCGCCGGAGCCACGCGCCGCCCACGCGCCGCTGGCGTCCGCCGGGAGCCGCCGCTGTCCGCCGTCTCCCGGAGCCGCCGCCCATCGCCGGAGCTCCGCCGCCGCCGACCACCGGAGCCACCGCCGGACCGCCGCCGAGTCAACTCGGCCGGCGAAAGAGTCAACTCGAATTGACCGGATCGGGTCAGTTCGGTTGACCAGGTTGGGTTGACTGGGTCGGGTCGTTGACCGGTTCAATCCAATTCTGGTTCGGTTAATCCGGTTTGGTCTGGTTTCCCAATTTCGATTTTAATTTTAATTTCAATTCCCGGTTTAGGTCGGTTAAGCTGGTTTGAGCTGGGTATTTTCAATCGATCATATCTAGCTCATCCTAAGCCCGATTTAAGCGAATCAAAAGCCCATCTCACCTGATTTCTCGTCCTCATTCCAGATCTGATGTCCGTTCGGGCTGAGAAAGCTTATAAATTACCGTTTTTCCCTTTATTTGGCTAAGGTGAGGACCGGTTGTGATCTTCCCTTATTCCATTCAATTCCGGACGATAGTCCTTCGTTAATGTTGTCTTTCCTAGGTATTATAGGGTAGTAAAGATCTCAATGTGATTGTTTGCAGAACGTAGAATGCTAGGTTATCGCTAAACTAAAAACGTTGATTGTGCTTGATGGACTTGAAGGGTTTAGAACTGTGGTAAGGCCCCCGAAAGGGAGTTTGGTGACGGCACATGTACATTGCACTTAGTACGTGTCCCTTGTATCGTCGTAAAGGGGGTTTCTGCGAGCTCCCCGAAGGGTAAAGTTGGAGTTGGGCACCGGGGCCAATGGCGGGCTTCGGTTGCTGTTTATTTTATTGCACTTTGTGGTCGATTTGTTTGCGCTTTCATTTCGTAGTAGTCCAGTGGGACATAGGTTGTGTGATGAAAGCCTTCGGGTGATGTTTGCAAGGTGATATTAGCTTAGGACTTGTGAGTCGTAGTTGTGTGGCGTAAGCCGGGATCGCGGATTCCTTGTCCGCCCTCACTGGGTAATTGTATTTGAAACAATTACTCAGGCCTCCTTTTCCTTTTCCCTTCTTTTTCCCTCGCAGGTCCGGATGCAGGATTGATTGATCGAGTGACGTGATTGGTGGATTTGAATACGAAGGAAGCGTCGGGTTCCTGGGACCAGTTGAGATGGCGTCCCGGTTGGACCATTTTCGGTTCAACGGGCGTCCTAATGCCGCGTCTCCGGTTCAACCGGGAGGCGGGTGTTACAATTTGGTATCAGAGCCTAGGTTAAGATCTCCCAGTGCTGTCTTGGGAGATCAGCTTTCGTTTTTTTCCAAAAATCTTTTTACAAAGTGTTTGCGAAATTTTTATAAAATGGTTACTTTGCGAAAACTTTTTCAAACACCAACCTTACCATAGATTGTTCTCCAGGCCGGTCTTAGTCTAGATAGAATATTTGTTTCCTGTGCAGGATGGGTCAGTGTCTTCAACCCTCAGTTGTGCTACTGCCGCTAGATGTGTGCCGAGATGTATGTTTTGGTGTGTGTTGTGGTGTATGTTATGGTGTGCACCTACACGGCAGTTGGTACTAATGAGGTGTGTATTGGGTTATCATCTGTTCGGAGTATTGTTCAACCAAGTGTGCGAGGGCGATCAAAATGTGGAGACGTTCACCGGAGAGACTACATCGGGAGTGTAGCAAAGAGTTGCAAGAGTTACAGGAAGTACTAGAAGAGTTGCAAGAGGCGTTGGGAAGCTGCAAGGAGTATTGCAGGAATTGCAAGAGGTCAATGGAAAGACCGGATTGCAAGGAGTGCTACAGAAGTTGAAAGAGGTCAATGGAAAGACCGGATTGCAAGGAGTGCTACAGGAGTTCCAAGAGGTCAATGGAAAGACCGGATTGCAAGGAGTGCTACAAGAGTTGCAAGAGGTCAATGGAAAGACCGGATTGCAAGGAGTGCTACAGGAGTTGCAAGAGGTCGATGGAAAGACCGGATTGCAAGGAGGCCATTTGGAAGTGGCGGTGTTCGGACTAGATTAAGCGTCAGGAGTTGCTTGAGTTGCTTGGATCACCAGGAGCAGCAGGAGGCTATCCAAATCTGTTCCAAGTAGGGAATCTTGGAATCGGTTTGTGAAATCAACTTCAATGAGTTATGGACGGCTCGTTGAAAATTGATCAAGCTGGAACCTGGAGAAGATCTTCGTGGTATGGCAGGCTCAAGATTCAATTGTGGGACCGGAAAGAAAACGGTCTGCCCTGGAGTTCTTTGTGGATTATTGGAGCAGCTAATGGATTTCCTCAAGCTGGAAAGAAGATCGCGGAAGCGTTTTGGGAAGTGGCGCTGTGACATTTGTAATTGGCTGGCAAGCCGGATTTCTTCAATTGCAAGATCAAGTGGACAAAGCTGGTTATTGGAAATGGATTTCCAACGGGAGAGTTTTAAGAAAACACTATTGAGGATTGGCAAGAAGCTGCAAGGGGGAGCAAAGGAGAGCAAGTTTAATAGGGAAGGAAACCCAAGGGATAGTGTTTGGAAAGCACTGCACCAGGACCACAAGGTAGGAAACCTTGAGCTGGAATTCGGATTAGAATCGGTTTGGATATCAGAGTGCGCAGCGGAAGCGTGGCATTGGAGCATATCAGGAGTTAAGTGGGTCGTTCCCCACCAGCCGGGTAGCCATAATGGACATGGTTAGCCTCATCGCTCACCAAAGATAAGCAAGGATAGCAAACAGGCGAAAGACGACGCCATAGTGCACGGGAATGGAAACCGTCAAAGTGAATCCATTTGGAAGTGGATGATGCACTGTGGCACTGTAATGGAAACCGTTGAGGAGAAATGGATTGGGAGTGGAGCATCGCATTCAAGACTTAGAACCACTCGAGGGATGAGTGTTGTTTCTAAACGTCGAAGACCGACCCTAATGGAAATGGGCAGTATCATGTGACATCTGAGTGCATTCTGGAGATGCTAATGGACTGGTACCAAAGAGAAAGACACTTCAGAGCGTGGTTGGAAGTAAAGGGGGGGAGAAGCAGTCTTCAGGATTCAAGGACAAGTTCTTTTCAAGCAAGTAAGCCATCAAGTCAGTTTTGGTCAACGAAGGCTGCAGAGTGTGGATGGTAAAACGTTGCAATGGAGAACTCCCGCCTCGGAATTCGGGACAAATTATTTTCAAGGGGGGGAGAATTGTAAGGGCCCTGGCCCAGCCATTTAAAAATTTCTGAGAAAAGAAGAGAAAGCCCAATAACTTAAGCCCAAAAGCCCACCTCTTCTTCCCAAAACCCTAGCTTCCTCACTATTTATATGTGCCTCCTCCCTTGGAAAAAGCAAAAGAAATGATTTTTCGGCGAATCTCTGCCTCCGATCTGTCTCAGCCATCGCACCCAAAAGTCAGATCTATCCATCCTCCATCGTTTGGTGTCGAAAGAGATCCGGTAAGCCCTTTTTCAGATCTGATTTTCTTCAACCCGAGATCTAAAACCTCCGTAACTTTTTATCCGTGAGGAATCTTGGAAATCCGAGACCACCATCGCGTTCCTCTCGACAAGACGAAATCGTAGCCGCAAACCGCACCTCCATAGCTGTCCGGACGCGCCCGCAATCGCAGGAGAAATAATCGCCGGTTAATCACGCGCCGCCCACGCGCCGCCGTCGCCGGAGCCACGCGCCGCCCACGCGCCGCCGCCGTCCGCCGGACCGCCGCCGAGTAAACTCGGCCGGCAACCGAGTCAAATCGAGTTGACCGGGTCAGGTCGGTTCGGTTGATCGGGTTGGGTTGACCGGGTCGGGTCGTTGACCGGTTCAATCCAATTCTGGTTTGGTTAATCCGGTTTAGTCTGGCTTCCCAATTTCGATTTTAATTTTAATTTCAATTCCCGGTTTAGGTCGGTTAAGCTGGTTTGAGCTGGGTATTTTCAATCGATCATATCTAGCTCATCCTAAGCCTGATTTAAGCGAATCAAAAGCCCATCTCACCTGATTTCTCGTCCTCATTCCAGATCTGATGTCCGTTCGGGCTGAGGAAGCTTATAAATTACCGTTTTGCCCTTTATTTGGCTAAGGTGAGGACCGGTTGTGATCTTCCCTTATTCCATTCAATTCCGGACGATAGTCCTTCGTTAATGTTGTCTTTCCTAGGTATTATAGGGTAGTAGAGATATCAATGTGATTGTTTGCAGAACGTAGAATGCTAGGTTATCGCTAAACTGAAAACGTTGATTGTGCTTGATGGACTTGAAGGGTTTAAAACTGTGGTAGGGCCCCCGAAAGGGTGTTTGGTGACGGCACATGTACATTTCACTTAGTACGTGTCCCTTGTATCGTCGTAAGGGGGGTTTCTGCGAGCTCCCCGAAGGGTAAAGTTGGAGTTGGGCACCGGGGCCAATGGCGGGCTTCGGTTGCTGTTTATTTTATTGCACTTTGTGGTCGATTTGTTTGCGCTTTCATTTCGTAGTAGTCCAGTGGGACATAGGTTGTGTGATGAAAGCCTTCGGGTGATGTTTGCAAGGTGATATTAGCTTAGGACTTGTGAGTCGTAGTTGTGTGGCGTAAGCCGGGATCGCGGATTCCTTGTCCGCCCTCACTGGGTAATTGTATTTGAAACAATTACTCAGGCCTCCTTTTCCTTTTCCCTTCTTTTTCCCTCGCAGGTCCGGATGCAGGATTGATTGATCGAGTGACGTGATTGGTTGATTTGAATACGAAGGAAGCATCGGGTTCCTGGGACCAGTTGAGATGGCGTCCCGGTTGGACCATTTTCGGTTCAACGGGCGTCCTAATGCCGCGTCTCCGGTTTAACCGGGAGGCGGGTGTTACAATTCTGTATCAGAGCCTAGGTTAAGATCTCCCAGTGCTGTCTTGGGAGATCAGCTTTCGTTGTTTTCCAAAAATCTTTTTACAAAGTGTTTCCGAAATTTTTATAAAATGGTTACTTTGCGAAAACTTTTTCAAACACCAACCTTACCATAGATTGTTCTCCAGGCCGGTCTTAGTCTAGATAGAATATTTTTTTCCCGTGCAGGATGGGTCAGTGTCTTCAACCCTCAGTTGTGCTACTGCCGCTAGATGTGTGCCGAGATGTATGTTTTGGTGTGTGTTGTGGTGTATGTTGTGGTGTGCACCTACACGGCAGTTGGTACTAATGAGGTGTGTATTGGGTTATCATCTGTTCGGAGTATTGTTCAACCAAGTGTGCGAGGGCGATCAAAATGTGGAGACGTTCACCGGAGAGACTACATCGGGAGTGTAGCAAAGAGTTGCAAGAGTTACAGTAAGTGCTAGAAGAGTTGCAAGAGGCGTTGGGAACCTGCAAGGAGTATTGCAAGAATTGCAAGAGGTCAATGGAAAGACCGGATTGCAAGGAGTGCTACAGAAGTTGCAAGAGGTCAATGGAAAGACCGGATTGCAAGGAGTGCTACAGGAGTTGCAAGAGGTCAATGGAAAGACCGGATTGCAAGGAGTGCTACAGGAGTTGCAAGAGGTCAATGGAAAGACCGGATTGCAAGGAGTGCTACAGGAGTTGCAAGAGGTCGATGGAAAGACCGGATTGCAAGGAGGCCATTTGGAAGTGGCGGTGTTCTGACTGGATTAAGCGTCAGGAGTTGCTTGAGTTGCTTGGATCACCAGGAGCAGCTGGAGACTATCTAAATCTGTTCCAAGTAGGGAATCTTGGAATCGGTTTGTGACATCAACTTCAATGAGTTATGGACGGCTCGTTGAAGATTGATCAAGCTGAAACCTGGAGAAGATCTTCGTGGTATGACAGGCTCAAGATTCAATGTTAGGACCGGAAAGGAAACGGTCTGCCCTGGAGTTCTTTGTGGATTATTGGAGCAGCTAATGGAGTTCCTCAAGCGTGAAAGAAGATCGCGGAAGCGTTTTGGGAAGTGGCGCTGTGACATTTGGAATTGCCTGGCAAGCCGGATTTCTGCAATTGCAAGATCAAGTGGACGAAGCTGGTTATTGGAAATGGAATTCCAACGGGAGATTGTTAAGAAAACACTATTGAGGATTGACAAGAAGCTGCAAGGGGGAGCAAAGGAGAGCAAGTTTAATAGGGAAGGAAACCCAAGGGATAGTGTTTGGAAAGCACTGCACCTGGACCACAAGGTAGAAACCTTGAGCTGGAATTCGGATTAGAATCGGTTTGGATATCAGAGTGCGCAGCGGAAGCGTGGCATTGGAGCATATCAGGAGTTAAGTGGGTCGTTCCCCACCAGCCGGGTAGCCATAATGGACATTGTTAGCCTAATCGCTCACCAAAGATAAGCAAGGATAGCAAACTGGCGAAAGACGACGCCATAGTGCACGGGAATGGAAACCGTCAAAGTGAATCCATTTGGAAGTGGATGATGCACTGTGGCACGGTAATGGAAACAATTGAGGAGAAATGGGTTGGGAGTAGAGCATCGCATTCAAGACTTAGAACCACTCGAGGGATGAGTGTTGTTTCTAAACGTCGAAGACCGACCCTAATGGAAATGGGCGGTATCATGTGACATCTGAGTGCATTCTGGAGATGCTAATGGACTGGTACCAAAGAGAAAGACACTTCAGAGCGTGGTTCGAAGTAAAGGGGGGTAGAAGCAGTCTTCAGGATTCAAGGACAAGTTCTTTTCAAGCAAGTAAGCCATCAAGTCAGTTTTGGTCAACGAAGTCTGCGGAGTGTGGATGGTAAAACGTTGCAATGGAGAACTCCCGCCTCGGAATTCGGGACGAATTATTTTCAAGGGGGGGAGAATTGTAAGGGCCATGGCCCAGCCATTTAAAAATTTCTGAGAAAAGAAGAGAAAGCCCAATAACCTAAGCCCAAAAGCCCACCTCTTCTTCCCAAAACCCTAGCTTCCTCACTATTTATATGTGCCTCCTCCCTTGAAAAAAGCAAAAGAAATGATTTTTTGGCGAAGATCTGCCTCCGATCTGTCTCAGCCATCGCACCCAAAAGTCAGATCTATCCATCCTCCATTGTTTGGTGTCGAAAGAGATCCGGTAAGCCCTTTTTCAGATCTGATTTTCTTCAACCCGATATCTAAAACCTCTGTAACTTTGTATCCGTGAGGAATCTGGGAAATCCGACACAACCATCGCGTTCCTCTCGACGAGACAAAACCGTAGCCGCAAACCGCACCTCCATAGCCGTCCGGACGCGCCCACAATCGCATGAGAAATAATCGCAGTTTCTCACGCGCCGCCCACGCGCCGCCCACGCGCCGCCCACGCGCCGCCGGAGCCGGAGCCACTCGCCGCCGCCGTCCGCCGGGAGCCGCCGTCGTCGCCGCCGTCCGCCGTCTCCCGGAGCCACCGCCCATCGCCGGAGCTCCCCCGCCGCCGAGTCAACTCGGCCGGCGACCGAGTCAACTCGAGTTGACCGGGTTGGGTCGGTTCGGTTGACCGGGTTGGGTTGACCGGGTCGGGTCGTTGACCGGTTCAATCCAATTCTGGTTCGGTTAATCCGGTTTGGTCTGGTTTCCCAATTTCGATTTTAATTTTAATTTCAATTCCTGGTTTAGGTCGGTTAAGCTGGTTTGAGTTGGGTATTTTCAATCGATCATATCTAGCTCATCCTAATCCCGATTTAAGCGAATCAAAAGCCCATCTCGCCTTTCTCGTCCTCTTTCCAGATCTGATGTCCGTTCGGGCTGAGGAAGCTTCTAATTACCGTTTTGCCCTTTATTTGGCTAAGGTGAGGACCGGTTGTGATCTTCCCTTATTCCATTCAATTCGGGACGATAGTCCTTCGTTAATGTTGTCTTTCCTAGGTATTATAGGGTAGTAGAGATCTCAATGTGATTGTTTGCAGAACGTAGAATGCTAGGTTATCGCTAAACTGAAAACGTTGATTGTGCTTGATGGACTTGAAGGGTTTAGAACTGTGGTAGGGCCCCCGTTTGGTGACGGCACATGTACATTGCACTTAGCACGTGTCCCTTGTATCGTCGTAAGGGGGGTTTCTGCGAGCTCCCCGAAGGGTAAAGTTGGAGTTGGGCACCGGGGCCAATGGCGGGCTTCGGTTGCTGTTTATTTTATTGCACTTTGTGGTCGATTTGTTTGCGCTTTCATTTCGTAGTAGTCCAGTGGGACATAGGTTGTGTGATGAAAGCCTTCGGGTGATGTTTGCAAGGTGATATTAGCTTAGGACTTGTGAGTCGTAGTTGTGTGGCGTAAGCCGGGATCGCGGATTCCTTGTCCGCCCTAACTGGGTAATTGTATTTGAAACAATTACTCAGGCCTCCTTTTCCTTTTCCCTTCTTTTTCCCTCGCAGGTCCGGATGCAGGATTGATTGATCGAGTGACGTGATTGGTGGATTTGAATACGAAGGAAGCGTCGGGTTCCTGGGACCAGTTGAGATGGCGTCCCGGTTGGACCATTTTCGGTTCAACGGGCGTCCTAATGCCGCGTCTCCGGTTTAACCGGGAGGCGGGTGTTACAATTTGGTATCATAGCCTAGGTTAAGATCTCCCAGTGCTGTCCTGGGAGATAAGCTTTCATTGTTTTCCAAAAACCATGTTTTCAAATCTTTTTACAAAGTGTTTGCGAAATTTTTATAAAATGGTTACTTTGCGAAAAAAATTTCAAACACCAATCTTACCATAGATTGTTCTCCAGGCCGGTCTTAGTCTAGATAGAATATTTTTTTTCGCGTGCAGGATGGGTCAGTGTCTTCAACCCTCAGTTGTGCTACTGCCGCTAGATGTGTGCCGAGATGTATGTTGTGGTGTGTGTTGTGGTGTATGTTGTGGTGTGCACCTACACGGCAGTTGGTACTAATGAGGTGTGTATTGAGTTATCATCTGTTCGGAGTATTGTTCAACCAAGTGTGTGAGGGCGATCAAAATGTGGAGACGTTCACCGGAGAGACTACATCGGGAGTGTAGCAAAGAGTTGCAAGAGTTACAGGAAGTGCTAGAAGAGTTGCAAGAGGCGTTGGGAAGCTGCAAGGAGTATTGCAAGAATTGCAAGAGGTCAATGGAAAGACCGGATTGCAAGGAGTGCTACAGAAGTTGCAAGAGGTCAATGGAAAGACCGGATTGCAAGGAGTGCTACAGGAGTTGCAAGAGGTCAATGGAAAGACCGGATTGCAAAGAGTGCTACAGGAGTTGCAAGAGGTCAATGGAAAGACCGGATTGCAAGGAGTGCTACAGGAGTTGCAAGAGGTCGATGGAAAGACCGGATTGCAAGGAGGCCATTTGGAAGTGGCGGTGTTCCGACTGGATTAAGCGTCAGGAGTTGCTTGAGTTGCTTGGATCACCAGGAGCAGCAGGAGGCTATCCAAATCTGTTCCAAGTAGGGAATCTTGGAATCGGTTTGTGACATCAACTTCAAAGAGTTATGGACGTCTTGTTGAAGATTGATCAAGTTGGAACCTGGAAAAGATCTTCGTGGTATGGCAGGCTCAAGATTCAATTGTGGGACCGGAAAGGAAACGGTCTGCCCTGGAGTTCTTTGTGGATTATTGGAGCAGCTAATGGAGTTCCTCAAGCTGGAAAGAAGATCGCGGAAGCGTTTTGGGAAGTGGCGCTGTGACATTTGGAATTGCCTGGCAAGCCGGATTTCTGCAATTGCAAGATCAAGTGGACGAAGCTGGTTATTGGAAATGGAATTCCAACGGGAGATTGTTAAGAAAACACTATTGAGGATTGGCAAGAAGCTGCAAGGGGGAGCAAAGGAGAGCAAGTTTAATAGGGAAGGAAACCCAAGGGATAGTGTTTGGAAAGCACTGCACCTGGACCACAAGGTAGAAACCTTGAGCTGGAATTCAGATTAGAATCGGTTTGGATATCAGAGTGCGCAGCGGAAGCGTGGCATTGGAGCATATCAGGAGTTAAGTGGGTCGTTCCCCACCAGCTGGGTAGCCATAATGGACATGGTTAGCCTAATCGCTCACCAAAGATAAGCAAGGATAGCAAACTGGCGAAAGACGACGCCATAGTGCACGGGAATGGAAACCGTCAAAGTGAATCCATTTGGAAGTGGATGATGTACTGTGGCACAGTAATGGAAATAGTTGAGGAGAAATGGGTTGGGAGTAGAGCATCGCATTCAAGACTTAGAACCACTCGAGGGATGAGTGTTGTTTCTAAACGTCGAAGACCGACCCTAATGGAAATGGGCGGTATCATGACAAGTTCTTTTCAAGCAAGTAAGCCATCAAGTCAGTTTTGGTCAACGAAGTCTGCGGAGTGTGGATGGTAAAACGTTACAATGGAGAACTCCCGCCTCGGAATTCGGGACGAATTATTTTCAAGGGGGGGAGAATTGTAAGGGCCCTGGCCCAGCCATTTAAAAATTTCTGAGAAAAGAAGAGAAAGCCCAATAACCTAAGCCCAAAAGCCCACCTCTTCTTCCCAAAACCCTAGCTTCCTCACTATTTATATGTGCCTCCTCCCTTGGAAAAAGCAAAAGAAATGATTTTTTGGCGAAGATCTGCCTTTTGAGGTTATGTGTGATGCAAGTGATTGTGCTGTAGGAGCTGTTCTGGGACAGAAGAAGGACAGAAAGCTCCATGCTATCTATTATGCTAGTAGGACACTAGATGATGCAAAAAGGAACTATGCAACCACGGAGAAGGAGCTGTTGGCTGTTGTCTTTGCATTTGAGAAGTTCTGCCCCTATCTTGTTGGCTCCAAGGAGTTTGATATTGAAGTAAGGGACAAGAAGGGAGTGGAGAATGGAGTTGCTGATCATCTTTCAAGGTTGCTAGTTGAGGAAGACGTGCCTATAAATGATTATTTGCCTGAGGAAAACGTCAACATGATCAGTACAGTTTTTCAGACGGATTTGGGCAGTGAGTTGCAGAACTGTCGGGACAATCGCATTGTGTCGATCGATGCCACATTGGCAACGGTCGATACAAGTATCGGGGAAGAAACGATCGATACACGCTCATGCAACGGTCGATGCATACCTGATACGAGCCGAGAGTCTTTCTGAGTCAGAATTGGGAATTATGACTTCGAAATTGCTGCTGTAGCAACCTCTGATCCACCCTGGTATGCAGATATAGCTAATTACCTTGCTGCTGAGACTGAACCAGATGATTTAAAGGGTTATGAAAAGAAGAGGTTCTTTAGGGAGATTAGAAGATACTACTGGGATGAGCCCTATCTCTATAAGCACTGTTCAGATGGTCTTTACAGGAGATGCATTGCTGAATCTGAAGTCCCTGATATCCTTTCCACTGTCATGGAACAGATTATGCTGGACATTTTGCTACAATTAAGACTGTGTCTAAGGTCTTACAGGCAGGTTTCTGGTGGCCTACAATGTTTAGAGACAATCATTCTTTCATCACTCAGTGTGATGCCTGTCAGAGGAGAGGGAAAATCAGCAAGAAGCATGAGATGCCTCAGAATTTCATTCTGGAAGTTAAGGTTTTTGATTGCTGGGGAATAGATTTCATGGGTCCTTTTCCCTCATCCTATGGGAATAAGTTCATCTTGGTTGTTGTAGACTATGTGTCTAAGTGGGTTGAAGCGATAGCTAGTCCAACCAATGATTCTTCTGTGGTCATTAAGCTTTTTAAGACCATCATATTCCCCATATTTGGAGTACCTCGTATAGTGATTAGTGATGGAGGATCTCATTTTATCAATAAGGTCTTCGAGAAGCTGCTAAAGAAGCATGGAGTTCATCACAGAGTCGCTACTCCTTATCACCCTCAGACTAGTGGACAAGTTGAGGTTTCTAACAGACAGATTAAGGAGATTCTTGAGAAGACAGTTGGAAAAACAAGGAAAGATTGGGCAGCAAAGTTGGATGATGCATTATGGGCCTACCGGACAGCATTCAAGACACCACTTGGGACCACTCCATTCCATCTGCTATATGGAAAAGCATGTCATCTGCAAGTGGAACTTGAGCACAAAGCAGCATGGTCTGTGAAACAGATGAACTTTGATCTTAAGTCTGCTGCAGAGAGGAGATTGGTACAGCTTAATGAGTTGGATGAGATCAAACATTTTGCTTATGAGAACTCAAAGCTGTATAAGGAGAGGACTAAGGCATATCATGACAAGAAGATTGTTTCAAGATAGTTCGAACCCAATGATCAGGTACTTTTGTATAACTCTCGTTTGCATTTGTTTCCAGGTAAGCTAAAATCAAGGTGGTCTGGTCACTTCACAATCAAAGAGGTGCGTCCGTATGGAGCTGTCGTTCTAACTGGTAAGGACGGTTATGAATTCACTGTGAATGGAAAGCGGGTGAAACATTATTGGGCTAATGCCGAGATTCCAGGAGGGCATATTTTGCCTTTGGATGAAGCGCCCTTAACATAAATCTGCTGAAGCGTCAAGCTAATGACCTTAAACAAGCGCTGAGTGGGAGGCAACCCATTGTTTTCGTTTTTTCATTTTGATTTTAGTGTTATTGTAGGATTTTACGCTAGTTTCTGGTTTTGGTGAGTTTTTGTTTGCAGGTCTCGGACAAATCGCAGTGCGTCGATCGACACACCATTGTGTCGATCGTCACAACACGAAAGAAATCGCATTGCAGCGATCGTTGCGATCCTGAGCAACGATCGACCCACAACGAAAAATCGCACAGTAACGGTCGATGCACTTAGTGCAACGATCGATGCCTGACGCGACAGAGGTAAAACCCGAGAGAACTTAACCATACCTTAAACAAATTTTTTATTTCTTTCTTTTGCCAATCCTTCGCTTGACACTACTGGGGACATTGTGTCTTAAGTGTGGGGGAGGTTCTACTAACTTCTTTCTTTTGTTTTCTTAGAGTCAGTTAAATTTTTCAAAAATTTGTTTTATTGAGTCAAAATTTGTTTAAGTAAGAAACAATGATTTTTTGAGAAGATTAGCAGCACTTGCAGGAACTTAAGTAACCATTGGGATGAAGCTGCAGATTATCTCTGACTATTAGAAAACCCAGACATGGATCAACCTACTGAGGACACCCACATCACTTCAGGTATCAGAGGATCTTTTACTGACTTCACCCTAATACTGACTTAGATTTTCTCACCTAAGGGCTTGGTATACTTTGTGTCGTATTCCCTTTTTAGTTCTGACATAGCCTGTAAACCTGTCTTATCTAGTTCCCTTCTCCCCTTCCATAAAAAAAAAAAGATAATAAACTGAGGATGAGTTACTAACTCTGAAGTGGTCATGGGAATGGTAGCTAAAACTCTCATATCCTGTGCATCCATGGAATGTGTCCAAAGTACACCCCAAAACGGGAAGAACACTGATAAAAAAAATAAAATGATACCCAATGGGGAAAAATCAGTTGTTAAGGAAGGGAAAAGAGAAGAAAGGGACTAGAGAAAGATAGTTTGGTGGTCTAGAGCTGACAAGGTAAGAGTCCATGTGCCTTTGATCGATATTCCTTAGGTGAGACCGCACTTAAATACTTGCAGAAGTCAGTAGGGAGAATTTGAATGCTTGAATGTGATTGTGGAGTTTACTTAGGACAGTTGCTAAGTGTGGGGGAAGTATATGTTGGTCTTGATGTCTACAGGTTGATTCTTTCATGTGGATTACTAAGGGGAATCTGAGTGTTGCTGCTTCTAAGATGAAAAGAGTTTCTGAAGAGTTTTCAAACCTCTTCACTGCATTTTAGTTCTCTGTTTTGCTTGGGGGCAAGCAAAGGCTAAGTGTGGAGGAATTGATATATCATGGTTTTTACCGGTTTTATGCCATGATATAGTTGTGTTTTTAGTGTCTTTTATGCTATTTTAGAGTCTTTTACAGGTTTAATCAGGTTTGGAGCTAATGTGGAGATTTTGGAGTATTTTGGGAGTTTTGGAGCATTTTGGCCGAGAGTTTAACTCACTGTCCGATTTGATGATCATGCATCGATCGACACACCTTTGGTGTCGATTGACACACTAGTGAGATGGGCCAAAATACGGCGGTTAATAAAGTTATGAAGATTTACAGAAAAGCCCAGAAAAGTTCAAGTATTTACACAGAAGCCCCAACCGAGATTATGCTTATAAATATAGGATTTTGGTGTTTATTTTAGATACGCTTTCATACTTAGAGCTAAGAGATTTTTAGAGCTTTTGGGGCTGATCTAATCCTGTACTTCATCTATTTTGGAGAAGATTTCGAACCCCTTTATCTATTTAATTTCTTAAATGCAATCTATTTATTCTATGATTTTTGTTTCATTAATCATGTCTGAGTAGATTCATAGTTAAGTTTAGGGTTTCTCATTAAGGATTTTATGACTTGCTAGACTTGTTTAATTCAGTTAAGGATTCACATGATTAGAATGTTCTTCAAACTAAATTGTGCTTAATGCTAGTTCTAACCTGATCAATTAGAATCTAGATCTTAGGTTGCTAAATACGACACGAGAGTGTGGTTTAGAATCTGAACTATTTAGGTTGAGCAATTAAATTATTCGCAAAGAGATTTGGCTTAGTTTAATTGTGAACATATCGAACTTGAAATTAATGTTGGTTTAATCTGTTAGTAATTGCAAAGAGATTTGGATTACTGCACTTAGACTTAGAGAATTTTCGCAAAGAGATTTGGTTAATTCTAATTCCGTGATTTGAGTTCTAGAACTGAGTTTAATTTGATCTTGACTGATTAACTTGTCTGCTTGTCTGATTTCCTGAGAATTCCCTAGACTTAGCGATTTTAGTTTATTGCTTTCACAACAAATTCCTGCTACTGATTTACTTTATTGCCTTGCTTTTATTTCATTCACCACCTGCTTTATTCTTAGTATTAATCTCTACGGTTATGATCTATCGAGACCAGAGTCTCCGTGGATTCGATACCCTATATACTACATTGACATTACTGTGCACTTGCAGTTAGTATAGGGATTAAAACTCGACCTATCACACATCTCTAAAAACAAAGTCCATGTCACATCCTTACGGTCTTTATATGCCCTTACCAATTCCTAACATGCCTTGGGTAGATATTTCTATGGATTTTGTGTTAGGTTTACCTAAGATCAGGTACAAGGATTCTATATTCGTTGTGGTGGACCGATTATCGAAGATGGCCCATTTCATACCATGCGCCAAGACGAATAACGTGACTCAGACGGCCGACCTATTCTTCCGAGAAGTAGTGCGACTGCACGGCCTACCCTAGACCATTGTATCTTATCGAGATATTTTGTTTCTGAGCCACTTACGGAGGACGCTCTGGTGGAAACTCAGGACTAAGCTGTTGTTCTCTACGACTTGTCATCCACAAACGGACGGCCAGACCGAGGTCGTCAACTGCACACTATCATGCCTCTTACGGGCCTCTGTAGGTAAAAACTTAAGTAACTGGTTAGATTGTATTCCATACATTGAATTTGCTTATAATAATGCTAACCACTCTGCTACTAAGCTTTCTCATTTTGAGATTGTCTATGGATTGAAGCCAGAGATAGCCATAGATCTCAGGCCATTACCACCACTGGAGTTCGCTAACCAAGATGGAGAACGTAACGCTGAGGCCATCGAAAAGCTGCACCAGAAGGTCAAGGACAATATAGAGAAGAAAACGACCCAGTACAAACGACAAGCCAATAAGAAGAGGAAGGAGATCAGATTCGAGCCTGGATATTGGGTGTGGGTACACATCCGACCCGAGAGGTTTCCAAACCAACGAAAATCAAAGCTTTCACCACGAGGAGACAGCTCGTTCAGATTCTTGGAGAAGATCAATGACAACGCCTGCAAACTCGAACTTCCAGGTGAGATTAACAGTTCGTCGAGCTTTAATGTTTTTGATTTATCTCCTTTTTGTGTAGCTGATGTGGTTCTGAAGACAGAACATTCTCAAGAGGGTGGGAATGATGATGACATCGGTTCGGCCGAACCTGACCAGACCAATAAAGACGAACCATTCCCCCGACCATGGTGATAGCGCCCCAGACCTGAGCCGGTCAGTAGAGACTCACAGAGAGATCCAACCGACCCATGGAGCATTTGATCACTAGGAGCAGTATAGATGAAATTACAGAGCACTTGTACCATTTGGATCATGATCAGCCCATATTGAACCAGCTAGCCCGGAGGATGTCCGAGACGACCAATTACGACCATGACCATCCTTTCACACCAGGATCGTCCGTCTGGCCACTACTTAGGATCGATGACGCATCAATGATCAACGTAGGAGTTGTTGATCCTTAGCCCTTGTCGTATTTGTGGACCAAAGGTTATACTATTTTTCCCTTGCAAGGTTTTATCCCACTTGGTTTTCCTTGTAAGGTTTTTAACGAGGTAACCCGAGGCCTGTTTCATCAGACAGAACGCACGGCCCAAGAAGCCAAGGCCCTTCCACATGACTAAGGGCATTTTATTTGTTTTATTTTTCTGTTTTAATTCTTGTAAGTCCTAATGGCCCAATCCATCTTATTTTTCCTAGGGTTTTCGAAAACTAGGCTTTTATTAGCCAAACTCTTTGTATTTTTTTCAGTTACTTTTAATCAACGAAAAACCCTAGCTAGTTGTTTGTTCCAACGGCCGTGAGTTGTCTTGCAGCTCAAGACCAAAAAAATTCCTATTATAGCTTCTCATCGATTCATCTACTAGCATCAGCAGAGAGTGACTTCAGTCCAGCTGCTCGTGCTCCATCGCTCTAATTTGTTCGTGGTTCAAAGGAGAGAGACTTCAGTCCAGCCTTTGCACCTCTGTCTGGTTCGTTGTGGCTCAAAATCCTTGGAGCTTACATCAGAGATCTGGGGCTTTTCGTTTTCCCTTAAATTCGTCAGATCTCGATGAATAGTAAAATCTTCCCAAATCGGATGGTTGAGATTTTGCCTAGGGATTTTGCGTTTGAAATGACAGCGCGTCATGATTGCGCTTTTCAAAATCGATAGCTCGGATTGTAAGATATGAAATATATTCATATTAGAGAGTAAGATGGAAAGGAGTAGGAGAGGCTGAAGTCATGAAGACAAGGCCGAGACTGTAACGCCCCCTTCTCGTTTTCCGCTGACCGACGAGCTGACCGGCCAACAATCAAACAAGAACATGACCGATCGAACCCGAGCAGTCATACGAGAAGAGTTTGTCACAATACGAAAGCCAGAGACAATCTGGTTTGAGACAAAGGCTCGAACCAAACTATCTTTGACTCCGTTTACCTCGTTTCCACGATACGAGGCTTTGCAACCTGTACCGCTTCCACGAGTTGTGTTCGGTTCGGACGAAACCGTATATCAGGGATTATTCCGTTTTTATTACTTGAAAAACATAAATCTTATTCATAGCAATATACGGTGTATTACAAAACATTTAGCGGGATATCCCAACAAAATCTGAAACCGAAAATAAAGTCAAAATGCTTACAAACCCTAGCCAAAAGCCAACCCGAGACTACTCCGAGTGTCCTACGCGTCCGCCGAGCTATGGCAAACCTGAAAAACACAAAAGAGTCTAATGAGTAATCTAAGATTACCCCAGTGAGACGGCTCCCAACTAAAGGCTGCTAACAATCTAATAATCCCACCCAAACCCAAAATAACAATCAAGTATAATAGCTGATCACGTGCTACCAAGACGTGATGAGCTTCACAACACACAAGCATTCAAATAACAACACAATCATCAACGAAGGGAATCGAGAACACTGCAGCACATGCTATTGATTAGACTCGATCTATCTATCGCGGCACTGCACAACTTCACACCATCTGAGCCCACTTTGCGAACTCGGTGACTTCCACGGGAACACTTAGCTGCTGCCACGGTAACTAAAACCTCCCACGAATCCTAGACGATAACATGAAGTCCAACGGCTAGGACACCGCTCTCCGTCCATCGATATGCGGTGACTCGAGTTACCCTCGGAAACCCGAGTTTCCATGCAGTCCGGCCATAGGACGCGACCCCGTATTCTCCGGACCACACACCTACAGACGTTACTCCATTGGTTAACACATGCCAGAACCACTACCTAAGGTACGTGAACTGGCCAGGTTCTCAACCCCCGAGGATCCAATCGGGCAGGAAGTACCGGAACACCATCTCATGACTTGCGGGATCTAACGCACCCTATAGAGTCCTAATAACAGAAATGTAAACAAGCAGACTCACTGGGACTCTATCACACAAGACCGACAAGGTCATATAGAAACACTATTTTAAATCCCCAATCCATCCCGCAAGTCCTATCACCAACTTCCACATCACCCAAACTTACTCGGTCCCGCACCAGAGTAAGTATCTACCAATACAGTCTACTCGGCCCAACACCGAAGTAGATAAACAATCAAGCAATCAATAGTCTACTTGGACCAACACCGAAGTAGATGCACAATCACACAAACAATCAATCACAACACCACACAAACAATTATTTAGGTTTATTAGTCTTTTAATATTTCCTTAACCTTTACTCATTCAATCCGCTACCTTGGGATTAGTGGATCACTAATCCCGTAGACGGTTCATCAATCACATCACTTATCTTACGTATCCCTTCCTAAATATCTTTTAATACGTCCTCGATCTGTCGGTTTAGAGTTAGTAAGATTACTAACTCCCCGACATCTCATTATTCATTAACTTTCATTCATTAATCCATCCCGTTATTATATTCTAAGTGTGTTATGTCATTTAACCATATTTTAATCAACTCATAATTTCCCGTATATAGATTCCTTTAGATACGTTCTTAAATACATATATATATATATATATATATATATATATATATATATATGCATATACATCCTAGCATGCTATTCTATATGTATGCATCACCCAATCAAGCAATCAACAAACTATCAACGATTACGGATATAAGCTAACTAGCATGCATCAATTAATCGGGTATGCAACCAAAACTAGGGTATATCAATTACGGATCTATATGATTATAACTAAATGCAACACACAATTTAGCCGACTCACAGTGTTTTTGATGACGACGGATGGATGGATTGACGGAACCCCCGAGACCCGAACTAAACCCGTTGCTACCCCGAACCACGAACCTCCACTGCTTTGAACCGACCTTAACCCGCACTTGACCGTACCGTTGACCGAATGATTCCGATGGAGCCTCCGGACCATCCTCATCTTCTCTCTCCTCCTTTTGTCTCTCCTCCGGTTCTCTTTCTCTCCGGTTCTCTCTTTCTTTCTCTTCCGGTTCTCTCATTCCTCCGGTCCTCTCTCTCTCCTCCGGTTCTCTTTCTCTCCGGTTCTCTCTTTCTTTCTCTTCCGGTTCTCTCTCTTCTCCGGTTTTCCCTATCTTCTTCTTCTTCACGCCTCTCTCTCTCTCTTCTTCCTCTCTTCTCTCTTCTTCTTCCTCCTCCGGTCTTCTTCTTTTCTCCCTCTTCTTCTCCTCCGGTTCTCTCCTCTCCGGTCTTCCTCCATCTCTCTCTCTCTTCCTCTTCTTCATGCTTCTTCTTCTTACGCTTCTCTTCTTCTATCTATCTTCTCCTTCTTCACGCTTCATCTTCTTTCTTTCTTCTTCCTCCTCAAGCTTCATATTCTATCTCCCCTTCATCCTCTCTCTCTCCTTCACGCTTCTCCTCTCTCCATCTTCTTCTACTTCAAGCTTCACGCCACTCTCTCTCTCTCTCTCCTTCTTCTTCTTCTCTTGCTCCGGCTTCTTCTTCTCCTTCTCCTTCTTCTTCTTCTTCTTCTTCTTCTTCTTCTTCTTCTTCTTCTTCTTCTTCTTCTTCTTCTTCTTCTTCTTCTTCTTCTTCTTCTTCTTCTTCTTCTTCTTCTTCTTCTTCTTCTTCTTCTTCTTCTTCTTCTTCTTCTTCTTCTTCTTCTTCTTCTTCTTCTTATTATTCTTCCCTTCTCCCTCTCTTCTTTCTCTCTTCTTTCTCTCTTCTTTACCTCTCTTTTTTCTTTCTTTGTTGGTGTGAAGAAAATAAGTGACCCAAGGCCTCCTTATATAGCTAAAGTGGTGTGATCTCCACCTTCCACTTGTCTCCTCTTCTTCTCCATCTTTTGCCACGACCTTCTCACCAAAATCCATC
The DNA here is from genome assembly GCA_030180135.1 of Orychophragmus violaceus. NCBI lineage: Eukaryota > Viridiplantae > Streptophyta > Magnoliopsida > Brassicales > Brassicaceae > Orychophragmus > Orychophragmus violaceus. The sequence continues at coordinate 52,160,923 of CM058231.1, read as the reverse complement.
CAAAAACAATGAATTTTATCAACTACCTTCCACTTGTAGCGTCCTATTTGAAACCCTTGGATTGATAACAACTCACATACTTAGATTCATGCACCTAAAATACCATAAAGCCTCTTAATTTCTTGGACCAGATTTCGTGGCCCATTCTTCATACTGGGCAGCCCCAAACACCCTGGTCTAAGCCCAAAGTTCCTTGAATTTATTTTGAATATTTAGCCACTAAATACCCCTTAATGGTCTAAAATTTCTAACTTTTTCTAGGCATCAAATCTTTCTGAATAATTTTAACCATAGCTTCTACATATTCTAATGGAGCTGTGGTCAAAATTTCATAATTTTTAATGGCCTTTAGCGGGTTCTTTCGCTTGTCCGAACATTGTATTGATTTCTCGGAAAAACCGGTTTTACGTTTAATATATTAAAAACTCTTTAGATGCTTCTATAAATCCACCAAGCCTCATTTTAAGATTTGAGATGATCTTAGATGAATTTATCAGTTTGAATCACCTCATTTGGATACCCGTAGCTCCGGTTATGGATTTTACAAGTTTTGTCGGTTCTATCGGTTTCCTTTCCCGATAGTCCAAAAAACTAGTTAAATCTCCGTTTCTTTCATGTCTGGTCTTCTAAATGTTCTTTATGGCTAAAAAGAAGTGCATTTGGCCCGTCTCCGCTTCAGACTCGCATTTTGGTAAAATTACCAAAATGCTCCTCATCTCTTTGAATTTAAAGAAATGCCCCTCGTTGACTTCCCGTTGACCATTTCTTAGAAAAAGATATTACATTCTTCCCCACTTACAGGAATTCGGTCCCCGAATTCTCCGTTACTAACAAACTTCAAATCGGAGTCTGAATCCATTAAGTCTCCATTCTGGAACTGATTCTGCTGCTACGGTGTTCGAACGCTGACCCAACTGAACTTTACTCCCATCGCTCAACTTACTTTTGAAACACAATCTTGCTCCACTCGGATTTCTGATTCCATCTGTGCCAACTAATACCATCTTGAACCAACACTTCGGACTTCCCCACTTTGATTCAACCTTTGCGAATGGCACAATACCGAATCTCCCTCCATTCTCGATACTTGTTTCATCATTACTGCTTCTCGCTCCCCTCGAAATTATGGTAATATTGATGTTCCTCATTCCAAACTAAACCGCCATATTTATGCACACATCGAACTTTCTCGATCACTAAACTCCATGCTTTATGGATATCAAACCACCTTTCCTTTGATAACCTCGAGCTGATCCAAAACTGTCAATGATGCTTCCAAATTCCTTTGCTAACTTATCATTCCCATCTATCTTGGTTCCTCCTACCAACGATACCAACTTTGGTGATGAAACTCCACTAACTCACTTGCAGGCTCAGGTTAAATTGCTTCTTGTAACACCATCTTGTCTCTAGGGTTCGGGTTCTGTCTCGTGTCCTCATCAAATCGTCCATCACGTCCTACATCAACAACCTCAACAACACTAGAACGGTTAGACCTTTTTTAACTTAATCCCGATATCACTTCCTCATAGAAAAATTGTTACTTAGTCATGTACCTTACGGTCACACATGGCTAAATAACAATATCCTATTATTCCGCTCAATCTCTAATAAGCTTTCTAAAACCCGCTTTCACAATTCTGAGCTTAATCCTATCTAAGAGGTTCTTTATCCTTTCTTACTGAAAACAATTCTACCCAAGCAACTAAACGATTTCGATAATTAAAATCAAAAATCACTTTCTAGCAACCTAGCGAGCAATCACAGCAATTCACAATTCTAACAACCTAGCAAGGCAATCGATCACACACAATCAATCAAGCAAATCGGCAAGTCCTATCACCAACTTCCACATCACCCAAACTTACTTGGTCCCGCACCAGAGTAAGTATCTACCAGTACAGTCTACTCGGCCCAACACCAAAGTAGATAAACAATCAAGCAATCAACAGTCTACTTGGCCCAACACCGAAGTAGTTTCACAATCACACAAACAATCAATCACAACACCACACAAACAATTATTTAGGTTTATTAGTCTTTTAATATTTCCTTAATCTTTACTTATTCAATCCGCTACCTTGGGATTAGTGGATTACTAATCTCGTAGACGGCTCATCAATCACACCACTTATCTTACTTATCCCTTCCTATATATCTTTTAATACGTCCTCGACGTGTCGGTTTAGATCTTACTAACTCCCCGACATCTCATTATTCATTAACTTTCATTCATTAATCCATCCCGTTATTATAGTCTAAGTGCGTTATGTCATTTAACCGTATTTTAATCAACTCATAATTTCCCGTATATAGATTCCTTTAGATACGTTCTTAAATACTTATATATGCATATACGTCCTAGCATGCCATTCTATATGTATGCATCACCCAATCAAGCAATCAACGAACTATCAACGATTACGGATATAAGCTAACTAGCATGCATCTCTTAACCTAACCGTTTAATTAATTAACCGAGTTATTAATCAACCTAGCCGTTCTAACCAATTCAATCAATCGGGTATGCAACATAAACTACGGTTTATCAATTACGGATCTATATGATTCTAACCAAATGCAACACACAATTTAGCCGACTCACAGTGTTTTTATGATGACGACGGATGGATGGATTGACGGAACTCCCGAGACCCGAACTAAACCCGCTGCTACTCCGAACCCTTCCACGAACCTCCACTGCTTTGACCCAACCTTGACCCGCACTTGACTGTACCGTTGACCGAATGATTCTGATGGAGCCTCTGGACCATCCTCATCTTCTCTCTCCTCCTTTTCTCTCTCCTCTGGTTCTCTCTCTCCTCCGGTTCTCTTTCTCTCCGGTTCTCTCTTTCTTTCTCTTCTGGTTCTCTCTTTCCTCCGGTTCTCTCCTCCGGTTCTCTTTCTCTCCGGTTCTCTCTTTCTTTCTCTTCCGGTTCGCTCTCTTCTCCGGTTTTCCCTCTCTTCTTCTTCTTCACGCCTCTCTCTCTCTTCTTCTTCCTCTCCTCTCTATTCTTCTTCCTCCTCCGGTCTTCTTCTTTTCTCCCTCTTCTTCTCTCCGGTCGTTCTCCATCTCTCTCTCTCTCTTCCTCTTCTTCATGCTTCTTATTCTTAAGCTTCTCTTCTTCTCTCTCTCTTCTCCTTCTTCATGCTTCATCTTCTTTCTTTCTTCTTCCTCCTCAAGCTTCATCTTCTCTCTTTCCTTCACGCTTCTCTTCTCTCCATCTTCTTCTTCTTCAAGATTCACGCTTATCCTCTCTCCATCTTCTTCTTCTTCAAGCTTCACGCTTCTCCTCTCTCCATCTTCTTATTCTTCAAGCTTCACGCCTCTCTCTCTCTCTCTCTCTCTCCTTCTTCTTCTCCTCTTGATCCGGCTTCTTCTTCTTCTCCTCCTTCTCCTTCTTCTCCTTCTCCTTCTTCTCCTTCTTCTTCTTCTTCTTCTCTTGCTCCGGCTTCTTCTTCTTCGTCTTCTTCTTCTTCTTCTTCTTCTTCTTCTTCTTCTGCTTCTTCTTCTTCTTCTTCTTCTTCTTCTTCTTCTTCTTCTTCCCTTCTCCCTCTCTTCTTTCTCTCTTCTTTACCTCTCTTTTTTCTTTCTTTGTTGGTGTGAAGAAAATAAGTGACCCAAGGCCTCCTTATATAGCTAAAGTGGTGTGATCTCCACCTTCCACTTGTCTCCTCTTCTTCTCCATCTTATGCCACGACTTTCTCACAAAAATCCATCCAAAAACAATGCATTTGATCAACTACCATCCACTTGTGGCCTCCTATTTGAAGCCCTTGGATTGATGGCAACTCACATACTTAGATTCATGCACCTAAAATACCATAAAGCCTCTTAATTTCTTGGACCAGATTTCGTGGCCCATTATTCATACTGCGCTGGATTTAGGTCCAAAATAACCTTAGTAATAAGCCCCAATCACCCTTGTCTAAGCCCAAACTTCCTTGAATTTATTTTGAATATTTAGCCACTAATTATCCCTTAATGGTCTAAAATTTATAACTTGATCTAGGCATCAAATCTTGCTGAATCCTTTTAACCATAGCTTCTACATCTTCTAATGGAGCAGTGATCAAAATTTCATAATTTTTAATGGACTTTATAGGGTCCTCTCGCTTGCCCGAACATTGTATCGGTTTCTCCGAAAAACCGGTTTTATGTTTAATATTTTAAAAACTCTTTAGCTGCATCTATAAATCCACCAAGCCTCATTTTCAGATTTAAGATGAATTTATCAGTTTGAATAACCTCATTTGGATACCCGTTATGGATTTATCAGCTCCAGTTATGGATTTTACAAGTTTTGTCGGTTCGATCGGTTTCCTTTCCCGATAGTCCGAAAAAACTAGTTAAATCTTCGTTTCTTCCATGTCTGGTCTTCTAAGTGTTCTTTATGGCTAAAAAGAAGAAAATTTGGCCCGTCTCCGATTTCAGCTCGCATTTTAGTAAAATTACCAAAATGCCCCTCATCTCTTGGAATTTACAGAAATGCCCCTCGTTGACTTCCCGTTGACCATTTCTTGGAACAGGATATTACATTCTTCCCCAATTATAGGAATTCGGTCCCCGAATTCTCCGTTACTAACAAACTTCGAATCGGAGTCTGAACCTGTAAGTCTCCACTATGGAACTGATTCTGCTGCTCTGGTGTTCGTACGCTGACCCACCTGAACTTTACTCCCATCGCTCAACTTACTTTTGAAACACAATCTTGCTCCACTCGGATTTCTGATTCCATCTGTGCCAACTAATATCATCTTTAACCAACACTTCGGACTTCCCCACTTTGCTTCAACCTTTGCGAATGGCACAATACCGACTCTCCCTCCATTCTCGATACTTGTTTCATCTTTACTTTTTCTCGCTCCCCATTGGCATTATGGTAATATTGATGTTCCTCCTTCCAAACTAAACCGCCATATTTATGCACGCCTCGAACTTTCTCGATCACTAAACTCCATGCTTTATGGATATCAAACCGCCTTTCCTTTGATAACCTCGAGCTGATCCAAAACTGTCACTGATGCTTCCAAATTCCTTTGCTAACTCATCATTCCCATCTATCTTGGTTCCTCCTATCACTGATACCCACTCTGGTGATGAAACTCCACTGACTCACTTGCAGGCTCAGGTTAAACTGCTTCTTGTAACACCATCTTGTCTCTAGGGTTCGGGTTCAGTCTCGTGTCCTCGTCAAATCGTCCATCACGTCCTACATCAACAACCTCAACAACACTGGAACGTTTAGACATTTTTTAACTTAATCCCGATATCACTTCCTCATAGAAATATTGTTACTTAGTCATGTACCTTACGGTCACACATGGCTAAATAACAATATCCTATGATTCCGCTCAATCTCGAATAAGCTTTCTAAAACCCGCTTTCACAATTCTGAGCTTAATCCTATCTAAGAGGTTCTTTATCCATTCTTACCAAAAACAATTCTACCCAAGCAACTAAACGATTTCGATAATTAAAATTAAAAATCACTTTCTAGCAACCTAGCGAGCAATCACAGCAATTCACAATTCTAACAACCTAGCAAGGCAATCAATCACACATAATCAATCAAGCAAATCGCCGATTGCAGTTGTCTTTTAGGGTTATAATGGAAACCGTCTGCTCGGACCATCATCTATTTTCACATCATAATTATATTGCATTCACAACCATCATGAGTATGCAATATAACCACTCCGCTACTCAAAACGACAACCGAAATACTCCACATCCACTACGTAAATAAAACATCTATTCATCGCATAGAGTTTAGATACGTAGGTCCGTCGGAGTCTACATACTAGCGGTTCCCAATCTGTCCCAAAAGAAACACCTCTACACACAACCGATATACACACATCAAAAAGCGAGTTAGAGCCCTTACTTACCTGGGACTAATCTACTTCCTAATCTCCAACATGAGAGGTACAACTCATGTGGATCCTAACCGACAGGTGCGCCAGGAGGATGGAATGAGTGCGGTGGTGGTAGTGTCGGAGCGACGTGATCTCAATAGAACCTAACATTACGACGGGAAGGAGCACAAGGTTTATCTCGGCCGCAAATGAGAGAAGACGGGAGCATCATTGGTGGCGGCGGCTGGTCTGCTGGGAGTGGCGCCTGATTGGACTAGCAAAAATGGCACCAAACGAGATGGAAACCCAAGGTTCCGTAAGCAAGGCAAGGAGGGTCCAATATGGAAGGAATAAGTCAGACCGGTGGTAAGGATTGATAAACTGCTGGTGAAGGTGACTGCGGCTGATTGACCTCGAACTCTTGTGTCTCCGGTAACTTGAGCGGATATCAAACCATCACGTCCACCCATTCCTGATGGTCCTTCATGCTGATGTCACTCTTCCTTGTCGTCGCACCCATGATACGAGGCTTTGCAACCTGTACCGCTTCCACGAGTTGTGTTCGGTTCGGACAAAACCGTATATTAGGGATTATTCCGTTTTTATTACTTGAAAAACATAAATCTTATTCATAGCAATATACGGTGTATTACAAAACATTTAGCGGGATATCCGAACAAAATTCGAAACCGAAAATAAAGTCAAAATGCTTACAAACCCTAGTCAAAAGCCAACCCGAGACTACTCCGAGTGTCCTATGCGTCCGCCGAGCTATGCCAAACCTGAAAACACAAAAGAGTCTAATGAGTAATCTAAGATTACCCAGTGAGACGGCTCCCAATTAAAGGCTGCTAACAATCTAATAATCCCGCCCAAACCCAAAATAACAATCAAGTATAATAGCTGATCACGTGCTACCAACACGTGATGAGCTCCACAACACACAAGCATTCAAATAACAACACAATCATCAAAGAAGGGAATCGAGAACACTGCGGCACATGCTCTTGGTTAGACTCGATCTATCTATCGCGGCACTACACAACTTCACACCATCTTGTCCCACTTTGCGAACTCGGTGACTTCCACGGGAACACTTAGCTGCTGCCACGGTAGGTAAAACCTCCCACGACTCCTAGACGATAACACGAAGTCCAACGGCTAGGACACCGTTCTCCGTCCATCGATATGCGCTGACTCGAGTTACCCCCGGCAACCCGAGTTTCCTTGCAGTCCGGCCCTAGGACGCGACCCCGTATTCTCCGGACCACACACCTACAGAAGTCACTCCATAGGTTAACACCTGCCAGAACCACTACCGAAGGTACGTGAACTGACCAGGTTCTCAACTCCCGAGGATCCAATTGGGCAGGAAGTACCGTATTGTGATCTCTAGACTTGCGGGATCTAACGCACCCTATATAATCCTAATAACAGCAATGTAAACAAGCATACTCACTGGGACTCTATCACACAAGACCGAGAAGGTCATATAGAAACACTATCTTAAATCCCCAATCCATCCCGCAAGTCCTATCACCAACTTCCACATCACCCAAACTTACTTGGTCCCGCACCAGAGTAAGTATCTACCAGTACAGTCTACTCGGCCCAACACCAAAGTAGATAAACAATCAAGCAATCAACAATCTACTTGGCCCAACACCGAAGTAGATACACAATCACACAAACAATCAATCACAACACCACACAAACAATTATTTAGGTTTATTAGTCTTTTAATATTTCCTTAACCTTTACTCATTCAATCCGCTACCTTGGGATTAGTGGATTACTAATCTCGTAGACGGCTCATCAATTACACCACTTATCTTACTTATCCCTTCCTAAATATCTTTTAATACGTCCTCGACGTGTCGGTTTAGATCTTACTAACTCCCCGACATCTCATTATTCATTAACTTTCATTCATTAATCCATCCCGTTATTATATTCTAAGTGTGTTATTTCATTTAACCGTATTTTAATCAACTCATAATTTCCCGTATATAGATTCCTTTAGATACGTTCTTAAATACTTATATATGCATCTACGTCCTAGCATGCCATTCTATATGTATGCATCACCCAATCAAGCAATCAACGAACTATCAACGATTACGGATATAAGCTAACTACCATGCATCTCTTAACCTAACCGTTTAATTAATTAACCGAGTTATTAATCAACCTAGCCGTTCTAACCAATTCAATCAATCGGGTATGCAACCTAAACTACGGTTTATCAATTAGGGATCTATATGATTCTAACTAAATGCAATACACAATTTAGCCGACTCACATTGTTTTTATGTTGACGACGGATGGACGGATTGACGGAACTCCCGAGACCCAAACTAAACCCGCTGCTACCCCAAACCCTTCCCGAACCGCTGACTCGCTTTGACCCGACCTTGACCCAAATGATTCTGATGGAGCCTCCGGACCATCTTCTCTCTCCTCATTTTCTCTCTCCTCCGGTTCTCTCTCTCTCCTCTTCCGGTTCACTCTTTTCTCCGTTAGTCAGTATGGCCGAGATAGTCCTTCCCGTCAGTCCATTAGGAGGTTTTGGCCTTAGGATCCTTCCCCCGGTGGATAGAATCAGTTTATCCTATCCCGTTAGTGGTTCTGGCCGCGAGAATGCTAGTCCTTGGTAGTTTTGCCCCAGGGATTCCACACCTTATGTCATTAGGGTGGTTTTCTGGCCTTAGGATCCTTCCCGGCGGTTCATCCGGTCATGATAATCCATCCCGTCAATCAGTATGGCCGAGACAGTCCTTCCCGTCAGTCCATTAGGAGGTTTTGGCCTTAGGATCCTTCCCCCGGTGGATAGAATCAGTTTATCCGAGATAGCCTACCGAGAACCAAGGTTCCATGACCCGAAAAAAATTGACTCGAGTTTTTTTGAAACTATCAAGACACAAACCTCTCAAATGGATAACAAAGAGGTCTGGTGAAGAAATTGGTGGAAAAAACAATGACGGGATAGGATAAACTGATTCTATCCACCGGGGGAAGGATCCTAAGGCCAAAACCTCCTAATGGACTGACGGGAAGGACTGTCTCGGCCATACTGATTGACGGGATGGATTATCATGACCGGATGAACCGCCGGGAAGGATCCTAAGGCCAGAAAACCACCCTAATGACATAAGGTGTGGAATCCCTGGGGCAAAACTACCAAGGACTAGCATTCTCGCGGCCAGAACCACTAACGGGATAGGATAAACTGATTCTATCCACCGGGGGAAGGATCCTAAGGCCAAAACCTCCTAATGGACTGACGGGAAGGACTATCTCGGCCATACCCGACCTTTGCTTTCTCCTCTCCGGTCTTCCTCCATCTCTCTCTCTTCTCCTTCTTCACGCTTCATCTTCTTTCTTTCTTCTTCCCCCTCAAGCTTCATCTTCTCTCTCTCCTTCACGCTTCTTTTCTCTCCATCTTCTTCTTTTTCAAGCTTCACGCTTCTCCTCTATCCTTCTTCTTCTTCTTCAAGCTTCACGCCTCTCTCTCTCTCCTTCTTCTTCTTCTCTTGCTCCGGCTTCTTCTTCTTCTTCTTCTTCTTCTTCTTCTTCTTCTTCTTCTTCTTCTTCTTCTTCTTCTTCTTCTTCTTCTTCTTCTTCTTCTTCTTCTTCTTCTTCTTCTTCTTCTTCTTCTTCTTCTTCTTCTTCTTCTTCTTCTTCTTCTTCTTCTTCTTCTTCTTCTTCTTCTTCTTCTTCTTCTTCTTCTTCTTCTTCTTCCCTTCTCCCTCTCTTATTTCTCTCTTCTTTCTCTCTTCTTTACCTCCCTTTTTCTTTCTTTGTTGGTGTGAAGAAAATAAGTGACCCAAAGCCTCCTTATATAGCTAAAGTGGTGTGATCTCCACCTTCCACTTGTCTCCTATTATTCTCCATCTTATGCCACTACCTTCTCACAAAAATCCATCTAAAAAAAATGCATTTTATCAACTACCATCCACTTGTAGCCTCCTCTTTGAAGCCCTTGGATTGATGATAACTCACATACTTAGATTCATGCACCTAAAATACCATAAAGCCTCTTAATTTTTTGGACCAGATTTCGGGGCCTATTATTCATACTGGGCTGGATTTAGGTCCAAAATAACCTTAGTAATCATCCCCAATCACCCTGTTCTAAGCCCAAACTTCCTTGAATTTATTTTGAATTTTTAGCCACTATTTACCCCTTAATGATCTAAAATTTATAACTTGTTCTAGGCATCAAATCTTTCTGAATCCTTTTAACCATAGCTTCTACATCTTCTAATGGAGCTGTGGTCAAAATTTCATAATTTTTAATGGACTTTAAAGGATCCTCTCGCTTGCCCGTACATTGTATCGGTTTCTAGGAAAAACCGGTTTTATGTTTAATATTTTAAAAACTCTTTAGGCACTTCCATAAATCCATCAAGCCTAATTTTCAGATATCATATGATCTTAGATGAATTTATAAATTTGAATCGCCTCAAACGGACACCCGTAGCTCCCGTTATGGATTTTACAAGTTTTATCGGTTCTATCGGTTTCCTTCCCGATAGTCCGTAAAACCCGTTTAATCTACATTTCTTCCACGTCTGGTCTTCTAAATGTTCTTTATAACCAAAAAGAAGAAAATTTGGCCCGTCTCCACTTCCGGCTCGCATTGGTAAAATTACCAAAATGCCCCTCATCTCTTGGAATTTAAAGAAATGCCCCTCGTTGACTTCCCGTTGACCATTTCTTGGAACAGGATATTACATTCTTCCCCACTTACAGGGATTTGGTCCCCGAATTCTCCGTTACTAACAAACTTCGAATCGGAGTTTGAATCCTGTAAGTCTCCACTCTGGAACTGATTCTACTGCTCCGGTGTTCGAACGCTGACCCAACTGAAATTTACTCCCATCGCTCAACTTACTTTTGAAACACGATCTTGCTCCACTCGGATTTCTGATTCCATCTGTGCCAACTAATACCATCTTGAACCAACACTTCGGACTTCCTCACTTTGCTTCAACCTTTGCGAATGGCACAATACCGACTCTCCCTCCATTCTCGATACTTGTTTCATCTTTACTGCTTCTCACTCCCTATCGGTATTATGGTAATATTGATGTTCCTCCTTCCAAACTAAACCGCAATATTTATGCACCCCTAGAACTTTCTCGATCATTGAACTCCACGCTTCCTGGATATCGAACCGCCTTTCCTTTGATAACCTCGAGCTGATCCAAAACTGTCACTGATGCTTCCAAATTCCTTCGCTAACTCATCATACCCATCTATCTTGGTTCCTCCTATCACTGATAACCACTATGGTAATGAAACTCCACTGACTCACTTGCAGGCTCAGGTTAAACTGCTTCTTGTATCACCATCTTGTCTCTAGGGTTCGGGTTCGGTCTCGTGTCCTCGTCAAATCGTCCATCACGTCCTACATCAACAACCTCAACAACACTTGAAGGGTTAGACCTCTTTTAACTTAATCCCGATATCAATTCCTCATAGAAATATGGTTACGTAGTCATGTACCTTACGGTCACACATGGCTAAATAACAATATCCTATCATTCCGCTCAATCTCGAATAAGCTTTCTAAAACCCGCTTTCACAATTCTGAGCTTACCAAAAACAATTCTACCCAAACAAACCAAATCGATCTCGCTAATTACCAATAAAAAATTCTACTTTCTAGCAACCTAAACGATGAAACGATAATGCAGAGATTCAAAAATCAACTTTCTATCAACCTAGCGAGCAATAACAACAATTCACAATTCTAATAAACTAGGAAGGCAATCAATCACACACAATCAATCAATCAAGCAAATCGGCGATTGCAGTTGTCTCTTAGGGTTCTGATGGAAACCGTCTGCTCGGACCATCATCTATTTTCACATCGTAACTATATTGCATTCACAACCATCATGAGTATGCAATATAACCACTCCGCTACTCAAAACGACAACCGAAATACTCCACATCCACTACGTAAATAAAACATCTATTCACCGCATAGAGTTTTAGATACGTAGGTCCGTCAGAGTCTACATACTAGCGGTTCCCAATCTGTCCCAAAAGAAACACTGCTACACACAACCGATATACACACATCAAAAAGCTAGTTAGAGCCCTTACTTACCTAGGCCTAATCTACTTCTTAATCTCCAACATGAGCGGTACAACTCATGTGGATCCTAACTGACAGGTGCACCAGGAGAATGGAATGAGTGCGGTGGTAGTGGCGGAGCGACACGGTCTCGATCATGACATGAAACGAGCGCAATGCACTTCTCGGCCGACAGAAGATGTGCTGGTGGTGATGACGACAGATACTTTTGGGCAACAACGGCGGTAGTAATGGAATAACATCTGGTGGTGATGGTTGCTGGTGAGTGACCCCGAACTTCTGAGCCTCCAATAGCTTGTGGAACCATTCCACCATCACAATACGAAAGCCAGAGACAATCTGGTTTGAGACAAAGGCTCGAACCAAACTATCTTTGACTATGTTTACCTCGTTTCCACGATGCGAGGCTTTGCAACCTAAACTATGGTTTATCAATTCCGGATCTATATGATTCTAACTAAATGCAACACACAATTTAGCCGACCCACAGTGTTTTTATGATGACGACGGATGGATGGATTGACGGAACTCCCGAGACCCGAACTAAACCCGCTGCTACCCCGAACCCTTCCACGAACTGCTCCACTTGCTTTGACCCGACCTTGACCCGCACTTGACTGTACCGTTGACCGAAATGATTCTGATGGAGCCTCTGGACCATCCTCATCTTCTCTCTCCTCCTTTTCTCTCTCCTCTGGTTCTCTCTCTCCTCCGGTTCTCTTTCTCTCCGGTTCTCTCTTTCTTTCTCTTCTGGTTCTCTCTTTCCTCCGGTTCTCTCCTCCGGTTCTCTTTCTCTCCGGTTCTCTCTTTCTTTCTCTTCTGGTTCTCTCTCTTCTCCGGTTTTCCCTCTATTCTTCTTCTTCACGCCTCTCTCTCTTCTTCTTCCTCTCCTCTCTCTTTTTCTTCCTCCTCCGGTCTTCTTATTTTCTCCCTCTTCTTCTCCTCCGGTTCTCTCCTCCTTTGCTTTCTCCTCTCCGGTCTTCCTCCATCTCTCTCTCTCTTCCTCTTCTTCATGCTTCTTCTTCTTATGCTACTCTTCTTCTCTCTCTCTTCTCCTTCTTCACGCTTCATCTTCTTTCTTTCTTCTTCCTCCTCAAGCTTCATCTTCTCTCTCTCCTTCACGCTTCTCTTCTCTCCATCTTCTTCTTCTTCAAGCTTCACGCATCTCCTCTCTCCATTTTCTTCTTCTTCAAGCTTCACGCCTCTATCTCTCTCCTTCTTCTTCTTCTCTTGCTCTGACTTCTTCTTCTTCTTCTCTTGCTCCGGCTTCTTCTTCTTCTTCTTCTTATTCTTCTTCTTCTTCTTCCCTTCTCCCTCTCTTCTTTCTCTCTTCTTTACCTCTCTTTTTTCTTTCTTTGTTGGTGTGAAGAAAATAAGTGACCCAAGGCCTCCTTATATAGCTAAAGTGGTGTGATCTCCACCTTCCACTTATCTCCTCTTCTTCTCCATCTTATGCCACGACCTTCTAACCAAAATCCATCCAAAAACAATGCATTTTATCAACTACCATCCACTTGTAGCCTCCTATTTGAAACCCTTGGATTGATGACAACTCACATACTTAGATTCATGCACCTAAAATACCATAAAGCCTCTTAATTTCTTGGACCAGATTTCGTGGCCCATTCTTCATACTGGGCTGGATTTAGGTCCAAAATAACCTTAGTAATCAGCCCCAATCACCCTGGTCTAAGCCCAAACTTCCTTGAATTTATTTTGAATATTTAGCCACTAATTATGCCTTAATGGTCAAAAATTTATAACTTGATCTAGGCATCAAATCTTGCTGAATCCTTTTAACCATAGCTTCTACATATTCTAATGGAGCTGTGGTCAAAATTTCATAATTTTATTGGACTTTAGAGGGTCCTCTCGCTTGCCCAAACATTGTATCAGTTTCTCGGAAAAACTGGTTTTACGTTTAATATTTTAAAAACTCCTTAGCTGCTTCTATAAATCCACCAAGCCTCATTTTCAGATTTTAGATGATCTTAGATGAATTTAGCAGTTTGAATCACCTCATTTGGATACCCGTAGCTCCGGTTATGGATTTTACAAGTTTTGTCGGTTCTATCAGTTTCCTTTCCTGATAGTCCCAAAAACTAGTTAAATCTCTGTATCTTCCACGTCTGGTCTTCTAAATGTTCTTTATGGCTAAAAAGAAGAACATTTGGTCCGTCTCCGCTTCCGGCTAGTATTTTGGTAAAATTACCAAAATACCCCTCATCTCTTGGAATTTAAAGAAATGCCCCTCGTTGACTTCCCGTTGACCATTTCTTGGAACAAGATATTATAGAGACTCTCTACTTGTTTAAGATTTGGTAACAAAAGCCAAAGATTGATCAATCACTTAGTAAAAGCTAAGATGAAGGCATTTAGAAGGCTGAAGTTAAGTCAACATCAGAATCATAAGGAGTTATAAGCCTAGGGATGAATAAAGAGAAGACAAAGGCGCCTATTGAAGAAAGATAAGCATGTGCATTATCATTGCCAAAGGATAAGCCTGTGCAAAAGTGGTGCCAAAGATAAGCCTGTGCAAAAATGATGTCAAAGATGTGCATGTGCAAAAGTGGTACCAAAGATCAGCCTGTGCAAAAGTGGTGCCGAATCAGAATGTGCAAAACTGGTGCCAAAGATAATGTGCAAGAATGGCGCGTTCTGATAAGTGTGCAAGATCAGTGCCAAATGTCTGTTTTGATCCGTGAAGAGATCAGAAGAAGGATCACGTGTGTTGACCAACATAACTTTTCTCTATCTACCTTGAACAGATGCCCATGAACTGTCCCTTTCTTTCTTGGACAGAACAACATTTTGTCTCTTATTAATTCAAATTCAAAGGGTTTAATATCCCACCACCCCCCCCCCCCAAAACCATATTTTTAATTCGTGAGTGTTCTAGGACATCCTCCATTTGTCTTCTCTATATATAGAGGTGTACCCATTGTTGTAATCCAACACATCAGAAATATAGAAACATTTGATACACAAAAACTTGTTTAAGTCTTTTCTCTCTACCGATACTTCTTTATCGATTCTGATTTGTTTCTCATTTGTTTCATCTCTTTGGACACAATGTTATATGGTAAGAGCCACGTTTAGGTTGCTAAGGCAGCCTAGCCACGTTTAGGTTGCTAAGGCAGCCTAATATCATGCTTTGATAACTCCTCCATAGTTAATCCAAGTATGAGAACAATTTGTTCATGTTAAGCTCTTACATTCTCTCTTCTTAAGGATAACACTTAACTACTTACTGATTATGTCCATTCTCATGAGTACTCTCTTAATGAGTTGTTTAGCTCCTGGATAAAATTTCATATATCTAAGGGCTTCAATAAACCACTAGCTTATTAGCTCATATCTTCTCTAGAGTACAAAGCTCTAATAGAGTTGAATCTGAGTTCAAACTAGTTGGCTGTGTCTCCTAAACAGAATCGGTTTCCTTCTCTTAATTTTATTATGTTCTTGTTTCTTCTTGCTATTCGGAAGCTTAGTCTCTTCATTTCCATCATGGAATAAGAGCTAAGTCTCTCAAACTCTATCTAAGTGCTCCAATAAACCACTAGCTTTCTAGCCCATATCTTCTCTAGAGTACAAAGCTCTAATTGAGTTGAATCTAAGTTCAAACTAGTTGGTTCTTTCTCCTTAACAGAATCGGTTTCCTCCTCTTAATCTTATTCTGTTATTTTTTCTTGTTATTTTTCAGTAGCTGTGTCTCATTATTCCCATCATGGAATAAGATCTAAGTCTCTCAAACTCTAGCATGGTATCTTGGCCATGCCTTTAAATTATCAGAGCTTCCTCATGGTTGTTTCAAGTTCTAACATGGTATTAGAGCATCTTGATTCTTGGCTGCAAATGTTCTGAAAAAAAATAGAGGAAAACTCTCTCTCTCTCTCTTTTTTTCTCTTGCTTCCGCAATTCTCTAAGGACCAAACTTATGTTTTTACTTGGTTCCTTTCTCTTCTTGCTTGTTGCTCTATCATGTTTGAGGACTAACAAGTTCTTGTTTAAAAATCAGAGAAGAACAAGAGCAAAACTCTGTTTCTTTCACTCTTGGTTCTCTGTTTCTGTATGTCTTTCTTGCTTCCTCGAATTGTGAGTCAAACTGAGCAAAACTCAGTCCTTGAACAACTCCCATTCTCTATTCTATGAATTTGGTTCACATTCTCTTAATCCGAGCTTGGTGTTCCAAAATCTTCATACTCTTTCATTCTCTTGTGCACACACTCTAAATATGAGATTGTGTGTCATCTCCAGACTCTCAATTCTTCTTACACTCTCAATACTTCCTGTTACACTCTCTTGATTTGAGATGTGCAGATTCTTGGTTACTTATACTCTCTCAAAGTTCTCTCCTAAAGAGCCCTCTTTTACTTTCACAGAAACTTACAATGAAAGCTCATTGTTCCTAATCAAAACTGTGATGCTTGAGGATTGTTATGTGATTTTTTTGGTGTTCTAAGGAGGAATTGGGAGTTTGACATTGAGGATCAGTCACAAAAAGTGCTGGATTACAGTATATAAGTGGTGGTTCTCTTTGGTGTTTAAGTTTTGTAGTTGAGGAGCTGATGAAGTCTCCAACAAACCAGATGCAGTAATGAAGGTTCTCCCAAGGTGTAATGGCGATACTGAAGTTGTCCATTCAAGAAGGGAGGTCTTTTTTCTCATGAAGGCTGTTGGAGCTCACACTGTTTTAAAGCAACAAAATGACTCAAGGAGCCATAAAAAGATGTGGTGTTGAAATCGAGAGTCAAATGGATTTTGACAGACGATGAATCTGCCCAATGCGCCAAGATGGAGTTCCTACCTTTAAGATGTGCTTAAAGCAAGTTTGTTTGTAATAATTGGATGTGCAAAGACTGATCAAGATTGGCTTGCAAAAGTTTTCAATGTTCAAGTCATGGTTTGAAGCCATGAACAAGTCAAGAGTACAAGGAAGTTTAATCAAATCCAAACCGCACCAGAGGACAATGAAAAGGCTACTCTCTAAACTCTTACCCTTTTCAATTTGTTAAATCCATTTCATTTATGTCCCATGACTATTTTTTTTGAATATCGTGTTTGAATAGTCAACTGCTTGTAAACTCTATTGTCATGTAAATCCTTTCTTAATCCCCATAGCATATACTTTAAATTTTTCTTTAAATCTTGATTGAATGTTTAAAGGGAGGAGTAAGACTATGGAATACTCAAAGGAGGATTACATGGCATGAAGGGAGATGTATCAATTCATGAAGGGATGAATGAATGGAATCATGGAGGAACCGGTTCTAGAAATATTATATATACCAGGTCAGGCTTACATCAAGAGTCTGTGGGTAGCTATACTCTTTTTTTCGTCCTTTTGGTTTTATACCAAAGAGGTTTTCCTTAAGGAGGTTTTTAATGAGGTAACTCCCGCAGCTCCAAGCTTGGACTTTGACCCCCTTTCCATGGCGTCCCGACGACCAAGCTTGCGGGGGAGTATTAGAGAGTAAGATGGAAAGGAGGAGGAGAGGCTGAAGTCATGAAGACCAGGCCGAGACTCTCTCCTTGTTCAAGATTTTGCGTTGCTCAACAAAAGCCAAAGATGGATCAATCACTTAGTAAAAGCTAAGATGAAGGCATTTAGAAGGCTGAAGTTAAGTCAACATCGGAATCATAAAGAGTTATAAGCCTTGCGATGAATAAAGAGAAGATTAAGGGGGCCTATTGAAGAAAGATAAGCATGTGCATTATCATTGCCAAAGGATAAGTCTGTGCAAAAGTGGTGCCAAAGATATGCCTGTGCAAACATGGTGTGAAAGATAAGAATGTGCAAAAGTGGTGCCAAAGATACGCCTGTGCAAATATGGTGCCAGATCAGAATCTGCAAAAGTGGTGCCAAAGATAATGTGCAAGAATGGGGCGGTCTGATAAGTGTGCAATATCATTGCCAAACATCTATTTGGATCCGCGAAGAGATTAGAACAAGGATCATGTGTGTTGACCACCAGAACTTGTCTCTATCTACCTTGAACTGACACCCCAGACCTGTTCCTTTCTCTCTTAGACAGAACAACATTTTATCTCTTATGAATTCAAATTCAAAGGGTTTAATCTCCCCCCCCCCCTCTCAAAAAAACATATTTTGAATTAATGAGTGTTAGGAATCCTCCATTTGTCTTCACTATATATATAGATGTGTAACCATTTCTGTTATCCAACACATTCAGAAATATACAAACATTTGATACACAAAAAAGTGTTTAAGTCTTTTCTCTCTTCCTTTACTTCTTTACAGATTATGATTTGTTTCTCATTGTGTTCATCTCTGTAGAAACAATGTAATCTGGTAAGAGCCCCGATTTAGGCTGCTAAGGCAGCCTAATATCATGATTGGATAACTCTTCCATAATTAATCCAAGTACGAGGACAATTTCTTCATGTTAAGCTCTTACATTCTCTCTTCTTAAGGATAACACTTAACTACTTACTGATTTTGTCCATTCATATGAGTAAACTCTCTTAATGAGTTCTTTTAGCTCCTGGATAAGATTTCATATAGTTAAGTGCTCCTATAAACCACTAGCTTACATGCTCTATTTTCTCTAGAGTACAGAGCTCTAGTAGAATTGAATCTGAGTTCAAACAAGTTGGTTCTTTCTACTAAACAGAATCGGTTTCGTTCTCTTATTCTTATTCTTTTCTTGTTTCTTGTTGTTGTTCATGAGCTTAGTCTCTTCATTTCCATCATGGAATAAGAGCTAAGTCTCTCAAAATCTAGCATGGTATCTTGGCCATGCCTTCAAATTATTAGAGCTTCCTCCTTGTTGTCTCTGAAATTCTAACACTTCCTAGATGTCGAGGTTCGTAGTAATAACTGCTTATAAACTCAACTCCCCACTCCTCCATGCTGCACTAGATTTGCTTATTGCACATGTAGTTTCTTCCTCTCTCTCTTTCTTTATATCGAGTGTTTTGTTTTTCTCTTTCATTTTTCTGCATCGCTTTTGTTTTGTCTTCATTCTTCATGTTTGTTTTCGGTAAAACTGTTCATCTACTGTTGAAAAAACTTGAAATCGATGTCGACAAAGGAGAAATCGGATGGTGCAGTGGTAAAGAAAGAGAAAGGATTTTGCGGATGACGACGTGTTCGATCATTCTGACTCGATTACGCAGGCTGTGGATAACAAGAGTTTGTTTTCGTCGTTTGGAGTGGCAGAGAAAGTTAAGCTAAAGCTTCTCCGGTCGGGTGAGACGCCGGAATTCTTCAGAACAGGCTATTTTTGTGATTACAAAGCCTATTTCGAGACGTGCTGCCTGATTTTCCTGATTCCTCGCTTCTTGCTGGAGTTTCTAGGCGAACTCGAGATGGCGTTCCCTCAAATGTGTCCAAACTTCGTTGAGCACTTGATCGGCTTGTGTTGGAATTTATACCGGTTTATAAAACAATTTTACAATCAACCTATGAATTTACTAGCCAGGAACTCATGCAAATACTAAAATAAATCTAAATTTAGAATCTTGAATATACCTGGATATTTTGCAGCGGAATAAAACGAGACAATTCGAGATTCCTTAGCACTCCAAGTGATGTGCCTCTACCGGTATCCACACGTACACAAACTGGATCAGACGGGATGCTAGTACCGTTGAGATCAAATCTCAAAGTAGAACGAACAGTTCGTCCTTTTGTATATTAGGTTTTATTTGCGGCTATGTGTGTTAGTTTCAATAATCACACGCATGATATATATATATACTCACACCTCGTCATTAACCTAACACTTAGGTTAACAAAGTGGGCTAAGCCCAATTGATTAATTAGAAATTTACACCACTCAGTTTACTACACGTCCATTAATGGTCACATGTAAACTATAGTATATATATGACATATTTATATATCACATATATATAATATTAAATATAAAACCCCAATAAGTTTATGATCCAGTTTTCTTAGGGGTGTGACCCTGTAGGATCATATGATATTAGTAATAGATTCTCAATCCATAGATTATAAGTGGTTTCTAGCAAAACATTATAACCACCTAATATTATATGATTGTCGAATCTCGACGTTACGACTTAACCAAGAATAGGTACAATTGATTTCAGGACATTCCCAACAATCTCCCACTTGTACTGGAATCATCCCTTCCCATAATCCCTTTGTCTCTATATCTCGATCTTAGCATAAGGCAAGAAACGGTGTCATCCTTACTAAGCTAGATCACGTTTATCGAACTCCGATTTATACTGATCAAACAAACGACTGACATTCACCTCGTTAGAGCAGGGCCATGCATTTCTCAGTATTAAATCTTCGATAGGCTCTGAGATATTTATCTCCCGTTATATAGGAGGGACAAATTCCATCTTGTTCCATCCCTGTTCCTTACAAACTTCATAGCACACCCAATCAATGTCTTTATAGTCACTTGTTACGGCTGACGTTTGACAATGTCAAAGTGAACTAATCCATAGGTAAGAAAATCATGATTAACTTAGGTCAAAGGACTACACTCTATAGTCGTCATGAGAAACTCATATGACACTCATATAACAATTTTGTAGAGTTCTCATAGCGGGTCAATTCAACACTGTGTTCCCCAACACATGTCTATGCGATTGGCTTTCATACAACATATTAAATGACTCCACGAAACATAGTCATCAGCCACCTCACATACTAATCATCTTCAGTTATTAACGTCCCATTTTAATAACCTTGACTAGGGACCAATAATTTATATCATCTTTCACTTATAGGGTTTCATGATCAAGTCACGTACTTGATGACCTATAGAATGAAATAAATTATTTTGGGACTTTATTTGTTATCCAATAACCAAATAAATCTGAAACAAATTTTATAAATTTGAAAACATAACCAAATGTATGTATACATGAACATCATATAAAAGGAAAATCCTCCCACTAGAATCAAGATCACATCTTAAGAAACTTAATGCCTATAGCAGCAGTATGACTCTCATGCTTAGGCCGTGGAAGAGGCTTAGTCAATGAATCAGAAACATTTGCATCCGTCGAGACTCTGCTAATCTTCACATCTCCTCTATCAACAATCTCATGAATGAGATGATATCTCCTCATAATGTGTTTGGACTTCTGGTGGGATCTAGGTTCTTTTGCTTGTGCGATAGCTCCATTGTTGTCACAATAGAGATCCATTGGGCTAGAAATACTAGGAACCACACCTAGTTCAATAATAAACTTCCGAATCCAAACAGCTTCCTTTGCTGCTTCTGAAGCAGCAATGTACTCAGCTTCTGTTGTAGAGTCTGCTACGGTGCTCTGCTTGGAACTCTTCCAACTTACAGCTCCTCTATTAAGACAAAAGATAAAACCATATTGTGATCGGTAATAATCTTTGTCTGTTTGGAAACACGCATCGGTGTAACCACTCACAACAAGCTCATCATTTCCTCCATATACCAAGAACTTATCCTTAGTATTTCTTAAATATTTAAGGATGTTCTTGACTGCTGTCCAGTGACTCTCACCTGGATCAGATTGGTATCTACTCGTCATGCTCAAAGCACAGGCAACATCTGGACGAGTACAGAGCATGGCATACATGATAGATCCTATAGCAGAATCATATGGGATTCTATTCATCCGTTCTCGCTCGTCATGTGTCGGAGGACACTGATTCTTGCTGAGAGTTATGCCATGAGACATTGGTAGAAAACCTTTCTTGGAATCACGCATTTGGAATCTGTGCAAGACCTTATCTATATAAGTATCTTGAGATAATCCAATAAGCTTATTTAATCTATCTCTATAGATTCTTATTCCAAGAATGTACGCGGCTTCTCCCATGTCTTTCATTGAGAAACAACTTCCTAGCCAGGTCTTTACAGAATTAAGCATAGGAATGTCATTTCCAATCAGAAGTATGTCATCCACATACAATACTAAGAAAACAACTGCACTCCCACTAGTCTTCTTGTAAACGCAAGGTTCTTCTTCGTTTCTAATGAAATCAAACTCTTTGATTGCCTCATTAAAACGAAGATTCCAACTCCGAGATTCTTGCTTCAAACCATAAATGGAACGTTGAAGCTTGCACACCTTCCTAGCATTTCCATGGACTGTGAAACCCTCAGGTTGTGTCATGTACACATCCTCTTCGAGATTTCCATTAAGGAAAGCTGTTTTCACATCCATCTGCCATATCTCATAATCATAATAAGCGGCAATTGCTAGGAGAATCCGAATGGACTTAAGCATTGCGACTGGGGAATAGTTTCATCATAGTCTATACCATGAATTTGCTTGTAACTTTTAGCCACCAATCAAGCTTTGTATATCTGTATATTACCATCCATGTCTGTTTTCTTCTTGAAAACCCATTTACACTCAATGGTTTTGACACCATCAGGTAAATCAACCAAAGTCCATACTTTGTTTACTGACATGGATTCCATTTCGGATTTTGCGGCTTCTAGCCATTTTTCGGAGTCAGAGCCCATCATTGCTTCCTCAAAGGACGTAGGTTCATCACTCTCTCTTATCAATAGTTCATGATGATCAGTCACCAAAAACCCATATCTAACATGTTTGTGATGTATCCTCTCGGATCTACGTACCTCAGGTTCCACAGGTGTAGATTCTACGACTCTTCGTAAATCTAATTGATCCTCTTCATGAGAATCCGGAACAATCTCCTGTGTTTCTCGAACTTCTTCGAGATGTACTTTACTCCCACTGTTTTCTTGGAAAGAAATTCTCTTTCTAGAAAAGCACCATTACGAGCAACAAACACTTTGTTCTCGGTAGGGTTGTAAAAGTAATAACCTTTGGTTTCTTTGGGAAAACCAACGAAGTAGCATTTATCAGATTTGGGTCCGAGCTTATCGGTAAACATACGTTTAACATAAGCATCACAACCCCAAATTTTCAGAAAAGACAAATTTGGAACTCTTCCAGTCCATATCTCATATGGTGTCTTCTCAAATGATTTTGATAGACATTTGTTTAGCGTAAACGCAGACATTTCTAGAGCGTATCCCCAAAAGTATAATGGAAGATCTGCATGACTCATCATTGATCGAACCATATCTAATAAAGTTCGATTTCTCCTTTCGGAAACACCATTCAGCTGTGGTGTTCCTAGAGGAGTGAGTTGTGAAACAATTCCACATTCTTTCAGATGGTCATCGAAAGTTTGACTCAAATATTCACCACCTCGATCTGATCCAAGTGCTTTGATTGTCTTGCCAAGCTGGTTTTGTACTTCATTCTGAAATTCTTTGAACTTTTCAAAAGATTCAGACTTATGTTTCATTAGATAAACATAACCATATCTACTGAAGTCGTCAGTAAATGTGATGAAGTACTGGTAGTTTCCTCTAGTATTTGTGTTCATCGGTCCACATACAACAGTATGTATAAGTTCCAATAAGTCCTTAGCTCTTTCTCTGTGTCCAGTAAAAGGAGCCTTAGTCATTTTTCCCAATAAAAAAGATTCACATTTCTCATATGATTCATAATCAAATAAGCTCAAAAGTCCATCACTATGAAGCTTTTGAATGCGTTTCTCATTTATGGGGCCCAAACGACAATGCCAAAGAAAGGTTTGATTCGTGTCATTTGACTTGAATCTCTTGGTATTAATGTTATAGATTGGCACACTTTGGTTTAGAATATAAATCCCATTCTCTAATGGACCTCTACCATAAAATATATCATTGTAATCAAATGAACAACACTTGTTCTTAATTGAAAACTGATATCCTTCCAAATCCAAACAAGAAATAGAAATAATATTTCTGCTTATAGCAGGTACATAGTAGCAATTATTAAGTTCTAAAACCATGCCAGATGGTAAAGACAAATGAAATGTTCCTACGGCTAATGCAGCAACTCTTGCTCCATTTCCCACGCGCAGGTCCACTTGTCCTTTCTCCAAAGTCCTACTGTTGCTTAGGCCCTGCATATTTGTACAAATATGAGCACCACAGCCGGTATCCAATACCCAAGAAGTAGAACCAGAAGTAGTAACATTTACTTCTATAACATAAATACCTGAAGATGAAGTCTCAAAAGTCTTCTTCTTCTTCTTTTTCAGATCTTCCAGGAATTTATTGCAGTTTCTTTTCCAATGCGCATAACCATTACAATAATGGCATTTATCATCTTTAGAAGGACCAGGTTAGACTTAGGAGCATGGTTAGACTTGCTTGGATTCACAATCGACCTCGTCTTCCCATCACTTCTGTTCTTACCATGTTTCTTAAACTTTTTACCCTTTTGTACCATAAGGACATTTGGGGTCTCCTTCTTGATGTTAGGTTCAGCAGTTTTGAGCATCCCATGCAACTCAGTCAAAGTCTTTGTCAAGTTGTTCATGTTGTAGTTCATAACACACTGATCATAGGTTGACGGCAATGAATGCATGATGAGATAAGTAGCCAACTCTTGGCTGATAGGACAATCCAGTTTTGCCAGGTTATCAATATAACCCATCATCTTAATGACATGTGGGCTAACTGGATCATCTTTTGGTAGCTTGCACTCAATGAGAGTTTTAACCGTCTGGTATCTCTCAGTTTGTGCCTGCTTCTGAAACATTCTTTTCAGGCCAGTGATCATGTCAATTGGCGACTCCACGTTCTCATATTGCTTCTGCAAGTCTGAGTTCATGGTAGCCAACATAAGACAACACATATCCACCCTATCATTGACATGCTTGTCATAAGCATTTCTCTCTGCATGCTGAGCATTGGTCTTAGGTTTTTCAGGAAGAACATTTTCAAGGACTGTTGAGAAACGGATGGTGCACTGCAAAAACAAAACGGAATTGAGTAAATCATCCATATTAATATCGACATTGACGGAACGACATCTACTAAATTGTGTGTTCCATGACGTTCGGATAAGTTCCTTATGATCGTCAGGAACAACCAAAGGAGACATCTCAACATAGAAATAATGTCGCTGCCAGTTGTTAATCTTGTTGGGCACATCCGTCACTACGTGATTGCCGCTCTTCATCTTGACTGCGAAACAACCCGGACTGATGTTCATCATCGGATTTATTGAAGTCGCCTCCTCGAAAAAGCTAACGGTTATCGTCACATCGGCCTCAGCACCGAGAACAAGAAGACCGACCATGTGACGAACCGCGACGGCTGAGAGCTGAGAGATGGCGATTTCGCGACGATGGCAGTAGGAAACCAACAAGTCGGGCAAAGGTAACCAAAGTCGGGAGCCTCCACTATGGGTATTATCGAAATAAGACTCATAGAGAGTCAAATAACCCGGTGGAGGATTCCAAGGACGGTCGAGCGTACAGGGAATAAGGAATTTTATCTTCGGGTCGGCTCCGCAGCCTTGGAGTGTAGCGGTCACCGACTTCACATCAGAGCGAGTTTCGAAGACGTTTCCGTATGCATCACTGGGAACAGCCATCGACCCAGAGGGCAGAATATCGACATCAGATCCAATTCCTTCTATATCAACATCTTCGTCGGAATCATCGAGATCCGAATCACAAAGTTGCGGAGTCACAAACTGGTTTTGACTTGAGTGTTCCGCGGCATCCGCCTGTTGTGACGATTCGCGACGATGGATAAGCTCCTCAGCAGCGAAATAGCCGGGATGGTTTCTCAAATCAGAGGAAGTGGTGGCAGAAGACGATCCCGAGGAACTACTATGACGACTTGACGATTCATCTGTGGACGAAACAGAGACGACTTCTTTGTCCTTGCTTCCGGAACAACGAACCAGCGACATTGTCACGGAGGATGAATAAATACAACAAGTTTGTCGATCTAATAACTTAAAATTGCGGCGGAGCAAAACGAAAAGTAAAAACCGGTGGAGAGCAAAAAATTACCTCTAGAAAATCTTCACTCGAGCAGAAATGAAGAAATGAGAAATGGGAAACATATATATAGAAGAAATGAAGGCATCGTGCTAGGAGGCGCTTCGTTTTCCACGCCACAGTCATGATTACCTAGGCGGCGCTTCGTTTCTCGCGTCAACCAACCGGTTAGAGAGAAATCGTTGATAACCAAGCAATTGGAAATCGAACCGACTCCTAACCAGTTCGGATTCGTTTCGAACGAAAACCTGGCTGGAACAGGCCCGCCGAAATTTGGGCCTAATAGGGCTCATTAAGAAAAATATGGGCCCACAAAAATCACTTCCCAAACCATGAGTTCTCTTCGTAAACACCGACTTCAACGAATTAAAGTCGCTGCACTGGGGGGGCTTATTGTTGGAGTCAATGTTAGCACCTTCCTAAAAAAGGCCTATTCAGGGATTTAGGTCGGCCCAAAGTGGAAAGACGGTTTAAAGCCCAAGTCGGAAAACTTAGATGTATCCGAGAAAGCTATGACGGCTTACATTTAGGGTTAGCCAAGGCGTCAGTCAAATAAGAAAGGCGGCATCAAGGAATGGAAAATATCTCGAATATTTTCTGATGACAAATAAGGAAAAGATTCATATTTATCCTAATTACCTTTTTACTAATTAAGTAGACCGACTTTGTAATCCCTATATAAAGGGACTTCATATCAATCAATAAGGACACGTTTTTCATAATATTCTTGCTTGAGAGATCTTAGAGTACCGACTTTAACCTAACTTCTCTCCGGCGACTTTAACATTCTTTTTACCGGCTTTCATCTCGGAAACACCGGCATATAAACCCTAAATTCCTAATTCTCACCGTGTTCTTAAATTCTTCTTTTAGAATCCCTTAAGAAAAACCCTAAAGTTCTTGCTATCTTTGGATCGCGGAACTAAGATCTCACAAGGACATAGTCCTTTTCTCCTGTCTGAGAACAATTCTCAAATTTCAATACCATTCGAGGAAATTCGATCCATTAAGTTTATCCTTCTCAAGGACGGATCTCAATGAAAACAAGTTGTGGGGAGTTGACATTGCTGGAGATAAAGAATAGCAAATGTTAATAGGGGGAATTGCTAAAAATGCCCCTTAAATTGGTTTTAAATAAAAGTGTACCCCTCAATTTGAATCAAATGTAAAACATGTTTTCCTTCCTAGGTAAATTACTGCGAAGCCCTTATGACCAAACAAAAAAACAGAAACCGCAATTACCATTATAACCTTCGCATGTGTCAGACTTCTATAGAAGTCTGATACAGAATAAATTTGTAAATTTAAATTTTAAAATTATAAAAAAATATTTTATCAAAAAATTTATATACAAAAATTAAATATATACAATTTAATAGTATATAAATTAAAATTTGGTAAATTGAGTCAAACTAAACAATATATAAGGTAAAGTAAGTTCTAAACCTCAAAACATGTTTTGTAATGGAACATTTACATACAAGTTACATATAACTTTAGGGTTAGATTCATGGTTTACCAAATTAACATTTAAAATTTAAAATGTGCACATATGTGTTATAATGTTCATATATTTAACAAATTTTATGTTTCCTAGTTGTTTTGCTTAAATATTTTTACTTATAAGTAATAAATATTAGATTTAGGGTTTACCAGACTTCATGGCGAAGTCTGAATTTTGAGGTTTCTCAGACTTCCAAGAGAAGTCTGAGACGTATTTAAGTTAAAATTTTAAATTTAAAAAGATATAAAAAATAATTTGATATACTTTTTGATACATAAATTAAGCATAAGCATTTTTTATGTATATAAATTAAAATTATATAAACTTTGATAAAAATTAAGCATTGAAGATATATTTTGTTCAAAACACCATGTAGTTTGGTCTATGTTTCACATATGAAGTTGAATATCATGTTTTTCTTTGTAGGGTTAGATTGAAAGTTTGTGA
Source organism: Orychophragmus violaceus (assembly GCA_030180135.1). Lineage (NCBI taxonomy): Eukaryota > Viridiplantae > Streptophyta > Magnoliopsida > Brassicales > Brassicaceae > Orychophragmus > Orychophragmus violaceus. The sequence goes on along the minus strand of CM058231.1, from coordinate 52,133,185 downwards.
ATTTTCATTCATATTGTTATATTTACATATAGTGGTTAGTTTATGACTATGTTTAACGAGTTTGATGTTTATTATAAGTTTCTATATAAAATGATGGTATTTAAATACTAATTATTAGATTTAGGGTTTCTCAGACTTCTAGATAAATCTGGTTCAAGTATTTAGACTTCCATGAAATCTTATTTCAGACTGCATATGAAGTCTGAAATTTGAAAGTTTTTAAAAAAATTCAGGCGAATTTTTTTTAAAAAGGCGGGAAATTTTCCCGCTCACAGAAGTTCCTTCTCAGACTGCATATGAAGTCTGATACAAAATATTTTACAATTTTTAATTATTAAAAATCTGGCGGGAAAATTTCCCTCCAATTTATCTCCACTTATCTAAACTTAATCTTGTACACATATAACACCAAAAACAAAAAAATCTCCACATTCTTCCCTCTCTTACAACCTCTCTTTCTCTCTCTCTTTTGTAAAACCTCTCCCAAATTTCTCATCCAAAAATGTTCTCAAGCTTATTGTCTCATATGAGTTCTTATGTATGTAATTTATAGTTGACTCTCTTTGAGCTGCGAAATAGGCAAGTGAATCTGTTCTTTTTAGTGTTTTCAAAAGTTTTTAACTGAAATAATTGAGACTTTTGACATAGACTTTTGATTATACAATTTGATTTGCTCAAACAATCTTTTATTATCCATTTCTTTGAGACTTATTCGCTAACTAATGCAAGAGCTATGTGTTTTTACTTTTTCAGGTGCTTGGTTTAAGATTGAGCCAGCTGACTCTCCAAGGAGGCAGGAGTTGGGACTTCTTATGATGCTAATGGCTCATAAATTTTGAGTGTAGTACGAGGAACACGAAGTCTGAGAATCTAATACCAGACTACAACCGAAGTCTGAGAGTTTCTCAGATTTCCAGGTAAGTCTCGTTCAAGTATTTAGACTGCGTATGAAGTCTGAAATTTGCAAGTCTTTAAAAAATTTCACGCAGAAACTTTTTAAAAAGGCGGGAAATTTTCCCGCTCACAGAAGTTCCTTCTCATACTGCATATGAAGTCTGATACAAAATATTTTAAAATTTTTAATTAATAAAAATCTGGTTGGAAAAGTTCTCTCCAATTTATCTCCATTTATCTAAACTTAATCTTGTAAATACATATAACAGCAAAAAAAAACTTCACATTTCAATCTCTTACAACCTCTCTTTCTCTCTCTTTTGTAAAACCTCTTTCAAATGTCTCAACCAAAAAGGTTCTAAAAGGTATTCTCTTGGAGACTTGTTTGCTTAGTAATGCAAGAGCTCTGTGTTCAAGCTTTTTCAGGTGCTTGGTTTAAGTTGAGCCAGCTGACTCTCCAAAGAGGCTGGAGTTGAGACTTTTTATGCTGCTAATGGCTCATAAAATTTCACTGTAGTACGAGGAACACGAAGTCTGAGAGTCTAATATCAGACTACCAGGTAAGTCTGGTTCAAGTATTTAGACTTATCGAAGTCTTATTTCAGACTGCGTATGAAGTCTGATACCATGCAAACTAATACATATGTTGATTTAGTGTAGGTGTTGAAGGTGCTTTGGACAAAACAAGAAAACATAAGAAGAGAAATCTTGAATGTCTATGGTGGGACTGACATTGTACACATGGTGTGTATGGCGATACAAGGAACACAAAGCAATCAAAATTCTAGTATACTATGCTTGTATTGTATTAGATTATTGGATGATCAAGTTGTATAAATTTACTTTTTTCTACTCAAATCAACAAGGAATTTTGCTTATTGAAAGTATACAATATCAGAAAATGGGTCACTTTAACTTTGGAAGAAAACATTACTCTTTAGATTACATACACCAACATATGACAAACTAAAATAACCTTAAGTGGTGCTGAATATGTCGTCAGACATCAACTGCTGTCTGATTCTTATGCGCTAAAAGTTTATAAAATTAACAAGTTCAAATGTCAAGTTCGTTCTCTCATCATCACATTAGCGATCTTATTGAAAAAAATCAGCTTGTAAACGCTCGGCATGTGGTTGTGTAGCTCATCCTAATCCCAATTTGCTTCTTCACTGATACTTTGATATGCTTTGGTGTAATCATTTCAATTATATCAAAGCATTCAATAAACAACCAACACATATAATGTGGAGTATGACGTTTACGCATAGACATCCGTTCCACCAGCTCGGTTTTCTTGTATTATTTGTATAAACAAACATGTATAAACCACATTAGAGGTCTTTTGGAAAAGCCAAACTTCTTTCGAAGTCTTATGCTATTAGCTACATTGCCAATATTATTCAAAAAATAATTTAAAATAATTACCATATATAAGAATGTAAAACCGATGCAGAAGGAACATATAAAACTAACACACATTTATAAAAATTAAAATCAACAAAATTAATCACAAATATAGAATAAAATGCATTTTTAAAGTTTTTAACATTTCAGACGGCTATAGTTGTCTGATAAAAGTGAAACCAGACCTCTATGGCAGTCTGGAAAAGGGGTATTTTTGCAATTGAAATTGAAATGTCAGACAGCGGATGCAGTCTGAAATTCATCAGACAGCATACGCTGTCTGCTTTGGAAATTTTGTCAGACAGCTTATGAAGTCTGAGAAAAAAAGGGTAGTTTTGCAATTGAATTTGAATTGCCAGACTTCTCAGAGAAGTCTGATAATTACTAGAAGTCTGAGAGGGTAGTTTTGCAATTGATTTTGAAATGTCAGACTTCTCTAATGTATGTGATAATTTTCAGACTTATTATGCTGTCTGACACGAGTTTCAGACGGCGAGGGAAGTCTGATAAAAAACATCGCATTTTCGGTTTTTATCCATCGTTGACCAAAATTCGATTTTTCAGATGTCTATAGCCGTCTGACAAGAGTTTGAAATTTCAGATGTCTATAGCCGTCTGGTGTTATTTTTCCCTATTTTCAGACAGATTTAGAAGTCTGACGATTTTTTCGCTTACTCTGGTCAACATCTGAAAATTTGGGTCAATTGCAGTTTCTACCCCTCCTTTTTGTCAGACATCGGATCCCGTCTGACAAAATGTCAAAAATCGGTCAATTTCTTGCCAGACTACATAAGAAGTCTGACTAAAAAATCAAATTTGAATCAATTGCAAAACTACCCTTGACGTCTTGGTGACGTCTGATAAATTTTTTTTTTGTTTTCAAAGGAATTTCTCAGACTTCTATGGAAGTCTGTCAATTGAAAGTCAATTGCGAAACTACCCTCTCGTTGACCATAATTTTTCATCAGACTTCGTGAGAAGTCTGAAATCGCGAAACAGACCTGAAAATCGGGGATCTTGTGAAAAATCACATAAATCTGATTTTGAGCTCGTTTTTACCTTCCCCAAACACTCAAAACTTTTAGTTACACCAATACCCAACAAACCCAACCATTTTTATGCAATAATGACCAAAATCGCAATAGATCCAAATTTTAAAATTTTGTAGAACGTGAATTAAAGAGTTTTTTGGATGAAATTGGAGAGAAAATAGGAGAATAGAAGGTTGTGAACTCTAATATGGAGTTTTGATGGGTCGAAATTGGTTGTGTGAGGCATTAGGAGCTCAAAATTGGTTGTTAATGGTGTTTGGGTGAATTGAAGAAGATGACAGTTTCGTAATTAAGTTAGATCTAAAGGGTTTTTTTGGTCTTTTGGTAAAAATATCAGACTTCATATGAAGTCTGACGATGGCATTATCGTGAATACACAGATTATTAGGGGGATATATTAGCGAAGGGAAGGAAGGAGAAGGGGAAGGGTAGTTTCAGGGTTGACTTCAATTTCAGGGGCATTTTTGCAATCACCCCATGTTAATATGATGTTCGAGAATAAGAGAAATCTCAACAATTAAGAAAACTCACATTATATTCAAATAATAATTTCCTCAAATTGAATATAATGATCCAAGATCCATATTTTACTAGAATTCGAGTGAGCTTTGGCTCAACCCCCGAATTGTCTAGTTATTTAGGTAAACAACACCTTGCTAATTATATCAAACATAACTCTTGATTGTTAGATGACATCTTATGTCTTATCCAACATATGCCTCTAAGCCCAAAACCGTTTTGATAGCTTAGTCAAGTAAACCAATCTTGTTTCACATGGTAACCATTACCATCTACCTCACTTATGTAATTGCGGATACATTTCTTTGGCAAGCCCATCACACAACGAAATAAGCCTTGATAGTTGATAAGATTGGAGAGGCATCAAAATACTTGATATTAGTTGAGGAACTAATTTTAATCCAGTTTTAATTTATTTTAAAATTTTATATCTTATATAAATATTTAAATATATAGTACATATCTTATATGTACTTTATTTGGATTATAAATAATTAAATTTAATTCTTAAATTCTAATCAAATTAGAATATAGAATAAAATATTGAAAGGTATCGTAATTCCAAAAATTGGACATTACCGAATCAATCAAATTTAAGTCCGTATCAACAACTTGACATAATATGGATATGTATTATTTATTTATTTATTTCACATATCAAACAAAACAAATAACCAAACACTCTCAAGAACGAATCACTTTTCAGAATGATTTTGGAGAATATAATATACATAAGATTCTATGACAAGTTTCATTTGCTTACGAACTCTGTGAATTCAAATTAATAAAAAATTTGAATTTACACATACACGTTTTATTGATCAAAGAAATTGTTTCATTCATAATCAAATTACGGGTTAACATGACGGGCAAAAACAATTTCTAACGCGATCAAACATAACAAACCAATTATCTATATCTTATATAGACTACACTGGATTCAATATCAGTATTAAACAAGTAGGCTCTGATACCACTGTTGGAATTCATACCGGTTTATAAAACAATTTTATAATCAACTTATGAATTTACTAGCCAGGAACTCATGCAAATACTGAAATAAATCTTAATTTAGAATCTTGAATATACCTGGATATTTTGCAGCGGAATAAAACGAGACAGTTCGAGATTCCTTAGCACTCCAAGTGTTGTGCCTCTACCGGTATCCACACGTACACAAACAAGATCAGACGGGATGCTAGTACCGTTGAGATCAAATCTCAAAGTAGAACGAACAATTCGTCCTTTTGTATATTAGGTTTTATTTGCGGCTGTGTGTGTTAATTTCAATAATCACACGCATGATATATATATACTCACACCTCGTCATTAACCTAACACTTAGGTTAACGATGTGGGCTAAGCCCAATTGATTAATTAGAACTTTACACCACTTAGTTTACTACATATCCATTAATGGTCACACGTAAACTATAGTATATATATATATGACATATTTATATATCACAGATATATATATATTATTAAATATAAAACCCCAATAAGTTTATGATCCAGTTTGCTTAGGTGTGTGACCCTGCAGGATCATATGATATTAGTAATAGATTCTCAATCCATAGATTATAAGTGGTTTTTAGCAAAACATTATAACCACCTAATATTATATGATTGTCGAATCTCGACGTTACGACTTAACCAAGAATAGGTACAATTGATTTCAGGACATTCCCAACAGCTTGTTGGTAAGGGCTCGAGAGGAGGGAGTTTGCATCGACCTGACCGGACTTCTTGATTTATGCTCGATCAAGCACAACTCTGGATCTGAAACCCTTTACCTTTCCCCTCGGAGAGGCTTGAAGGTTCTGTTGGGGGTCTGATCTAGAAAGGATCTCGGTTGGGGATTACAATCCCTCAAAGATCGTGACTTCATGGGCAGCGTCTGTTGGTTAGGAGTAGCTTTTGTTAGGATTTACTCTTTGCATGTCGATTCTTAGTTATGATGATGATTGATTTCTTTTTGCTTTTGCAGATATCCTGGAGAGAATCGCTATAAGCGACACGCTTAGGAACCTTTCAATCATACTTGGGTCCGGGAGAGTTCCCTGGTTGACGTTCACCGTAGACAGAATCAAACAGGCCCTTAAGCTTCCAGCGGTAACGACTCGATTCAGAATTCATCCCGTTGTGCCCCGAATTGGTAAGTTCTTGTTTCGTGGCTCCATGTTACACTAGCTGCTTTTTCGTAACTGGTTTTTGTTTTTCAGGTGACCGTGAACAGACGGCTTCCGAAGATGGCTCATCTAGCGTCCCTATAACGAGGAAGAAAAATATGAGGAGATGTTCCACTTTATGTGACTCGAAGAAGACCGCTGAGAAAGCAGCGTCCACTGGTAATCCAGCGATCCGCTCTAGCCAGCTAAGCGAAGCTCTGACCAATGCCATTAATCTGGTAATTATCGGGCTTCCGCCTCCTATCCCGCATCGACCTGCGGAGTGAGAAATATCCGGCGGTGGCAGCTCCCAATCAGGTGATATGCTTAGGTTCCAAGAGGCTAAGGTATTGATTCCTCCGTACAGCCCATGAGCAAGAAGGCCCGTCATGAGAAGGCTCCGGAAAGGATGCATGTGTGGGGTCCGGTTTGTCTAATGCATGTGGGAACAAATATTTCAATTGGAATTTCGATCACACCAAGGATTACCCGATAACGGATGATCCATAGGGGATTGCCCATATGTTGTGTCACTTGAAGCCTGCTGGCTGTGCGCTCCCTATGGTGAAAAACATTATAGGGCATGATGCCTATGTTAATGCGATGGTTGCCCGTGGAATGGTAATTCCCGTGGTTCCGATTTTGATTTTGAACTTCTTTCTTGATATTCGCGATGTTAATTCACTTTCACATTCTTTAGAGGCAGACAACCAGCTGGCTGCGTTCTATGAGAAGAGTCTCGGGAGCGTCCCCCGCTGGCAGAAGCTAAAGGAAGCCCAGAGAATTGTCCGTGCTTTGATCGCGTCCCTTAAGACATGTCAGGAAGAGCTGCAGCTTTGTGAAGCTCGCCTTACTCTCGCGAAGTCCGATTATCAGCTCGCGAGAGAGAGGTCATCTCTCTTGGTTGAGCAAAACAAGGAGCCCATTTCAAAGATGGAAGACGCTGCTTGTCGCGCCAAGCTTGCTGGGATGAGAGAAAGGGATGGCCAGTACTATGCCATATTCGAGGCTTACAAGGAGAAGTTTGAGAAGAAGAAATTGGAGGTTGATTGTGAGATGAAGCTTTAAGAGGTCGAAGCCCAACATTGAGTTGATTGGGCTCTTGATGAGTGGGACTACAACTCTCGAGGAAGAGCTTCACAAATTGAACTAGAGGAGGGCCATTTTGTCAAGGAGTTCGAGGCGGCCCAGGTTTTTGACTTCTCTCTTGGTGCTGCTTTGAGTCTATCCCACAGATCTCCGAGGACTCAGTTAAGCTTGTAGCTCGGTCTTTGGGTTTTAATGATTTTGGATCGAACGTGAGGATGATGGCCGGAGCAGAGGTGGTTCGAGTACCATGGCAGACGAAGCGGCGGCGACTGGAACCAAGGAGGCTACGGATGTTGAAGGAACCAAGGAAGTTGATGTTGAGGAGAGGGAAGATGACTGATCCTCGAAAAATTCAATCTTTTTTGAATCCCCTAAAACCCCCTTTTGGGCTATTGTTGAACTCTTTTATATTTTTCTTGGTGTTGCACCACGCAGAGGACCAATCAGAAACCTCCAAAGAGAGCAAAGGCAGCAAGCAGAAGAGGAGACTGATGAGGACATGCCTGACCTAGAGGATTATTTACATCCAGAACTAGACCCTCAGCCTAGGAGACAACATCAAAGAGGTAGGGACAGGGAGTAGAACATATGCCATGTCAGAAACAGGTGCAGAGATAGAGACCAAGAAGACGATAGGAATTGTGGCAAAGATCTTAAGCTTAAGCCTCCTACCTTTGATGGATAGGTCAATCCAGAAGGTTACCTTGATTGGGAAAGAAGGATGGACTATGTCTTTGATTACTACCAACATTCAGAAGAAAGGAAAGTGACTGTAGCTACTGCTCAGTTAACAGACAATGCACTGGCTTGGGGGGACAGAGAAGTGTCTGAAAGAAGAAGGCTTAGGCGTGGGATGATCAATGATTTGGATGACATGAAGTTCCATCTCAAGAAGAGATATGCTCCAGCTTATTACTACAGAGACTTGCAAAAACGTTTCAGGAAGCTCTCACAAGGAAACAAGTCTGTAGAAGAGTATTTTGAAGAGTTTGAAACACTCAAGAACCGTCTGGAGGTTCAAGACTCCGAGGAAACACTTATGGTTCTGTTCCTAGATGGTTTGCAAGATAGGATTGCTAGGAAAGTAAAGAGGCAGAACTATGAGAACTTGGAAGAATTGATGCACCATGCCATACAAGGAGAGCAACGTATCAAGAGGAAGACTACTGCCACCAACAAAAGCAAGTCTGGTTGGAAACCTTATCCATCAAAGAGTGTTGACAAAGGCAAGTCTATAGAGGCAGACAACCTGTTCAAGAATACTACTCCAAGATCATCCAAGACACCTCAAACAGAAAAGAATATGACCCAAAGGAGCCATGACATAACCTGTTTCAAATGTCAAGGCAAGGGACATTATGCAAGAGAGTTTCCAAACCAGAGGGTAATGGTAATAAAAGACAATGGGGAGTATTAGTCACAAGATGAGGAAGAGGAAGGGCGTACTGAATCTGAAGAAGAAGTCACTGATTATCCAGAGACTGGGGAGATCTTAGTGACCAGGAGATCACTTAGTGCTATGTTTGAACTAGAGACAATTCAAAGGGAAAACATCTTTCATACAAGATGTAGCATTGAATCAAAGGTATGTAGCTTGATAATTGATGGTGGTTCTTGTACTAATGTGGCTAACAAGCATCTTGTTGATAAGCTAGGTTTTAAGAAGACCAAGCATCCAAGGCCATACCGACTCAAATGGCTGAATGATGAGACTGAGCTGGAGATCAATGAGCAAGTCTTGGTGCCTTTCAATATAGGCAAGTACACGGATGAGGTTAAGTGTGATGTTGTGCCAATGCAAGTAGGCCATATCCTCTTAGGAAGACCATGGCAGTTTAACAAGGAGACCATACACAATGGGCGTACCAACATCTACAGCTTCCCTCATCAGAAAAAGAAGCACAACCTTACCCCTCTCACACCACATGAAGTTCATACCATGCAGCTGGCTATGGACAAAGGAGCTAAGGCAAGTAAGACAAGCTTATATATTTCTCCAATGAGTATTCTGAAATTTTAGATCATAAAGAGCAGGTGCTACTCATGATCTTTAGAGAAATCTTGTTTTCAGGGTTTGAAGATCAGGAGCTACCAAAGGAGGTATACACGCTCTTGGATCAGTACAAGGATGTTTTTCCAGAAGACATACCTTCAGGGCTTCCACCCCTAAGGGGCATAGAGCATCAAATTTATTTGGTACCAGGAGAACCTCTACCAAACATACCAGCCTATAGAGTCAACCCTGAAGAAGTTAAGGAGCTGGAGAAACAAGTTCAGGAGCTCATGTCAAAAGGGTACATCAGGGAGAGTCTTAGCCCATGTGTCATGCCTGTTTTGTGTTGGTAATGTCCTGAAATCTACTGTACTATCTCTAGAAAGTATGATAAATGTCGAGATCAGACATAAGTCATAAATACTGGGTGATCATGATGGCTTGCTACAGTCCGCTCTTGATCTATAAGTTTAGGACTTATTACCAGTATTGTATGATCCCAAAGGGTCACACACCATAGCTAACGGGAAAGTTAAGATGGAATTAATACGGTAAGATGCTAAGGCATTTACTGTATTTGTACAGAGAGTTGGGCAGACAACAAATGGGCTTTTGTCTGATTTGTGTCTTGGGCCCAAAAGACTAATGAGCCATTAGTTTAATTAATTAATTAAACTTGGGCCCATTAGTGAAATAAGATTGCAACAAGGGTTGAGAAACCCTGGTATTCTTTTGGTTGGCGTTTTTGGAGCAGTGTGGCCGCAGGCTCCTTCTCTCTAAACTCTCTCTCTCTTTTTTGTTCTTCCATCTCGGTCTAGCAGCCATCCCTCGCTTGTAAGAGTGTGGATACCAAGGAGGAACAGGTAATCGTCTGTTCTGTTGATCTCGTCATTACCATTATTCCGCTGCAAAAGGTAATGTCCAGGTTTGTTTTATGATTCGATTACAAGAACCTAGATCTGTTTAAGATTATGTGCTAGGTTGCAATCTGAGAATTACACCATGAACACACATAATCCTACAGTGGTATCAGAGCCTAGGTCATTAGGTTTTTGCTTTTGGATCTTTGAATGAATCGATTTGCTTAAGTGTTTGTTTAATAACATGAATCGAGTTGACTTTATGAATTAATTAAGAAACGATTTTGAGTGTAATCGATTTTGAGAGTAATCGAGTTGATAATCATCAAAATCATTTTTTGTTGTAAAGTTAATGTCATTGAATTATTGAATTTAGCGATAATGGAAAAGGGACAAAATCGTTATGTCTTCAAGTACTGTTACGATCACATGTTTGCTTAAGTGGTTAATCAATCGCTTTTGACTTTGCTGATTGTTAATGTTAAGAATCATGATTTGTCTTTTAGTGGATTGTTGATTTTGTTTGATAATTATACAATGTGATGATTGTTTTGTCCTTTAGTGAAGTTAATAATCGAATGTTGACCTCGCTGCACTCCATAAGAGAATCGTGAATGTTATGATACGATTTAGATTAGTTAAATTCAATTATTGGAAAAAGTCAATATCTTTATTGTAGATATTGTTAAGATTCGTTTTGTTGAAAGGATGGTTAAGTTTTTGAATCGATTAATTATATAATTATTGTATGGTTCAAACTGTTAACCCAAATCGCGGTTTGCTGGAAATTATTTAATACAATTGGTATTATTTAATTTCTGGTTAAACCGGATTTAAATTCAAAATTGAATTTTAACCTAAACCGAAGGCTGGTCTAAGTTTGATTTGGTTGGACCAAATAATTTAGAGCTGGTCTGGTTTAGTGAATAACCAGTTGGATTAAGTAGTTAATTTGGTCTTGGACCAGAATTAATGAACCGACTCGGTTATGTCAAATTATTGGGCCAATTGGAATTATGTGGTCTTGGGCCAAGAATTGGGCCTATAATTTGTGACCCAACCCAAAATATTAATAAAATATTAAATTAGAAATTTCTACTTTTAGAATGTTTCTAAATTTAGAAAGTTTCTAAAACAAGTAAGTTTCCCAAAATAGTAACCTTCTATTTTTGGAAATAAAACTTAAAATCCTCAAAACCAATATCAAGCTTGGATGTCTTTCCAATCTTGTCAGCAACTTAACGCTTATTCGATTACAAATATGGTTTACAGTGTGAGGTGTCTGTTTTCGCGTAAGTAAAGTAGTATATAGTCACTAATTTCATTGGGAGTCCCAGACTTTAGTGATTATTTGGCTGTAAGAGATTGATTTCCTTGACTGGGCCATCGGGAGTCCCGGGCCTTGAGACATCTGGTGTTTTGGGCCTTGGGCCCAATTCACAACCGAGAGTTATTGGATATAACTAGCTGTGTGTATGCTTACCAAGTAAAGCTAATTCCGGGTGACGGCCAGTGGCCCACTTTGGTTTTAGTTGAACATGGGTCTCGGAATCATTGCATTCTTATGAGGTTAAACAAAGAAATTTTGAATGCAATGCGAGTTTTCTTATAAGTTATTAAGATTACTCTTTTATGAACTAAATAACTACAACTCTATTTATCTCTAAATTTCAGTTATGACTAGCACAAAAAATCAAAACACTTTCTCGATCCGGTTTGTCCTTGAGATGGACAAACTGAACGGATCAAATTTCTTGACTTGGTCGCGGAACCTGAGGCTAGTCCTCAGGCAGGAGAGAAAGGACTATGTCCTTGAGAGAGCTCTCCCCGAGAGGATCGGATCCAAGGCCTGTCATGCAGTACGTAATGCTTGGAATAAGCATTATGATGATGCGGTAGATGTGCGTGGTCTGATATTGGCTACCATGGACTCAGATTTGCGGAAGCAATATGAGAACATGGAGTCGCCAATAGAGATGATCAGCAGCCTGAAATTGAGATTTCAGGAGCAGGTAAGAGTGGAGAGATACCAGTTGGTTAAATCTCTCACTAGCTGCAAGCTACCAAATGATCATCCAGTAAGTCCTCATGTCAGTAAAATGATGGGTTACGTTGATAACCTGAGGAAACTGGATTATCCAGTTAGCCAAGAATTGGCAACTGAGATCATTCTGCAGTCACTGCCGTCAAGCTATGATAAGTTCGTAAGGAACTATATCAAGAAAGGCTTAACAAAGACGTTGACTGAACTGCATGATATGCTCAAGACAGTTGAGCCAAACGTGAAGAGTACCCTGTACAATCTCATGAAGGAGAAGGGTAGGTTTACTAAACCTAATGCTGACAAGGGTGAAGACAAAGTTGTCCAGATTTTGAATCATGGCAAGCGTGTGTCTTCTGAGCCCAAGTCAGATACCTCTTACGTTGGTAAGTGCTGCTACTGTAAAGAGACTGGGCATTGGAAGAGAGATTGCATTAAATTCATGGAAGATTATGAGGAGTTGAAGTTGATGTATGAGACTACTTCCTCAGGTATTCATGTTATTACTTCAAGTTATACCTTATAGGTATTGAATACTGGTTGTGGCACTGATATTTGTTATAATATGCAGAGCCTGAGCAACAGTAAAACGTTGAAGGAAGGGCAAGTGGAACTGCGTGTCTGGAAGGAGCTATGGATGCTGCCTCAGCCGTAGGGTTTTCACTTGTAGATGTCTTTGAGGCTTGGTTTTATTGAGTAATTGCTACAATGTACCTGCTTTAAGCAGAGTTGTCTTTCATTTTCTTGTAAGAATTTGAATGTTTTTCATTTTGATAAAAGACTAATTTTGTTCTTTTGATCTTAATGAAATATTAATTGTAGCACCCTATTCAAGGAATGGGTTTTATATCTTAAACCAAAGAGTGCCTTAATGTAACATAAATACCGAATTGGTTTAAATCTGATGAATTAAACCTGATTTTTCTTGGCGTAAATGTTTTGGTCACATAGAGTAAGTCGGATTCAGAAACCCCATAGTTATGGACTTTTGGGCTCATTTGATCGGATATCTTATGAGACTTGAATTCTGCTTACTGGACCAAAAGACAAAGGGCCCATCTTAGCCGAGCTAGAGAAAAGCCCAAAGGCTTATTGGACCTTGAACATACTCATGTATGTGGCCCGATGAGCAGTAATGCCAGAGAAAATTTCCTGTACTTCATTATCTTTACTGATTACTTCAGTGAGTATGACTGTGTTCATTTGATGAGACACGAGTCAGAATTCTTTGAAATGGTCAAAGAGTTCCAGAATGAGGTATAGAATCTGAGTGACAGAAGTATTGAGACTCTGGATTAGATCACGAGTGAGAATACTTAAGTCATTGATGGTGTGATCATCTGAATGAGTGTGAAGTCGTTTCACAGCTCATTTCTCCTGAAAACCTGGAGGTGTTTCTGTGAGAATGAATCAGATCTTATTAGAAATGATTAAAGATGAGTCACACGAATCTTCCACGATATTCTTTAAGAATAGCGCTCTAGAAATATCTAAGTTTACGCTGAAATAAGTTCCACCAATATCAGTTGAAAGACACCACATAAATGTGGAATGGAATCGATCCAAATTCGTTTTTACTGAGTATTTGTAGTTGTGCTACTTCGCTGGTTGTCCTAGGGAAACCAAGGCTTGTTACCTTTTACGTCCATTCTGTTTTCTAAGAAGGGAAGTTACTTTCCAAGAAGAACAGTGGGAGTAAAAGTATAACTCGAAGAAATTCGAGAAATACAGGTGGCTGCTCAACCTGTTGAGGGAGAGCAGCGGATGGATTTACAGATTTCTGTAGAATCTACACCTGTGGAGCCTGAAGTTCGCAGATATGAATGAATCAGTCACTAATCCGAGAGTGATTTCTCGTCATTAGTTGAACCTGATGATCATTGAAAGTTGCCATGATCTGATGATCATTGAAAGTGACGAACCTGCGAAATTCACAAAAGCGAAAGTGAGCCCGGACTCCGAAAAATTACATTTTGTGTAAGTTAGCTTCATCGATCCATTCATGGATGGAAGCAAACATATCGGAGTTGGAATCGTCGTTCTGTTGAAGTAGTCAAAGTTTTGACTTGAACATGAACGAAGTGGAACTGTGCGTTTACTAAAAGATTAGTGGGAGCGATATTGCATTTCTCATAATGTATGTCGATGACATACTGATTCTCGGAAATAACGTCCCAATACTGCAGTCGGTAAAGGATTGGCTTGGGAGTTGGTTTTGTGATTGACATGGGTAAAGCCACGTAGTTCTTGGATTCTGGATCTAAAGATAGAGATCCAGAAGAGCTGGTAGGACAAAGTCAGGATTCTTACATTGACAAAGTCCTACACGTTTTGAGCAATCCAAGAAGGGTTTTATGCCAATGTCACATGGCATTAAGTAAAGCAAGATACAGTATCCTACGATAACTGCTGAGCTTGAATGCATGGATGAGATTCCATATGCGTAGGCAATTGGATCTATCATGTATGCCATGACACGCACTTGTTTTGATGTTGCTTTAATGTTAAGCAAGACAAGTATAGACCAGTCAAATCCAGCAAAGAATCACTGGATTGCCGTAAAGAATATCCTAAAGTATTTGAGAAATACTAAGGATAAGTTCTTGATTTACGGAGAAAGTAAGGTGCTACAAGTGAATAGAGTCTAAAAGGCAAGTTTCCAATAGACAAAGATAATTCCCGGTCACAGTCCGGCTATATCTTGTGTCTGAATGGCGGTGCAAGGCACTGTTGCTGACTCCATGACTTAAGCTGAACATTTCGCGGCTTGTAAAGCGGCGAAAGAGGTTGTTTGGAAAGAAGAGTTCATCACTGAACTTGATGTGATTCCCAGCGTAGATGAGACTAGCTGCACATCAGAGGTCCAAACACCTTAAGGGTAGGCATGACCTATTCCGTGAGATAAATGACAGAGGTGTTAAGTAGATAAGCAAGTTTCATCGAATGAGAACGTTGTTAATCTATTAACAAAGCCACTCCTTAGGCCTAAGCACGAGTCGCGGACTGTAGCTGTAGGATGAGTGAAATTAAGATGTAGTCTTAATTTCAGTGGGAGTTTGTAAAGGGCTTTACTTAGTTGTTTTGAAAAGTTCATGTAAACATAATATTTTATGTTTATGAAATCTATGATTTCTGGATTATTTTAACTGTGATATAAATAATCGTTCCAAAAATGATTCATGTCATTATATATGGGCCATCGAAGTACATGAGTAAGACTTGATCCTGAAACCCCATATTTAACGAAATGACATAAATCATAGTGTCCATAGTCGAAGGTTGTTGAAATTGGAACACCAACAACCACTTGAGACTAGATTGTGTTGAGACTTATGACCAAGTTTCGAGGGGTCATAGATGCGCGGCATCAAAGTCGACACATAGGTATATGTAGGGGAGCATATGACCGGACATGGCCCGCTGATGAGAACTCTACAAGATATTAATATCTGTGTCATGAGAGGTTCTCATATACGACTATAGAGTATAGTCCTTAGACCTGAGTTCGCATGCATGTGGCTACACATGGGTTGATGCACTTTGATCATTGTCTAACGCTGTTTCGTAACTGGGAGCTATAAGGACCTTGGTTGGGTGTATTATGAAGTGTGTAGTTCATAGTGATGGAACAAGATGGGATTTGTCCCTGCCGTATAACGGAGGTAATATCTCTAGGCCAATCGGAGACTTGATAGCTGGTAAGAGAGTGGCCACTCCCAAACGGACTTGCCCAAGTCGTTTGCATTGTCAGTATCAAATCTGGTCCGATGAACATGGTCTGGCTATATAAGGATGACACGCATCTTGCCTTATGCCAGATCGAGATATTGAGACAAAAGGACTAGGGAATGTAGGATTCCAGTACAAGTGGGAGATTGTTGGGAATGTCCTGAAATCTACTGTACTATCTCTAGAAAGTATGATAAATGTCGAGATCAGACATAAGTCATAAATACTGGGTGATCATGATGGCTTGCTAGAGTCCGCTCTTGATCTATAAGTTTAGGACTTATTACCAGTATTGTATGATCCCAAAGGGTCACACACCATAGCTAACGGGAAAGTTAAGATGGAATTAATACGGTAAGATGCTAAGGCATTTACTGTATTTGTACAGAGAGTTGGGCAGACAACAAATGGGCTTTTGTCTGATTTGTGTCTTGGGCCCAAAAGACTAATGAGCCATTAGTTTAATTAATTAATTAAACTTGGGCCCATTAGTGAAATAAGATTGCAACAAGGGTTGAGAAACCCTGGTATTCTTTTGGTTGGCGTTTTTGGAGCAGTGTGGCCGCAGGCTCCTTCTCTCTAAACTCTCTCTCTCTTTGTTGTTCTTCCATCTCGGTCTAGCAGCCATCCCTCGCTTGTAAGAGTGTGGATACCAAGGAGGAACAGGTAATCGTCTGTTCTGTTGATCTCGTCATTACCATTATTCCGCTGCAAAAGGTAATGTCCAAGTTTGTTTTATGATTCGATTACAAGAACCTAGATCTGTTTAAGATTATGTGCTAGGTTGCAATCTGAGAATTACACCATGAACACACATAATCCTACATTTTGTTGGTGCCTAAGAAAGATGGTACTTGGACATTGTGTGTTGATTGTAGGGCTATAAACAACATCACAATCAAATATAGGTATCCAATACCAAGGCTGGATGACATGCTAGATGAGCTAAGTGGATCCACTATCTTCTCAAAGATAGATCTTAAGAGTGCTTATCACCAAGTGAGGATGAAGGAGGGAGATGAATGGAAGACAACATTCAAAACAAAGCAGGGGTTTTATGAATGGCTTGTCATGCCATTTGGACTTACAAATGCTCCAAGTACCTTCATGAGACTCATGAATCACGTCCTAAGGCAATACATCTGTAAGTTTGTTGTTGTCTACTTTGATGACATATTAATATATAGCCATTGCTTATCTGATCATATCCAACATCTAGAACAGGTTCTAGACACACTTAGGTTAGAAGGCTTATATGCAAACTTAAAGAAATGTACCTTCTTCACTGATCAATTGGTGTTTTTAGGATTTGTTGTGAGTTCACAGGGATTAAAGGTAGATGAGGAGAAGATCAAAGCCATCCAAGAGTAGCCAACACCATCTACAATCGGTCATGTGAGGAGTTTCCATGGGCTGGCTAGCTTTTACAAAAGATTTGTGAATGATTTTAGCACTATAGCAGCACCATTAACCTATGTGATCAAGAAGAACACAGCCTTTGTGTGGGGACAAGCTCAGGAAGAAGCTTTCAACAAGCTCAAACAATGCTTAACCCACGCACCTAGTTTGGTACTTCCTAACTTTGACATTCCATTTTAGATTGAATGTGATGCTTCTAGAACATGAATAGGAGCTGTTCTAACTCAAGGAAGAAGACCAGTAGCATTCTTTAGTAAAAAGATCAGTGGTGCTACACTCAATTACCCTACCTATGACAAAGAGCTTTATGCTTTGGTAAGGTCACTTGAAACTTGTAAACACTACTTACTATCTAAAGAGTTTGTGATTAATACAGACCGTGAGACTCTTAAGCACCTAAGAGGCCAAACCGATCTCAAGAAGAGACACGCAAGGTGGCTTGAGTTTGTGGAGACATTCCCATACATGATCAAGTACAAGAAAGGCAAAGAAAATATTTTGTAGCTGATGCATTGTCCAGAAGGCATACTCTTATATCTACAATGGAGGCTAATATTATGGGGATTTGAACACATCAAAGGTGTGTATGAAGCTGATCTAGACTTTCAAGAAGTCTACAAGGAAACCACCAAAGCAGCCTTTGGAGCATTCTATCAACATGATGGGTTCCTCTTCAAGGACAGAAGGCTATGCATTCTCCAAGGATCTATGAGAGAGCTACTGACCAAAGAAGCTCATGGAGGTGGTTTAATGGGTCGTTTTGGCAGGGACAAAAAGTTGGGTGTTCTTAAGGAGCACTTCTTCTGGCTACACATGAGAAGAGATGTGGAGAGGCATTGTGCCAAATGCATCACTTGCCTAAAGGCTAAATCCAGGTTGCATCCAAACGGTTTATACTTACCATTTAATATTCCTAATGCACCTTGGGTGGATATCTCTATGGAATTTGTTTTAGGGCTACCAAAGATCAACCACAAAGATTCTATCTTTGTAGCTGTGGACAGGTTCTCAAAGATGGCTCACTTCATTCCATGTAACAAGACCAATGATGCGGTGAAAATAGCTGATTTGTTCTTCAAAGGAGTGGTGAGGCTACCTGGGATACCAAGAACCATTGTGTATGATCGTGATACCTAGTTCCTTAGCCACTTTTGGAAGACACTTCGGAGGAAGTTGGGAACAAATCTGTTGTTTTCAACCACTTGCCATCCTCAAACTGATGGCCAAACAGCGGTAGTGAACCGCACACTCTCAACTCTATTGAGAGCCACAGTTGGTAAGAATTTAAAGACTTGGTTATCTTGCTTACCATACATTGAATTTGCTTATAACCATGGTACACACTCTGCTACTAATCATTCTCATTTTGAAGTAGTCTATGGGTTTAAACCCACTACTCCTTTAGATCTTAATGCACTGCCACATGCTATCTATTCAAGTCTAGAAGGAGCAACCAAGGCTGAGTTTGTTAAAAAGCTACATGAGAAGGTTAAACAGAACTTGGAGAAGAAGGCTGAACGAGTCAAGCAACAAGTTGATAAGCATAGGAAGGAAGTGATATTTCAACCAGGAGATTGGATGTTGCTGCACATGAGGCATGAACGGTTCCCAAACCAGAGGAAGTCCAAGCTTGCACTAAGAGGAGATGGACCATTCAAAGTGCTAGAGGATCAATGACAATGCCTACAAGATGGAGCTTCCAGGTGAGTTTCAGATATCTTCTACCTTCAATGTCACTGATTTGTCTCATTACAATACAGATGAAGAAGAAGATGTTCTGAGGACAGAACTTTTCCAAGGGGGAGGGAATGATGAGGTCATGGAACCAAACCAACCACAAGTACCACTTGTTAGAGTTGCACCAAGGACAAGATCAGGAACAAGAGTTTTAAGAGAGGAGTTCAACAAGGCAGTGTAACATCTACTCAACTTGAACCAGCCTATCTTAGAAACTTTTGATCAAGAACAAGCAGATTGCAACAAGAGCAAGCTATTCAACATTCAAGATGGACCAAGCATCAATCTAAGCCTGATCACTGCCCATTCAACAAACAAAGAGAGCACAAAGTAGCTTGCCATGTTTACAATACTACCAACGGTCTAAAGACTCATCTAAACCGTCTAAGACCAAGCTAGGGTAAGTCTTTGAATACATTTGATTATGATATGTCTCTAACGAATCTTTTCCTTTGTTTAGCGTTTCTTTTAGTTTCATTAAGAGTCTTTTATTTTAATTGTCTTAGAGTCCCATAAACTAGTTTTATTTCTTTGTATTTTGCTTCAAGACCCCTAGAAGGGCAAACCTGCTTGGACTATTAAAGTCCCTTAACAGGCATGTATTCTTTACCCTAGTTGAAATAAAACGCCCCCTTTTGTCCAGAGAGCATTATGAACCTATTTGAATTCCAGTCTGAGTTTTTTAGAGATTGTGAGAAGCATCTCTTGTTTGTCTTATCAAGGCTCCTGTCCATAGAGCTTTGTGGCGACCATCGATCCATTTGCATTTCCATTCCATTCATTAGATCAAGCACAGAGTGTTACACAACCAGTTGCTTTATCTCCATCATCAATCCATCTTGAATCCATCTTATGTTCAAGGCTGAGAGAGTTACACAACCAGCAGCTTTAGATCCATCTCTATCCATGCCTGCATCACCCCTCCATAGGTATGACTCTTTTTACCAAGGATTCAGCTGTAGAGCCTAATGCTGCTAGAGCATCGGCTGAGGAATTATCCCCTCGAGGTATCCTAGCGAGTTTGAACTCTTGGAGCTAGCTTGCTAGCTCACAAGCTACTTTAACGTAAGCTTCCATGCGCTCGTCTTTAGCTTCCTATTCGCCATGGAATTGGCTTGTAACTTGTTGTGAGTCGCTGAATGCACGAACTTCTCGAGTTCCTATTACGATCACGAGCTTGATGCTGGAAATTAGAGCCTCGTACTCGGCCTCGTTACTTGATGCGTTGAAGTCGAGCCTGAAAGACTGCTCGATTACTTCTCTCGTTGGGGTCACGAGCTTGATTTCCACTTCGGAACCGTGTTTAGACGAAGCCTCGTCAATGTGGAGGGTCCAATGATCGTTTTGGTTTGCTTGGTCTGGAGCTATTGGTGAGAGCTCGATGATAAAGTCTGCTAGAACTTGAGCCTTCGCGCAGGTCCTGGTACAATATTCGATATCATACTCGCTTAGCTTGATCGCCCACTTAGCCAATCGTCCTTACTGACTAGGGCTATGCAGTAGAGTCCATAGTGTCTGCGATGTCATTACCATTATAGCATGCGATTGGAAGTATGGTCGTAGCTTCCTGGCTGCCATTACTACGACAATCTCGAGTTTTTCCATTGTTGGATACCTTGTTTTCGCATCTATGAGCTTTTTGCTCACGTAGTATATGGGTTCATGTTCGTTTTGTTCCTAGCGAACTAAATTTCGCTAACGGCTAGATCAACAAGAACGAGTTCTCGAAAACAGATTCACAGAGATCACCTAATCACGGATCCCTAGTGGGTCAAAGCTTCTCCCCAGCGTAGCAAGTCCACCTCTACGAACATGTCTCAACTTCTCTAGCCTGAAGGATCATTCCCATGATGAAGGAGAAGACTATGAGCTGCATAACCTCACTTTTTTGGGTCTTGACCAAGATACAAAGACCATAACCCGATCAGTACTTGGGGAGTTTTAAAGCAGCGTATGTACAAGTAGTTTGTAGAAAAGTCCAAAAATAGTAGCTAGATTCCCAAGAGCTTACGATGAGATCATCATCACGAGTTTGGATGCCAACACCAAAGAAGGAGATTGTTTCGGATCAACAACCTACAAAGAGCCAATCTTATGAGCAAGGTAAGTCTCTACTCTCTTAAACTTTATGACCCTGAATTTTCATGTCTTGGTGTGGGAACATCTCTCTTTAAGGAAACACACTGTAAAGATGGCGGAGAAAAAGTGGATGACACGCTAGATCACAATATGATCTAAGAGAGTGAAGAAGACATTATGAGTCAAAGCCAAACCATACATGATCAAGAGCATGACCAGAATGACATGGTTATTAAGACCACATAACCCGATCAAGCCAAGGTAAGTAAGACCCATCTAATTCACAATCACCGACTTATTTGATAGTGCACTAGCCTCTTGCGCAAAGTGCTGATATATGTTCGCGATTTGATTGTTTTGTGTGAGTTTGTTTGTGTATTGATTTTGTTTGTGACATTTTTATAGGATTATATGATTCGATTGACATTTGTTATAGATTTATAGGACTTGAATCGTTGGAGAAATGTCGTATTACTTGAGTTTGAAGACATAAGTTTAGAAGATGTTTGTATTGCTTGAGTTCATGTTGTCTGATTCTTGTTTGGACTCATCTTTGTGTTTATCTGAGGAATGTAAGGACTCTACTTGGATTGAGGAATGTTTGTACTGGATTGTCTTTCAACTGGATTTGGTTCATATAGTCAAGTATGTTCTTGATCATGTACTTAATCATGTGTTGTTCAATGTGTGGTTGTTCTGTTTTTTTTTTCTCTAGTGGTTCTGTGTATTGAGTTCTCTAGTGGTTATGTATATTGAATTCTCATGTGGTTCTGTGTCTTAAGAAACGCTTGCTTCTAGATCATGTTTTGTTTTGTTTTGTATGATTGTCTTGTATGATTGATTGTCTGTGTATTGAGTTCTCATGTGGTTTTGTTTCTTAATAAATGTTCTTGTCTATTATTAATCATGTTCTTAATCAGCATTGTCTATGTTCGAGTATTGCCATATAGATGTAATTGTCTGAGTATTTCTGTGTTTGTCTGAATATGTATGTGTTTGAGTATTGTATGTGTTTAACTTTTATGTTTTGTTTACTATTTCATGTCGGATGACTCCTCCAAAAGCCTCTCTGGCTCGTTCAGTTCAAGTGTCTCAAAAACCAAAGCCGTCTCCGAATCAGAACTCTGAAGCTCACAGTAATCAGGCGCCTGAATTTCAGCATTCCAACCAATTGGATGAAGTTGGGGTCGACGGGGTTGATGACAATGCTGATATTCAACCAAATCTCGAGGAAAGCTGTCTCCGCTATCTTGAGAGGCTGATAGCCATGCCAAACCGTGATCACTGGACGACTGTGCTCTCTCCACTACTTCCTCAGCCGCCAAAAACCACTTGGTATAAGCATCTCCCTCTCTCTCTCTCTCTCTCTCTCTCTCTCTCTCTCTCTCTCTCTCTCTCTCTCTCTCTCTCTCTCTCTCTCTCTCTCCAATTTGCTTGTTTGTTTTGATCTCTGTGTACTTAAGTCATAATTTATTCTGATTTTTGTTGTATGTGTAGGTTTGGTCGTGACAAGTCTATTTTGGTCCGGAAAATTACTAAGATCTTCACAAACAAGTTTGATGGAGCATTCTACAGTTGGAGTCATGTGCGTCGGCCGCGAGCAGAGCGATACTTCCTTGAATTTGCGGTTAGTATAGTACATTAGTCTGTCTTTTATTTTACTTTTCATTATTATCTTACTAACATGATTATGCTGCTTCTACTGTAGAAATAGCACCACTGGGATTACCTAATAACAGGGACCGTTCAAGCACATTTCGAGGTGATTTGTCAGAGGAGAATGAAGGATATGGTCAGCAAAGCTCACCTTTCAGGTGTGCGACCTGCATGGATGTCAGACACAATCTGGAAAGAAATGGTGGCCTATTGGGACACCGATGAAGGTAAACAGAGGAGTGAGACCACTTCTGCTTCTCGGAATTCTGATCGTGGCGGTCTCGATCCTCATAAGAACTACAGTGGGCAGAAGTCTTTTCTGCAAATTCTCCAAGAAATTGTAATATAAATTTCTCTATCTTCTAATGCTTCTCTGAGTTTATATACTTTTCTTTACCTATTTTATTTTTGTTACATTTTCAGGAAGAGCAGCTGGGTAGAGCAGTCAGTTACGGTGAAGTCTTCCTGAATACCCACACAGAACCAGATGGAACTTACGTTGACTTGAAGGCGCAACAAGTCGCAAAGAAGTAGAAGGAAAAGCTCAAAGCAAAGCAGGCTGAGATTGAGGCAGAAACTTCTGATGGGACTTCGCGACCTAGAAAGCTGACCACCGATGAGATCAATGAACTCTTTCTTCAGGTAACTATGCTTCTGTGAAATCATTAAGAATTTCTTTTTTTATGTATATGAGTACATATGGTTGACAGTCTCTTAGAGTTTGTTTGTTGCATATCTGAATCTGTTTTGTTCTTGGTAGTGAGATAGAGGTGTTAATGATCATGTTATTGTTCCATTGTGTAATTGCTTGATGTGTTGATGATTCTGTTATTGTTCAGATGTGTTAATGATTATGTTATTTAAATCTTTTGTCATTCTTTATCCATTTCCTAACTGTGTCAATATCTTTTATGTTTCCTCAGCAATTGTGGATGAAAGAGGCTATGCTTATGGTATTGGAAATCTCGGAGAGTCTCACGCCTCCGTAAAGCGCAAGTACCCGGGTAGGTGTTCGACTTATAACTCGCTCCAACATCAGCTCGAAGAAGCTAAGCTCCAGATTGAGACACAAGCTGTTGAGCTAGCTCGACAAGCAAATGAGGAGAATTAGTTTAGCATGGTGGAAAAATATCTTCGGCAAACAGACCCGACATACCTCGACTTTTGCAAAACCCAGACTGTTGAGCCAACGTCTCCCTCTTCTCCTACTCCTTAGGACTCTACTTGTTCACATTTGTATAAACTTGTATATAATGTTTGGATTTTCTATTTTTTGTTTTAAGACCAATGTATGCATTTTAGGTTATAAACTTTAATTAATATATCATGTTGTTTTAAAAGCTTTTAGATTCATAATTTAACAGAACAATCAAAATACAAAAACCAAATAGTGGAAAACCAAACCAAATTGGAATTAAATTCGTATCCCGACTCAAGTTGTTAGTCACTAACTAGTCGCGACAATTGTCACAAATCAGTCGCTAAGTAGTCGCAATATGGACAAAACTTAAATTCTTATGACTAATTTAGTCGCTAAAACGTCGCTAGGATAGTCGCCAAAAAGTCGCCAAATGGTTACTATTTTAGCGAGTACGTAGCGACCAAACATTTAGCGACTTTAAAGAAAATGTAATCTAGTCGCTATATTGGTCGTAAAAGTGTCGCTCATTAGTCGCTAAAATTAGCGACTCACTAGTGACTAATATTAACGAAATATATATAGTCGCTAAATAGTCGCAAATTAGCGACCAACATAGCGACTAATAAGATTAGCGACGAAGGATTAGCGACTAACTCATTTAGTCGCTATTGGGTCCCATTTGCAACTATTTATGCAGTCGCAAAAAGCGTATTTTCTTGTAGTGGCGGATCCACGGACTAGGTTGAGACATATCCAGTAAATTGGGCTTTACACTTTCAATTTGGATCCAAATGACTTCAACCACGTCCATTAGAAAGCCAACTCAATTTCCCACGATTTGTTTTTGGAATCTCAAAGCTAAAAGTCAACATAAGGGCTTTATACGACTCAATCTTTCAAGCTCGTTGGTTTAGTCCTTAATCACCATTTCTTGTAGTGGCGGATCCACGGACTAGGTTGAGACATATCCAGTAAATTGGGCTTTACTCTTTCAATTTGGATCCAAATGACTTCAACCACGTCCATTAGAAAGCCAACTCAATTTCCCACGATTTGTTTTTGGAATCTCAAAGCTAAAAGTCAACATAAGGGCTTTATACGACTCAATCTTTCAAGCTCGTTGGTTTAGTCCTTAATCACCATTTCACTTTCAATCACTCTTTTGGCCTCCTATAACATCCAAACCTCTTTATAAACTCCAAGAACACTCGAATGCTCAAAAATCACCTAAAATAAATTCAAGAAAGAACAAAACAATGCAAACTCTAATCTATAGACTCTAGTATCCTAAATGCATGAATTTCTAATCATATGCTTAAGTATGAATGCAAAATGTATGAAAACCATACAAAATAACATCCTAGAAACCTATAAAATATGATACTATAAATTGTCGTTTGGGCGACATAAATGAGAAGCACATTCAAAAGCTTCATAGTGGTGGACTTTTGATCTCATTTGATTATGAATCATATGAGAAATGCAAATATTTTTTTTTGGGAAAAAGGACAAAAGGCTCCTTTTACTGGACACAGTGAAAGAGCTAAAGACTTGTTGGAACTTATACATATTGATGTATGTAGACCAACATGCATAAATGCTAGAGAAAATTACGAATAGTTCATCATATTTACTAACGACTTAGTAGATATGGTTATGTTAATCTAATGAAACAAAAGCCTGAATCTTTTGAAAAGTTCAAGGAATTTCAAAACGAAGTAAAAAACCAGCTTGATAAGACAATCAAAGCACATAAATCTGATAGAGATTGCGAATATTTGAGCCAAACTTTCAATGGTCATCTGAGAGAATGTATAATTGTTTCACAACTTAATCCTCTAGGAACACCAAAGTTGAATGGTGTTTCCGAAAGAAGAAATTAAACGTTATTAGATATGGTTCGATCAATGATGAGTCTTGAAGATTTTCCATTATCCGTTTGGGGATACACTCTAGAAACATCTACTTTTGTCATAAACAGATGTCCATCAAAATCAGTTGGGAAGACACCATATGAGATATGGACTCGAGAAGTTCCAAATTATTCTTTTCTAAAAACGTGGGGTTGTGATGCTTAAGTTAAACGTATGTTTACTCAAATATATAAGGATGTTCTCGACTGTTGTCCAATGACTCTCACATGGATTAGATTGGTATCTACTCGTCATTCTCAAAGAAAATGCAACATTTGGACGAAAAAAGAGCATGCCATACATGATAGATGCTATAGAAGAAGCGTAATGGATTCTACTCATTTGCTCTCGCTCATCGTATGTCGAAGGACACTAAGTCTTTCTGAGAATTCTACCTTAATACATTGGTACAAAACCTTTCTTAGAATCATTCATTTGGAACATGTGCAAAACCTTATCTATATAAGTGTCTTGACACAATCTAATAAGCTTGTTTAATCTATCACTATATATTTTTATTCCAAGAATATATGTGGCTTCTCCCATGTCTTTAATTGAGACACAACTTCATATCCAAGTCATTACATAATTAAGCATATGAATGTCATTCAGAATGAGAAGTATGACATCCACATACATCACTAAGAGAACAACTGTACTAATCTTCTTGTAAACGCAAGGTTTTTCTTCGTTTCTAATAAAATCAAACTAACAACCAAGATTCCTAGAAGATGTCAATTAAAAACCAAGAGTTGTATTTGATATAATTAACAAAGTGTTGTTTACCTAAATAACTAGATATTCGGGCAATGAGCCAAATCTCACTTGAATTCTAGTGAAATGTGGATCTTGGATCATTATATTCAATTTTAGGAAAATGTTGTTTGGACATAATGTGAGTTTTCTTAATTGTTGAGATTTCTCTTATCTGAAGATCATATTACATTTGTTATTTTTCATCTCCAGCAATATCAACTCCTCACAGCTCATTTTCAATTTGATTTTTCCTTGAGAAGAACAAGTTGAATGGATCGGATTTCCTTGAATGGTATCAAAACTTGAGAATTATTCTAAAAACAGGAGGAAAAGGACAATTTCCTTGAAAATTTTCTTCCTGAAAAACCTAAAACCAGTGTTCAACATGCAGAGAGAAATGTTTATGACAAGCATACCAGTGATGAGTTGGTGTGTGTTGTCTTATGTTCGCTACCATGAAATCATACTTGCAGACGCAATATGACAACATGGATTTGCCAATTGACATGATCACTACTTGAAATAAATGTTTCCGGAGCAAGCAAGAACTTAGAGATACCAAACGGTTAAGGCTTTCATTGAGTGTAAGCTACAGAAAGATGGTCCAGTTAGCCCACATGTCATTGAGATTGTGGGTTATATTGAAAACTTGGCAAAAGTGGATTGTCCTATCAGCCTAGAGTTGGCTATTGATCTCATCATTCAGTCAATTCTGTCAAGCTATGATTAGTTTATTATGAACTATAACATGAATAACTTGACAAAGACTTTCGTGAGCTGCATGGAATGCTCAAAACTGTTTAATCCAACATTAAGAAGGACACCCCAATTTTGCTTATGGTACAAAAGGTTAAAAAGTTTTAAAAAATATTTTAAGAACAAATGTGATGGCAAGACAAACTCAATTGTGAATCCAAGTGAGTCTAACCATGCCCCTAAGTTTATGTCTGGTCCTTTTGATGTTGATAAGTGCCATTATGTAGTGGGTATGGGCATTGTAAAAAAAACTTTAAGAAATACTTGGAAGATCTGAAAAAGAATAAGAAAACTACCGAGACTTCATCTTTAGGTATCTATTTTATAAAAGTAAATGTTACTATTTCTTGGGTATTAGATACCTGTTGTGGTGATCATGTTTGTATAAATATGCAGGGCCTAAACAACAATAGAAATTTGGAGAAAGAACAAGTGGACCTGAACGTGGGAAATGGAGCAAAAGTTGTTACATTGAATGTAGGAAAATATCATTTGCCTTAAGACATTGTTTTAGAACTTAATAATTGCTATTGTGTACCTGCTATAAGCAGAAATATTATTTTATTTTCTTTGTTTGGATATGGAAGGATATCAATTTTTAATTAAAAACAAATGTTGTTTAATTAATTATGATGATATCTTTTATGATAACGGTCCATTAGAGAATGGACTTTATGTTCTAAACCAAAAGTGTGCATATCTATAACATTAGTACCAAGCGTTTCAAGTCAAACGACTTGAATCAATTTTTTCTTTGGCATTTTGTTTTGGGCGATATAAATGAGAAGCGTATTCAAAAGCTTCATAGTGGTGGACTTTTGAGCTTATTTGATTATGAATCATATGAGAAATGCAAATATTGTTTATTGGGAAAAAGGACTAAGGCTCCTTTATTGGACACAATGAAAAAACTAAAGACTTGTTGGAACTTATACATACTAATTATGTGAACCAGTGAGCATAAATGCTAGAAGAAACTACAAGTACTTCATCACATTTACTGACGACTTTAGTAGATATGGTTACGTTTATTTATTGGAAAAAAAGTCTGAATCTTTTGAAAAGTTCAAGAAATTTCAGAATGAAGTAAAAAACAGCTTGGAAAGACAATCAAAACTCTTTGATGATCGAGGTAGTGAATATTTGAGCCATATTTTCAATGATCTTCTGAGATAATGTGGAATTATTTCACAACTTACTCGTCTAGGAACGCCACAGTTGAATGGTGTTTCCGAAAGGAAAAATAGAACTTTCTTAGATATGGTTCGATTAATGAGAAGTCTTGCAGATTTTCCATTACTAGTTTTGGAATACACTCTAGAAACATCTACGTTTACGCTAAACAAATTTCCATCAAAATCAGTTGAGAAGACACCATATGAGATATGAACTGGAAGAGTTCCAAATTTCACTTTTCTAAAAATTTGGGGTTGTGATGCTTATGTTAGAAACAACAAATTATGAACTTTTCCAGTCCATTCATATGGTGTCTTCTCATCTAATTTTGATGAACATCTGTTTAGTGTAGACGTAGACGATTCTAGAGTGTATCCCCAAACGGATAATGAAAGATCTGCAAGACTCATCATTGATTGAACCATATCTAATAAAGTTTGTTTTCTTCTTTCAGAAACACCATTCAAATGTGGTGTTCATGGAGGAGTAAGTTGTGAAACAATTCCACATTCTCTCAAATGATCATTGAAAGTTCGGCTCAAATATTCACCACCTCGATCAGATTAAAGAGCTTTGAGAGTCTTGCAAAGCTGGTTTTTTACTTTATTCTGAAATTCCTTGAACTTTTCAAAAGATTTAGACGCTTGTTTCATTAGATAAACATAATCATATCTACTGAAGTCGTTAATAAGTGTGATGAAGTACTGGTAGTTTCCTCTAGAGTTGATGCTCACTAGTCCACATACATCAATATGTATAAGTTCTAACAACTCTTTAACTCTTTCACTATGTCCTGTAAAAGGAGGTTTAGTCCTTTTTCCCAATAAACATGATTTTCATTTCTCATATGATTCTTGTAATCAAATTAGCTCAAAAGTCCATCACTATTAAGCTTTTGAATGCATTTCTCATTTATTTGGTCCAAAAGACAATGCCAAATAAAAATTTGATTCATGTTATTTGACTTGGATTTCCTGGTACTAATGTTAAAGATAAGCACATTTGGGTTTGGAACATAAAGTCCATTCTCTATTGGAACGCTACCACAAAAGATATCATCGTAATCAAATAAACAATACTTATTTTTCATTGAAAATTGATCTCCTTACATATCCAAACAAGGAATATAAATAATATTTATGCTTATAGCGGATACATAGTAGCAATTTTTAAGTTCGAAAACATGTCTGAAGGCAAATACAAATTTTTAGTTCGAACGACCAACAGTCAAAACATATGAACGAACCAGACCCCGCAAAACTAAAATAATTTCAAAGTATTTTACTTATAAAAATGCAAATATCTAAAAGATTTTTAGAAGTTGTAGATAGTGAAGTGAAATAGTGAATTGTTATCTGAAAGTGTATTAATGATGTTGGGATAGTGGAGTGTGACAGTAGAGAAATTGGAATATGTATAGAGTAATCTTTACGATTAGATTGTTTTAGTCTTGACTGTCCATTTGTGTTGAAAATTTGTATATAAAAATAAAAAAAATTATATATAATCATTAAACAATTTTTCTTATAAATATTTCTAAATTTTTTTTTTAAGAATATTTTTTTATATCTTAATTTGAATTTAAATGCGACTGACTTAGCAAAAACAAAATGTGAAAAGGTTTGTGACAGAGGCAACACATAAAACTGAAGCTGACGCCGAGTCAAGACACGGATCGACTATAGTCTTTTTGTCTCTCTCATATAATTTAGGTAATCTATACTATTAAAACAGGTGACTATTTTAAAAAATAACATTTAGTCATGTGATATATTACAGTTTATGTCACTGCATTTAATAAAGATTTTGGATTTCATTAAATGTATATTGGAATTATTAGATTTTGAACTATATGTGGGTCACACTAATTATTCTCTAATTAATGATTTTGTTCCAAAATATATTCATAATATCTTTTAATATCTTTTTATTTTAAATATATATATATATATATAATATTTTCCGATTTGTTAATAAAATATTTTTATTTTTCAACTTTATACAAAACAATTATTAATTTCGAACTTATTATTAAATTTATTACAGAATAATTTAAATTATATTTTAATATAAATAGTTTCTAATTTATGATTTTATTCAAAATATATCTTCATAATATCTTTTAATATCTTCTTTTTAATTAAAATATGAATATATATGTATATTATTAAAAATCTTATAAAATATTTAAACTTCTTGATTTTAAGAAAAATGATTACTAAATTTAAGATTATTATTAAAATTTACTAAAAATAATTTTAATTACATTTTAATCTATTAAATTCGCATAAATTGTTTTATATTTAGACCATTATACAAAATTAAACATATTGAAAATATATTAACCGATTTCAATTATCTATACTACCAAAAAAATTGACTCCTGAAAAACAGGTTAAAAATTAACTAATTTCATTTGATATATTCTTAATTTGATAAAATATTCAAATTATTCAATAATTATAAATTGGAATATATGATGACTTTGATTACAGTTGATGTTTTTACGACGATGATTTTTAAATGATTATTTTATCAAATTTTAAAAATACTTAAACTACTGTAATATGGGTTGAAATATAGATTAATTTCTTTTGGTTATAAAAATATTTAAAAGATTTATGTTCATTGGATGACAAACTAAAAAGTTGAAATAACCAATTTTAATTATAGAAACATTAAAATGAATTTAAATCAATCCAAAAATGTTAAATGAATGGATTATCATATATTAGTTATATTTTGATCTATAAAATAAATATAAATATTTATATTTTGACAATTGTAAATAGATTAATCAATTTCAATTATCTATACTATTAAAAATAAACTTAACCTATTGGAATACGGTTTAAAATATGTATTAATCAATTTTAATTAATATATTCTTAACTTTATGAAATATTAAAATTATTTATAAATTCATAATTATGCATTAAATTTATACTATTTAAACCAAACAATTATATATATATAATTAAATCGAAAATCTAGCATATTGAATCTAACAACTTATATATTACTAAGATTGAATTTTATACAAAAAAAAACTATTGATTTTAATACCTTTTAGTAGTGAAATCACGGATTGAAATATGTTAGAATTAACTTAAATAAAAATGTCAAATAAAATATATATACACTTTTACATCAATAGGTTATACTAAACATTTACTAAAAATAATAATAAATCACAACTAATAAAACATAAGTTCACAATATCAAAATAAAAACAAAATAATTTTAATTCTTTTTTTATATTTCACACCATATCACTTAATATAAATTAGATTGAATAGTTATCAAATTGAATTTATAAAATTATAAATTTAAAATAAAAATATATTTATTTAAAAAATATAAATCCGCCCGGATCTAGATCCTAATTAACATTCATCATTCTCGTGTTGTCCTTTATCGCTCGGAATCCTACTTTCTCTTGGTTTTCTAATTAATAATAATTTATAGAGAAAATATCCTTTCGTGTCGGTGGATTCTCTTCGCTCCTCTCCAAGCACTTTTTCCAGATCCAGGGTCTTATCGGTACCTGTTTTCCTTCCTCAGTTCTTGCAATTTCATTGTCGATTTCTCTGTTTTACTCACGTTTTCTGGATCTTGATTCAATTTCATGGTTTTCCTCACAATTCCTATAATTTTTTTGAAAACATGCATAGCATAATGAGATAGATCCAACAACAACATGACTATGAGCAACGGTGATGCTATTTTCTTTCTCAGTTCCTGGAAAATTCATCGTCGATTTCTTCGTTTTACTTGAATCTTATGGTTTCATGCGTCAATTTCACTTTACTTGATGCTTTTGCTTCATCACGATTCTGTAATATGTTTGCAAAATGCTTAGCGTAATGAGAGAGAGATATTTACGTTGCGAATGAAATCCAACGCAGATCGAAACAACAAAATGACTATGAGCAACGGCCATGTAAAATCCGAAACCTGCAATGGCTCTACCGAGAAGAAACCTTTCAGGATCTTTGTAGGTTACGATCCACGCGAAGATCTTGCTTACCAAGTCTGTCGTCATTCCATCACAAAGAGATCTTCAATCCCTGTAGAAATCACACCCATCATTCAATCAGATCTCAGAAAGAAAGGTCTGTACTGGAGAGAAAGAGATCAGCTAGAGAGCACTGAGTTCTCTTTCTCTCGTTTCTTGACTCCACACTTGTCTCATTACCAAGGCTGGGCTATGTTTGTCGACTGCGATTTCCTCTACCTTG
Organism: Orychophragmus violaceus; assembly: GCA_030180135.1. NCBI lineage: Eukaryota > Viridiplantae > Streptophyta > Magnoliopsida > Brassicales > Brassicaceae > Orychophragmus > Orychophragmus violaceus. The sequence goes on along the minus strand of CM058231.1, from coordinate 52,100,556 downwards.
CTGACATCAAGGAACTCGTTGATTTGATCGACGACAAATACGCAATCATGTGTGTTCAACATGATTACACTCCTAAAGAGACTACTAAGATGGATGGTGCGGTCCAAACTGTGTACCCGAGGAAGAACTGGTCCTCTATGGTGCTTTACAATTGCGGACACCCTAAGAACAAGACCTTGAACCCTGTCACTGTGAATACTCAGACTGGTGCTTTCCTCCATAGGTTCCAGTGGTTGGAGGATGAAGAGATTGGGTCTGTTCCTTTTGTGTGGAACTTCCTTGAAGGGCATAACAGGGTTGTTGAGAATGATCCCACCACGCAGCCTAAGGCCGTGCATTATACTCGGGGAGGGCCTTGGTTTGATGCTTGGAAGAATTGCGACTTTGCTGATCTCTGGCTCAATGAGATGGATGAGTACAGCAAAGAGAACAAGAAAGAGGCTCATGTCGCCAATTAGAAACAAGGAAGACGAAGAGGTATGTTCCTGGCCAACACAAAAAGATTTTCTTACGTGGGTTATATATAGTTTTTGGCTTTGTTAGAGCCAGGGATTACTGTGGATTGTTAGATTCTCATTGAATTCGTTAATTCATGCACTATACTGATACAATTATGGAGCCATATCGTAATAACCTATTCGTTTGTTTGTTGGAGTTGTAGCATTTAATGATATTTTATTTGAAATTGAATTCACTTCTTGTTAATTGGTTTATCATAATCACTAGCTCCACATATTTGAAACAAGATTGATCAATAACTGTTATTAGCTACTAAACCTCTTTGATGGATGATCCTATTTTGTTGTCCTTGGTTTTCATATTGCGACTCCGACATGTATACATCCTATGTTGCATGGAAACTTCATCTGAGGAGCTTTCCCGTTTCGGAAACGGAATTGCATGGAAACGCGATGAAACCATGTTTCTTAAAAATTGTGATTTGGAATTGCGATGGAAATATGTATCCATTTTTGAAAACGTGATGGAAACAACATATCCATTTTTGGAAACGTCATTTTTTTTTTTTGAAATTTTTTGTTCATTTAACTATAAATAATTTAAAAATGTAAGGGTTTAACTGATATAATTTTTTTAGGAAAAAAAGACGTCACTTTTAAAAGAAATATGAAAAGCTTTGTCCAAATCATATTCGTACCTTAAGAAGCTATAAAAAATGCAGAGAAGAAAACAACTTATCACTTACTATGTATTTTTCTCATATTAAGGTTGATAGTTTCAAAATTAAGTTAAAATAATTTATGTTCGTTTGTATTTATAGATTTTTTCCAATTAAAGTTTGTGTTGTTTCAAATTCAATTTTTTTTTTATATGGTTGGACTTATGTTATTTCAAATATTATGTTGAACTTTTTTTTTATGGTTGGCCTTCATTATATTCTTATTATTCTTATAAATAAATGTACAGAAGTTTCTAAAACGTTTCGTTTCTTACTTTAAAAAAAAAAAATTGTTTCTGTGTTTCCAGATAGTTTGCTTTCGCGTACCTGTTTCCATTTCCATGCAACGTAGTATACACCAATGAACACGTATGAGCCTCAGTGAGTACATATTGATAATACAATATCAAATTGTAAAGATGAAATGAAATCGCAGAGGCCAGACGTCAACAATCTATTTCTTTCGATTTAAACGCCTTTTTAGTGTGTCGGTTTTATAAAGATAATATTTGTAGAATGCGACTGAATGTTTCAGTTGAATGGCAAAATATGTTGAATTTATTATTGATACATTATCTTTCCAGTAACATTAAACCATTCCACCACCATTAATATTTGAGTAATTGGATTGTGTATGTACATAAGTTACGAAATTAAATGAATAATGAAGCGCATTCTACCTGTTTTTTAGGCATTACCCCTGCAAAATCCAAAACCAAGTCTACCATTATTACATGACTATTAAATTTGTCAGAGTATTTAATTGTTAACAAGATTTTGATCCGCGCGCGAAAAAATATTTTGGTGATTATTTTTTGTTTTTTTCATAATTGAGATTATTTTATCCGTTTTATAATACTCTTTATTTTAACTATTTACGTTTTCTAAAGATCAACTTCTTAGTTTATTTTTGGAGTTTTTAAATTTTATATTTTTATATTATATAGCACGAAGTAGTACCAATTTTTTTTGATATCGTTAACCATTTAATTTGTGTAATAGTGCTAAGTTTATATATTTCTACTATATGTTTTCATTAATGTTTTTTAAAAATTGATGTTATATTTTATTGTATATATTATGAATATTTGTTTTTGTTTACATCTTGTTTTTCTTTTCGATAACCGGTTAGTGTTGATCGACACAACACTTGTGCCGGTCGACATCAACCCAATTCAATCAAAACTGGAATGGACGGGATGCTAGTGCCGTAGAGATCTGATCTCTTAGAGGTTTCTCAGTTTCTCAGAGGTGACTGTGAATTAGGTCTGATCACTCTGAAAGTCGTGCATATATCTCATATATATAGATTTTTATCACGACCTGATTAACCAAGGAACTAACCGCAGTTAATTAAGTCATAAACCAAAATCGATATTTTGATTTGCGATCTGTGTCGATCGATGCACCTGTTGTGTCGATCGACACTACCTCAGAAATTCGTTATTGAATGCATATCGAATATACATTCACCAAATCATCACACTAATGATCAACCCCATATAAGACATCTAGTTTGCTTAGGTGTGTGACCCTATAGGATCATATAATACTAGCAATGAGTTCATAACTCACAGATTACAAGTGGCTTCTAGCAAAACATTATGATTACCTAGTATTATATGAATGTCCAATCTCGACAACACAACTATCTCTAGAGTGATTACAAGTGTGATTTCAGGACATTCCCAACAATTGGGCAGTCCTAGCACAAAATATATGGAAATATCAATCCAAGGGGAAGTAGGGATTTGTAAAGGAAGATACAAACTGTGTGGGTGTGTTCATGATTTGGCTTTCTTGCAAGTGATACATCTTGCACATAAATTTTCTACGGTCTTCCTTAGGTGAGTACAAATCAAGTGCTCTTTGAGGATGGCATGAGTCTTGTCTACTCCAAAGTGCCCCGATAATCCTCCTCCATGTGACTCACGGGTTAACAACTCCCTTAAGGTACCTTGTGGTATGCACAATCTCTTATCTCTAAAGAGATACCCTTCATGGATAAATAAGAACCAAAAGCTCCCTTGCCATGGTTCTTGTAACTCTCTGCAAAATCAGGTTCAGTCTCATATAATGACTTAATGAATTCAAAACCCAAAACCTTAGCATCCATTGTGGTGATCAAGGCATGTCGTCTAGATAGTGCATCTGGAACTACATTGTCTTTGCCCTTCTTGTACTTGATGATGTAAGGAAAGGTCTCAATGAACTCCATCCAATTAGCATGACTCTTCTTTAGGTTGGTTTGTCCTCTTTAAGTGCTTCAAAGTCTCATGGTCAGTGTGTATAACACACTCCTTAGCCAACATGTAATGTTGCCAAGTTTCCATGGCCCGGACCAATGCATTTATCTCTTTATCATATGTGGGATAGTTAAGGGTAGCACCACTCAACTTCTCACTGTAAAAGGCTATGGGTCGTACTCCTTGGGCCAGAATATCTCCAATCCCTAATCCTGAGGCATCACACTCAATTTCAAACGTTTTAGAAAAATCAGGAAGAACTAAAACTGGTGCATTGGTTAGTCAGTTATTCAAGCTTTGAAATGCTTGTTCTTAGGTTGTCTCCCATTCGAACCCCTTGTCTTTCTTGATGATGGATGTGAGAGGTGCAGCCAGGGTGATAAAATCCTCCACAAATAGTCTGTAGAAGCTAGCTAATCCATGGAAGCTCCGGACTTGACTGACATTTGTTCGGGTTGGCCATTCTCGAATAGCCTTTATCTTCTCTTCGTCAACCTGTAATCGCTGTGAACTAACAACAAAGCCTAGGAAAACAAGTTTATTAGTGAATAATGTACACTTCTTGTGGTTAGCAAAGAGACCTTGTCTATGGGTACTCAGAACTTCCTCTAGATGTGATACGTGGTCAGATTATAGATTTTTCTGTAAATAAGAATATCATCAAAGTAGAAAAAAACAGACCTAATGATGTATGGTCTAAGAACATGGTTCATGAGGCGCATGAAAGTGCTTGGTGCATTGGTAAGACCAAATGGCATCACAAGCCACTCATAGAGTCTTTTCTAGGTTTTGAAGTCAGTCTTCCAATCATCACCCTCCTTCGTACGTACTTGGTGGTAGCCACTCCTTAAATCAACCTTAGAAAACACATTAGCTCCACTTAACTCATCAAGCATATCATCTAACTTTGGTATTGGATGGCGGTATTTGATGGTAATGTTGTTTATGGCTCTACAATCTACATTAATCCGCTAAGTTCCATCCTTCTTGGGTACTAGAAGGACAGGTACAACACATGAACTCAGTCTTTCCCTAACATAGCCTTTGTCCAGAAGCTCCTTGACTTATCTTTCTAGATCCTTGGACTCTTCGGGATTCACTCTATAGGCTGGTCGGTTGGGCAGTGGTGCTCCTGGTACAAGATCAATCTGATGTTCTATGCGTCTTTAATGAGAAAATTGGTCAAGCACTCCTTTTATTTCCATTGACACCGTGAGATCTAGGTCTTCATGTCCTGCACTCAAATACTCCTTAAAAATCATTAGTAATACCAGTTCTTTACATGTAATGGCCTTAAAGATATAGCTTGATTTGATAAGCAAAATAGGCCTAGACAATGATTCCTTTTCCTTACGCATCTTAACTTGAATTTAATGTACTTGTGTTGGTGTTAAGGGTGCCAGATTATACTTTTTCATATCACGAGTAAAGAAATACATATTGGTGCGTCCATAGTGAATGGTATCCTTATCAAACTGCATAGGTCTACAAAGAAGAAGGTTGCATGCTTGAATATGACCCACATAACACAGGACTTGATCAGAATAGCGACCCACACTAAAGGGTACTATCACTTGATCAGAGATCTTTAACTCGGCCTTATCATTAAGCCTTCTAAGCTTGTATGGATGGGGATGTTTAGTTCTTTCTAGACCGATTTTAGTAGACCATGTAGTCACTAGCCACATTGGCACAAGATCCACCATCAATAATCAGATTACATACCTTGATTTGGATGGTGCATATAATGTGAAATATGTTCTCCCTTTCAACAGTCTCATCATGGTAAACCGTGAGGTTGAGGACCTTCCTAATGACAAGAGACTATCCATAATCTGGATACTATCTCATCATATTTCTCATGAGATTCTTCCTCCTCTTCATCTTGAGATTCATACTCTTGAGCTTCAGTAAGGATCATAGCTCTCTAGTTTGGGCATTCTCTTGACATATGTCTCATGCCCCTGCATCTGAAACAATTGATATTACAATTTCTAGATTGACTAGAGGAAGAAGACTTACCTTGCTCTCCACTGTTCTGGTCATTGGTTTTGAAACGGTTATTAACTACCCATGCCTTGCCCTTGTCTATTGGCTTTGATGGTGCTACATAAGGCTTGGTGTTGATGTTGTTCCATGGCTGAGCTGGTTTGGGACGGTCTTCCCTTCTTTTTGAGGTGTTTCTCGGCTTGAATGGCATGGTGAAGAAGATCCCTCAGGTCTTGGTAGGGAAGTCTTGCAACCTTGTGATTGATTCTAGCATTTAGTCCATCAAGGAATTGTGCCATCAAAGTCTCAACATATTCATCTAACTCCAGCCTGTTCCTCAAGTCCTCAGACTCCTCATAATACTCTTACATACTCTTTGTTCCCTGAGCCAATTTTCATAATTTTCTTTGTAAGTCTCAGTGGAAATAAGGAGGAACATAACTTCGTGTCTGTCAATGAGCTGAGTTGTGGATAGTTGTTCCTTCTCCTGTCTGAAACCTCTCTATCCCACCAAGATAAGGCATGTTCAGTGTGTTGGGCTGTTGCTATAGCAAGCTTCTTCTGCTCAGTGAAGTCATAATAGGTGAAGATATGGTCCATGTGCCTTTTCCATTCAAGGTAAATTTCTGGATCAACACAGCCAGCAAAGTGAGATGGTGTGAGCTTCGGGTTATGGTTATTATGTTCTTGTGGCTCATTCATTTCCTCATCTTCATATGTCCCGCCTGCTTGCCTTGGACCTCTCCTTCGGGGTCTAGGCTCTTAATGGTTCTGTCCTTGTCCATCAGCTGCATGATTGTCCTGTGGAGGAGGTGGAGGTGCAGCTGTTGGTTGCTCCACTCTGTCAAGCCTGGCTCCAAGTGTCTGGAACTGTGTTTGCATTTGAGTTTGCATGTTTGTAAGCATGATCATCATATCCACAAGAGGCTCGGCCACATCATTTTCTCCCATTGTTTTTCACCTAAAAGAAAAGAGCAAACAAGTGAATGCCCGTGTTTAAGGATAGAAAACAAAAAATTAAAGGTTGAATGAGTTTCTATTTTACTGAGGTGTGGATAAAAAACGTTTTGGAAGAGTTCTTGAAAACAAAAAGTAAAGATGAACAAAAACCGGCAAATCTCTTTTAGCAAAAAGGAAAAAGTTCCTACTATTGAATCTTCTGCTTCAACCTACTCATTTCTCAATAGATTTCAAGTATAGGTTGTGTTCTATGAATGAACATACAGAAAATATTCTAAGAGTCGAAGCAATCCACAAACTTTTAGGGTTTTCACAAGTTTGGAAATCGGCAAACCCTAGACCAAAAAGGAAAGTTTGTTCTTAAGGGTTTTTTGATTCAACTAGCCGACCTTTCAAAGGAAAAGTAGGTTGGTTGTAATCATTAAGTGAGTATACGAGAGGTTAGAAAAAAAATCAAACAAATATCTAAGGTAGTTTTTGGTTTTTGCTTTTATAAAAGTTAGAAACCTATAAATCAGAAACTATACCTAGTAAGCAATTGAAATCTAACATTAAACTCAAATAGAAACAAAACAAAGAGAAAGAGATGAATTTGACACAACCTGGTCAGAATCTTCAGCTTTGATACCAAAAATGATACATGTTTGGTCTCAAAGGCTTAAAAGGCTGAAACCGAGATTGGTTGAATGAATATATGGCACTTGGGCTCTTTCTGCTTATTAGATTGAAAACGTGAATGCCTTAGAGTCTACAAGGAGACCTTTATAGCTTAAGTATATACATAACCAAAAATGAAAGAGTTTAAACAAGAACTAAAAGAAAAGTAGAGGATAGAAGTGCAAATCGAGCTCTTTAGTGGTTTGGGCCTAAGAGCTACCTAGTTAAAAACCTTAGCAAGGAAAACCACTTGGGATAAAACCTTGCTTAAGGGAAAAAGAGTATAGCCTATGACCCAAGAGTGATGCACGAGAAGTTGGCCATTGGTTTGGGCTTCAAAAGTGGTCATGTTTTCATATAGGTGATAACTGGATATGTCTTCATTGTTGTATCGGTCTGGTCACCTCCCATCACAGCTTGGTCTGGATCTTCTTGGTTCTTAATTGTAAACTCGATGAGCTTTATTTCCATAGCTGGCTTGACCGTATTGCTCTCATGGTTTTCAAGATGGTCAATGGTTCTACTTTTATGATCTCCACGCTTAGAAACGAGCCATGGTGCCTTTGTGTCTTCTGAGTTGTTGGCTTCTGGTCCTAGCTGCTCCAACTGCTCCAAGAACATGTTGAACTTATATTGTATGTTCCTGGTCTTGGTCCTGGTCATTGGTCCACTTGGAACAAATTGTGCAACAATCTCCTTTGTGTTAAAATTTAGAGTATAAGAGAGATGAATTGAAGAGTGAAGCTCTAGAACCAATTAAGGTTCTTAGAGAGAGAGAGAGAGAGAGAGAGAGAGAGAGAGAGAGAGAGAGAGAGAGAGAGAGAGAGAGAGAGAGAGAGAGAGAGAGAGAGAGAGAGAGAGAGAGAGAGAGAGAGAGAGAGAGAGAGAGAGAGAGAGAGAGAGAGAGAGTGAGAGCTTAAGGGAGAAGAAGAGATTTTGGTGCTTAAGGAAAAGAATTCCCAAGTGTATATTAATGTTTATGAGTTACAATGTTTAAATAGAGAGACAACTAGGGCATTCAGACAATAAACCAGATTAAACAAAGAGAGGTAAAGACAAGAACACTCGGCAGTCTAGGTCCAACGGCTCTTAGGGATATCACCGGAAACCCGAAATCCGAGACGTCTAATATCACCAGAAACCCGAAATCCGAGACGTGTTTTGCTGTTTTTATAAGATGATAAATGATTTTGCTACTTCTGAATCGAAAAATCAAAGGGGAAAAGGGAGAAATCAGTCAGGATAACGTCCAAGCTCTATTCTTGAGCTTTAATGGTGGAAAAACGAGCTGGATTACACATTAACTCGTCGGCGATGGTGGTTGTCGTGGTTGTTGAGCATTCATGGCGATGACATTTACGTAAATATCCAAAATAATTTTGGCACATTTTGTCTTTTAATTAAAGTATCAGACTTCATATGAAGTCTGACGCTGGCATTCCCGTGAATACCCAGGTTAGTAAGGGGATAAATTAGCGAATGAGAGGAAGGAGAAGGCCGGGGGTAGTTTCAGGGTTGACTTCAATTTCAGAGGTAGTTTTGCAATCAGCCCTATATTATTTGATGTTTAAGTATTTAGTGTATGATTGAATGTTTATATGTTTAGGGTTTAGGATTTGTGTTTAGGGTATAGAGTTAAGGTTTTAGAGTTTTAAAATGTAGTGTTTATGATTAAAGATTAAAAGTTTAAGGTTTAGGGTTTGTGTTTAGGGTATATAGTTTAAAAATGTAGTGTTTATGATAAAGATTAAAAGTTTAGGGTTTACGGTTTGTGTTTAGGGTATAGAGTTAAGGGTTTAGAGTTTAAAATTTTAGTGTTTATGATTAAAGATTAAAATTTTATGGTTTAGGGTTTATGTTTAGGGTATAGAATTAATGTTTTAGAGTTTATGGTTTAAGGTTAGAAGTGTAGAGTTTAAGTCCTTAATGTTTGTGTTTATAGTCCAGAGTTTAGGGTTTAGAGTTTAAGATTTAGATATAATTATAAATTAATTCAAAAATTAGGAATTTGTATATAATTAAATACTCATTAGTTTATAAAAAATATATTATTTTAATGTTAATATTAAAAGAAAAAAAGAGAAATCCTATTTTGTTAGTGGAAAAAGAAAGTTAGAGAAAACAAAAATAGAGATGGGGAAACTAAAAAACAAGGGAGGGAAGTAAAAATTCTGGCGCTCATTTTTCCAGCGTCAATCATAGATAGCGTTTCATATCAAACGGAGTAAACATAGCATTTGTATTTTTGTAAATGCTATCTAAAGTACATGAGTATATCAACCATATCATAAACACTAAAAACGCTATCTGCAACTGCTATTAATACTTGAATTTCTTGTAGTGTTCCCCAACTTCAAATTTGAGGTTTTACTATTCAAAACCTAATAATTTGAGTTTTTGCGGATGGGTAGGAGATGCCCAATGAAACCTAATAATGAGGTTTTACGGTTCCTTTTTAGGGTATATGTTTTTTTTCATTCCAAAAGAAATCCTAAACCCTAAAAATCTAAGGTTTCGTTTGTGCTTTAACACCCTAGTTCGAAAGCTATTTCTTATATTTTGCTAGGTACTATTTTAATTTGAGTGTTACCAAAATTGCAAAAATGTTTTAAAGAATTTAAAACACAAATTTGCTTTCGTAAAACCTGTCTGCAATCGTTCTTTATATTGTGAGCAAACTTGTTCTGATTTAAATAAAGTAAAATAAATTAGTTTAATATATAAAACATAGTTAATAAAAAAAGGAATATAGTACGACCACGTTACGCCTACAAGTGGGCGAAAATTCAAAACATTTACCAAATTAATCCAGGAAACCCAAACCCAATTTTAACGCCCAAAACATTTCAGTTATCCGCCTATACCCAATAATTTTTGACATAGTGCCGAGAAATCATCAAATCTATCAAACCCTGGTTTTCTTTTGAACTTCCCCTTTTCAGAAATCTCCTTCGAATCATCTCTCTAATCTCTCCACGAATCATCTCTCTAATATCTACATGAATCCTCTTCTAGGCCCACCCATCTCAAACTGATATCTCTTCTTCGAATATCTTATTCGAAGCTTTCCATTTCATATCAAACTTTCGCCAAAACTCTATCGACTCTCTCAAATTCTTTCTTGAATATCTCAGTCACAAAACTCTCCGTGAATCGATGCCAACAGGTGGAAACGGGACAGGTTTTGAATCTGATTATTTGTTTACAATTAATTTTGGTTCTACAGGTTGTAAAGGACACCTATATTCCACAGTCTGGGTAAGTTGGTTTTTTTTTTTTTAATAAGTGTTTGAGGAGTTAGAGTCTAATGGTTAGAATGTTAATCTTATAGTTCGAACGCAATCGAGACACCAATCTCTGCTTAACTTATTACTGTGTAACCTAAGTTCGAGTGTCTGAGCGCTTACAAGAAAGTTTTTGTATCATTTTAGGCATTCCCAAACCTCATATAACTTTCTTCAGTAACATTTTTTAGGAGATCTATCAATGACGTATGAAAGACATAGTTAGCATCACAAAGGACTGCAGAAGCACTGTAAAGAAGTGCGACCTCGTGAGATATCAACACTTGAATATAACAACATCTTTCCTCAGGTAAAGTCGCTTTTTCACAATCCATGTTTATAAAGTCATCTGACGATCTTTATTTAATTGTTTTTCTCTTACTGTCTGTAATTTTCACAGGCCACTGAGAAGGCTGGACGAGTAAAAATCCTCATGGAGTCGAAAGCCTGGCAGCTAATCTTTTAATGCGCAAGCACAAGCAACCCAAACATGATTAAAAATGCATTCGCCCACCAAGCAACTGAAGGAAGCTCAAAGTAAGACAACAACACCATCTGATTCGTAGGTTACTTTATCACTGTCTCTTGCACTTGTCTATTTATTGGTATATGATCTGGCACCTCCTAAATGCTGGAGTTTGGGTATGTAGGTCTTCTGTGTCTACATGTTACCAATGTTATTTTTGATGCAAGTCGTTGTTACGTTTGTTGTACCATTCAAATTACGGTATCACCGATTACAAAATTGGAAATGAAATTAATCCAAATTCTTAATTTTACGAAAAGCCACTAAACGGTTGTCAATTATTCAAACTACACATACAAACTAGTCGCTAAATATTTACCATCAACGAATCTGGATTTCCCAACTAGTCGCTTAATACTCGTTATGATGTCATTAAACCGTCGCAAAGTAGTCACCATTTCTTATGACTATGTTGTGACTATATTAGACAATCATATAGTAGTCGGCCAGGCAGTACCATAACCGAATCTGGATGTTTCGTTTAGACGCTGCATAGTCGTATAACAGTTGACAATTAATAGCAAGATGTTTACATTCATCATATTTGGATTCTCCATAGTCTACGACTAATTCATGAATATACTAGTCAGTCACATAACAGTCGCCACATAGTGGCGTGATCATTACCATAATCGTATATGGATGTTCAGATTAGTCGCGGGATAGTAGTTAAAATGGTCGTGACCCAGTCGCTCCATAGTGGCTAATATTTACGACTACTTTCTGACTATACAATACAGTCGCGTAGTAATCGCCCCGTGGTCACCTCATTTAACGGACATTTGTTGACAACATTTCTCCGACCGTATCTGGACACCCTCTATAGTCGCACAATTGTCGCAACCGTAGTCGTAGATTAGTCTCTATATCTTCCTACGACGCTACACATATTTTACGATTACCTATGTTGGTCGTATAAATAGTCGTAACTCGCCGACTAATAATACGACTATGAGATTTAGCGACTATGGATTGACAACTACCACATTTAGTCGTACGTTTGTCGTAAAACCCCGATTAACGACTATTCTGCGATTAAAAATGCAGTCGTAAAAACGATGTTTTCTAGTAGTGATATCACCAAAATAAAGTAGAATGAATACTATACCTTCCTGGTTTGATTGAGTGAAGAGTGTATGGTCAGCTTCTGATCTCTTGAAGCCTATTTCCATGAGAGTAGTTCTTAGCTTGTAATACCAAGCTTTAGGAGATTGCTTCAGCCCATAAATAGCCTTCTTAAGCCTCAAGACTTTCCCTGGTTACCTCAAGACCAGGTGGTGGAGTGATGTACACTTCATCCTCTACCTCTCCTTAAAGAAAGGCATTCTTGACATCCATCTGCCATAAGTCCCATTCCAAGTTTGGTGCTAAGGATAGGATGACTCTCACTATATAAACCTTAGCTACTGGTGAAAATGTATCACGGTAATCCTCTCCATAGGTTTGTGTGAATCTTCTTGCAACCAATCTAGCCTTGTACCGCTCTATCTCTCCATTGCTTTTGTATTTGATAGTTAACACCCATTTGGATCTCATTGCCTTCTTCTTTGTAGGCATATCTGTCTCATACCAAGTGTTGTTATTCTCCATTGCTTTGATCTCATCTCCCACTGCATCCTCCACTTCTTAGGCTCCTTGGATTCTTCATAGGTTTTGGGAACCAATTCCGCATTAAGAGTACCAATGAAGACTTGGTGTTCACTATGGAAGTTGGCAAGCGTGCAAACAACTTGGTTGGGATGAGCAACCGTCTGACTATTGTAGTAGACTCTTGTGTTCTTTCATTCAGATGGGTCTTTCTTCACCCTGGTGCTTCTCCTCAAGACTTGCACAGGCTGATCAGTATCCATTTCCTCTTGTTCCTCCTCCATTTCCTCTTGTTCCTCTTTCATTTCAGATTTTCAGACTCCATTTTGTCTTCATCTTGATCTTCTTCTCCTCCTTGATCATGAATGCAACGATCATCTTGTTGATCAGTTTGTGATTCTACATAGTCCCCCTCATGATCAAGGTGGTGAGTATCATCAGCAATTGGAGCCTCCTCAGCAACCGGTTTAGTCTTTTGTGCATCCTCCTTCAGTCTTGGTTGACTGATCCCAGGGTTCTCTAAGATGATCCAAAAGTTGTTGGCACGGTCAGATGGGTTATTTGGAAGATCATTTACGTTTTCCCAGCTCTTCTTGTTGGGAATGTCCTGAAATCTACCGTACTATCTCTAGAAAGTATGATAAGTGTCGAGATCAGACATAAGTCATGAATACTGGGTGATCATGATGGCTTGCTAGAGTCCGCTCTTGATCTATAAGTTTAGGACTTATTACCAGTATTGTATGATCCCGAAGGGTCACACACCATAGCTAACGGGAAAGTTAAATGGAATTAATACGGTAAGATGCAGTGGCATTTACTGTATTGGATCAGAGAATTGGGCCAGACAAAATGCAGGCTTTTGCCTGATTTGTGTCTTGGGCCCAAATGATTAATGAGCCATTAGTCAAATGACTTGGGCCCATTAATGAGAGATGTAAAAAATCGCAAACCCTAAGGGATTAGAGATCCCCTGCGATTTTTCTCTTCTGTGGCCGCGAGGGTCTCTCTCTCTAACTCTCTCTTTCTGATCCGATCCATCTCTTTGGTCTAGCAGCCATCCCGGCTTATAAGAGTGTGGATACCAAAGGAGGAGCATGTTGTTCATCTGTTCTAACTGATCTTGTCATTACCATCTCTAATCCGCTGCAAAAGGTAATGTCACAGGTTGGTTTTATGATTCGTTTTGCAGGAACCTAGATCTGTTTAAGATTATGTGTTAGGTTGTAATTTGGGAATTAAACCTTGAACAAACACCATAATCCTTCAGTGGTATCAGAGCTAAGGTCATTAGTTTCTTGTGAAATTGGATCATATGAATGTTTAATGGTTTAGAATTAATTTTGAATTAAAATTGATTATAGAAATCATTAATCCAAATCTTTTGTGATCTTGTTAATAATCGGTTGCTTGAAAGTTTTGTTATTAACCGAATGTTCATGTTAATAATAGAATGGCATTCAATTATTAAACCCTAAATCGCTTAATGTGGCCGCGTGATATTGGCCTAGATCGATCTCATGATCGTGAGGCAAAGTGGGATCGTGCGTATGCTGCGATAAACGATCGCGTGTGTTGCCGAGATCGATCTTTGCGGTCGTGAGGCTGGCCAGGCCGAGCGTGATGTGATCATGCCGTACGATCGTGATACCTAGGCCGTGATCGTGCGCTGCTTATGCAGTGTACCGAGGACCGCGTGATCACGTCGCGATGATCGATCGCTTGCGATCGTGAGCGACTAAAGTTGGATCATGGGTCTCGGTTGGATCATGGGCCTCGGTTGGATCATGGGCCACAAATTGCGTTAATGGGCCGAGTTGGATCATGGATCCGATTGTTTGGCCCGTTAAAATTTTACGTCTCGCGAATAGTCAATCGGTTAAACCGAGCTTCGCGGTTCGTTGCCCAAAAACCACACCGATTTAACCGGTCCATTTAATTGGCGGTTAATTGTGTGTTTAAAGCCTTAAACCGCAAGTTAAATCAAATTGGCTAAAACACTAGGTGTTTCTTCCCGGTTTTGGATTTAACTGAACCGATCCAATTTAATTGGTGGTTCAAGCGGTTAACCCGAATCGCGGATTGCTGGAAATTATTTGATACATGGTATTATTTAATTTCTGGTTAAACCGGATTGAAATTCAAAAATTGAATTTTAACCTAAACCGAAGGCTGGTCTAAGTTTGATTTGGTTGGACCAAATAATTTAGAGCTGGTCTGGTTTAGTAAATAACCGATGGTTTTGATAGTTAATTTGGTCTTGGACCAGAATTAATAAACCGGATCGGTTATGTCAAATTATTGGGCCAGCTGGAATTCTATGGTCTTGGGCCAAGAATTGGGCCTATAATTTGTGACCCAACCCAAAATATTTAATGAAATATTTAAATTAGAAATTTCTATTTTTAGTAAGTTACTAAATTTAGAAAGTTTCTAAAATAAGTAAGTTTCCCAAAATAGTAATCTTCTATTTTTGGAAATAAAACTGAAAAAATCCTCAAAAACAATATCAAGTTTGGATGTCTTTCCAATCTTGTCAGCTACTTAACGCTTATTCGATTACAGATATGGCTTACAGTGTGAGGTGTCTGTTTTCGCGTAAGTAAAGTAGTATATAGTCACTAATTTCATTGGGAGTCCCAGACTTTAGTGATTATTTGGCTGTAAGAGATTGGTTTCCTTGACTGGGCCATCGGGAGTCCCGGGCCTTGAGACATCTGGTGTATTGGGCCTTGGGCCCAATTCACAACCGAGAGTTATTGGTTATAACTAGCTGTGTGTATGCTTACCAAGTAAAGCTAATTCCGGGTGACGGCCAGTGGCCCACTTTGGTTTTGGTTGAACATGGGTCTCGGAATCATTGCATTCTTATGAGGTTAAACAAAGAAATTTTGAATGCAATGCGAGTTTTCTTATAAGTTATTAAGATTACTCTTTTATGAACTAAATAACTAAAACTCTATTTATCTCTAAATTTCAGCTATGACAAGCACAAACAATCAAAACACTTTCTCGATCCGGTCTGTCCTTGAGATGGACAAACTGAACGGATCAAATTTCTTGACTTGGTCGCGGAATCTGAGACTAGTTCTCAGGCAGGAGAGAAAGGACTATGTCCTTGAGAAAGCTCTCCCCGTGAGGATCGGGTCCAATGCCTCTCATGCAGTATATGATGCTTGGAATAAGCATTATAATGATGCGGTAGATGTGCGTGGTCTGATATTGGCTACCATGGACTCAGATTTGCTGAAGCAATATGAGGACATGGAGTCGCCAATAGAGATGATCAGCAGCCTGAAATTGAAATTTCAGGAGCAGGTAAGAGTGGAGAGATACCAGTTGGTTAAATCTCTCACTAGCTGCAAGCTACCAAATGATCATCCAGTAAGTCCTCATGTCAGTAAAATGATGGGTTACATTGATAACCTGAGGAAACTGGATTATCCAGTTAGCCAGGAATTGGCAACTGAGATCATTCTGCAGTCACTGCCGTCAAGCTATGATAAGTTCGTAAGGAACTATATCAAGAAAGGCTTAACGAAGACGTTGACTGAACTGCATGATATGCTCAAGACAGTTGAGCCAAACGTGAAGAGTACCCTGTACAATCTCATGAATGAGAAGGGTAGGTTTACTAAACCTAATGCTGACAAGGGTGAAGACAAAGTTGTCCAGATTTTGAATCATGGCAAGCGTGTGTCTTCTGAGCCCGAGTCAGATACCTCTTACGTTGGTAAGTGCTGCTACTGTAATGAGACTGGGCATTGGAAGAGAAATTGCATTAAATTCATGGAAGATTATGAGGAGTTAAAGTTGATGTATGAGACTACTTCCTCAGGTATTCATGTTATTACTTCAAGTTATACCTTGTAGGTATTGGATACTGATTGTGGCACTGATATTTGTTATAATATGCAGAGCCTGAACAACAGTAGAACGTTGAAGGAAGGGCAAGTGGAACTGCGTGTCTGGAAGGAGCTTGGGATGCTGCCTCAGCCGTAGGGTTTTCACTTGTAGATGCCTTTGAGGCTTGGTTTTGAATTAAGTAATTGCTACAATGTACCTGCTTTAAGCAGAATTGTTTTTCATTTTCTTGTGAAGAACTTGAATGTTTTCATTTTGATAAAGACAAGTTTTGTTCTTTTGATCTTAATGAAATGTTAATTGTAGCACCCTATTCAAGGAATGGGTTTTATATCTTAAACCAAAGAGTGCCTAAATGTAACATAAATACCAAATTGGTTTAAATCTGATGAATTAAACCTGATTTTTCTTGGCATAAATGTTTTGGTCAATTAGAGTAAATTGGATTCAGAAACCCCATAGTTATGGACTTTTGGGCTCATTTGAATGGATATCTTATGAGACTTGAATTCTGCTTACTGGACCAAAAGACAAAGGGCCCATCTTAGCCGAGCTAGAGAAAGGCCCAAAGGCTTATTGGAGATTGAACATACTCATGTATGTGGTCCGATGAGCAGTAATGCCAGAGAAAATTTCCTGTACTTCATTGTCTCTACTGATTACTTCAGTGAGTGTGACTGTGTTCATTTGATGAGACACAAGTCGGAATTCTTTGACATGGTCGAAAGAGTTCCAGAGTGAGGTATAGAATCAAAGTGACAGAAGTATTGAGACTCTGGATTAGATCAAGAGTGAGAATACTTAAGTCATTGATAGTGTGATCATCTGAATGAGTGTGAAGTCGTTTCACAGCTCATTTCTCCTGAAAAACCTGGAGGTGTTTCTGTGAGAAAGAATCAGATCTTATTAGAAATGATTAAAGATGAGTCACACGAATCTTCCATGATATTCTTTAAGAATAACGCTCTAGTAATATCTAAGTTTACGCTAAAATAGTTCCACTAATATCAGTTGAAAGACACCACATAAATGTGGATTGGAAATGATCCAAATTCGTCTTTACTGAGTATTTGTAGTTGTGCTACTTCGCTGGTTGTCCTAGGGAAACCAAGGCTTGTTACTTTTTACGTCCATTCTGTTTTCTAAGAGGGGAAGTCATTTTCCAAGAAGAACAGTGGGAGTAAAAGCTTAACTCGAAGAAATTCGAGAAATACAGGAGGCTGCTCAACCTGTTGAGGGAGAGCAGCGGATGGATTTACAGATTTCTGTAGAATCTACACCTGTAAAGCTTGAAGTTCGCAGATCTGAATGAATCAGTTACTAATCCGAGAGTGATTTCTCGTCATTAGTTGAACCTGATGATCATTGAAAGTTCGCATGATCTGATGATCATTGAAAGCGACGAACCTGCGAAATTCAAAGAAGCGAATGTAAGCCCGGACTCCGAAAATTACACTATGTGTAAGTTAGCTTCATTGGTCCATTCATGGATGGAAGCAAACATATCGGAGTTGGAATCTTCGTTCTGTTGAAGTAGTCAAGGTTTTGACTTGAACAAGAACGAAGCGGAACTGTGCGTTTACTAATAGATTAGTGGGAGCGATATTGCATTTTTCATAATGTATGTCGATGACATACTGATTCTCGGAAATAACGTCCCAATACTGCAGTCGGTAAAGGACTGGCTTGGGAGTTGGTTTTGTAATTGACATGGGTAAAGCCACGAAGTTCTTGGATTCTGGATCTAAAGATAGAGATCCAGAAGAGCTAGTAGGACAAAGTCAGGATTCTTACATTGACAAAGTCCTACACGTTTTGAGCAATCCAAGAAGGGTTTTATGCCAATGTCACATGGCAATACGTTAAGCAAGAAACAGTATCCTACGATATCTGCTGAGCTTGAATGCATGGATAGGATTCCATATGCGTCGGCAATTGGATCTATCATGTATGCCATGACACGTACTTGTTTTGATGTTGCTTTAATGTTAAGCAAGACAAGTAACGACCAGTCAAATCCAGTAAAGAATCACAGGATTGCCGTAAAGAATATCCTAAAGTATTTGAGGAATACTAAGGATAAGTTCTTGGTTTACGGAGAAAGTGAGGTGCTACAAGTCGATAGAGTCTGAAAGGCAAGTTTCCAATAGACAAAGATAATTCCTGGTCACAGTCCGGCTATATCTTGTGTCTGTCTGGCGGTGCAAGGCACTGTTGCTGACTCCATGAATTAAGCTGAACATTTCGCAGCTTGTAAAGCGGCGAAAGAGGTTGTTTGGAAAGAAAAGTTCATCACTGAACTTGATGTGATTCCCAGCGTAGTTGAGACTAGCTGCACATCAGAGGTCCAAACACCTTGAGGGTAGGTATAACCTATTCCGTGAGATAAATGACAGAGGTGTTAAGTAGATAAGCAAGTTTCATCGAATGAAAACGTTTCTAATCTATTAACAAAGCCACTCCTTAGGCCTAAGCACGAGTCGCGGACTGTAGCTGCAGGATGAGTGAAATTAAGATGTAGTCTTAATTTCAGTGGGAGTTTGTAAAGGGCTTTTCTAGTTGTTTTGAAAGGTTCATGTAAACATAATATTTTATGTTTATGAAATCTATGATTTCTGGATTATTTTAACTGTGATATAAATAATCGTTCCAAAATGATTCATGTCATTATATATGGGTCATCGAAGTACATGAGTTGACTTGATCCTGAAACCCCATATTTAACGAAGTGACATAAATCATAGTGTCCATAGTCGAAGGTTGTTGAAATTGGAACACCAACAACCTGTTGAGACTAGATTGTGTTGAGACTTATGACCAAGTTTCGAGGGGTCATAGATGCGTGGCATCAAAGTCGACACATAGGTATATGTAAGGGAACATATGACCGGACATGGCCCGCTGATGAGAACTCTACAAGATATTAATATCTGTGTCATGAAAGGTTCTCATATATGACTATAGAGTATAGTACTTAGACCTGAGTTCGCATGCATGTGGCTGCAGATGGAGTAATACGCTTTGATCATTGTCTAACTCTGTTTCGTAACTGGGAGTTATACGGACCTTGGTTGGGTGTATTATGAATTGTGTAGTTCATAGTGATGGAACAAGATGGGATTTGTCCCTGCCCTTTAACGGAGGTAATATCTCTAGGCCAATCGGAGATTTGATAGCTGGTAAGAGAATGGCCATTCCCAAACGGACTTGCCCAAGTCGTTTGCATTGTCAGTATCAAATCTGGTCCGATAAACATGGTCTGGCTATATAAGGATGACACGCATCTTGCCTTATGCCAGATCGAGATATTAAGACAAAAGGACTAGGGAATGTAGGATTCTAGTACAATCGGGAGATTGTTGGGAATGTCCTGTGTAGGATTCCAGTACAAGTGGGAGATTGTTGGGAATGTCCTGAAATCTACCGTACTATCTCTAGAAAGTATGATAAGTGTCGAGATCAGACATAAGTCATGAATACTGGGTGATCATGATGGCTTGCTAGAGTCCGCTCTTGATCTATAAGTTTAGGACTTATTACCAGTATTGTATGATCCCGAAGGGTCACACACCATAGCTAACGGGAAAGTTAAATGGAATTAATACGGTAAGATGCAGTGGCATTTACTGTATTGGATCAGAGAATTGGGCCAGACAAAATGCAGGCTTTTGCCTGATTTGTGTCTTGGGCCCAAATGATTAATGAGCCATTAGTCAAATGACTTGGGCCCATTAATGAGAGATGTAAAAAATCGCAAACCCTAAGGGATTAGAGATCCCCTGCGATTTTTCTCTTCTGTGGCCGCGAGGGTCTCTCTCTCTAACTCTCTCTTTCTGATCCGATCCATCTCTTTGGTCTAGCAGCCATCCCGGCTTATAAGAGTGTGGATACCAAAGGAGGAGCAGGTTGTTCATCTGTTCTAACTGATCTTGTCATTACCATCTCTAATCCGCTGCAAAAGGTAATGTCACAGGTTGGTTTTATGATTCGTTTTGCAGAAACCTAGATCTGTTTAAGATTATGTGTTAGGTTGTAATTTGGGAATTAAACCTTGAACAAACACCATAATCCTTCACTTCTTACCATAATAACCCTTTGACTTCACAAATCTGACATCTCTAGAGACCAACACCCATCTGGTTTCAGGTACATAACACTTGTACCCTTTCTGATTAGTAGAATAGCCAATGAACATTGCTTTGACACTCTTTGCATCAAACTTATCTCTCTGTTCTCGTTGAATTATAATGAAGCACAAACACCCAAACACACGTAACTGATGAATTGAAAGTGTGGTTTTGTTCAATACCTGAATAGTGATGCATCTTGGAGAACTTTAGTGGGTGTTCTATTGATCAGATAACAAGCATACATCACATCATCACTCCAAAAACGTTTTGGAACGTTTGTATGGAACATCATTGATCTGGCCACCTCCATCAAGTGTCTATTCTTCCTTTCAGCCACGCCATTATGTTGTGGTGTGTATGGACAGATTGTATGATGGATGAGTCCATGTTTGGCTAGATATTGTTTGAATGCATTGCTTGTGTATTCCCCGCCATTATCTGATCTAAATATTTTAATCTTGGCATTGAAATTGTTAGACGCATAGTTCTGAAAGTTTGTGAATGCTTCTAACACCCTATCTTTTATTTGAATCAATGTCAACCAAGTATATTTGGAATTCTCATCAATGAATGTCACAAAATACTTATGGTTTTCTCTAGAAACACATAGAGCAGTCCACACATTAGAATGAACAAGATCAAAACAGGTTTCATAGATAGTTCTAGAGATAGGAAAGACAAATTTGCAATGGTTTGCAAGAATACAAACCTCACAATCATCATTCTTAAATGAAACAGAAGGTAACATCAAACCTAAGGCACTAGAGTGAGGGTGACCAAGTCTAGCATGCCAAACAGAATCATTAACTAAGGTAGAACGAAAAACAGAAGCAGATAATTCAGATGCAAGGTTGGTGTCTTCAAACATGTATAACTTATCCTATGTCACACCTTTACCAAGCAACTTACTTGTCTCAATATCCTGAAAAATCGCATCATTAGGACTGAAGATGACATTGCAATTAAGATCAGTATCTACTATTTTAACCGACAACAAGTTAGATGTAAAACTAGGCATGCAGAAAGCTTTTGATTCTCTATCAAACATCTTAACATTGCATATGTCTTTAATTGGAATCCTTTCACCATTTGAAATCACAACATTACCTAAGGCAGGTTTCACATTCTTAATCAAGTTTGAATCACTAATCATGTAGTGTGAAGCCCTTGAATCAACTATCAATGTCTTATGATTAATTTATGCATGAAAAGAGCTACCAATAGCTTTACTAGAACTTTCTTTGATGGCTTTTATGAGAGCATCAAGGTATGACTTCCTCACCACATAACTTTGAAACGCCATGACAGGAGCGGGAGCAGGAGCAGGAGCAGACACCATTTCTCTCCCTTCTCCATCCCCAAGCCGAGTTGAAATGGAGCCGAGTTCAGCTGCTCCATTGGAGAAAAGCACCCTTTGCTCTTTGAACTTGCTTGTGAAGTTAGGCTTGATATGAGGATGTAGCAGCCATCACTTGTCTTTGAAGTGTCCCTTCCTCTTGCAGTGGTCACAAACACCAGGGATCCTCCTCTCCTCTTGCTTGTACATGCCCTTATTTGTAGTGACAGCTCTCCTTTTCCTCCAAACAAACAAAGTGAACCTTGCTCCTGAATTTGTGCACACACATCATTCAAGGTGGGAAGTGTGTCTGCCCTTAGGATATGCTTGATCAAACTGTTGTAGGAGGGATTCAAGGTCAGTAGAAATGCAAAGACCTTATCATGTTCTCTTCTTTCATTGAGAACAAGCGGGTCAACACTAGCTGGTCTCAACATCTCCAACTGTGCCCACAAATATCTGAACTTCTGAAAGTGAGCCTTGAAATCCATGTCTTCCTGGTTGAGGTTGTTGATAGCCAGCTTCACTTCAAATACTCTGCTCAGGTTAGACATTTTTCCATAGACCATCTTGAGAGTGGCCCAAAGCTCCTTGGAAGTTTCACAGTAGGAATAAGCTTCCAAGAGTAAAGGCTCAAGAGATCTTTGGAGAATGGACAACACATT